>OZ005735.1:0-1200000 GCA_963930755.1 Eudasyphora cyanicolor | reverse complement strand
TTCCAAAACACTTAACTTTTTTCTGTTTATACCGCGCTTTTGTGCTAGGCTAAGAAGTTTCCGAACCGCCCTCGTACAACGGAACCTCACGTTGGATAATGCAAGTTTTCTTTTAGCGTACAGAACACATTTATTGCTTCAATTTTCCACGAACAATACTTAACGATTTTAAATGTTCATCAAATTAAAAAATAATCTCAAATAAATAATTGTCCACTGCGCCCATTGACTATTCATTGAATGTCATTGGGAAGTATTCGTGGATACTCTACATCTCACGCAAAAGTCCTAAAGGCAAGAATAGAATAAGGGTGTAATGTTTCTCACAGTCTAATTCGCCAACTGGCCGCCAATGCAGAAAATCGTGCCAATTTATCTGAAAACGAGGGTTATTGCCACGCCCCTTTTGGCACCTCCCACACAAATGTACCATTTTATACAAAATGTTAAGAGCTTATAGCGTGGGTACCAATGCACGAAAATACAACAAAATATTGCACAGTGTAATATTTTTAAAGTATATATATCCCTATAAAAAATGGACGTTATCAACACGCCCCTTTTGGTACCTCCCACACAAAATGACCAAATCATACCAAAATTGAATGGATCATAACTTTAATATACCAGTGCACATAAACGCTTACAATTCGATACAGTGCAATACATTTGAAGTATCTACTGTTTAACGAAAAATAGGAGTATTTGTTAAACCCCCTATGATACCTCCGATACAAATTGACAGATTAATTCGTGTAATATTTCATATTACAGTACTCACAAAGTGAGGGTATACCTTAGTCGGTTTACCCGACTGAAACTTTCTTCCTTGTTAAATTCTAAAAATTCACAATTATCTTCAGTCAAAATTTGTGTAGACCCGTTAACACAATTAAAATTTGTGCACAAAACAAAACAGGTCACTCAATTTACATTATAAGGGAATTCCATACAAATTTACAAGTGTCATAAAACTTTAATCGCCTCTCCTGAAAAACTACATGCGCAATTTGGAATGGAGGTATCGATGTGGGAATGTACTCGTAAACTGAATCCAATCGCTTTACTTTTAGCTATTCGTTTATTCAAATCGTTGTCGGCAATACATTACAATAGTATATATTGGTAGATACGAGAATAATTGGTAGATACGAGTATGTAGGTTAATAGCAATTGTAAGGACGGAGCACTGGAACTCGAGTAGCGGACCGAAGAAAACTACTCACGAAATTGAAACGCCGCCCAAACGTTGCCGCCATCAGTCGTATTGTCACATTTAAGAACATTCGGCATTGAAGACATCAATATAGTCGCCAGAGACACAAGCGTTGCCAATGGAGCCCATGGATTGACAAATACCCGGAATTTTACTGGATATTTCAATGGAACAACGCCTGAGAGCGGATGCCGACGATGACGACGACGAGCTCGATGTATGCGGTTGTCGATTGGAGTGATGATGATCAATGTGCTTATGATGCTGCGGCGGCTGCGTGGGGCTATGGTAGTTGAAGTGCTCCGACTGATGTTGATGAGTCTGGTGAGGTTCCATCCACATGGGTAAGCCTGATTTCGTAGCAGATTCTTCTCCTGAGTAGTCTCTTTCCCCGCTATCGGCGCCTTTTGTAGTAAACTCAAAGTCATCCTCTACATTGGGCGGCATTTCCACAGACCCGTCGGTCTGCAAGGGAATTGCAATGTGGCGAGCATATTCGCCTGATTTGGGAATATTGAGGCCATCGTGCATTAAATCCAAAGGCATCTCGAGAGCATCCAATTGGCTGAATGAGGAGAGTAACTGTAGCAGCACAGCAGCTCCGAGTGAAATCATTTTGCAATGCATAGCAATTGCAAATCCTGAATGGGTTTTTGAATGAATGATATATGTTGTTGTTTTTGTGAGTTGGTTAAGCACTCGACTATATCGGTGTGTGTATGTTACGAACTCACTATACTCCAACTGTTGACTTCCGTTTCCGTAGTAGCTGGTTTGCTGTGTCCCCAAGGCTCGCCTACAAATAAGTGATATTCCAGTCATTATCCATAATGGCTTTTATAGCCGTGCGAGTTTCGAAATGCTTTCGGGATATTTGTGTAATGAAGCCACTCACATGGAAATCAACAAACACTGGACATGTTCGCTGACGTCATTTGGATTATAGGAAAAGTACAGAATGACAAGGGAAACCCCTCAGATTCATTCATTTACTGATTTATTCAATCACAGACTCCCACCACAGGATTGCGTCTGTATAAACTAGGGTGTATTGTATTGGAAAAGTGTTACTTAGTATGGTTGTTCCAAGTAATACCTTAAGCGCACGCTGAAAAAATCGCTTCTGTAGTATGTATATTGCCCCAAACATATTCTGCTGAACAATACATATGTTTAGGGTACACTTCAAATATATAATATTTGACACACACAAATATTAAATGTTTGGTAGGCTGTTATTCTAAACAAAACAATGTTTCTATCCTAATAATTTTTTATTTGGAAATAGTATTTTCAATAAAAGATTTAAGCATTTTAGCAATGTATCGGTACCTTAAACAAAAGGTGCTTTCTTTAAATTCAAACATATCAAAAATGCATGACAAATACACATAATTTTTATTTGAAAATCAATAAAATATATTTAGAACGCATATATTATTGCAAACTAAATTTCTCAAATAAAATATATGTTTAAATACAAATAAAATTATTGTTTAGAAATTTATTGAAATATATTTTATTTTTTTACAAACTTTTACTGGCTGTTTAGAATTTCAGTTAAAATGTTTCCTTTGTTTCGAATTGTATCTCCCAGTTACAATACCATATGCAGCATTAACGTCTGTTTAAATCAATCATTTCAAAATTTCTGAGTTAGTATTCTAAGTCATCATTTCTTGTTAATCCTCCAAGTAATTTATTTTGATCCACGATTATACGATTTGAATTATAATTATTTATTATTTTTACGAACTTTCTTAAAAAATAACTTTGAATTAATAAAAAATTAAACACAATCAACGTATTTTCTGAATACTTAAGTGCAAATAAATATTTGTTTCGGAAATGATAGTCCCAAATAAAAACATACTGGGATGTAAACAAAGATTTGTTTAGAATAAGATTTTCCCAAATATACGAGTATACTTTTTGTGTGTACCCAATATTACAGGGTTGCCCATATTCGACGGACCCATCTGGCAACGCCATAACTTTTGACAGAGATGTCAGATCGCTTAATGACATACCGCGTTTGAAGCGTCAGTCCAAGCAGATTTTTACCATGGAACAATACACGCCACGCGAGCGCTCTGAAATAGTTGAAATTTACATTCAACAGAAGAAGTCAATTGTGAAAACTCAACGTGCTTTTAAAATATTAAAAAATGTGAGAAGTGCGCCTTCTAAGAACACCATTAAGCGTTTATACGAAAAATTTTCGCCACTGAAAATCCTCAGGAGATTCAAGAATTGCCTCTTCATGACGAAAAAGTCACAGTTTGGTGCGGCGTTAGTGCGAAAACGGTCATTGGGCCGTTTTTCTTCCAAAACGAAAATGGCCATGCTGTTACCATCAACCAGGAGCGTTATCGCGACATGATGACCAATTTTGTGATGCCAATTATTCGTCGAAAGCGTATGAGGCAGTTCTGGTTTCAACAAGACGGCGCTCCACCGCACACAAGTCGCATAACAATCGATTTTCTGAAGAATTTGTTTCCGGGCCGTTTGATGTCGAAAAGTGGTGATTTGGACTGGCCACCGCGTTCGCCCGATTTGACGCCGCCTGACTTCTTCTTGTGGGGATATTTGAAGTCAAAGGTTTACGTTAACAAGCCAAGGACCGTAGAAGAGCTCAAGGACAACATTCGTGAAGAAATAGGCGAAATGTTGGCGAAAACGATGGAAAATGCTGCAAAAAGGGCACAATACGCCATCAACGCCAGAGGCGGCCATTTGATAGATATCATATTCAAAAATTGATGTAAACAAATCTACTTGGAACAAATTAAATGATTAAGATTGCCAACCGCCAAATTTTTATTTTTTTCTTTGATTTTTTTTAAAAAAACATGGGTCCGTCGAATATGGGCAACCCTATATATGTTTAGAGTGTACCCAAAACATATATATGCTTCAAGCCGAATATGTTTGGGACAATATAGTACAGAAGCGATTCTTTTTCAGCTTGCACTTATCGCTTTATATATTTACAAAATATAATTTTGTAGAAAACTAAATCCGGAAAGCCAAGATAATTTACTTTAAATAAACTATAATTTTCTTGAATTTATATGTCAATAACAATATGTAAAGTGCGGCATACCCTAATGTACTCACATTCATACGTAATTGCTATATCTTTCAGACCATATGTACGTACGGGGCCACTGCCCAGAAAACATACTGAAAAGAAACCCTATAACTGCAGTTGAACTGATTGCATATGCCATTTTATTTTTGAAGTGGTCGATATGTGTATAATTGTCTTAAGAGCTCCTGCAAAGGGTTTCAACTTCGGCCACAATGATTTGGAATATAATTTAATTTATGCTACACAAGAAGTAAGAAAATTTCCCCCACACACTTTGTGAGAAATATAACAAACAATTTTGCTCATTCTTTGTCGGACTGTAGCCATTGCAAAAGTAGTGTTAACTATGAAAATATGAATGCCTTTTCGTATGTATTTATCAATTTGTGTAGGCGTTACCAGTAATGCACACAGAAAAATAAAACAAGTTGTTGGGTACGATTTTATCAACAAAGTTATTGAAATTAAATACAAAATTGTTGGTATAACAACTTTGTGGATAAATCGTAATTGAGCTCTTGATTCAAGAGCGCTGTTGTTTTTTAAGATTAAAGTTGTTGTTTAAAGTACAAAAAGTTGTTGAAATGCCGATTTCGTTCTTAAAATAAGAATTAATGTTGTTCAGCTGTTGCGGCAAATACTTTTTGTTACAATTTATCAAGTGCTAAAAGTACATGTTTCATTTTTCTTTGTGTGGGTGTGACAGTTAAGTAAATTTTTTACTGAACTGTAGACATTTTTAAAATTTTTATGTATTTCAGTGTTCTGGTAATAAAGTTATGTACTACTCAATGTTGGTCCCATTGCGTGGGAGGTACAAAAACTTCGTAGCATTTTACTTCAGCTAATAGGGGAAAGAATTGTATTACTTGTGTATGTAATATTTTTCAATAGTTCACTAAGCCTTTGTTAAAAGGCTACAATTAATAACCATAACTTCTAAAGCCTTCTACAACCTTCAACTGACTTCACCCAGTAACATTTTGTGGATTTTTTTAACCATTTCTGGTCGACCAATACGGTGTTCGTCTTGGCAGCACGTACGGCACCGTTTAAATTCTGCCACCCAATATTCTACAGTGGGAAACGAAGGAGCAGTCTCCCCTTTCAAATGAAAGAAATGTATTACATATTAGTGAACAATTTTTCCCATTTTTACAAATTTACTGAGATCGTTTACTTTTAAGTCCTCAAAAAAACTAAACGTGGCGCCCTGAAACTTAAAACATAAGTTTTACTCGTAGAAGGTTGCCACTTTTCACGAAAGTATTTTTTTCAAACTACTACCGCCATCTATATTTCAGGTTGGCTAATTTTGGGACCGCCCTCGTATATAGGTGTTATATGTAAAGCTGAACCGATTTTGATCAGTTTTGCACTTTCTTCAATATTTATCAAGTAATTTAAAAATCACCACAAACAACACTAAATCTATATTTGACAAATCTGCATGTCACGAATTTTCGCAGTAGGTTCCAGTCATATCTTCTGAGGTGAGTCAAGTCTGGCATGAGAAAATATTACAAACGAGAAAAAGTATTCCTACCACTTGCTTTTCAAATCTAGAGTCGGAAAGATTTGATGTTAATTTTTTTAAGAAAAACTAAATGATGCTTGGGTAATGAAAACTGCACTTTTTTGAATTGTGAAACTTGGAATTAAGTTAAATTCGAGGGGACTACATTATTTCAACTTTAGGGCGCAAATATTTTCTATTACTTTTTTCAAGTCGACGGGGAAAATTTTTTCCAGAAATCGAAATCAAGTTACGCAAACGCAGAAAAAATATAATTATGGAAAAAATACGAAACAAATCCTGACACAAGGTGGGTTAAAAGTTTCGATACTTCGAAAATGAAAATGTTCCTTAAAAAAATTTTAAAATTATTAGATTTTTCATTAGATTTGCCGGTGTCAGATTAGCTAACAATATTTTGGACTTCAGAAAAATCTCAAATGAAAGTGTACATTTAAGAATCATTCTTAATTATAAAATAAAATTTGTAAATGGAGACTGTAATGAATTTAAAACATTTTTAACAAATAAAACTGATGTTTTACTATAAATACATTCAGTAGAGAAATAAATATCAGAAGTAAAGTTTTGATATTTTGTAAATTACATTGTGCTCGAAATGGACACTTTAAAATGTAACAGAAGGGATATCTTATTGATATACCTACACGCTGAAAAAAAATCGCTTCTGTAGTATATTGTCCCAAACATATTCGGCTTGAAACATATATATGTTTAGGGTACACTCTAAACATATAATATTGGGTACACACAAAAAGTATATATTTGGGAAAATGTTATTCTAAACAAATCTTTGTTTACATCCCAGTATGTTTTTATTTGGGACTATCATTTCTGAAACAAATATTTATTTGCACTTTCAATTATTATTATTTATTATTTTTACGAACATTCAAAATTTCTAAAAAAAATTAACTTTGAATATCTGAAAATTTTAACACAACTTAGGTAGTTTTGAATACTTAAATACAAATAAATATTTGTTTCGGAAATAATAGTCTCAAATAAAAACATATTGGCATATAAACAAAGATTTATGCAGAACAACAACTTCCCAAATATATATTTTGTGTGTGTACCCAATATTATATGTTTAGAGTGTACCCTAAACATATATATGTTTCAAGCCGAATATGTTTGGGACAATATACTACAGAAGCGATTTTTTTCAGCGTATAACCTCTCTGATTTCCGTGCAAACTTTGTGGTCGAATATCGCGAAAACAAGAGCTTACCTGCAAAAACGTCTGGCACCATTGGATTCAGCAATGTCAAAATAGGAATATTCATAGGGTCTCCTTTATGTTACAATTTTTGGACCAGCACAGTGTTAATTATATGAATGAATATTTTTTAGTTGCTCCTATGTACTTACTACAATAAATGGTTTTATTTGGTTTTACAGAAAAGTAAAGCAAATTATAAAAAATGCGTACACTACACGGGGGAAAATCGTAATTTTTGATATGTTTGAATTGAAAGAAAATATATTTGGAAGCGATTTTTTCAAATACTATATATTTGTTAACAAATAAATTTTATTTGAAAATCAAGAAATCTTGTTTGGAACGCATATATTAATATATTAGAACATAATATATTTGCTAACTGACTTTCACAAATAAAATATGTGTGTACCCACAAACAAAGTTATTTTTTAAGAAGTTTTCCAAACATATTTTATTTAAAAATTTTTTTAAAACTTTGCTGATTTTTTCGAATTTTTGTTAGTTTTTCCTAGTTTTCGTTTTAAATTTATAAATATTCCAATTCATCACTTTTTGTTAATCCATCAATGCAATTTATATTCACGAAAGATTATACGATTCAAGTTTCAATTAAATTTTAAAAACACTTAAAATTTATAAAAAAAATTATCTTTGAGCACCTGAAAAACAGAAAACTTGTCTTTAAATCAAGGCATTGATACATTGCCAAAATAATTAAATACAAATTAATATTTATTTCGGAAATACTAGTTCCAAAAAAAAAAAATATTAGAATGGGAACATATTTTTGTTTAGAACAATATTCTCCCAAACATATAATATTTATGTGTGTCAAATATTATATATTTGGAGTGTACTCTAAACATATGTATATTTCAAGCCGAATATGTTTGGGACAATATACTACAGAAGCGTTTTTTTTTCAGCGTGTATTTCTTAATGTAATTAATGGTCTTCGTATCTATATTGGGGCTATATCTAAATCTGAACCGATTTTTTGAATTTCGCCAAGTATGTTCTGGGTTAAAAATATTTCTTTATGTCGAATTTCTTAGATATTGGTTGAAAAATGTGAATTCTTCAGCGCTTATATATAAAACTGGACTTAGATACATATGAGGACTATATATAAATCTGAACCGATTTTGAACAAATTCAATAGGCTTCGAACTTGCCGTAAAAGAGTGGTGTTGTGTCAAATTTCATCAAGATCGGAGTAAAATTGCGTCCTCTACAGGCGGATTGGCAGACATGGTTAGATGGAATCTGCTAGTGAGTCTGAGTCGATTGGTATACTTTAAGGTGGGTCCGGCTCCAATAACTATTGGAGGGTGTTACTAACATCTGGGCCAAAACAAACATACTCGTATAATACCATGTACCACAGAGTAGTGTAGGGTATACTGAGCGATCACTTAAAATAACTAAAGTGCCCAACTCTATTACTGAGTAAAATATTTTCAGCTTTCTGGCGCCAAAGTGACATACATATTCACAAAGTGAGCGTATACCTTAGTGGGTTTGCTTGACAGACAGTTTCTAACTTCTTTTGTTCGGTCTTTTCAAATTCAAAATTACTTTATAATTTAGATCGTATTATTTCAAAAGTTTCCAAGGAAAATTTAAATTCGATACACTCTGAAACGTTTTGAAAATTTATTTCAAATAAAATATATTTGTAGATACCTCGAAGAAATAATTTTGTTAGTGTGTACACACATTTCTTGAGAAAATTGTTTTATTGAGTTAATTCATTTATTATTGAGCTAATTTTATAATATTGAGTATTGGGTACAGTTCATTGCTTGGGAATTATTTGTTCACAAATATACATATGTATAGTTTTGTTTCCTACTATATTTTCTTTCAATTCAAACATATAAAAAATTTAGATTTTCCTCCGTGTAAGAATACAAAATTCCATAGCCGGACCTGTCGCACACAATAAATACGATTTGCTCAGTTGTATTATTATAATTTATGTTGAAAAGTGTCTCAATGTACCTACATAAATTAAAATTTAGGTTTAAAAGCTAATCCAAATTACATGGCTTTGTAAGCATTCGTTACTTTTTTACACATAAATATGTACATATTTGTCTGTAGTTGTGTTTTTTATGGACATTATTCCCTTACATCAATTTGATTGGTTAGTAGGAGACAAATGTTTTCTCCCTACAAATTGGATCACTACATTTCTATATTCATATTTATTCATATATATGTACTTACATATGTATGTATGTATGTGAATGGTATATATGTACATCGATGGGAGACAACAAAATCCTAAATATAAAACAAACAAGCTAACATACATACCTCATTAGGACTTATAAATATTGATGACGTTGTGAAGGACCTATGGACATACAAAATGGTACCAATGTTGTGTAGATTCTTTTCAGCCTGGCCATAGATAGGTCTAATGGTCTATTGCTAAATTAGTTTTCTTTTTTCAAAAAGACATTTTGTCATCTCAAGAAAGAGTATATATTCTAACAAACAATTATTGTTGTTGTTCATGGGTTGCTAGATACATGTGAATGTATGTACATATGTATGTATACCTATATGCACGGAAAAGTCGCAGTTTCTACCCTTAACATATATATGTACGTATCAGGCTAATAATGTTTGGGACAATATACTACAGTAGCAATTTTTTTCAGCGTGCAATATTTTCTCTTCATATACATACTTTGGTTATAATTTACCATATTATAAGATGATAATCATAATACGCTTTCCCTGTAAACATATTATGTCAAAATTACGTCTTTGGGAAAAATGGCAACCATTGTTTTAACAATAGAGGTAAACAAATCATGAGAGTTACTTAAGACAGCCAATCTATATATATAAGATGGAAAAATGTTTGTATGTATGTATGTGTTTTATAGACGTTTAAACCACTGGACCGATTTAAAATTTTTTTCTTTTGTTTGAAAGCTATTTGGTCTGAGATGGTTTTGGAAAAAAAATTGCAAATAGTGGGCGGGGAAAATGTGGGCGTGGCAAATCGTTTGTTTGTGTGTTTGTTCCACTGCAGTTCTGCTGGCAGTCTACGTCAGTGGTCCAAAAATGGACGGGATCGGAAATATGGGGCAACGAAGTGGACCGGGTCCAGCTAGTTTATTATAAAATATTTATATTTATATTGTTGCAGAAAACTTGTAATGACAAAATCTGCAAAATATGATATGTAATATGGTTACTGCAATCAGATTATGGTCCGCATACAAATTAGTGGTTGTTGTGGCCATGATCAAACAGTTATTTTCTTTGGGTGTACATAATCGATTTACATATATGAACAATATAACATTTACACATCCTTCGATTGCCCCTCAATTTTCCTTAAAAGATGTTAGAGCATCGCATTGGTTTCTTTCATACAAATGTAATTAGCTTTGTACAACCTGAGTTCGATATTTGCAATCAAATTAAGTATGAACAAATGAATCACGAAACCATGAAGCTTTACACGAGTATTTACGAGTATTTTTCCAAAGCACTTCGCACTAAACTAATGTAACGCAAATTATATGTTAAATCTTTACTTTAATAATAATTAAGTGGAGACAATAAATTGAAATCAAACTAACGACGACTTAACGTGGAAAAGTTGAAAATTGCCAATCTTGAATCTTGTGTTATTGTCGTTTTTAATTAAAGTTGTACCCTCCTCCGCCGCCGATGAAACGAGGGCAGCAGCAATCAGCTCACGACGCTGCCAGGCATCAATCCTCACTTCTGTCTACGCAGCAATGTAGTTGAACAGCCATCGATACAGCAGCAGAAACGGAAAAAGGATCCTGTTGAAAACGCGAATACGCACAAACACACTCAAGTATACGAGTATACCCCAAAAAGAGGGCTATAGAGGTAAGAATACATACGCCATTACACAAACACAGAACCGTTATATCGCATACACATGAAGACAGTAGACAGTCGGATATACGACAGGTTAAATTAGGCTGAAAAGTGTTAAACAAACACGTTTGTCAGTTACAACCTCGACTAATAGTAATTCCCGTAAACCACCGACGAGGTGACACATTCACGCCTCCGCAACCTCTCTTGCTTCCATCCATACACCCAACAACTAGCTTACCACATATCCACTCACCCATCCCCTTACTCGTATAAGAGGTATGGTAGGATATTTGGTCACCCTGTAGAGAAAATGTGCCGAAAATTGTTTTAGTTATGAAAGGAATCGGTTTTATAAATAATCGGTAATATAAATACGTTTGGGGGACATCCGTTTCAGGTTATTTGAAATCAGTTGTGCATTTTCCGTCCAAACGAATACCTTTAAGGTATTATTTTCTTCAGAACTTGCCCACGTTTGCTTTTCGCACTAGATTTAGTGCTTTTCAGACCACTCAACACGCGAAAATTTGTCAGTTAGTGCCAAATGAAAAAAAGCACTAGCTGTACGCTTTTTACATTTTTCGTTAGTGCTTTTGACGCTTTTCGTACATTTGTCAGAACAAATCTGGTAACATAAAGAAATTGGACTATTTTGCTACACCATATGTATGTACTTCAAGATTTGCCATCATACGCCACAATTTGCATCAAATCTACGAAATTTGGCATAGAAAAGTTGATGGAGCCAATAATAAACTCTGGAAAATTTAATGAAATTTGTGGCAGATTGAGATATATCCGTCATATATACTGATATACCAATTTAGGGTCTAAGCGCCATGGGAATACCCGTTTCTCATCAGATCTATAATTTAGTATATAACGGTTCCTCCAGCCAGAAATGGACACATCAAATTTAAAGAAAATTGGTTTAGATTCAGATATAGACTCCACAACATATATTTCCCTATGTAGACGCTTTAAATTTTTCAACTATCGTTGAAAAGGTACAGATTTAGGTATGTCCCCTGTATATTTCTATATCCTGATTTTAAATCTAAGCGCCATAAAATAATTTTTTTCAACATATTATTCTCATTAAGAAAACAACTTTGATACAATTGACAAAACATATTTCTTTTTTTTCTGCTCTGATGGGGGCGGATATAATGTTGTCGTCTGTCCCGACAAGAGCAATAAGGTAGTTTAGTGCCTTTTTACGCTTTTTAAATTTTTCATTACGCTTTTGCTTCGGAAAAAGTTGGCATCACTGCTTAGTACTCCTACATAAGTTCATAAAAATTAAATAAATTTGAAACAAAATCTCCGAATATATCTCTTAGACTATACGATGAAAAAATGCTTGAAACATACATACGAGTATGTTTACACGCAAATATTATATGTTAGGGAGAATGTAGTTCTAAACGAAAGTATGTGTTCATCCAACTATTTTTTTTATTTGAAACTAATACGGGTACTTCCGAAACGAAGATAAATTTGTATTTAAGTATTTTGGCAATGAATCAATGCCTTAAATTGAAGGCAATTTTTCGATTTTTCATGACTTCAAAATGCAATTTTGAAGAAATTTTATATCTTGTTTTTGTTTTATTCGATCTGCTTTCATAGTACATACATATTTTGTTTTTGCATATAGTTAGGCTCAATATAGTTTTTGTTGTTTTCAGTATATGAAAACAACTTTGTTAAAAATTAACGAAGAAGTATAGTGACATGTATTGGGGGTGGTTGTAATGGTTGGATAGACAGATCTGTTTCGGAGCCAACAAAATCCCATTGTCAATATCCTTATTACAACGATTACTTCAGTCGATCATTAGAACGAGAACTTTTGGCTAAAAGCGCATATCTCCAAAAAAAGACAATCAGTAATCATCATCCGTCGTACATGCACCAACTTCCACTCACGTGAGACTTTACAATGTAAAGAATTCACACGAGTGTTTTGCTGTAGTTGCCTATGCAACAACAACGTATTTGGTCGTGCCCTACACGGGGCAATATCGCCTTTTCTGATATGTTTGAATCGAAAGAAAATATATTTGGAACACAAATTTTTAAATATTATATATTTCTGAGCAAATAAATTTTATTTGAAAATCAATTAAAATCTATTTGGAACTCGTATATTAATAAGTTATAACATATAATATTTGCAAACTAAATTTCTCAAATAAAATATGTGTTTGAATACAAATAAAATTATTGTTTAGGAATTTCTCCAAATATATTTTATTTAAAAAATATTTTCGAAACTTTTGTTGAATTTTTCGAATTTCAGTTTAGAATAGGTTTACAATTGAACCTCCCAGTTATGATACCAAATGCAGCATTAACTTCTGTTTTAAATTAATAATTTAAAATTTCTGAGTATTCCAAGCCATCATTGGTTGTCAATCCTCCAAGTAATATATTTCGATCCAAGATCAATTATTATTATTTGTTATTTTTACAACATGAACAATTTCTAAAAAATTTACTTTGAATTACTGAAAAATTTAACACAATTTATTTCGTAAAAAATATGTTTCGAAAAAATAGTCCAATATAAACACATATTGGGATGTAAACAATGATTTGTTTAGAACAAAATCTTCCCAAAAATATAATTTTTGCGTGTACCAAATATTATATGTTTAGAGTGTACCCTAAACATATATATGTTTCAAGCCGAATATGTTTGGGACAATATACTACAGAAGCGTACCATTTCTTCTTGTTTTTGTTTTATTCGATCTGCTTTCATAGTTGTGTGTATATATTCTAATGATCGACTGAAGTAATCGTTGTAATAATGATATTACCGATGGGAGTGGCTCCCGAAACAGATCTGTCTATCCAACCATTACAACCACCCCCAATACATGTCACTATACTTCTTCTTTAATTTTTAACAAAGTTGTTTTCATATAACAACAAAAACTATCTTGAGCTTAACTAACTGCAAAAAAATATAAAATTTTATATGTTTGTAAAATTCGATTAAATTTTAATTCGTATAATCTTTCGTACAAGTACAAATCGCTTCTGTAGTATATTGTCCCAAACATATTCGGCTTGAAACATATATATATTTAGGATACACTCTAAACATATAATATTTGGTACACACAAAAATTATGTATTTGGGAAGATGTTGTTCTAAACAAATTTTTGTTTACATCCCAATGTGTTTATTTTGGACTATTTTTTCCGAAACAAATATTTATTTTCAGAAATATCTAAATTGTGTTAAATTTTTCAGTAATTCAAAGTCAATTTTTTAAAAAATGTTAACGCCTTAAATATAAAAAATAATAATAATTGAAATCATATAATCTTGGATCGATATATATATAGTTGGAGGATTGACAACCAATGATGGCTTGGAATACTTAGAAAAGTTCAGAAATTTTAAATGATTGGTTTAAAACATAAGATATTGCTGCATTTGGTATCATAACTGGGAGGTTCAAACCAAAAAAAAAAAAACAACAAAAAATTAAATTTAAATTCGAAAAATTCAACAAAAGTTTCGAAAATCTTTTTTAAATAAAATATATTTGGAGAAATTCCTAAACAATAATTTTATTTGTATTCAAATACATATTTTATTTGAGAAATTTATTTTGCAAATATTATATGTTGTAACATATTAATATACGAGTTCCAAATATATTTTATTGATTTTCAAATTAAATTTATTTGCTCAGAAATATATAATATTTAAAAATTAGTGTTCCAAATATATTTTCTTTCTATTCAAACATATCAAAAAAGGCGATTTTGCCCGTGTAGCGATAAATTACATTTATCGATTGACAAAAAGTGATGAATTGGAATATTTATAAACTAAAAATTAGTTCTGTAAAACAAAAGCTAATGATGCTTATGACATTTTTAACTATAAAGTATAGCACGTAATCTAGAAAATATTTAAACTTAAATATTCTTAAAATAATCGGCAAAGTTTTAAAAATCGTTTTTTAATAAAATTTTTGTGGAAAACTTCTTAAACAATAAATTTGTTTGCGTGTAAACACATATTTTATTTGTGAAAGTCAGGTCGCAAATATATTTTGTTTTACCGACATTTTGTTCTAATATATTAATATATGGGCAAAAGTCAAAATTTTTTACGTAGGGGTAATTTATGTTGGTTGTAACTTTTCTCGCGTTTTGTACAGATTTCGTTGCAAAAGTTGATGGAATTGGATAAACCAAAACATAAAAATGTTGTTATTATTGTATATACTTTAAAAGATATAAGCACAAACATTTCAAAAATGTAGAAAAAACCTAGAAATTTTCATATTTCTATTCATTCTTTCAGAGGTTGCGGCCAAACTATTCATTTTAGAGGTACTGGTCAGTTACAAAAAATACGAGGGACACATGGAGGAAGAATTTTTCGTGGGCATTGTTCATATAAGATCTTTACACGAAAAAATATAGCTCATAACTTTTGGAAATGTGATTTCAAGTGTTTTTTGATTTTTGACCGCGGCCAGTACGCCCCTCTATGTAATGAAATATCACCGAAGAAGTAATTATAGTGGCTGGAAATACCTACAAATCCATATAGGTGTTGATGATGTGCTCCAAATGTTACCAATGCTAGAGCTCTCCAAACCTTAGATAAAATTCCGTGATTTTGTTTTTGATAGTGTATTTCGCGGAGCACATCGACAGATATTCATAGATTGAGCTGAATTTATTGTCCCAGAATGTTTTGTACATGGCGAATCCTAAAATCAGGGGCGCGTAACAAAAAGATGAATCACTGAACTTTTATTAACTTTTTTCAAGTTTTGCAAAAATTGCAAATTTTGTCCATGACGATTTTTATAGTTTAAAGTTCTTAAATTAATTTCTAAGTTCTTTGGGGGTACTGCTGTGGTGCACTTAACAACCATTGATACGTATTTGAAGATTGAAGTCTTGTGCGCGAAGAACGAGACACTTTTGTCTCAGTGATGATTGTCAAGGCAAACCCAGTGCGCGGTACAGATATGGCGGAAGTTCATATGAATTAAAAGGGTTTTTGACGATCTATTCCGAAATCAGAGGCGCGTCCTTTTATTTTGATGATTGTGCAAATTATGCACTTTGCAAAATTTACATAACCTTAAATAAAACCACTCATTATTAGTTTCCCTCTTAAGATATATTATGGTTTTAAGCGAATTCATACAATATCAGATGGCCCGGATGAGCACATAATTACCGTATGTTAATGCCGACTTCACAATCCGCGAAATTCATAAGGAAATATTTCAAAATTTCTTAGTGTTCGAATATCACTATAAAAATTCGCGAATTCTGATTCTTTTTATAAGAAGTCTTTTAATTTATTATTAAAGGCCGTAACAAATAGTATTATGTAATCTTACAAACGAGGTTCTCCAAAAAAACACTTAAAAATATCTTAACATTAAACTCCCATAAATACATAGGAATTTTATAGAGAAATTTTGCATTGACATACAGTCCAAATGATATGGACTTCGTATTTTGAAACAAATATAACTTTTTAACTAATAGAGATATTTCCTTCATTCTTTTTGAAGATCACTGCTAGTTCTCTCATCTAATCGCGGTCATTTTTTTAGATATTTTCCCGATTTTTATATTTCGCGGGATTCGTAACATAAAATAATTTAAAAATATTTTGTTTCGACATATTTTTGTAAATATCATTATAAGCACAGCGAATATTGTGACATATTCTGATAGAAATGCGAGAGTTCAACGATTGTAAGTTTAGTTTAGTTAATTCCGCTGAAAATTGCATTTTATAGAATATTTTTAAAATTTCAATTTGGAACCGCCATAACTTTCGCGCCCCTTAATAAAATTAATTCACAACAACGGTTTCTGAAGGCTTACATTTTCATCTCTATGTACTACAAATGCGGCTGATGTGCTCCCAAAAAAAATTTTCCAAAAAATATTTTCTGGCTTTTGCCCATATGCGTTCCAATGAAAAAATATCTTGATTTTCAAATAATATTTATTTGTTCACAAATACATATGTATATAATATTTAAAAATTTTGGCAAATATATTTTCTTTCAATTCAAACATATCAAAAATGGCGATTTTCCTCCGTGTAGGGAGGAAAATGGGTCATATCGTCCTTTATCAATTCTTGACGATCTTGAGAATAGGTATCGCAATTGATCTGGCTGAAATTTAAGTATTTATACTTCATGTTGCCCTAAATTGTCCCTAGTGAAAAGGGGGAATATCAGTCCAAGGTTTGATATAGCCCCCATATAAAATTTCCTTCCGATGTTACTTCTTGAAGCTCTGGAGAACACATTTTCCAATTAATCTTAGATTTATTAAAACACAACATGCTCATAACATTTGCAGCATGATCATCATCATCTAAATGTTTTCATAGACTGACAAAGAATGAACAATTATGTTCAACGTTCTGGCATCTCCCAGCCGGTGTACCATACATATTACATTACTCGCAAAGTGAGGGTATATACCTTTTACCCGACTGACATTTTCTTACTTGTTTATTGATCATTCTGAACTTTAAGATTTTATAATTTATATAGCATTGCATCGACCCTGGTACAAATGGGACACATCGCTTAATGTTTTTATAGAGTCTTCATAGTGAAAATGGAGTATTTCGGTCCATGTTTTGATATACGCCTCAAATAAAGGCCCCTTCCGGTGTCACTTCCTGACGCTATATACATACTTTATATTGCAATAAATCATCCCAAGTAAAAAGGGGCATATGGGTCCAGCTTTTAATATAAATCACCTTATGCGGGTCCTTTTCGACTTCTTAACGGTGTAAAACATGTTAAACAAACGATTTGGCTGAAATAATTGACTTTACATTTAAATTTGTTCAATACACTCGTTGTAAAAACTGCCATATCGGTTCAAGTTCTGATATAACTTCCCATGTAAAGGTCCCAGGCGAATTTGCTTCTTGGCGGTATAGATGTGTCTATAATTTAGAAATTTTACTTTATTTGCTATTTGTAGTAATTTCTAGAAATAATACTTTGATACATCCCCCATATACATATTTCTCCGTGCATTGCTTGGCAAATAATTGTCGGCCCCGCCCGACTTAAATATACAGTCGGCCCCGCACGAGTTAAGTCTTTCTTTGCTGGTTTAGTATAACATTGTTCTAATACACAATGTATGTATTTGGGGTTTGGCTTTCGCTCAGATGACATGTTAAGATTTCAATCCCCGGATAGGTACTTTTCTCTGTTGGGTCTGTGTTTTTTCACACCAGCAGATTCAGCCATTCGCCGGTCTACTCAGTTGTGTTTTGTTGCGTTGTCTGCCAGTCGAGGAACATTTGACACCATCGTTGTGTACTTTGTATTTTGCGAGGACGAAAAGCAGAAAGCGGCAAGAAACCCAAGTTAATACCGAACACTGAGCGCGCTTTAATTGAAATCCTTGATGGTGTGCCTCGCACATGGTTTTGCAGCGTCACAGCGTTGAATGTTAGTTTTCCTTGGGATATACTCTTGCCATGGACGAGTAGTAAGGGGGAAGGATGCAAGTGTTTTCTATCATTAAACACAGTAGAATTGTAAAGTTGGAAAGTTGTTGGCTTTTCTCTACAAACTCATCCATGGGCGTGTGTTAGTGGGTGTAATTGTGTTTGTCACACACACATACGATACACGCGCGTTCGAACGCCTAACTAATCATCCGCAAATACCTCCAGTATCCTCCATGCACAGTTATTTTCCTAAAGCTTTTAATTTCTCAGAACGAGGAGATACACTTATAGTTTATCTTAATTGAACTTTAACACTGTTGTGTGGAAAAAAATCATTTGCCGAAGGTACGAAGTGACACCTAATTCGTAATTAACTTTTTAATTGTTTCAATTAATTTTTTAATTGAATCTGTGTTTTAACATTGGAAGAGAATGTTGGTTCAGTTCAATACATTAAGTCCAGGGGAATACATGTATGGTTTATTGATAGAGGATATTTATTAAACGACATATACGTATGTACGAGGTCTCTCCAATAGAAAAGGTGAATTTTAAAATTTCTCGGGCTACATGCCCGTCTGTGTCTTGTTTGTGAGAGACATAAAGTTAAAAGTTTTGCTTGTGCGGCGATTTGGAATTCATCTCCTCAATCGTCGCAAAACGCCGTCCTTTCATGGACCATTTTTCCCTTCTGATGACGATATGAGAGTAGAAACATGTACTATTTTATTTTATTATCTCTATCACTTGTAAGAACTCTATAAAGAGTCTTGACAAATACGCCTACACTCTGTGCTGAACAGCAGATAATAAATTTTAGCACGTTATGGGAGAGCTACCGGAATGTCTAAACCAATATAACCCAGCCTGAGATGGACAAAAGTATTACCACATACGCAGTTTGAAGTCAATCGGTTTTTGAGAGTCACTAGACAGGCAGGGAGACAGATGGACGACGGGACGAAGGAACATTGAACAAATTATTTTGATTTCTATATTCCACCCAATTCCATTTGGAATTAAAGCACACAAAAATGCCCACTTATCTTAATTAAAACATAGAGCTGACTATAAAACCCTTCTCTACAGCTGATTAGTACAATTTGTGGACTATAATTTCATGACTTTTGTTTTCATTCTACTGGCTGGTGTAGATCCGAGCTTCCTTCCCATTTATTTTTAATCGAAGGGCTTGGTATTACATAATAACAATATTAAAAATTCTAAGTGTCTGTCCTCATTATCTTCCTGTTCTTTATTATTATTTCTGCCATATATCGTCAATTTCCCTGCAGTGTATCCATGTGTGTACGAGTATGTGTGAGTAACGTACATCTACATATGTATGCGCACACTCATATACTCGCACTTGTCCTGCGACTGTGTTATAATTTTGGTTAATATTTCATTTTGATTGACAACACAGTTCGTGTGAAAGATGTTCCCTTGTCCCAGGCATCCCTGTGGTTGGTCCATGGACAATGTGCCACGAACAACGGAAAGCAAGGTTTTATTTTTATTTAATTGATGTCCTTGTGTTAAGCAGTGCATTGGGACATTTCGTCACTTACGTCAAGCAAGCGAACATATCACACTCCCCCATCCGTTGCCTCCACACAGGACTGTTGATGTTGTCTGCACTGCGTTTACACGGGGAAAAAATAAATAATGCGACACAACTGCGAATATTATTCAAGCAATTATTTAATGCCATTGTACATTTGGGTGGTAGCACTTACTTTAATTCCACAAAAAATTATGTATGCACGGAGGAAAATCGTCATTTTTGATATGTTTCAATTGAAAGAAAGTATACTTGGAAACGATTTTTTTTTAAATATTATATATTTGTTAACAAATAAATTTTATTTGAAAATCAAGACATTTTGTTTGAAACGCATATATTAATATATTAGAACATACTTTATTTGCAAACTGAATTTCACAAATTAAACATGTGTTTACACACAAACAAAGTTGTTGTTTAAGAAGGTTTTCAAATATACTTTATTTAAAAATATTTTTAAAACTATGCTGACTTATTCGAATATTAGTTACTTTTTCCTAGTAGTCGTGTTAAACTTAATAGCTAAAAATTAATTTTAATTTATAAATATTCCAACTCATCACTTTTTGTCGATCCATCCATCAGTTTACATTTACGAAAGATTATTCGATTTAAGTTTTAATTAAATTTTACAAACATATACAATTTATAAAAAAATGCTCTTTGAACATCTGAAAAACAGAAAACTTGTCATTAAGTTAAGGCATTGATACGTTGTCAAAATAAATAATTACAAATTAATCTTTGTTTCGGAAATACTAGTTCCAAATAAAATAATAGTTGAATGGGAGCATATTTTTGTTTAAAACAATATCCTCCCAAACATATAATATTTGTGTATGTCAAATATTATATATTTGGAGTGTACCCTAAACATATGTATATTTCAAGCCGAATATGTTTGGGACAATATACTACAGAAGCAATTTTTTTCAGCGTGTGTATGTGTTTATATATAAACCAATGAATTTAATTGAAAAGCATGTTCACTTGTTTTAATGAACAAACAGACAAATGAAAACATTCCAATACGCAAAAATTCTAAGACATTAAAGCGAGAACTCTTGGTTGAGTGTAGGCAATCTTATTCGCTGGTTTTTTTCCTTTTAGGCTTTGGGGAATATCTCGCCCTCAACACAAAAAAAGGACAACAGCGTTTTTATTGTCGAAAAGACAGCCGTCTTGATGGACAAATTATTTTTGTTGATTTTTTTTAAATTTGAATTAGAGAATGTCACCGTACTCGAACATAATTGTCATGGAAATCAAATTCCGGCAAAATTCCATTGTATCGTAAAATTCCTAGAAATTGTCATTACTGCAAAATAAGAAGAACAATATACAAATTGTCAAAATTAAAATTTAATTTGCAAATAATTACACAGTCACAAAATATAAAATTGGTATAAAAAACATTCATTATGCTATATTAAGCATACGACATGGCACATATTATTTAAGAGCATTGTCAGTTGTAACAATAAAAAAGAATAGAGGTAAAGGAACGGAACAAATACAAATGCCTTCTTGGTATTCCCATAGACTCCTGTGCGCACCAGCCTGGAAAAAGACAGACGGACGGACATTGCTCAAATATCTTAATATGACCCAAATCGAATTTCCACCAAACATACTTGCGGTCTTGGGTCACTCCTTCGATGTGTTACACACAAATTTACCATTTTGCACCAAAAGTTAACAGTTTATAACTTTGTATGTACTGTTAGTACATACAAATACTTGAAATATTGTACAGTCTAATGTTTTTTTAGTATCTATAGTCCATTAAAAAGTGGGCACGCCCCTTTTGGTACCTCCCACATAAATATTCTATTGTGAAGCAATAGTTAACGGCTTATAACTTTAATACCAGCGCGTACTTAAAGTTATTAAATGCAATTTAAATTGATAAGAATTTGACAAGTAAGAAAGTTCAGTCGGGTAAACCGACCCTTTTCTCTCGACTCTAGGTACTATAAAAGCATTGCACTGTACGAAATTTCAAGTATTTGTATGGACTGGTATTAAAGGTCAAAGCTGTTAACTTTTGCTACAAAAATGTCCATTTGTGTGGGAGGTACCAAAAGGGGCGGGCCAATAACGCCCATTTTTCTCTGGACTCTAGGTACTATAAAAGCATTACACTGTACAAAATTTCAAGTATTTGTATGCACTGGCATTAAAGTTATAAGCTGGTAACTTTTGGTATAATATGGTCCATTTGTGTGGGAGGTATCAAAAGGAGCGTGGCAATAATGCCCATTGTTCAATGTGTTGTAGATACTTTTAAACCATTACACTGTACAAAATTTAAAGTCTTTGTATGCACTGGTAATAAAGTTATAAGCTATTAACTTTTGGTTCAAAATTGTATATTTGTGTGGGTGGTACCAAAAGGGCCGTGGCAACTTCGCCCATTTTTCTCGAGGTAATAGTGACTAATAAACTAATACTATGTGTAGAATTTCAGAGGATTGATGTTAGTAGTATAAAAGTTATTAAATAATCAATATTTTACTAAATGTCAACCCTTTGTGGGGGAGGTACTAGAAGGAGTGGACCAATATGGCACATCTTCAAATTTAGCCGGAGATAGAAGAAAATATTACCACATACCAAATTTGAAGTCAATCGGTTACTCCTTTCGAGAGTTATCGTTCGCACCAGCCAGCAGACAGACAGACAGACAGACGGACGGACATTGCTCATTCGACGTAAAATGACCCAAAACGGATATCCGCCGAACATACTTAGGGTCTTAGGTCACTCCTTCGATGTGTTACACTTTTGGCTCGTAGCAAATGATATATACCCTCCTCTCTAAGGTTTTTGTTATATTGATTTTTACTGAAAAACCAAAGGAAAATATAGAGAAATAAGTAAGAAAGTTTTAGTCGGGTAAACCGACTAAGGTATACCCTCACTGTGTGAGTAATGTAATACGCGTATGAAATATTAGACGAGTGAATATGTCAATTTGTGTGGGAGGTACCAGGTACCTTATCAAATACACTTATTTTCTCTTAGTAGTAGAGTCTTTAAATACATTGCACTGTGTCGAATTATAATCGTTTATGTGCACTAATATATTAACGTTATGAGCTATTCAATTTTGGTATAATTTGACCATTTTGTGTGGGAGGTACCAAGAAGGGCGTGTTGATAACGTCCATTCTTCTTAGGTCTAAGGTACTATAAAAGCATTACACTGTGCAAAATTGTGTAGAATTTTCGTGCATTGATACTTACGCTATAAGCTGTTAACTTTTTGTACAAAATGGTACCTTCGTGGGAGGTACCAAAAGGTGCGTTGCAATAACCCCAATTTTTCACTGGAATGTAGGAAACATTACCCTGTGCTAAATTTCAAGTATTTTTATGCACTGGTATTAATGTTATAAGATGTTAACATTTTGTACAAAATGATCCCTTTGTGTGGGAGTTACCAAAAGGGGCAGGGCCACTTCACCCATTTTTCTGAAGTTAATAGCGACGGATAAACTATTACTACGTGTGGAATTACAGAGGATTTGGATAAGTAGTAAAGAAGTTATTAGCGAATCAATATTTTACTAAATTTTAACCCTTCGTGAGGGAGGTACTAGAAGGAGTGGTATAATATTGCCCATCTTCGAACTTAACCTGAGATAGAAAAAATATTACCCCATGCCAAGTTTGAAGTCAATACGTTACTCATTTCGAGAGTTATCGTGCGCTCCAGCCGGACAGACAGACAGGCAGACGGACGGACCTGGGGTCTTAGGTCACTCCTTCGATGCGTTACACTTTTTGTCTGTAATCAATGATATATACCCTCGTCACTCTAAAGTGAGGGTATACAAATATTGAATAAAATAAAACAAAACTATCAATGTTGAGATGTTACACTCTTGCATGTAATGAGCGTTTTGTTTGTGCGCTCCACCCGAATATTTACGCTTTTTCAGCAAAAATGAGTTCTAAATCTTCTTGCATAGTTCCTTTGTTTGTCGTCCCATGCTTCTTTTCCAGGTGACACTTGTTGTTCATTGTGTGTCTGCATTTGTACTCCTTTGATTTTCCCTCAAAACAAAAAAAAATGAAATAAGTGGAATGAAAGCAATGATTATTTATTAAGACTTTTTTATTGGAAACATTTCATGGGTAGCTGACTGCCACATTCTCGCCTCGCCAAGCTTGTATTTCGTGGTGTTTGGCTGGTTCCCTGGTGTGCGGTGTGTGGCTTCTGTCTGTCTGCAGCACTCATGATTTATTTACTGTACTCCTCGTATCTGAACGAATGTACAGACACTTTTATGCGAAGTGACAACCTTCTACTCCGTCCGTCCCTACCAATGCCTGTGTTGGCAGAATGAGGTAGAATAGTTGGAAACAAATGATCGACAATTGAAAGTGTTGTGAAACTATGGAACTAACAAAGTGTACTTTGTGTGTAATCCTCTTTGTTATTCATTCTAAATTCTACACAAACCAAAATTTTAATCCGCTTTCGGTGCCAAACTTTCTGTTAAGTTTAATGATGTTGAAGTCGGTAATGAATTTTCGGAACAAATGTAACATGGACTTATATATATATATATATATATATATATATTAGGCCGGGTCGAGTTGTGGGGAGGCAAAAAAAGTCGCCATTGCTCAGTCAAAATCGTATTCTAGAGATCAAAATAAGAAACTTTGCCGAAGGAACCATACCTCTAAAACGAATTCTGATGTCCCGGAATTTGGGTCCAACATTTGGGTAGGGGCAAATTTTGAACAATCCCACTTTGACCCATTTAGAGTGTTCCAATCGAGTCCAAATGTATGACCGACCCCCACTAACTTTGGAGGCCCGACCCACCCATGCCAGTGGCACACGCCCTGGAACCCCCTGGGGGTTCCATACATTTGGACTCGATTGGAGCACTCTAAATGGGTCAAAGTGGGATTGTTCAAAATTTGCCCCTACCCAAATGTTGGACCCAAATTCCGGGACATCAGAATTCGTTTTAGAGGTATGGTTCCTTCGGCAAAGTTTCTTATTTTGATCCCTAGAATACGATTTTCACTGAGCACTTCACTGAGTGGGGGTCGGTCATACATTTGGACTCGATTGGGGCACTCTAAATGGACAAAGTGGGATTTTTTCCGGGACATCAGAATTCGTTTTAGAGGTATGGTTCCTTCGGCAAAGTTTCTTATTTTGATGGCTAGATTACGATTTTCACTGAGCAATGGGCAATTTTTAAATCAACCCGCCCTAATATATATATATATATATATATATACATATGTATGTATGTGTGACTGTTGCCACAAATCATTCAATAAGCCACAATATGATTTGGACAACGTGCACGGCAAAACATTGGAAACATATCCCTGGTAGTAGCTGGTCCGCACTCGCCTCCTTTCCCTCCCTTATTTCCTGTTCCGGTTGCGGTTCGTTTAAAAAGTCGGTTGCTTGGCTGTGATTGCGAGTGCAAAAACAAATCATGTACTAAATGCTGCAATTTGACCAAAGAACAACCAGTCAGTCAGTCAGGCATTTAGTCAGCCAGTCAGTCAGTCGCTCATACGTGCACACATAAAATTGAATTGCATTCTATTTAAAAGTCCAGTCAGTCCATGTTTGAATTCATCCTTTTGCAAATAAATCTAAAATAATACTTAAATAACAACAAATCAAATTTAAATCACAAGTGACGGCAAAATAGCGGGGAGAACACGAAAAGTTTGAAGGATGGTGGGTTGGGTCGGTGTTTGCGCTAAACGTGGACGAGTGGAATAAAATTTAATTTACCGTTAGCATAACAAATATCCTGTCAACAAAAAATGGCTTAACAAAATGGTGAAACGTCCCTTATTGTGTCGACACAAAAACAAAGCCCAATAAAATGGAAAAAACGACGAAACGGCAAAAAACGATGCGAAATAAAATAAGTGTACGGGTGTATCCATATCCCTATACATAAATACATTCGCGCGTATTTACAAATGTGTGGAAGTGTGTGTGTACGTGTGTACGTGTGTAGTAAGTCGATTGAATTAAAAGCGAGTGATTGGGGGAATCAACGAAAACTCTCACAGTGCGTGGCTTCATTGAAATATAAAGAAGGCATTGCTGCTAGTGATGCCTTCCCAGGGTCGAATGAGGATTTCGACAATGGGGGGGAATTTCAAAAGATTCGAAATAAATCTGGCCCTTCTTAACCAGTAAATTATTTTCACTTATGTTTGGCATACTTCTACCCGAGATTTCGTTTAGCTTATGCCTGATATTTACAACATCTATTACAGCGCTTCCCAAAAGATGATTGCAGTTCACTGGGACGAGGACCGTGGCAGGCTGATGAATACTACATACGTATATACACGTATCGTCGGCTTAATGCTAATTTATTCTATACACAATTTTTACAATTGGGGTAAACTATACTATACTTTTTTAGTCTATAGCGTCCCCTACAGTGTTAAGACGATTATCATTCTCAAACTAAAAAATGTTTGTGAAAATAGTTATTTGCCATTTTGACCCAAATTTAAATTTGTATAATTTTTTATACCCTACACCACACTGTGGTAAAGGGTTTTATAAGTTTGTCTCATGGCAGATTTTTGTAACACCTGAAAATACTATAGCTAGACCGATCGACTCAAAATCACTAGTTGAGTAGATTTAACCATGTCTGTTCGTCTGTCCATCTTAAGTTGTTCCTCGACTACAGGTAACAGCAGTTTGGAAAGAACCCTATTGAATTTTGTTGAAATCGGTTCAGATTTAGATATAGCTCCCATATATATGTTTCGTCCGATTTGGCTCTTTAGTCCTGTTGAAGCTGTATTTTAAATCCAAGTGTTACAATTTATACATGAATTACAAAATTTATATTTCAGTGTTATTCAATATTACGACAGTAGTGTAGGGTATTATATAGTCGGCCTATATTACTATACACGAAGTCCTTTCGTGCAGATTTTCAGTTGTTATTGTTTTTTTATTCGGATAACCCATTCGGATTACACTTTTTTAAAAATATTCTTGAATAAGTAATAAAAACATGCATACACGCTGAAAAAAAATCGCTTCTGTAGTATATTGTCCCAAACATATTCGGCTTGAAACATATATATATTTAGGGTACACTCTAAACATATAATATTGGGTACACACAAAAAGTATATATTTGGGAAAACGTCATTCTAAAGGAATCTTTGTTTACATCCCAATATGTTTTTTTTGGGACTGTTATTTCCGAAACAAATATTTATTTGCAATTAAAAATTCAGAAAATGCGTTAATTGTGTTAATTTTTTTACTAATTCAGTATTTTTTTAAAGAAATTTTAATACTAACTCAGAAATTTTAAATGATTGATTTAAAACATATGTTAATGCTGCATATGGTATCATAACTGGGAGGTACAATTCGAAACCAAGAAAAAATAAAACTGAAATTCGAAAAGTCAGCAAAAGTTTTGAAAATCTTTTTAAATAAGATATATTTGGAAAAATTCCTAAATAATAATGTTATTTATATTTAAACACATATTTCATTTGAGAAATTTAGTTTGCAAATATAATTTGTTGTAATATATTAATATATGCGTTCCAAATATATTTTATTGATTTTCAAATAAAATTTATTTGCTAAGAAATATATAATATTTAAAAATTTGTGTTCCAAATATATTTTTTTTCGATTCAAACATATCAAAAAAGGCGATTTTGCCCCGTGTAGGTAAATCCTCCGCATTACCCATGGATTTCCTTTCAGATATGCTATTTAATCGAATACTTTGTCTTAGGGTAATATAGTTACGGCAAAAAGTCGACATTTCGACCTTTCGACTTTTTAAAAAAATCAAGAAGTGAATATGAATATGTAAATGTGTATATTTCTAGTCTCCATCATTAATTTGTAGTTAAATACAAGAAAAAATAAAAAAAAAAAAACTGATAATGATCAGAAATTCGCTGAAGTCGTCCCATAAGTATCAGGCTTATTTTTAACTGTTAAATTGGTCCGATATTGGAGTTGATACAACTAAATAAAGGTTTTTGTTCCAACCCACAACGCGCTCTTATTCGTTTTGGCCAAATTTAATATTAAATTGGCAATTCTCGTACATGAAAAAAGTCGACTTTTAGACTTTTTCAGAAATAACAAGTCGACTTACGATTTCGACTGTTTTTGTACCAAAAAGTCGACTAATCGATTAGTCGAAAGTCGACTTATATAACCGTACTTTGTATCACATTTTCTGGGCTATTCAATCTTAATCGGTTTGATTAATAATATTGAAAAGTAAATTACATAGAAAATGGTAGTTTATAGAAAATTGCATAGGACTACAAACTAAAAAAAATAGAACTACAAACTTAAAGAAAAAACAAAAACAACGTTATCGAACTCAATAGTCAAAAACAAAACTATGAAACATTTTTTAGTATAAAATTTCGTCAAAATTGTTGTTAATTTTTATTGAAAAAAAATTTTTTTTCTGGATAATTATGTCAAAATTACATATTTTGCCGAAATTAGATTTTTAATTAGAAAATAAATTTTTTCTAAAAAATGTCTTCTAAATTGTATTTTTTCTAGGAAATGTAGTTGAAATTGCATTCTTCTTAAAAATTTCTTCGAAATGACATTGTTTCAGAAAATTTCCTTCATCTATCTTTAATAAAGCTAACGACATTTAATCCGTACAGTGGCCACTAATCGTCGCCTACCATTAAACCAGTCATCGACCTTCATTCCGGTCATAAAGTGTTAACCGAAAATTTGCTAAAAATGTAATTTCGTCGAATTAAGCAATTTTATGGAAATTTTGTATAAAAATTATATCTACAAAATTTTCTAAAAGAAATGCAATTTTAGAGATTTGTTTTAAAACCCGTCAAATTTTATAAAGAATTGCAATTTTAACAACATTTTGTGGAGAAATGCAATTTAATGATTTTTCTAACAAAATGCAATTTCGAACAATATGCAGTTTCAACAAAATTTTTTAGAAAAATTTAATTTCGACGATGTTTTCAAGAAAAAAAAAACAATTACGAAGACATTTTATAGAAAAGTGAAATTCCAACAAGTTTTTTTTTTGGAAAAATGCTATTTATATATTCCAAAAAAAATATAATTTCTAATAATTTTTTGCTGCAAGGGCATGACGAGTTTTTACGAGGTTGTGAGGAGCCATATGGTTGAAAGTGTTGGGATGCCCTGATTTAGATGGACATCAGACAGACGGACGGACAGACATGGTTAGATTGGATCAGCTAGTGATTCTGAGTCTGTCACATTTAAACTTCAATTGGAAATTATTTCTGCTGTTATAAGTTTTTGAAATTGCAGTAAAATTGGAAATTACATTTGAAATTCTCCACTGTTTGGTTCGAAATCCCCCACAGTGGATTTATTGGTTTGTTGATTGGGTGGTTCTATGGGACTATTCGGTCTAAGTTGAATGGAGGCGCGTAAATGAAACTTGTTCAAGAGAAATGTTAATTTTATTATTTTGCATAGTTGGTTCTGGTTCTTTTGCTACTTCTTTTCACTTGTTTTTTGATTTGATTTGTTTCTTTTTTGTCGTTTCGTAGCCGTTGAACAGAATTCAATTTAAATAAGAACTAGCAGTGTTGACGAGCGACAACAGTGTTTCCATGTTTTTCGGGTGTCCACTGAGTTTTTTGCCAGTTACATTTTTGTTTGCAAGGTCGTTGTCATGGTTAACAATGAAAAGGAAAACTAAGCAGTGATCTGAGTGTGGAGAGCCGGCGGGAGATCTGAAGGTGGAACTGAAGTCAACATAAAGAATATGCAGTTCACATTCAGACATACATATTCATATTTATTGCAAAAAATAGCTCCTGAATGAAAAATGTCACAGTGAATTGTTTTTCACGTTCCAACATTTTTCCTTTGCTCTGCTGTCACACAGACATACAAGCGCATACTCATGCTGGCCTGCCCAGTATGGGAAATCCAGGATCCCTATGTGATTACAGCCACTAAAATCGCAGCAATGGCTATGCTATCGTTTAAGAGCGCCCCGAGGATGCGAGTTTTCCACGCACGGAGGGGATCACACTTCAATCAGTCCATCAGTCAAGATGGCGTTTGAACTATTTACACACATCTACACCGTTGACAGTTGGTAACAAACCTCCAGCCAGTCAGTCAGTCAACCAGCCAACTCAGCCCCGAAGAATTCAAATGATCCTGTGGGTTGTATTCGTGTCACTCAAATGTGGGGCATCCTCCCGGTAAGGACACGTTCTCGATTGCGGCACAGAAGGTATGGCAAAGGAAAACGTGTTGTCGACATGTTCATCACGTCTCGCGTTTCATACGCGACGTTTGTACATACATAGGTACAACTACTACTCGCAATTACGTGTGTACGAGCACTTATGTATGTATGACATGCATGAATGTGGGTGTGTATGGTACACTTGGAAAAGGAAGAGTGAAGACAAGTTAATTTTGAAATAAAATAAATTTAGATCCACAGCTTTAATGCTCAAATCTCAATAGTGATAGATTTTAATATTTAATTATGCCGAAGAAGAAGAAGAAATTTTAGTATATCTTGATTTGTTAAAATGGTATTAGTCCATATTTTTAACGCTCAATTTCACCATCTCTGGTTATCCTATAGTTAGAGCTTACCTACATTTATAGCTTTCAAATCGTATGGAATTGTAACTGTTGATTACCTCTAACCAGAGCTGGTAAAAATGGGAGTTCATTTTTATTTTGTAGCGTAGATTTTTTTTGTAGCGTAGATTATTTGTGTCCGAGACCTAAAAACTTTTTTTCGTATAGATTGGGGAATACTATTTTATGAAAACCAAATATTGTTATGGTAAAGTTTTTTTGTTATTAAAATTCCAATTTTCATGGATGATACCTTTAGTATTTGGGCCATATTTTTGGAAGTATAAGCTCGAAAAAGCATTTAAATTAAATGAAATTATAAGGACTAGATGTGGAAATTATAACTTGCACGTAGTAGAGGGAGTTTAGTAACGGACGTGAAAACAATTAGAAAAAATTTAATTATTTTTTCAAAAAAAAAAATCGTTTTGCTGGCTCTACCATAAAAAATAGAAAACAAATCTCAAAAGTTTTTTCAAATTATTTTAACAACCGTTACTAAACTTCTGTTTCCTTGTGGAAGTGTCATAGTTAACATTTGTAGTCCTCATAATTTCTTTTAATTTATAGTGTATTCCGTTTATCGTGTATATACTTCAAAACATATGGTCCAGATACTAAAGGCACCTTCCAAGAAAATGGGAATTTTAAAGAAAAATTAAAACAAATTACCATAAAAAACTTTTTCAATATTTTTTTCGTGTTTAAGACACCTATTACACCAGAAAATATTATGCACAGCAAAATATTGTTGCATAGCGTTATTTTCTAAAATTAACATCTAAATTAAAAAAAAGTGTCTCAAATAAAAAGTTTTAAAAGTTCTATTCGTTTTTCGCTTTCTCTAAGTGTATATTTCTATTTGCAATTACAATCCGACATTTGTTCCGAAGGCGAAGAAACTACATCCATTTGCGATTAAATGTTTTATATCTTGTACGACATTCATTCGTAGTAGTTTCCACTTATTATTTTTGTTTTTTGTTGTTGTTTTGTTTTTGAAAGCAAAGTATGTACCTTAATTAAATATATGTATATACAGAGCATATACACCCACACCTGTAACTATATGGGCATATGTAAGAGTATATCGCTCACTCACTTCAAGAGTGACATAACTCAAAATATAAAATTTTTGAGGTCGACTTACAAAAATCCGATTTTGCAAATGTACATAAATTAAACTCAGCGAAATTTGGTCTCTAAGTAAACAACCATATTTCGGATTATTCAAGCGTATTTAAACATCTTACTTCATGTTACTTTTCTTTTTATACGCACTTAAAGTTAAACATCTTGGCAATTTTCAATTTTGAGTTATGTCACTATTGAAGTGAGTGAGCGATATGTGCTGAAGGAAAACGGTTGGATGAAGGCGGCGGAGAGAACATTTCAAATACTATTTGTAACCAAACCATCCCATTGTGTTGGAGGTGTCAGCGCGTGCTGTGAAGATTTTGTATTACCGTTAGGCGTTAGTTGGCATATATATTTACGAGTATATATACAATACATTTGTTGCTCGATACTCAGGGTATGAACATAATCAATTAAAATCTCGGAAACTTTGCCTATCCCTGCGGATACTGCGGATTCGGCCAAACGAAAAAAAAAGTGAGAGAAAAAAACCAAACAAAATTAAAATAAAGGACACAGGTGAGCACGAAAAAGAATTCTAAATTGGAAAAGTTTTCCATTTTTATTGGCAACAAAAAAGTTTTAAAGTTTCAGTTGCCTTTTTAATTAACAGTGCAGCAAAAGGGCTGTATCGACTGACAGCCAAACACTCATACATATGTGCATAGATATATGCATTCATATGTATGTATTTTCATATGCATATAAAAATAAGTACTCAAACCAATTATTTTGTTAATTTTATATCTAGAATTTTTTTCATTTTGTTGTTTTAGTTTCGTAGTTTGTCCAGACAACAGATTAAGTGAATAGGATGAAATTACTGATACGAAAAACATTCAAAAATGGTTAAGGATTTGTGAAGCAAGTTTAGTTTTAACTAAATTCAATCGTTTTAAAGTTTCTCCAATGAAAATTTCAAATATAGAACTTATTGAATGCCAAATAAATTTCACTTCAGATAACATCTTTAAGGTTTAAATAAAAACTTGCGAAAGAAAAATAGACTCAAAGAATGTGATTGCAAGTGAAACATGGTGAGGCAATCAATGTAAAATATTTGCTTTCTGCATAAAAGCACACTGATCTTGATCCAGGCTAATATCTCCTTTCAAATTTCCCATACTCTTAGTGCAATACTGCATAACCGCATAACCGCATAACTAGTAACCATAAATAAATTCCCAAAGGAAAAATTAAATGTTAATGAAGACAAAAGCTGTTGCGAAAAATGCGCCGTTATTCGCAATAGCAACAAGAACAGCAAGGAATACAAAATACTCATATACGTATACGCAACGTAATCATGTCGTAATATTCGTCATACGTCCCATGGGACAAGGTTTGAGTTATAATCAAAGCGAAGAGAAGAAAACTCTTAAAAATAACTAGGCAATAGATAATTTTTAATTTAAATACAACATGAAAAATAATAATTTTTCTGTCTACTGTTAGAGGTGCATTTTTCTTATCAAAAGAAGATGAAGATAATCTAGAGAATAAACAGCGTAATGTACATTTTGTGTCCATTACTTAAACTACCAAAAATATGAACAAACGAAAAACTTACATAGTCACTCTCACATTGATAAATATACCAACACTTACTCCTACTTACATACCAAACATCCTGCAAAGTATTTGCTTGCAACTACATTGTTTGCTATTAATAAAGTGGCTTACACTCAATAACAAAATTACATGATTTTATGGTATTTACATATTTCAAATTATCTACAAAATCCATATATCGTATATAGTTAACGCACAATTTGTTTTGACAGAGCTTCTGAGTACTTGATATCGTTCGTATGTATGTATTAGTCGTTTTATGAGACACTAAGGTATAACGGGCAAATTACGCTTTCTTTTTCTCAAAACAAATTTATATTGAGTACCTTTTGTTAATAAATATAATTCTTAGAGATAAAATTACCTCATGTCTGCAACTAACTGCATTATTAATAAAATAAACCTATAATGATAATGAAAGAAAATTTATGAATTTGAGAAAGAACACATCACAATATTGTATACGAGTGTATGTTGAAATATTAAAGGGAATCTTAAACAAAAAGCATTTTCTGTGTCAAATGGTATTAATCATTTGTCTATATCGTAGCAAGTTTTTGAGGTACTTAACAGCGTTCGGAAAAAGCATTAAGGTACGTTACGTTAGCGTTCTGTACTGTACTTCACTTCATGGCGAAAAGTACGCAAACACATTCCTTACAAGAAATTCAGAATACACTAAAGAAATTTTTAGTGATTGTGTATGTGTACGCAAACAGAATACCGTACACTATGATAACGTACGGTTCTTCGAACGCAAACAGAATACACTACGTTAAGCGTTCTGTACATTTTTATTCGCGACACCACAGGTGGGAAATATGTAGCGATCTTTATGAAAATTGGTACAGAAACATCTATTAGGCTAAGGACGACCCCTATTGAAAATGGGTCCCACCGATTTTACTGCATAGCGCTCTGGAGAACACATTGTTCTATTGATCTAGCTGAAATTTAAGAATTTACACTTTATATTGGACCTAATCGTCCCTAGTACAAATGGGGAACACCGGTCGATGTTTTGGTATAGCCCCCATATAAATGTCCCCACCCCATTATTGGTGGGTGGCGATTATGTATAATATAAAGGGTAGTGTATCTCTTATCATAGTGTTTGCGATCGTCATCTCAAAATCTTTGTGTACGATATTCTGTTTGCGTACACATACACAATCACAAAAAAAAGAAATAGCGTTTGCGTTCTCTGAACGAACAGTACGTATAGTGTACTATTGAAATACACTTTAAAGGTCTGACAAAAAAATTTTTTGGAATTACAAAGTTTCGCGTTTTATCGTTTTATATTACCGGAAAGTTTTCAGATACGAGCACTAATTTTATTGCATACAATGACATGAAAAGTTCATCTGCGCAATCTGTCAATTTAACACCAATAAGCTAATCAACTTTTTCGTTCTCTCCTGTGCAAATACTGCGAAGAATGCCCCCAAAACGGTTGTTTTGCCAGATTGCACTGTAACTGTGCATGGGGTTAAAACTTCGGAGAAGAAAGGGAAACAGGCGGTCGAACACTATTATACTATTCCTCGTAAATAGTGTAAGCCAAAAATATCGTGTTGATGGATCACCCGCTCTGCAGCCTGAATTTGGCAACCAATACATTTATATATATATTTTTTTACCCACCATCGTAGAATAGGCGTATACTTATTTGTCACTCCGTCTATAACACCTCGAAATATTGATCACATTCTCTTAATCTTTGTCGTCTTAAAATTCTAAGACGATTTGGCCATGTCCGTCTATACGAGTAGTAATCACTCTACAAGTTCCAACATATTAACCGATCTCGCTGAAATTTTGTGTCAAAACTACTATACTTGATTCAAATTTCATCCCGATCAGAAGACATCGGTTATAAAAATTCGCTCACTTGACATAAAATCCATCCGCGCATATCAAATACAAATTGCAAAAATGCTGTGACAATTTGTTCAATCGTATAAAAAAGTGTATTGGCTATTATGGAGAATGCACTGAAGAGCAATAAAGTCCGTTTCAGCAATTAATATTTATTTTATGTTTTTCTCACTGTGAAGTTGAGCTCAAAGCGTTTCCTTCTAAGTGAAGAAAAATGTTTTGAATTGGTCAGTGAAAAAGAAAACGACCAACCAATCACTTCGGATGCATTAGTGTAGTATTTGGCCTGCGGCCCACTTGTTTTGTTTCTACTTATATAAAAAGTTATTTAAAACATATACTTCACAATGAGAAATATACATATATATAGATGTTTATAAGTTCTTCGAAAAATTAAATGTTTATCCTCGATGTTAATAGTTCGCTCGGCTGACTTCCGTTTTTTATATCTGCAGTGGGATACTCTAATAAACACGATAATGTGGCTATGTCATCTATCCACCTTAAATAAGTCGATTGAAATGTACCCATTACAAACATGAGCATGTGTACCATATATGTCAAAACTAGATGTAGGCGTACATACTCGTACATACATATGTGTGTGTGCGAGCGGGTACACACATGTAAGTGAGGCTGGTATATTTTAATGCTGGTGAATGTCATGCAAATATGCCGGTTGGGCACAATAATTAAACTGGGTGTTTGTCATGCACTCCCGCATTCTCGCCTTCGCCCTCGCGCTTTATGTCGCCACAGACTCCAAATTGCACTTGATTTCTACGCATTCGAGCGAATGCGAATGCTACTACTGCGAGAGTTGAAGTATGTATGTACATATATATACAGCTGTGGCAATCCTTGTTACATACTGTGCAAACTGAGCTCCTCTTCGTGATTAATTTTTTACCATTTTTTATTGAGTGAATGTGAAAGTGTATGTTTGTGTGTGTGTGTGTATGTTGCAGTGTGGCTGTGTGTGTTTGTCCTTATTAAACTGTCACTTGTGGTTTCAGCTCCCCTGTGTTAATATTGTAAATATATGCATACTTGCAACAAACATCTCTCACTCTGCGTGAGTGTGAGCGTGTGCATTGTTTGCGTGAGAGTACCTGTATGTGCATGTGCATGATTGTGGCTTGTTTCAGGTTTTATTCCCCCTTATATATACGTATGTATGGATGTATGTATGAAGCAGGTGAAAATGCGACTATACTCTGCCAAGCTGTCAGATGAACGTAAAATATTTTTGCTTGTGTAAATGTATGTGTGAATATTGCGATCTACATATACAAATACCATTCGTTATGGCTACATTGTTGATTTATGGATATTACATAGGTGTGTTCAAATAAACAGACATACGTATCCCCGTAAAAAAATTAGTAGGCATTCTTGGATTAGCCCTGAAAGAAGGCCTTCATGCTAACTAAAACACATTCTCAATGCAGGCCTGTCAGAGGCCTAGTAGTGAATAGGAAAGGCTTTGACGTCTTTAATAAGAGATCAGACTTCTACAGACTTCAATTTGTATGGGTGGAAAAAAAATGAACAAAGCAGACAACAGGTCAGGTGGCTATTGTTCTGCACCAATTGGTATTGCATTTGTACAAAATCGGTCAAGGATATGATATTGCTTTGGTGTGCACCTATAGGGTTTTGTATACAATGTAATATTTAATGTGACCTCAAATTTGAAGTCGATTTCCGCCAGCTAGGAATTAATTTTAGACCTATGGTTTATTGAAGAAATGTACTTAGAATTTTCCGTGGATTAAGTTTCTGACTGACGCTTTTTGCGAAAAAAAAATTGAGCCCCCTATTATACATACCTTCGAAAAAAGTAACCGTGCATGCTTCTCACGCCTTTAATCAGACATTAGCCATAAATCCAAATTCATATGATATAGGTGAGAAGTTTGTGTATTCTTATGTCTTCAATCGGACATGATGGAGACATTCCCTATGATATGGGTGAGAAGGTGTTCTTCTGTTTGTCTAGCATGCTCTCTGATATCTTTTTTCAGCAGGACCGATTTTTAGCACTATGTACATGAAGGCTTAACACTCCCTCTAATAAATATATGAAAAAGGTATGTGAAGGCCAGGCCTTGCGGTTCCAAAAGAATACCTGAACCACCAGGCCTCCTAAGACCTAATGTTTGCCGCTGGAATGTACATATGTACAGGGTTTTCCAACAAGAGTGATATGATTTCTTTGAAAATAAACACACTTATAGTTAAGGAAATTCAAAAGTTTTTTATTTAATGTGAAGTACAATCGATACAATTAACTAATAAATAAAACTTCATTCAAATGGCCTCCACGACTTCTTCTGCAGGAACGAATTCGATGAAACCAATTTTCCAGCACTTTTCCACTAAATCAAGTCGTATGTCATGAATGGCACGCTCAATATTGACTTGTACAGCTTGAAGAGAGTCTGCTTTATTTCGAAAGACCAATGACTTCAAATAACCCCACAAGAAGTAGTCTAATGGTGTTAAATCACAACTTCTTGGAGGCCATTCAATATCACAATTTCTTGAAATAATCGAATCTCCAAACATTTCTCGCAACAATTCAATTGTTTCAATTGCTGTTGACAATCGGTCAATGGCAAAAAGATAGCTCGTAACGAGAGCTAAAATATTGCTCATGGGAGTCAAGGACGTAGGTCGACTGGAAATTGGTTTTTTGGATTTAAAAAAAATGGACTTAGCGCACGAAAAGTTGCAATTGGAGAACGATTATTTTGATAATAAAACTGAATAATTTGTATACGTTGTTCTTGCGTATATCTCTCCATGATGAAATTGTAAACACTACTGAATACAATGAAAAACAAATGACAGATCATGACATTATTGCAAATGGCCGAAACGTCATTTCAAAATCATATCATCTGTATTGGAAAACCCTTTATTTGCAAACATGGCAACACAAACACAAATTTACATATGTATGAACGTATCTTCGAGTATGTGTGACTGCTGAAACATACGAGTATTGTAAATATGAACACTCTGTAAACATTTGATGCTGTGCATTCATTCATCCATTCATTTATTCATTTATTAATTTTATTTTCTGTTTGTTTGCGGATGCGGTGCACAGTGTCCCATTATTTGAAATTACGGCCACATTACAATGTCGTATGAACAAATCAAAGTCCGGAGAAAAATGTGATGGGCCTTTGCCTGGACGCCTCAGCAACGACTCAGTCCCTTTCATGTTTTGGGGGAGTGGGGGTGGTTGCATAACGTGATAGACCTTTCCTATAGGGAAGGAAAGTTTCATTGGGATATAAACATCTCTTTTGTTTAAATAGTTCTCCCTGGCAAACATTTTCGAAGCTTTTGCTGTTTTCTAATGATATCATATGATCCAAAACATCATCAATTAAAAAGTCCTGTTCAAAAATTTTCTTAAATTGGAATTCTAATGGCATTATTGTCCCTTGCACATCTGATTGATTGCAAATTTTAAACTCCTGAATATTACTAAATAGCATATTTTCTTTTAATGTTTTTTCCAGCATATGTTCCGTTTTAACGTTAATAAAAATATTTTTTCCATCATCAATAACTTTAGATATTGTTACTCTACTAACGGCATTTTCGAAAACGCAACATTTAACAAAATCAAGAACCGGATTTAATATAAGTTGTTCAACTAAATCTCTAATTGTGCTTACATCCTTATTTGAAAAATTGCTGCGAGCGTTTAATTCAACCAAAAATTTTGTTGCGAAGTTATGAATTTCATATATTTATACCCTACACCAGACTGTGGTACAGGGTATTATTTTTCTTTATAATTGATCTTTGTATTGTATTGATGGGTATTAGAATTTGCACCACTACAAGAAGCTTTCTATTTGCCTATCAGTTACAATAGGAGCAACCTCCAACATTCTCCCATTAGGAGCTATTACATATTTTTGTTTATTTTTGCTGTGCCTTTCCAGGTGTCTTTAGAATCCGAACTTATTAGAAAACTTTTGTTTACAAATTCCGAACGTACACTCATATACATACAATGTCTCGCCTTAATGTAGTATGATTGCTTAAATGTACCATGTAAATGCTAATGCAATGCAATGTTTGTTTGCAAACGTAACACTTAATCTCAATTTTTTACCTTTCTTAGATATTTTTATTATTAAACACTTGATACTAACTACTATAGATTTTTTCACAAAAACACACTTTAATGACCGATGCTTTGTTCTCGAAAGAAGACAAAAGTCTGAATTAGTAATGAGTCTGCGTCAATAGCTAAAGAGAACATAAATTTGTCGTCACTTCAACCCTTTACCAATCGTTATTGATGACGTATGTTTGACAAAGCCTGCTTTGATGGCTACACATACATACATAAATATCTACATAACAAAAACATAACTCGCATTCTCTTTGTTACTTTATGTACCTATCGTGCGTTTGCATTTCTATTTAACTCTCAACGCAAACTCATTCATGTTGAGAAAAAAGAAAACACGCAAAAAGGGAAAAACATAAAACTGGTTGAGGTTGCAGATTCAAGCAAACATTTAATTGATTCAATTAACATCAAAGCAGGCTTTGTCAATTAACAGTTAATTGACATTGGTTTTACAACTTAAACAACGCATGGTTAATTAAACATTGAATTTTTTGGGTGTTATTTTTTTTCTGTGTACCCCAAATATATGTCGCCAATATTTGGGGTACAAAAAAATATTATTCCTATTGAATTCTGAAGATGATAGAGTGGTGTCTATCGAAACTGCAGTCAATTCTATCAAGTAATTAAAACTCTCCCATTTTTTGTATTTGTTTCTATAACATTTTTGCAATAGGCAGAAAGGAGCTGAAACGTATGGTCATCAACCGAATGAATTATGACTGAATAAAACAAATAACTTCAATGACTTCACCTACGAGAAATGATAACGATAAACATAACTACGGGGATCTAAACCTAGGCTTATCAACAATTGCGGCGATCCAACGTCATCTTCTAAGGCGGTTGTATTACCTGGCACGTCGACTTCCGGGGGCAATCATACCCGTTCTTCAAAGAAGAAGTATCCTTGAGAAACTTGATAAAGCCGAACCTGAGCAGAGAGAATATCTAAAATGGGTACGGGGTGTTAATGAACTGTAAACATTCATACAACATCAGCTTGTTTAAAAGAAGCGTTGTACAGGGGGCATCTTAGTTCTGGCGGACATCAATAGGGAGAGGAAAACGCTGCTATCCCTAGAGGCATGTGAAGTATTATAAGTATTGCCTGTGACTTTGTATACTCCGACGTCTTTAAGGAATTTGCCAGAACCATCTTCCTACCATAACGACGCAGGCTGGCATCAGGGCATCAGGGCGCATGATACGCGCCCATTTTAGTGTACCGCTGGGTTTTGAAAAAGATTGGTGAGGTCTGGCCGGGTGCGGTACTGGATGTACCATTTTCAATCACAGACAGTCCATAAAATAAAATAAATGTTTCTACCAAATTTGGGCTATGTGGCTTTTTGTTTCGGATTGATGTGCGATTTCAACAGACGGACATGGCAAAATATTCATAGAGTTTGACGACGGTCAAGAATGTATGTACTTCAAACGCTCTCTCTCTATGGTGGAGGGTAAATGAGAAAATATTTTTTGAACTCTTTTCAGTTTTACATTCCGAGTTTAACATTTCACTTAAGGGTGATTTAAATGTTCTATACAAAAATAACTATTGGAAAAAATTTAAAGATTTATATTCTGAAGTGCGCCGAATTGTGTGTCTTCCTCAGCCCAATCATGGATTAGCTTTTAGATATTGAAAAGTAGGACAATTTGGTATGACCACCTCAAAAATGTATATTTTGAGATGTATCACGATTGCACTAATTGAGCGAAATACTTTTAAGTGCACTTGAATGTATTTTACAGATAATTCTCTCTTTCTTTCTTCTTTAAGTCTTCTCCGTCTCTGAAATATATAAGTAAATATGTAAGTAAAAACATAGCACATTTTTTGTTGCTGACATTTTTTTGGACAATTTGTCTGGCAACACTGTTCTAAAAACAGTATTACATATTTCGTTTTTTATTCAAATATGAACTAATTCCTAATAGTTTTGAAAAATCTTTGCAGTCTCTAGCAGTATAGCGGCAAAAATGGTCTAATTCAGATGAATATTCTAATTACAAATCGAAAAAAATTCAAATTACAAATTGGAAATTTAACCAGTAAGGAAAGGCTAAAGTCGGGCGGTGCCGACTATATAATACCCTACACCACTCTCGTAATATTGAATAACTCTGATATATAAATTTTGTAATTCATGTATAAATTGTTTACATAAATTTACTTTTGGGACATTGTATACTTAAATAATACCCTGTACCACAGTGTGGTGTAAAGGGCCAAATCGGACGAAACATATATATGGGAGCTATAGCTAAATCTTAACCGATTTTCTTCAAATTCGGCAATGTTGGTTCATGGGTCAAGAAACTCTACCATTCTAAATTTCAAAGCGATCGGATGTAAAATACAGCTTCTATAGGACTAAAGGGCCAAATCGGACGAAAGATATATATGGGAGCTATATCTAAATCTGAACCGATTTTCTTCAAATTCAGCAATGTTGGTTCATGGGTCAAGAAACTCTACCATTCTAAATTTCAAAGCGATCGGATGTAAAATACAGCTTCTATAGGACTAAAGGGCCAAATCGGACGAAAGATATATATGGGAGCTATATCTAAATCTGAACCGATTTCAACCAAATTCAATAGCGATCTTAACAGCCGCGAAATACTCTAAACTGCAAAATTTCAGAACGATCGGAATGAAATTGCGACCTGTAGTCGACGAACAACTTTACATGGACAGACGGACGGACGGACGGACGGACAGACATCGTTAAATCGACTCAGCTAGTGATTCTGAGTCGATCGGTATACTTTAAGGCCCAACCATAATATGCATAAGCTGACTTAAGCCAACTTAAGCAACTGTGCGAGTACATATAAATCATATGTGACAAACCATAATGTGCTTAATGAAACTTTTCGTTAAGTTTTGTCAGCTGTCATTTACTTAAGCAAAGTGCCAAACTGATCGCACATTCCGTACGGAATCAGCTGTTTTCGGTTTGTTTGTGAAAAAATACAGAAAATTACGACTGAAAAAGAGGAAAGTGAATTTGTTTTTAAATTAATTGAAAATGTAGAGAAGAAAAAATGTCTTTATGACAAAAGGGACCCGTTTTACTTCAACAGGAATGTTAAGGAAAGGGCGTGGAAGGAAATTGGAGGCATTTGTGACAAAAGTGGTATGTATACAAAACATTCGACTTTTTTGATCGAGTTGTAATTTGTTACTTCATTTAAAAGAAGCAGACTGCAAACACAAATGGAAGTTGCTGCGGGAGAGATATGTTAAGGAGGTCAGAAGGATGGACGCACCTTCAGGTAGTGGAATGTGCTACCTAGAAGAATGGAGATTCCGCGCCGCGCCGGTATGTATACTTATATATACACATAGAAATTTTCTACATCTTTATTTTAAAAATGCACAATTTTATTTGTAGGACTCGTGATAACGTTGAGCAACAGGAGACAGAAACGGAGTTCGAACAGTCCATGTTCGTTGGAACCAATGACTCCTTCTCCAACCCTTAAGAAGAAATCTAAAAATAATTTAGATAGTCTGTACCAACAATTTGGTGAGACTATCGAAAACATAGAGAAGACATTAACAGCTACACAGGAGGAGACAACGGACGAGTCTTTCATGAAGACAGTGGTTTGCCTCATGAAGGATCTTCCTATCAATGTGAAGGACGAATTCCAAGCTGGACTAATACAGGAGCTATATCGATTACGAAGTATCCACCGGAATAGTTAAGTTTTGTATCTTTTTTTAGTCATTGAAGACATTTTTTATTTATTTGTATTTTTACTAGTCAATGGAATCATTTGTGTTATTTTAGTTTTTATTTCTTTATTTTGTTTTCTTACATAAAGACTGAATTTTATTAATTTTTAAATTAAGTTTTAATTATTTCAATGGAATCATTTGTGTTATTTTAGTTTTTATTTCATTTATTTTGTTTTCTTACATAAGCTATGCATATTTATAACTATATTTTTAATAAAAATAAGACTGAATTTTATTGATTTTTAAATTAAGTTTTATTTATTTTGGGATAAATTATATTTTATGAATGAAGATAAAAGACAGGAGGATAATTAGTACAATAAAAGTTATATGTTCATGGGTAGCTTATGGTCCTTTGAAAAACATACATAAATTATTTCTAATTTCTGTAGAACTTTTTCCACCGTAATGATGTAAATTTGAAGACGGTGAAATCGATGGGATGCTACTTCCAACATCATTTCGCCACGACCCGGCCTGAACTTCGCCATTTGAATTCTCCCAGTCAACGTAGTTGCTCGGAATATATGATGCTTCAATATCATTGAGCATTATAAAATTGTGCAAAGTTACGCATGCCAAGACGACTTTTTCTGCATTATCCGGAAGTAAATGTAGTGTTGTTAGGAGTACTCGCTAGCGAGACACTAAAATCCCAAATGCGTTTTCAATTGTACGACGAGCTCTTGATAGCCTTTTGTTAAAGACATCTTTATCATCTGGCAAGAGCTCGCCAGGGAAAGGACGCATTAAATTTCTTCCTAAAGGGAAGGCAGCATCACCAACAAAATAGTGCGGAATTTGTATTTCCATATTTGGCAAATTTCTGGGCGGTGGAATTGGAAGCTTGTTCTTAAGAAGCCTCTTTCCGAATTTACTTAATTGGAAAATGCCTAAACAAATTAAATGAATGATTATAATTGACACCAAAAAAGGTATTTCAAATTACAACTAACCGCCATCACTTTGACTACCATATGCTCCAATGTCAATATGAGTGAAGCGATATCGTGCATCACATGCTGCTAACAAAACTATAGAAAAAAAATTTTTGTAGCAGAAAAACTGACTGCCGCTGTTAGGGGGACATTGAATGGCGATATGTTTGCCATCAATGGATCCAATACAGTTGGGCATATCCCACATATTCCAAAAATCCTCAGCAATTTTCTTGTAGTCCTCTTCGTTTGGTTCAGCCACATAAATACTGCCTAATTTGGTCCAAATCTGTAGTCTCTAGTATTATGCTTCTCACTGTTTCTTTTCCTAATTTAAAGGACCATGCCAGCGATTGGATGGAATTCCCTTGCGTTAAATATCTTTCTCGAAAAGAAAAAGAACATACAATTATTCATGTACACATTGAAATTATCCAGGCATATGCAATTTTGTAAAATGTACTTACAGCAATGTCACCGCCAATCGGCATTCCGGCTGCACGGGCTCCCTCAGTGAGCCTTTTTGAAGAAACGGAGTGACAAGGTTTAGCAAAAGTTCATATGTTTGGGGAGCCATTCGCGAGTAAATGAAAAATTGTTGATGATCAATCTCCTTCATTCTCAAAAAGGATTGTACGAAAAACCCATTCCTTCTCTTGTCACGGTTTATTTCTCGAACTGAACAGGAACGTACTTTTCTTTTATTTATCTCGCTGATTGTCTGTAATGTGCACAACCCTTCTAGTGCTAATTTTAATAGTTTAAGTTTATTTAAATATTTTAATTTCTTATTCATTTTTATGCACACACAAAACACAGTTTACCAAAACATAAAACTTTTCTAAGTACATTATAGCCACCTACAAGTTTCGTTGAATTTGCTTAAGCATTTGACAGGCTTTTCGTTCATTTTTGACATTACCTTAAGTTAGCTTAAGCATATTATGGTTGGGCCTTTAAGGTGGGTCTAGCTGTGTTATTTTAAGGTGTTACAAACATCTGCCGTGAAACAAACTTATAATACCCTGTACCACAGTGTGGTGTAGGGTATAAAAATGGAATTCTGATATGATTACATTTTCTGATTGAGTGGTTGCAATTATGTTTAATTCATACACCCAGGAAAATAATTGGTTGGAATTCGATTGTAACAATAAAAAAATAGTACTACCAACAAAAAGTATGTTGCCTACAAAGTCTGTCGGTTGTATTTATGTATAATTATTTGAAACAACAATAATAACATGGATACGATCAAATGAAAATGCTTGCAACTATATCGATGGTTGTATCGAATTAAGAGTGTTTTTTTCATTAACACTCGGTTAGTTGTGGTAACCAATTTTAAATTTTCATTACAGTACCATATGATCGATTTTTGGTTGTGACAACCAAAGTTTTATTCTTGACAACAGAAATCGTATCAATAGACCAAAGATTATTATTGCAACTAATAATTGGTTACTACAACAGAAAAAATATTAATAAATAATCGATTATTGGTTATCCCAATCATTTCCCAAATTTAGAATAATTAAATATATTTTGGGAAACACAACCGAAAGATTGGTTGCTGTTCTTTTGCTGATACATGACAAACAAAAAATAAAATTACTCGACATAAAAAAATCTTCAACATTTTGTTCAAGAACGGTAAAGGTAATCAAAAATAATCTCATGTGGATAATAATGTGTGGAATGCAGAATATGTTCTGCAAAATGTTTTACATAAATAAAAAGAAGCAACAATCATGAAATTGAAAGCACAGGGTTAAGCGATATTTGCATAAAAGTTTTGTGTTTTTTTGTGTACTAAAATGTGTGTCAAATATTTCCACATCTCATAATAGTGATGAATTTGTAATATGGGATTTTTAATTTTGTTATGAATTGTTTTGTTTTTTGTTCAATAAATAAAATAAAAATTAATGAAAACTGTTTTTAATTAAGTGTCGGTAGTATATGACTCACAAATTGTCAGAACAACCAATTTTTTAGAACAGTTGGTTGTCGCCACATACAACAGATAATTCTAGCCACCATTTTCGTAGTTGGCGCAACCAAATATGATTGTTGTCAACATGGAAGCAGAAGTATACCACAACCAAAATGTTGGTTGTCCTGATGGAATCGCATGATAGTAGACAGAACTACCAAAATTCGTTTGGCAAATAATTCGGTTGAGGCAACCAAACTGTATTCTGTGTGTAGTAATTTCAAATAGATAAATTCTGCAGATACATCAAAATATGCACCACTGTGTGTGGAATAACAAAGTTGTATGCATATCTATTGTATTGTAAGTACATAGACGAACATATGTATGTGTGTAAGTGTATAAGTATTAATTGTTAAATGCCCCTAAAGCTGACAGCAAAGTTGGTGAAATCATTACGCATGATGTGAAATGGAATTGGATTATCAGATTTGCAGATTTACAGAGCGTTAAGCCAAGTCATAGTGCTACGAGTTTTATACGAGTTAGGTATATGTATCCTACTAAGCAAAGGAGCACTTGCAGCATACATCAAGTATAACACATGTGTTGTGTGTGTTTGTGTGTAGATATATAAATTTCCGCTTCTATTCCTATGATGATCCCAAATCACAAATCGATGCTATGTTCCCCGAAGCGAAAACACACACTCAGCACCTCTCCATCCCCTTTGCAAATATTTTCGACGCCAGATATTCCACACAGGAATTCAATTCATTCGGAAATATTGTTATGCTTATTGAAACTTCGGGAGCAATTTTAATCTGCGAAATAATTAAGTGTGAATGAAATCCTTCTAATGATGAGGGGATTGTCAAAGTGGATCTGCGAGGCGGGTACTGATTGGGGTGTGGGCGGTTTGTGTCTCTATGGGTGCTGTAATGAAATTATTCATGATAGTCCTCATCGGATCATTATAAATAAATGTACAAATGCTTAATTTGATGTTGAACTCTATTAATTTTGAATGTCATCCAAAAAGAAAAAGAAGCTGATGACAAGCTACGAACACCCCTCCACGCCCGATTGGGACACGAGAATTCACGACCGTCGTCTGTCATGTGTGTGGGTGGGGGCGTTTCGTGTGAGTGTTCTTGTATGTGAGTAACATGTACTACCTCTCATCTACTATTCGTCAGATGTGAGATGGGACTGGTAGCAATAGCAGTAGGAGTGGGAGTGGGAGTTCGCCTGTCCTACACGTATCGTTGCGTCGACATGGAATCCATTTTTGCAATTTAGATCCTTATTATGTTATTGTTATTGCTATTGCCAGTATCAGTGTTGGGTTTGTTGTTAGTGTTAGCGTTAGCGTTAGCGTTTATATATGTATGTCTGTGTCTGTTTGTCGGTGTCGACAACTGTATCAGTGTATGCGAATGTTTGTTTGTGTTTTTCTGCAACGTAAGCTTTCTCTTGTTACGCTTGAGTGTTTAACCTTTCGGATAGAAAATCAATGATACATAAAAGTCCCCATAAAGCATTTTGTTTGTGCCGGTTTGCTCCTCCTGCAGCACTACACTCTTCAGCCTCTGCCACCGTTGAGATGGTCCTTCCTTTTCCGTAGTGTTTTAATGTTGGTGGGATCTTCTCCTTTAAGCTGTTCTTCGCCCGTGCCAAGGCAACAATCTAATGTATTCCTCTGAGAGTGTTGTAAGTGTTTCTGCGCTGGAGCGGGTGGTTGGCCGTGTGAGTGTATCTGCCTCTGTGTGTGTGTGTGTTTGTCTATGGGTGTTTGGATTGTTCATACATAAATGTCGATTTGCTTCATTATACATGCATCTTGTTAAGTGAAAAGGGATCCTTTCTTTTTCTAGTTGATTTCTGATTTTCATCTTGGATAGATGCGGCGATGAGGGTCTGTCCGTTGGATTGGTTTCTGGCGTTTCTCTCGGACATATCAGTGGGCTAGTCAATTGTTTGTTAAATAAGCAAATGGCATAGCGAAATGCCCCTTTGTCGTCAGAGTTAACCATCCAGCAAGTGGAGCATTTATGTTTCAAGGACAATAACCTTTCATTTGGAAATGGGTTTATTCTGCCCTTCTGCTGAATTCTGCAGAGTTCTGCCTATGGTCAGCAGTGGAAAGAGCAACATTTTGTGGGGGGAGGTGAATACGGTTGTTTGGTTTTAGCAAATTATCGTCTATCGTTTACTACGGACGGTTTATTTTAAATTTTTACGACGTTAGTTTAAATTCAGAAGCCCAATATACCAAAATCCCAACTGAATTGTATTTATGTGTGTCAACTACGCAAACAAACAATACACGGGTGTATGTATGTATGTGTGTGAATATACATGTGTACGGCAATTGTGTTAAGTTTACAAAAGAATGAAAAGTAAAAATGATAAAGGAGAGATTTAGTGTTTGCGTTTCATTACAAACAAAAAGTATCCCTCCTCACCTTGGAGATAAAGGATTTTAACAGATTTACTTATGACCGTATCGACGTATACCCTACGAGTGTGTGTGTGAATACGTTCTTAACAAAATATATGTTTCGAATGTATCTTTGTCAAAGATGTAGACGTGGTCTTATGTAGGATTTGACAAAAGGATTCAATTATTTGCGCATAAAAGGACAAAATATATGTACTTTCTTTAGCTTTTCACACATCCCATAATACACTCGCCCACTTTTTCCCATTGCAGATATAGATCTCACCTGAGAAGTATAGAATCCTTCTCAATGGAATTGACAAAGCGACACCGAAGGTAGATACCAACAATATTCAAACACACTTAAATAAATACGCAACAGATAATGTACATAGATACATATGCCGACCTAAAAATCCAATCGAAAACTTGTGTAATTGATTCGATCTAAATAATCCATCCATCATATCTGCTGTTTCTGGATATTAATTTATGTTTTTATTTTTTCACTGCACAAATGTGTTTCCAAGCATACGCTTTGTCCGGAGGGCAGTAACTGTGACCGATGGGTGATGCGAGTCAGTTGGTGCTTTAATGTTGCAATTGAATTAATTTGAGCTGAACCCTTTTCATTAAACGAATGTACTTAACGGACCTTTAAAAATGTCATTAATCATTTCATCAGAGGGTCTTTTTATATTGCTGTTGTTGTTGCTACTGTCGAACATTAACTAAATGAAACGGTTGTTGTGCCCGTCTCGCCCCGCCCCTTTCCATCTCCATTATACTCTTAGGCGAGGGATTACAATTAGTTCCCCGTTCTCGGGACATGTTTTTGATTCTTTGTTTGTTTCCTTCCGTCGCAGTGGTTGTGTGTGTGTGTGTGTTGATGCTTGCCTTTGGAGCGCTCTCTGTCGTCCTGGTTTAGGTGAAAAATGTTTTGAAATCTGTTGCGTCGTTAGAGATGAACATCCACACAAGTCATCAATTACAACAAATTATACCAACTCCATGAAAGCCCCGCCAGTCATGGACAAGTGCCAATTCATGTTTACCTTAAGTCCCTAATTGTTCTTGCCTCTCCTGTGCAGCATATTCGCTTTTTACGCTTGATTTTTCTAAGCTACTCGACAGTATTCAACAGTGACCGGACAGAAGTCCGGGGATGGACATTTAGTACGATACTTACATAGCTTTGAAGTGACAGCTGCTTCTCTTTGGAATTCCTCTAATTGGTGTATCCTTTATCGTTGAAGCAATTAAAACACGGCTTATTACAAATAAAATTAGTGTCATTTTGGCACAATTAAAATGTTGTCTGCTGATCCCAAATTAAAAACGAAATTGATGACATCCGTTTAATTTATTAAAATTGAACACAGTTGAAGGAAATCTTTACACTGTGCACTGTGGGCTACTTTCACTTTCACAATCGATGTCGTCGAGTCATCAGTTTCCATTTCAGAACAACTCCTTTAATATTTAAACACACTTTTGCCATTACAAATGAAATGTATTACTTTAAATTAATTTGAAATGTATTTTATATACATTATTTACAAAAAACAAGTAAGAAAGTTCAGTCGGATAAACCGACTTAAGAATCCCCTCACCTTGAGTCCCAAGAATTATTCGTAAATTATTCAATTTAAATTGCATTAATAACATCTACATATTTGTGTGGGAAGTATCAGAAGGGGCGTGTCAATGATGCCCATTTTCATGTACTGTAGGTATTATAAAAACATTATACTGTACGAAATAGCAAATATGTATATTAGCGCGGGTTGATTTGTATGGATGAAAAAAAATTAAAAATCGTATAGCAAAAACGTAATCTACATTAAATTCTGAGAAAATTCTCCGAAGAAACCATGGGTCTAAAATCAAAAACTAATCCGCGCCTCTCGACTTGAAAATTTTTTTCCTCTTCTTTCGCTAAAACTATTTTCTTTTTTTGAAATATATTATGTTTTATTATACCCTCACTTTAGTGATACGAGGGTATATATCATTTGCTACGGGCCAAAAGTGTAACACATCGAAGGAGTGACATAAGACCCTAAGTATGTTTGGCGGATATCCGTTTTGGGTCGTTTTTAGTCGAATGAGCAATGTTCGTCCGTCTGTCTGTCTTTCTGTTGGATGGTGCTCACGATAACTCTCGAAAGGAGTAACCGATTGACTTCAAATTTGGTATGTGGTAATATTTGTTTCTATCTCCGGCTAACTTCGAAGATGGGCCATATTGGTCCTCTCCTTCTAGTACCTCCCCCACAAAGTGTTAATATTAAGTGAATTATTGATTATTTAATAACTTCTATACTACTTATTTGAATCCTCTGAAATTCTACACATAATATTATTTTATTAGTCACTATCAGCTCAAGAAAAATGGGCCAAGTTACCGTACCCCTTTTGGTACCTTCCACACAAATGGACCATTTTGCTCCAAAATTTAACAGCTTATATCTTGAATACCTGTGCACAAAAAGACTTGAAATTTTGTACAGTGTAATGGTTTCATAGTACCTACAATCCAGTGAAAAATTGGTGAAGTTGCCACGCCCCTTTTGGTACCTCCCACACAAAATGGCCAAATCATACCAAAATTTAATAGATCATAACTTTAATATACCAGTGCATATAAACGCTTACAATTCGATACAGTGCAATATATTTGAAGTTTACTGTTTAGCGAAAAATAGGAGTATTTGTTAATCCCCCTCTGGTATCTCCTATACAAATTGACAGATTAGTTCGTGTATTTCATACAGTACTCACAAAGTGAGGTATACCTTAGTCGGTTTACCCGACTGAAACTTTCTTACTTGTTATATTATAAAGTTTATGCAATACAGGATTTGTCTTGAGACTAATGAAAATATTCAATTATCAAAAAAGCAGCTAAACCCCAATTTGCATCTCCTCTGATTTGCGTTCTATATAAAAAATAGTTAGAACACGTTTCACGTTTTTATTTGCATTATAAAATAAAATGGTTTATCGAAACAAAGCAAGGTTATTTTATAAATACTGAAAACAATTTTGAGTGCAATATTTTTTTTGTATTTCCAATCTTTTTTTATTAAATTATGAAAGAAAATTTTTTTATCTATGTTCCTTATAAAAATATTAAATATAAAATTATATACAAACTTTTTTACTTGGGTGAATATTTTTTTTAATGAATAGGGTGTAGAATGGATATAAAGTGCACAATAACTATCTTACTAAACAATTTTATTCAAAAAATTCGATTTTTTTTGGAAAAAGCTTTTTTTCCCAACATTTATTTTTTTGTGGCAAAGGCGGGCATATCAATTTTCAAGTCGAGAGGCGCGGATTAGGATTTTATTTTAGGTACATGGTTTCTTCGGAGAATTTTCTTAGAATTTTATGTAGTTTACGTTTTTGCTATACGATTTAAAAGAAAAAAAATCAACCCGCCCTAATGTATATGTATGCACTGGTATTCAAGTTATAAGCTGTTAACTTTCTGTGAAGAATGGTTCATTTGTGTGGGTGGTACCAAAAGGGGCGGGACAATAACGCCCATTTTTTACTGATCTGTAGACACTATGTATAACAGAATTACTCTGTACAAAAATTTTACGTTTTTGTATGCATAGGTATTAACATTATAAGCTTTTCATTTTTTGTGCAAAACGGTCCATTTGTGTGGGAGGTACCAAAGGGGGCCGTACAATAATGCCCATTTTTTTTCGAAATGTGGACACTACAAAAACATTACACTGTACAAAATTTTAAGTATTTTTAGGTACTGGACTTAAAGATATAAGCTGTTAACTTTTGGTGCAAAATGGTCCATTTGTGTGGGAGGTACCAAAATGGGCGAGACAACTTTTCTTGAGGTGTAAGCTACTAATAAACTAGTACTATGTGTGGAATTTCGGAAGATTCGAGTAAGTAGTATAGACGTTATTTAAGAATTAATATTTCACTAAATGTTAACCCTTTGTGGGAGAGGTACTAGAAGGATTGGACCAATATGGCCAATCTTCGAACTTAGCCGGAGCTAGAAACAAATATTGCCACATACCAAATTTGAAGTCAATCTGTTACTCCTTTCGAGAGTTATCGTGCGCACCAGCCAGTAGACAGACACACAGATAGACAGACGGACGGACGGACATTGCTCAGATGACTTAAAATTACCCAAAACGGATATCCACCGAACATACTTGGGGTCTTAGGTCATTCCTTCGATGTGTTACACTTTTGGCTCGTAGCAAATGATATATACCCTCCTCTCTAAGGTGAGGGGATAAACATCTATTGAATTCCACAAAATTCTCACAAAGTAATTGAAGGGCAAACAAACCACGTTAATAGGAAAGCGTTATTAAAATATACTTTAGAGCAAAACAAAAACATCAGCTGATTTGACAGTTCAAATGCGTTGCCATAAGCTTTACTAATATCCGCGGTTTTCGACTTTTCACATCATATCTCTTTCACATCTCTTTAGTGCTAAGTTTATTTTGAATTTTATATCTACCCTAAGAAAAAATCGCTCCTGTATTTTCTGCAAACATATTATATTTGGGAATTTTAACTTTTTTCCTATAAGTCAGAAATCTAAACCAAAATGAGCTAAAAATTTAATAGGGGGTTCAGTTCGTGTTCATCTGTGTTTTAGAATTATTTTCACCGCGATTAATAACGGAGAGGTCAAGTTATTTGCAAAATTCGCATTTCCAGTGCGAAGAAATTTAAAATACGAGTATATGTGTGCTTTACCTTGATAATAGCCTTATACATATATATATATATATAAATAAAACGCATATAATTTAATGTTATGACCAAGAATTTATCTTTATTATAAGGATAAGGGTTTGCCATTATGTTTTAAAAATGATTTCGGGCAAGTGGCCGCCGCGGCTGGCTCGAATAATTTCCAGCCGAGAGGCCCAATTTTCGACCACTTTTTGCAGCATTTGGGGCTGTATGTCAGCAATAACGCGCCGAATATTCTCTTCCAAGGTGTCAGTCGTGTCGGGATTATCTGCATAGACAAGCGACTTCTCATAACCCCACAAACAATGGTCCAGCGGTGTTAAATCGCACGATCTTGGAGGCCACGACGCGAGATAATGCGCTTACCAAAAGGAATGTAGGCATGTAGGGCCGTCTTGTTGGAACCAAAGGTTGTCCACATCAACATCCTCCAATTCAGGCAAGAAAAAGTGATTAATCATAGCTCTATAGCGTTCCCCATTGACTGTAACATTATGGCCGGCTTCATTTTTGAAGAAATATGGACCAATGATTCCCTCTGCCCATAGAGCACACCAAACAGTGTATTTTTGTGGATGTAACGGCGTCTGAAAAATGGCTTGTGGATTATACTCGTAATTATTCCAAATGCGACAATTTTGTTTATTAAGGTACTCATTCATCCAAAAGTGAGCTTCGTCGCTGAAAAGTGAGCTTCGTCGCTGAATTCATCGACGTATCGCGCGAACCGAACCATTATTTTGGTAATAAATTTGCACGGTTTGCAAACGTTGTTCCGGAGTAAGTCTATTCATTATGAAATGACAAAACAACCGAGCATAATTCAAGTGACAGCTGTCAAAAATAGATTGAAACCCATACGTCTAAAAAACAGGTCGGTTTCCACTGATCGTGTTTTAACATATGCATGTTGTTTAAATTTTAGCATTTTGCTTGGGATCTTACTTTTAATCATGTTATGCTCTATGCGTTCCATGGTTTTGGTTAGGAAAGAGCCTTTGGTTTCGTACAACTTGCCTTGCCGGGTTTAGGTATGAAATTCTTGCCTTCCGCCAGGCCTTCATGGTATATGCGAATTTAAGGCATGCTGTAAAAATAACGGCTAGATGAGTCGTCATGTGGTCCCAATGCCTTAAAGTGTGAGACGCTTTTAAGGATTCTTGGGCCATAGGGTCTGTAATGATAAAACTTTGATATGCTTCATTTTTCTCATGTTTCGGTCGCTTAACTTTTGTACCAATTATATCAAAGACTTCAAATTTCGTATTTTAGAGTAATTTTTCAATGAATATAGTCTATCAGTCAATACATTCTCATCAGTTTTGGAATCTTCCACACAATACAAAATTGAATATTAATAGATAACATTTATCTGAAGGTAAATTTCTCGACGGAGATTTTTTTATAGGTTCTTTGTCTCCTTTGCTACCCCAAAGAGGTGCTACCATTTTTGGACTTTTTTCTCTCTATAAGTATGCGACTTTATCCCAAGGTTATCTTTGATCTATTTTGATGGTATGACGTCAATATGTCAAAGAGCCCCCTCTGCCATTCTTATAGTGCAGGCCACATCGTATGACTTTTTTCCGATAAGGTACCCGTCGAAAAATATGACCTTTCAGTCCGTGTAAAATTTATAAGAAACGAGTATGGTGAGAATTCCATCAATGTATGTGTGTATGCATATACTGAGGTATACTTTCACATACATTCCTATATACATATGTACGAATATGTAGGTACACGGTGTAGTTGCAACCGAGACTCGGGACTCTGATCGATCCGTACAAAATAACTATTTGCGTCCGTGTCGGTGGCTGTGCCGGTGACATGAAGCACGTCTGCATTAATGGCACTGGTGTGGAAAGCGAATGAAAACAAAAGCAGACGAATGGCTATAACATACAACTGTCGGTCGGGCTTTTTTCGAAGGAGCGGATGTGAGAAATCCTTTTTTTCGTGTACTTTGGCCAAATTGTAAATGACATTAAGTTTACGTTCATTTATTACCTTTGACGGCATTTCATTGGTTATTTACGCTTGTTTCATTTATCACCGGTAGTGTTGTTATTATCGCCGTCGGCAAAACGTGCCAAAATTGTTGGATTTTCCCGTTTCGTGTCATCCTGATTGAGAGTAATGGTGTATTTGTCTGTGCACTCATATCGTTCGGGATGACCTCTGAATCTTGTATGTAGTATATAAGTACATATACTCATATATAAGTACAGATGTACTACTTGTATACACATATATTATTATAGAAATACATTATCGATTCAGATCAATAGATACATATGACTCTCAAATTCACTAATCGAAAGTAACAGTCCAATATTAGAATGATTCGTTTAAAATAGAAATGAAATCAGTGAACGTCCGTTCGTCCGTCCACCTGTGGCTTTTCCGCAATTACGTCTAGCCCTAATGGCGAATAGGGTCGAACAGTGGTGTGGTTCTTGGCAAAGAGGCACTTGTTGTAGCGATCGATAGATGGTCTGTGATAATGTCAAATGGTACCATTTAAATGTCAAAAACACTTCAGTTTGGCAAAGCAGTATGAGGCGGCGGCGGCGAGCGCTAAGCACTTAATAACGGCATAGAGATAAGTAAGTCGTGCTGGCGGTGGCGGTGATGGTCGTGGCTAGCTGGAAAAAGAAACAAAAAAACAACCACCAAACATGATAAGGTTAGACAAAAAGATTTCATGATTGAATGCAAAATAATATTTTGGCCAAGAAACGAGTGGATCAGAGGCGTGTTATCGAACAATTTTGCACCGATAAGGAATGCTGGTATTTAAGGGGAAGACATCACAATGGGTGTGTTACAAATCAGTCAATCATGACGAAGTTCGGTGCAAGTTTATTACTGCTTGTGGCAGGTGTGTCCTGTCTCATCCATGTGAGTGTAGGAGGAGTGGTCGGTGTGCCAACCGATCTGTTGGAGAACCTCAAGATCTCCGACGATTTGCCCGAAGTGCCCCCAATGGTTGAAGATGAAATCTTTGAGCGTAATGTGTTTGCCGATGTCCTGCCCGAAGCTCGTTCTAATGGTAAGTAGACAAAAAAAAGGATAACGTTCAAGAGAATTTGCTCCGACATTTATATGTTTTCAGAATGCAGTATTACCATCCGCGGTGGCTTGACTGAACCCCAACCCGTGTTTCTGAAGACAGACTCCGCTGAATTCTATCCCTATTCCAACACCGGTGTTATGCAAGTCGATGCTGGCAACACCATGCAAATGTTCTGCCCAGGAGAGTTCAAGATCAAGGCTACCACACTCATCACTGCCACCTGCGTCAGCGGTACCACCTTCAAGGTTGATGGCACCAGTTATGCCTTCTCCGAATTGGTGTGCAAATCATGGCCTAGCTTTGTTGCCAAGAAAAAGGGAACCACCTGCAACGGCGGTATCTTGATTGGTGTTGGTTTCGAAGTCACCTCCAGCCGTTTCGCCGAACAAATGGAAGTCTGCTTCAACGAAGAAGAGGAAGTCACACGCTATGTTCGCCACACCATGGGCCCTGCCAACAACTACTACCAAACCGGTGTTGATCGCATTACCTTCCAAACTGGCGGTTTCTTCGATGGCAAAAGCGTCGATAAACTATACACCCAAGTTACTCAATTGGAAACCATCAACAGCGAATTGGGCGGTGATGCCGACAAATATTTCGACTCATCCAAGAACGTGTACTTGGCTCGCGGTCACATGGGTGCCAAGGCTGACTTTGTCTATGGAACTCAGCAACGCGCTACTTTCCTCTTCATCAACGCCGCCCCTCAATGGCAAGTTTTCAATGCCGGTAACTGGGCTCGTGTCGAAGATGGTGTTCGTGCTTGGGTAAGTGTACATCCGGAATGTATTCCCCTGAATGTATTGTCACGTTCTTTTCTTCTTAAAGGTTAGCAAGAACTCAATGTCTGTCAACTGCTACACTGGTGTCTACGGTGTGACCACTTTGCCCAACAAAAATGGCGTTGAGACCCCCTTGTACTTGGCGCACGACTCGAACAACAACGGTTTGATCCCCGTCCCCAAGATTTACTTCCGCGTTGTCATCGAACCCTCCACCAAGAGAGGTATCGTCTTTGTTGGTGTTAATAACCCTCATTTGACTTTGGCTCAAATCCAAAAGGACTACGTCTTCTGTACCGATGTCAGCGACAAGGTCACCTACATCAACTGGAAGAAGGATGACATCACCGCCGGTTACTCCTATGCCTGCGAGGTGGCCGATTTCTTGAAGACTGTAAAGAATTTGCCAGCTCTTACCGCCTCCGGTGGTCTCTTGGTTTAATTGTATTTGGCCAAATGCCCAATAAATCAAGCCTTTGTATAAAAACTTAAGCAATATTCATATTTAATGAGAGTGGGAGGTGATCAGGTATTAATTGAACGGGCTTATTGCATAAACTGAATCCCATTTCGGATGCAACATTTTGTCTAATGCAGAGTTTAAGACAGCCCAATAACTATGAATGTGTTGTTCATCGCTTTTGAAAGGATAGATATGAAGGACGAATAATGATTTCCTCTACACCACGTAAACGAATCGTAATTAGTCGAAGTTGAAAGGCGGAGTTGTCGAACATTTCGATCCACTTAGATGTCTCGCCGTTTCCTTATTTGCAATGGAACTAGATAAAACTTTATGGAGGATTGGGGGCTTTTTTATCACCTCACCTTATAGAGGAGGGTACACTGAAAAAAAATTTGTCATAAAATTCAAGAATTGCTCCAAAGAGCAAGTCTTCAACATAAGCACATTTTGTACTTAAATTTAGGAAAATTTACTTAAAATTAAGTAATTTACTTAATATAAATGAAATTATCTATATTTTAATTACAAAATGTACTTGTTTTGAAGACTAAAGACGTCTTTGGAGCATTTCTTTAATTTTATGATACATTTTTTTTCAGTGTATATATCATTTGCTACGAACCAAAAGTGTAACACATCGAAGGAGTGACCTAAGACCCTGTTTATGTTCGGCGGATATCCGTTTTGGGTCATTTTACACATAGTATTAGTTTATTAATCACTATTACCTCGAGAAGAATGGGCGAAGTTGCCACGGCCCTTTTGGTACCTCTCACACAAATGGGCAATTTTGAACCAAAAGTTAATAGCTTATAAGTGTATTACTAGTGCATACAAAGACTTGAAATTTCGTACAGCGTAATGTTTTGATAGTACCTACAATATGTTTTAATAGTAAATGGGCAGTGAAAAATGGGCATTACGGCCACGCTCCTTTTGGTACCTCCCACACAAATGGACCATTTTGCACCCAAAGTTAACAGCGTTTAACTTTAATACCACTGCATATACATAATTGGACATTTTGTACAGTGTAATGCTTTTATATTACATAGAGTCCAGAGAAAAGTGGCCGTTACTGGGACTCCCTTTTGGTACCTCTCACGCAAATGGACCATTTTGTACCAAAAGTAAACAGCTTTTAACTTTAATACCAGTACATACTCTAAAGTTATTAAATGCAATTTATATTGATAATAATTTAAATAAAACAAAAAAAAATAAATAAATTTACTAATATTTTTTTGAGACCCAAGGTGAGGAGATTCATTAGTCGGTTTACCCGACTGATCTTTCTTACTTGTTTTATTTATTTTTTGGTCTAAAGTGGTATTTTTACTTTTGTCATTGTCGACAACACTCGGAATTACTCTCCTTTATGTTATAATTTTACTTCTTAATTTGTATATCTGCATTAATTCAAAACAATTTCTGTGAATATCGTTCCGTACCTGTTCCGAGTTTTGGATTTACATTTTATTTGTCGACGCATTCATTGTTCCTCTTCTCCTGCTTGGGTGGAACATACGAGTATATCCATCCGAGTGTGAATAGTAACAATTGGAATTGTAGTGAATTGCATTTGTTCCTTCTGAACAATGAGAGAGAAAGCGAAAGTGGAAGCAGGGAATTTGGTGTAACCGAAGCGTAGGACTGAATGTGTGCGCCACAGTTTAAGACGTACAGTAGAACTAAATTAAATGCAAAGCTGAAGAAATAAAGGAACAAGTAAGAACATTTCAGTCGAGTAAACCCTCACTTTGTGAGAAATTTAATATGAAAGTTGGTAATTTTTGCGGCAGTTACAGTACCATCGTTCTGGACACATTTGCTCATTATTTGCCATTGGAAATGTATTCTAAAAAACAAAATATGAATTTATTTAAATGGTTGCTAGTTTTGAGCTGAACAGTGGGTACTTTTGAGTGTATTGGTATACATTAGGGTGTCCCAAAAAAACTAAAGTTGTTATTTTGTAACGCATACCCTCTAGTTTTTTTATATTATATCTAAAAATGACAAAACAAAAGTTTTATTACGATTGGACAATGATAAGCCGTGCCGACTTGACGCCAAAGTTTGGAAAAATCAAAAATTTTAATGTTTTTTTCCTTTGGGATACATTTGTAAGAAATTAACAAAAAAATTATCCATCATGTTTCTTTTATTAGATAGAGGACACAATTACTGATCCAAAATGCATTTATTTATTGATATCGGGCAATAATTGGCAAATATATGATGTTTTAAACACAAGTACTACTGTGCAAAACTTGTTAAAAACAGAGCAATGGTAAAACTAATTACCATAGTACATAATTATATGTGTTTGGTTTAATAATGCTCCACAGTATCGAAACATTATATTTATAACAATTTCACAATAAATCAATTTTATTTTGGATATTTTCGTTTCAATGTATCCTTTTTACAGTCAGGATATAGCCTCCTGTGTTCTTTCACGCATCGCAATAAAAACTGTTTTTGTTCCTCCTGAGCTGTAATTAAGCCATGGAAGTCCTGCATTAATTTGACTGCTCTTTCCGCTGTATCATTTACTGCTCTTAGCATTGAGACGGTCTTTTTGGCATGTAAAAACGCGGGATTATTCTTCCATGAAGAAGGATGATACCTGAGAAAGCTATCGTCCATGTTAAATCGCGAGAAGAATGACTTGCTTTTGGCTGATATGAAATCATCAAGATTTTTTTCTAAAAAAAAAAACAATGTTTAATAAAACCGTTTTATGAACGTGACGAATGATCTGAAAAAAGACAAGGAAGTATTTTTTTAAACATGTAAAACTTACCGTACAATGCACCACAAAGTTCTTCTTTTGACGGAATGTATCGTTTCCCATTGGCCACACAATTGTCATTGCTTAAATTTGCCACCATTTTTACCTTTGTATCTTGATCGACATTATCGTCAAAGAGTGACAAGGTAGCTATTTCATCAATTAAGTACCACAAATGTCCACTAAACTTTTGCAACGCTGCTTTCGAAATGGTCTCATCTACGTTCTCGTAAGCTTTTAATGACTTCAAGAAGCACAAATCATTATAAGGTGCCTTGAAGGCCAAAATGCACTTCAGCCACGGCTTCACGTAAATGGTCACAATAAATAAACTAACGTCTAACAGTGATTTTTTATCTGTAGCGTTCAATTTTAGCTGAGAACTGAATAGTGATATTTTTAAAGCATAGATTGCTTTGGCCATCCACCGGGCGCGGTGCATAGCCCCTGGAGGTCTTATTTTGAATTGCCTGGTTTCATCTCCACCTAAAAATACGATCGAGAGCTCGATCAGCTCTCGTTAGTCGTCTCTGGCCACTTTTTTGGTTAGTTCAGATCGGTAGAATTGAAGTAGGTTACCAATTTCAGAAGCAGTTAGGCATGATTTTACCTTTTCTTTATAACATTCTGTTTTAAGAATATCAACATTTTTCCAATTATCTCTAAAGTTCTTAAAGAGTGGTATATCTGGGCTTGTTGGTTTTTGTGTAATTTTAGCTTCGAATACCGCTTTTAACACTAGCTCGTATATGTGATGTCGGCAAGCGAAAACTAGAATATCTCTTTCAAGTTTTTGTTCAAGTAACACACAAGCGCCAGTGATACGACCTGTGTTAGAAGCCGTTGTATCGCAACAAAGAACTTGCACTTTGTCCTCAAGATTCCAATCTGAAATTGCCGCCCAAACAGCGCGTGCCTGTTCCTTTCCTGTTGAATTATCCAATTTCGATACAGCAATAAGTTGTTCTTCATTTTCATAAGAAATCACTATAGGTAAACGTTCTTCTTGAGATTTTCGGGCATCTAAGGCGGGTAACAGTTTGCCATCCCAGTGAACAATTACTGCATGCGGAACATTGTTTTGAAAATCAATTTTTATGGCTTCAGCGCGTTCCTTTCTTTTCTCTTTTCTAATTCTGTGAAGAGAGGACTTACTTATGGTAAATTCGTCATTATTGAACCCAAGTGCCTCAACAGTAGCTTCAATAATAAACATCGAATCTCTTACGCTCAACTGACACCTGTCTAATGCAGCTACTAATTTTGGAGTAATGAAGTTGTTCTTCCTTGCTTTTCGACTAGTATCTGGCTTTGCTCTGTTGTTTTCGATCTCATACGTCAAATCGTCTTGCGGATTTATGTATAAGCTACATTCGGAAGCGGAGTCAGCAGACACTGGTTCTTGTAATTGTGCTTCCAAAGACGTAGAAGCACAATCATATTTTATTCTGGAATTTTCTTCTCTAATAGTTCGCATTCGTGACCTTTCCTCCAAATCAGCGAGCTTCTTATCAATTCCACCTAAATGGCCCGGTCGGCCCGGCTCTCTCTGGCGTTGTAAGAACAGTTTATCTTCATCTATTTTTATCAAATGAAGTGCATCGGCATGCGCAATATCAAATAAACCGTCCAGATTCCTTACAAACTCCTCTTGACGCTGCATAAAAACGTGTTGTGACTTCTTAGAATTTTTTTGCAAATCTCTCCATGCTTGATACAAATTTAAAAGTTTTTTTACACAGTTTGGTAATGATTTAATAGGTATTCGTGCCTTTTCCCAAAAGATAATGCATTCGCGAATCGTGAGATTAGCGCTTGCATTGACGGTTAAGTTCACTTCACGTATATTATAAAATAATACTGCGAGGACTTGTCCATTTGAGGGCAGTTTCGAACCCGTTATTTGATGGTTTGTTACACCTACTAAATATATATTTTGTTTTGTATCACTACGCAATTTTGCTGACATTATTATTAATAAATTTTTAGTTTTTGAACAAATAAGTTTTAAACCACTTAAGGAAAACCCGTGTTCTCTCTAACGTGACAAATTAGCGATTAAGTTGTCTGAAAATATTTCAACAAAATTGTCTGGAGTATGGAAGATTTTGTTATTTTGTACTAGGAAAAATAACGGATCGACAGAGTCGTAGCCGAACTATCTGCGTTTTGGGGGACTAAAGTGTTGAAGTGAGAACTTGCCTCTTCGAAACGTCTTGTGTGTCAATGTGTCTATGGTGGTGGTGATAACTGTAAATGAAGAAAACATTTGGTGCCTTCTGTTTCTTGCATCGCAACAACAAAACATAAATTATAAGTTCAAACGAATGCTTCGTTGTTAATCTGCACGGGTTGCCATGGGCCATGGGTTTAAATCATCATATCTTTGCCAATTATTACCCGATTTTAATAAATAAATGCATTTTGGATTTGTAATTGTGTCCTCTATCTATTAAAAACTGTATGAATAACTTTTTTTTTGTTAATTTCTTGCAAAGGTACTCCAAAGGAAAAAAAACCTTTAAAAATTGTGATTTTTCCAAACTTTGGCGTCAAGTCGGCACGGCTTATCATTGTCCAATCGTAATAAAACTTTTGTTTTGTCATTTTTAGATATAATATAAAAAAACTAGAGGGTATGCGTGTTTAATTTCGCGAAAAAAAAACTCTCCCTTGTAACTTGGGACACCCTAGTATACATGTTATGGGCTATTTAATTTTGGTACAATTTGGCTCCTCTGTGTGGCAGATACCAACTTCACTACTCCCATTCTCCCTGTAAGAAGGTAACAATTCATATAATTAGTCGTTGGAACCCTTTTTTAGTATGGAAAATATGCTAATATCACAATGCCACAAACAATTTTTATTGTCCGATACCTTTTTTTTAAATTCGAATTTTCATGGAAGGTGCGTTTTACCTTCATGTGCTCGGAAGTCTACATTTGTAGCAATTTTGCCGAATAACTTTTTTGTTATGCAACGAAATGATACGAAATTGTCAGTATCTTCCTAAAAACGTGTTTAAAGCTGATTTAGGTTTTGGATAATCAAAAAACAAAAAAAAAAATACTAATGATGCATCCATGTCATAATTGTAAAATGATGATCTCCTGGCCGGCTTACTACAAATGTAGTCACCATATAAAATGTATGGAAATTAACTTCACATTCTAGTTAAATCATTTGTGTTTGGTAACCCTTTGTCGAAATGAGTGTTTAAGTATTTTTTTTGTTTCTTCATATTCTAATGCATGTTCTTGTGTATGCAAATGCTTGCTACGTGGTGTTATTGCGTACGAAATAATTTTAAAACAACAGAAGATTGACTTTTCGCATTGAATTCGTCAGTATAGAATTGGTGTTCAAGCAGATTACAAGTGTCTTTTCGTTTCGATGTTTTTTTTCGTCTATGAAATATTCTACAGGCCTCATGTGATGCCAACCCAAGTGTAGTGCAAAAGCTTGTTGTTGAATTGGTAGAACACAGGGTGAACAATAAGACACTTATCGAAAAATCTATCAGGTACGTGCAAAATTCGTTCACATACGGAGACGAAACCCCGTATGTGCCTAATTAATTCACGGCGGTGCAAATAAGCCATTTTTGCATACCGAGATTAATTTGAGCGGTCACAATTAATCTCGTTAGGCACAAATGGCTTATTTGCATTTGAAGAGTCGTCAGTTTGCTTGGTCAACTATAATTATTTTGTTAGTTTTGATTTTTTAAAAGGTTCGGCTGAAATGAGGCTCCCGCCGAGCCAGCTGTTCCCAAGTTTGTGCAAAAGGCTCATGAGACTCACGGGTTCCGTCGTTGGACGGTGCGCACTAACGAGAATGTGGCTGCGTTACCGAGAGTGAGCGACTATGTCCCGCACATCGACCCGTCATTGATTTCTGCAGCTCAATATTTCACGCACCAGCATGATGCGAATTTTGCACAAAGACTTCTTATTATTCGCTTTCAAGGTCCAATTGACTCAGCAATTAAAGGCACACGATCATTCGCATCGTTATCGTTTTTCAGATTGGGCCTTAGAGCAGCTCGAGATGAATATTCCGAAAACCTGATTTCTGTTATTTTTTATTTTTTAAAAAATAAGCTTGGTTTGATTGCTACCAATGTAGTCATCTAACCGCCCATGTATGTTTACAATCACGAGCACATGAAGATTAATATTTGAATCATATTTTTAGTAAAAGCCCGTTAGAGCCGTCATACTCTTTAAATTAAAAGTTATGAGGGCTACAAAAGTTGGCAATATAACTTTCAGGTGAATTTGATTTTTTTAAGAAAAAAATCGTTTCTTTCTTGCCCAAAAAAACGAGAAAAAAATTGTTCCATTTTTTTAAAAGTTAACTTCCTAACCAAGCAAACAATGACTATTTAAAACAAAATCTATGGATAAATGTATAAATTATTGTCAATATTGTAAAAGTAAGGGAAAAAAATATCTTATTTTTAATTTTAACCTGTTTTTGGAAATACTAAAAGTGGCGTGGCAACAACGTCCATTTTCACGGTACTTTACGTACTATAAAAATATTACACTGTACAAAAGTTTAAGTATTTTTATGGGCTCGAATCAAAGTTATAACGTGTTGTAGGGTATAAACAATAGGTCAGGTTTTGGATAATTTTAACCTGTTTTTGGAAATACTAAAAGTGGCGTGGCAACAACGTCCATTTTCACGGTACTTTACGTACTATAAAAATATTACACTGTACAAAAGTTTAAGTATTTTTATGGGCTCGAATCAAAGTTATAACGTGTTGTAGGGTATAAACAATAGGTCAGGTTTTGGATAACTCACAGAAAATTGTATATATAAGTACATATACAATTAGCACAACGCGAGAGCTAGAGGCAAATAAAAAAAAACGCAATTTAGGCTGAGAAGTGTATTATCCTATATATTAAAATCGACGGAAAACGATGCGACGCAACAAACAATATTTTTTTGTTGAGCTGTGTTATTTTCCCACACATCATAAAAAATCAATATGTAAAGGGTGGTTAAATTGTAAGGGCCGATGTTTGGTGCGCCCGTTTCGTTTGGTGCGGCTTATGGGCTGGCGACGTCATCGGGCTATACTTCTTCGAAATGAGGCCGGTCAGGCAGTTACTGTGAATGGTGTTCGCTATCGTGAGATGATAACGAACTTTTTATGACCCGAATTGGAAGATATGGATGTGGACAATATGTGGTTTCAACAGGACGGTGCCACTTGCCACACAGCTAACGAAACAATGGCTCTTTTGCGCAACAAATTCAATGGCCGTGTTATCTCACGTCGTGGCGATGTCAATTGGCGGCCAAGATCATGTGATTTGACACCGTTGGACTTCTTCTTGGGGTTATTTGAAAGAAAAGGTGTTCGTCGATAAGCCAGCAGCAATTCAGGAGCTAAAGGATGAGATTATTCGGCACATTAACGGCATAGAACCTCAATTATGCCTCAGCGTCATCGAAAATTTGGACCATCGGTTGGAGGTGCATAAAAAAAGAAATGACAATAATTTCCTAAATAATTAGTGTTTTATTCAAAATCAACATCGGCCCTTAAAATTTAACCACCCTTTATTTGGGTTGATGTATACACATATATACCAGCATTATGTCACGCCAACATGTCACCAGAAGTAAGCTGGTATGGACTATGATTTCTTGTGTAATGGTATTATTACGGGTATTCTGATAGGCCATCACTATTCACGTGTCTGCGAAAATATTTATAAATCATGAAAAACCAATTGATTGCGCCTTTCGAGTACTTGAAACTATAATAATAATAGTAAATTGTTGGTTTATTTGTTTTTCTTTGAGGTAATTAATTTTTTGGCCAAGTGTACTTTCAAGTGAGTCTTATCTATGTATGTACGTCCATACCGACCGACAGACGGACAGGCAATCATATCTTGACGCAATGTTCAACAAACTTACATATAAGCGTGTGTCTGTAGACGACGTATGTACATACTTACAACCTTTGTTAGTCCGTGTGTGGCACAGAAGAGTTTTCCTTTGGAATAAAAGCGCACTATATTATAGGTATTATTAATTTTTGTTTTTGGCATAAATGATGTCATTCTTTATTTGCTTAGTTTCGTACGTATTTATGTTCATTTTATAAATCGTCTGAGAACAGCTTTATTAAACTTAGACTACATTACTCTACGTTAAATTACGTTACGGTTACGTTTCAATAGATTATAATATATTGGCTGTATTAGGGCACACACATGTGTACATGCGTGTGTGTGTGTCTGTGTGTGCATAACACTGCATGTGTTTGTAAATATTTGCATGTAAATTTCATCACATATTGATATCCTATAAACGGCCCTTCCTTCCAGCCATGGACGAAGGAGATAGCACGTTTGTGGTTAATTCCTGTTCTTGTTATGAGATTTATTTATTTATTTCCCTATGAGAAGCGATGCTTTTGTTAATTTTTGAATAGCATTGAGCTGCGGGTACGAATGCTTCTCTCGAGATAGACCAAGGTTCCATTGAACATTTATTATTCAACTGGTTCTATTCGAAAGATAAACGATCTACGAGTCCGCTCGTACTGGATTGGCTTAAGACTAAATGTGAGTATGCGCTATGCCTATGTATTTGAGTGGGTGTGTGAGTACTCAGCGGTGCAGCAAACGATGAAATTGAAAATGGCCTATTTAACGCAGAGGAATGAACCAACTTACCGTTAAGAATGCATCTAGTTTTATGTTGAAAGAGAGGGAGAGAGGATAACAAGACTCCCCATATATTCGAATTCCTCTAGAGAGAAAATAGGGCCTTTTACAGTGTTCAGTCTGATACGACCCACGAGAGAAGGCGATGGCCAGACCTGATATAAGGCCAATTGACTTTTGCTTTACACCGCTAGATTAAAATGCCGTGTTGGTATTCATATGTACAATATACAATAATGTGAGTATCTCTATGTGAGTGAGTGGGTGTGGGTGTAGGTGTGTACATAATCTTTAAACACTTAACAACATCTGTTTAGATCTCACAATTACAAATGCATAGACAAATACACACACCCATATACAACGGACACACCAACAGGTACTATAGCTATACACTATACACATTCATAAATACATACAAACTTAAGTACATAATCTTAATTAATTACAGAGAGGAGATGTGTGTGAGTGTCTGTTGTTCTTGTTGGCCGATTCCAGGGGTCATCGTTTCGGCTGACTGGCCTCAAAGCAATAGCAAACTGGTTGTTCAGGTGTTGTCGGTCGGACGGACGAACGAACGAACAAACACATGTCCCACACAATCCCAATGGCAAATGGGAGCGATCCTTCGCTAAGGCTTGGTGTTGATGTCTTTGGAATATTAATAACCATGGATTGGCATTAATGCTCTGGCATGATGCTCATTGCTCGCTGCTCGCCCATGCATATGCACCTATGTGTGGATGAAAATAAGTTCTCTTGTATTCCCTATGTACCGGACACTCTGCTCTATGGAAGTTGGTGACGAGAGACGTCGACGTTCCTTTGGAATTCCTCGATGAAGAAATGGATGTGCGTGTGTTGTTTTTGGATTGACAATGATGCTTTTGGCGTTGTGGAATAAAAAAACGGGGAGATTTGTTTTCTTTTCAATTTGGCTGTTTACGGGTGATGGCAGCCACTCGCATAATAACCTAATCAATTAGATGTTATCGTTATGGCACAGACATCCAGGTTCACCATTCCCCTGAATGGGCCCGTACCAGTGCCCGGCCCGGGGCCAGTATTTCAATATTTCTCTAATGGGAACGAGGGTATCGTCAAGCGGAAGCTCTGTTGGACGTCGTACGTAGGTTGGGTTTTAAAGGAAAATCACAATTTGTGCGTAGATTTCAATGGAGACTAAAATAGCCATTAGTAAAGCATTTATACAGCAGTAGAGGCGTCGGAATGGACGTCGGCGCTGACATTGAATTGGACCAATGATATGTGACTGCTGTGTTGGCACATGCCGATGCGTGCCGTCGCCCGAGTGGTTTCTTGCATTTCCAATGCAACCTGGCCAATGTCAAACGGACGCCAAGGATGATGAGCTGTCATAAGCCACGAGTAGGGAGTCGTTCTCGTCGCTGCCACTGCCAGCACTACGCTCGGATTCATTGATGACTTCCAGGCGTGTCTCGGGGTGTGCAATTTTGTATTTGTTGTGGCGTTTGCTAATCAAGACGGACCTTATATTATTGTTACGTACCCGGTATTTACGCTCGTTACGTTTGTGGGTGGGCGACGCACCCAACATGGAACAATCGCTGCTCTCACCCTCCTCATCGTAATAATCCCCCGATTCGTCCTCATAGCAACCATCGTAATCGTCGCCCTCCTCAAAGTCATAAACGTCATCATCGTCGTTGTCACAATCGTCCAGATCAAAGAAGGCACAACATCCTATGCTGCCGGGAGATTTTAGCACAGAGCCATTGCTATGTCGTCTTCTGTGCTGGTGATAATGGTGTTGACAATGCTGCTGGTGATGGCACTCGCAGTGAGTCCTCGTCGACCGTTCGGCAACTGGCGATGCAGTCAAAGCGGTCTTGGCCTGTGATTGGTACATAGAATAAAATGTATTTATTTATTTGATTTTATTCATCAGAGTTCAGCAGACTTGAACTCATTATGTGCAAGTTTTATTACCTCTGGACCTCTCCAAGTAATTCCACAACGTACCAAATTATAAAACCTTAAGACGCCCCACATCGAGAGAACCTAAAATACAAACACGGCAGATTCGTTTGGTGAGTGAGAGTGGCTCGCAACAAGGAACAATATTGCATCATTCTGTTTTAAAACTATTGTGATTTCCTTAGAAACTGTCGAACGCAATTATCCACATCGTGTTCTTAAACACGACAAAACATACGTAAGCGGGTCATTGAAAAGTGTATTTGTGTCCACAACGGCCTTTCATGTCAAAGACTAAAGTAATCTCAATAGGGTTCGTTTTTGATTCGAAGAAATCCTTAGTGCAAAATTTCTTTAAGATCGGCTCATACATATATACGTATGTATGTGCGGGCAGTACTTTGATCACAAAAATATGTGGATAGACAGACGGACAGACATGTTCCTAAATAATGGAACTACGAATCTATGAACCTAAATATTGGAACTATTCCTTCTCCTCTAAAAGTTTTACACTCCAGACAGACAATTCTCTTTTCGTGTCAGCCCTATAATTACTCTGCTAAAGCTACGACAATAATTATTAATGGTAAATAATAATTCTAACCTAATGTTCTTGTGTTTGGGTGTGTGTGTGTGTGATGCCGACTTCGTTCCGTTTCCCTTGTTTGACATTTCTGACTAATGATAATATTTGATTTGAAAATTGTGGAAATACTATTTTTCATTTTTTGTTGTGGCATACATAACACGTACATTGTGTTTATGTGTGTGTTTGTTGCGAGTACATGTTGTACAGGTGGTGCATACAAACGTAAAGAATTGAACTTTTGAACTTTGGCAACGCGGCGTTTGCTAAATGTATAAAATATCAAGTTTCGATAATAAATTATGTCACATCTTGAGGCACCATTTGGATTTGGCGGACGATGACTGCGGCATTTATTCCATTTGGTCGTTCTGTCCCAGGAAACGGTGGCAAGCAATTAAGGAATACTTTACGGAGAAGCCCCTTTGTCACACTTCATGGTTTCCGGCGATCTATTGGTTGGTCTTGGTCTTAAGTATTTGGGGATCGGTGCGTATGATGACATACATACATATGTAGATACATGCATACATTTAAACATACACTGAAATGTTTCTTTGAAATACATAGTATGTACATACATAAATATACATGCACATCTGCAGGTTTGCAGTTTGGGTGAATTTATCACTTCGTTGCGGACAGAACGTAAGCGAACTTCGATGTGGCGTCAAAGGAAATATTTTGTGCTTCACCAGAAGGTTCTGCGAAAATGTCGTTTGGTGGGTGCATTGATTATGCTACACGTCTGGTTGTTGCTAACTTATGCTGTGGTCAGTGTAAGTCCCCTCAGATAGTCTTACCTGTAACCTTGTCGAAGTCTATTTGAAGAATAGGTCTCACCCTCCTACATGACGCCCTGGCTAACAACCAACCTAGTGATGTTGGGGTTTGAGTTGCTTACGTGGCTGGTGGAAGTTTTTGTGGGGACAACTCGCCTCGAATTGCAAACCTTGTGCTCCTTTGCTCTCTCCATTGCCAATTATTGGTTTGTATGTTGTGTGCGAAATGTATTTCAAAGAGCGGACGATATAAACGATGTGGAAGAATTGCGTCTGTGGACCTTTGTGAAATAAATTAAATTCCCGCTGAAACCTACAACTTCAACTGTCCATAATCCAAAATAATAAATATGTTAACATAATTTAAACTTTTACATTTATATGTACGTTTTTGTGTTCATTTACTTACATTTATGAAAGCGCGCGCTATGAAAAAGGCCACTTCCACTTTGCACATTGTGTCAAATTGCTAAAATGTAGGGCAAACGGAATGGAGAAAAAAAGAAATATAAAATTAGGAAGAGAAAAGTTATCATTATACGTATAAGGCTGGAGATTGTAGTGCACAAGCGGACAGAAACACACACACATGCAAACATTCATACATTTATGAAATTGTCATTGTGTGGCTGCACAACACACAATGCAACAATTTGGCGATTACGAATAAAAGAAATACTTCGGCCAGGATCGTTTATGTTATCTACCCTCTGCTCCGACCTCAAACTTCTCAGACGAGGAGCCGAACAAACAAAAAAAATGCACCACTCTCATGAAACCATATCACGGCACGGAAGCGAAAACAGACGACACTGCACGGAATTCAGGTGAAAGTTTCGCCACTCGAAACTGCCCCTCAAATGTTGTGAACTTCCCCAACTATGTTTGCTGTACTGTGGTCAGCTCTTGAGTGCAGCAGAACTCTACGTCATGCCCCCGTCTGCATTGAGGACACTTCAATTTAAGCAGGCACAATAACTAAATCACTTGCATAATGAATTCTTTGAGCTCTCGCCTTCTCGGCTTCGATTGCAGCGGTAGGAATAATGTATGGCAAAATCTCAGATGAACCAGGTAAATAATGTCAGTGCCGAGTTGAAAGGATACACAATACAACCACCGCTGATTATTTGCCTCCACCTGGAACAGTCGGTCCAACGTCGGACGTTGCACCTCAAGTAACAAGTAGCAATTGACTAATGGACATCTGAAGACATACCGAGGATGGAATGCTATACGACATCAGTGTTACATCACTCTTCTCCACTTTACTCCATCCCATTGCATTCCATTCGGCTGTGAAGGTTTCTCGTTTCAGTTTCTCTTCTCTTTGATGGATTGCTGGTTGGATGAGTGGACAGATGAATGAGGGGGCAAGAGAGAAAGCTGTTGACTGCCTGTTAGCCACGAAGTAAAAACTTACATACTTTGTGTTCACTCGACATGTTTTCGTTGTCGTTGTAGCTTTGGAATTTGTTTTTGTTTGTGCGGTAAAGTGGTATGCAAATTTCCACATGAATTCTTTCCTAGAGAAGACTTTATTTCAAAGGGAACGACAACAAAAAACCAACAAAAGCCACACAAAAATAATACAATTACAGTGAGAACAACGAGAGCACTGGTGCTCGTCGTCGTCATCATCCTCATCCTCGTTCTCTTTTTCATTCTCATCGTCGTTGTTGTCGTACTGCGGTACAATTAACAAGCAACAATAATATTTGACTACTGAATACTCCTCCTCACGATGGTTTTGTTTAACTTGGTTCGGTTCGTTCATTTGTTCGGTGGCTCCATTGTCGGTTGGTTGGTTGGGTAGTCTGTTTGTTATCATTGTTTATCAATTCTCGAAAAGTTTCTTGGGACAGATGCTCGAAATGAGTTTTTCAATACTCAACGATTCTCTACACACGCCTCCCCCGTCCTCCCCACCCTTTGCTCAGGAGTGTACTGCAGACAGCACCGCATGTTTACAAACAGAGGTCGTACCCACTGCCAATAAAAACGATTTCATTGACGTTTTATAGCACAAAAGATTCCAACAAATCTTTACCAAACCTAAGAATGGTTGTACCAGTATACATATATATAGACATAAGAACCTACCATTACATTGGAGGGATTTTGTTGGTGAGTGGGGTAGAGGGGAATATATTAAATTGTAAATTTAGTTTACTTTCATTTGCTGCAAATACACTCATTAATTTGTTTGTGGCAATACCACTTTTGGCCACATTAACCACTGTGAATTTCCTACGGAATACCACCAACATTTGGGTGAGGCCTAAATAATGTTTAACTTCTCATCACATTTTCATGTTTTCATCAAAAAGACAAGGAATTCCAATGACGCCTGTAATGGAACGTGCCAAGCAAAGCAAATAGTTGGCCAAGAACAAATAAGTGTAAACATGTTTTTGATACACATTACCCTGAATTCGTTAACGAAAAGTGCTAAACTCACAAGAAGTCATAATTTATTGACTTACATAGATACTTATGCATAAGGCTAAACCGAAATCTGGTTTGTATAGAGACGTCAATGATATTCCAGGAAAAGCTTAAGAAAACTATGCGTGTCCAGCTTTCAATAATGGAAAATATTCCTGTGAAGGCTTTGAACGTTTAAAAGGTGACTCCAACTTTTATACATACAAATATACAGATGTACTTACGTATGTATATATAAATGCACATAAAAGCATTTAACATTTGTCGTGTCGTGTTGAGGTTGACCTTGGGAGCGTATGCGTTTTATTATCCCACCATCGAATATTAATTATACGCATTGTTGTGCGCTAATACACACCCTGCAGTCAGCCAGGCACCATATGTCTCTATGTCACCACTTGTTCTATAGTGACAATTGAACAAGGTAAAAAGTCTACAACTTTCCTTTTATGGGCGAGTAGAAATACTTTACAGACAACTGTTGTACAGTATTTATGGCGACATTGTCATTGCTTGTCTTTTTTGTTTGTCTGCGCATTATAAGGGCATCTCCTAAATACCGGTGAATGCGTCCTGCGTCTGTCAAACTCGATTTCAAATATATGAAAATGTACTACATCTACCGAAATAGGCACACGGATACGCCGGATAATTTCAAAAAATCCGAATTTGACAGTGCGCTTACACATACAAAGAAAGAAAACAAAACAACAACAAAAGAAAACATAAACACAAACAGATGACAAGCAGCATTTTATTTTTTATCTTGGAACAGTGCGCGAAGTAGAAAAATATTAAATATTGAATTTGCTGGAAATACCAAATACAAACTGGTATAATTTATATCAAAATGTGTTTTTCAGATTAACAGCGAAGAAATGATTGAAATAGCTGGGACACTGCCCACTTATGGAATACAAAGGAGCCTCTCCACAAATGTGTAAAAATCAAGAAGGGCACATGGCAAGCAATTTCTCTGAAGTTGTCAACACCAAGTAAATTCCAAAACTTTAAAATATGTACCAGTATTTTTGTATTAATGTTTATTAATTCAACAGCAACGTGGGGAACCTATTAATGCTGCTCGGACGCACGGAATCCATTTTCAAGAACACATTTTGATACCGGTCGGATCTAATCTAAGAAAATCGTTAGTCCAGGTGTTTGTTCTTCCTACAATGAAGCATGTGACACGAGCTTGTTCCGAATAGTTTTTATTTCCATAGCTTTACGATGCTGCATTTGAATTCCATGTTCAACGAGGACATTTGGAAATATCAATTGAAACAGGCCAATAAACAATTCTCTACTTTGAAGCATGATTATAAGATAGAATTTGATTTAATAGCGACACTGCCATGTGATATAAAACACAATTTAGTCCCAACATGGCAAGTGCCGACAGCTTCGATAGATTTGGTTGGCGTTTACAAAGTCAGGAGAAGAATTACAAGTCTTTACATTTTGCACAACCAATAAAGAGTTTAAGAAACATAATTTGACTTCGGTTGACAAAACCAACATCTTTAGATACTCCACGATATATTAGCAATGTTTCCGTTCTTCTCTAATGAAAAACAGCATCTTGCATAACAAACAAATTAAAACATAACTACAATGCTATGGAAATTTTGTAGTTAAAAAACGTTGTGTCATTGGGGTGTATACACAATAATACTGCTCGAATGCAAACTATCAAATTGCTTCAGTGAAGCTTCTACAATCTTTCCTTAGTCCGGATTTACACTAAGCAAGTTTTTTCAGCAGCTTATCATCAAATTCTCTTTTGAACTTGCACGAAGAACTCAAAACGTTCAGGGAGAGTTTTTTCCTCCCTCTTGCCGACTACCCCTCTCTCCAACAAAACGCCGATAATCTGCTGAACATTCAGCCAGTGTAAATCCGGACTTACGGAAACTTAGTTAGAAAGTTGAGAAGGCGAAGAAAACTGAATTGCTGTCGGAAAATGTTTAAAATTCGAATGCCTCCTGGTTTTGGAATATATTTCTATTCCTTCTTCTTTGTGGTTTGTCCAGAATATTTTCAAAACATATAAATCATCCATAACATCGATATTGCTCTGAATATCCACTCCAAATGTAGAAAAACAAAATTTTTCTGAAATGGGGATGATAAATCAGCTGTTTTTTGTTTACTGCGTATTTCGGTACAGCGCGCGTTAAAAATTATCCGTCATGCGTTTTTTTTGACAGACGCTGACGCATTCACTGGTATTTAAGAGATACCCTAATAGCTGCCTGCAGAATGCACAGCTGCGCAGTCAGCAGGTAGAGATTTTTTGACAATTGTTCTTTTTTCATTCCTTGATTTTCTTCTGTCAAGGAAGCACGCGTTCGTTTTGTGAAAATAATTTTTGTGTGTTAAAAAGATGATTACAATTATTTTATAAAAATAAAAAAATAGTAAAAGAAATTGTAGAAGACTTGTAAAAAAACAAACAATATCATTTAAAAATAGAAGTTTGCAATGTGAGCAAGAAAACAGCGAAATGAATATTGTGGGAGAAAGTGAAGATTTTGTGGAGAATTTGGAAGATTTTGGCGTTCCGTTGCGGGAGAAGTTAAAGCAGTGGTACATAGAAACAACTCCTTCTAGGAAGTGTTTGGAGAAACTATGTCAATATTAAATGAATTTAATTGTATATGCATTCCAGTATTTATTGTTTTTTGTTAATTAAATGAATAAAAGGTTTAGCCAGCCTCGAAGAAAGTGAGCATATAAATATATGTGTTTTAGTGTACTGCGTCCACCTTTATAAAGATGTAGACCAGGGTCAAGATGTAGATCAGGGTCAAGTTTACCACTGAATCTTTGGTTCAAATGTCTCTATATGAATTACTTTGACATTTAACATTTACTAGTGAATCTTTGTTCCAAATGTCTACATATGTTTAACATTGACATTTAACATTTACTAGTGAATCTTTGGTGCAAATGTCTACATATGGTTTACTTTGACATTTAACATTTACTACTGAATCTTTGGTGCAAATGTCTACATATGGTTTACTTTGACATTTAACATTTACTACTGAATCTTTGAATCAAATGTCTACTAGTGGTTTTTCAATGACAGCTAATGTTAAATGTCTATAGGAGATTACATGGGCAGGGGCACATTTTGTCTGTAGTACTACTGACAATGTCACAAGTAAATCACTACAATTTTACTAATGGCATTTCCTACAGGGCATCTATGCCTATAAATGTAGATGTGTAATTATGGGAAATATTTATGCATGTACATACATATGTATATATGTACATATTTAAATAGGTAGTAATAACACCGTAGTCAAAATAACCGACTGATGTATAAGGACTGCGCACGAAAAAAATTATGCACGATTTTAGCCTTATAACTTTTTTCCTATTCCATTTTTAAAGGTGCAATTTTTCATTTATGGTACGTCTATTTCATCAAAGAACCACGTGTATAAAAATAGCACATTAAATATTTATCAATTTAAATTGCATTTAATAACTTTAAAGTATGCGCTGGTATTAAGGTTATAAGCTGCTAACTTTTAGGACTAAATGGTACATTTGTGTGGGAAGTACCACAAGGGGCGTGCCAATGACGCCCATTTTTCACTGGACTATATGTACTTTAAAGGCACTGTACAATATTTCAAGTATTTGTATGCTCTGGTATTCAAGTTGTAAGCAGTTAAGTTATAGTGAAAATCGTCAGTTACCATGCGGATTCCACGTTTTTGGAAAGAAAATCCAGCTGTTTGGTTTGCACAATTGGAAGCGCAATTCGAGAATTACAATATTGGATCGGAACAGTCAAAATATTTTGCGGTTCTTCCCGAACTGGAACCGGAACTTTTATCTCAGGTGAGCGATATCATTTTGTCACGCCCGAATAATGCCTACACGCAGATGAAACAACGGCTGATTGATCACTTCTCCATATCTGAGGAAAAAAGAATCAAACGATTGCTCAACGAAATGCCTATAGGTGACAGGAAACCCAGTTCTCTGTTACGCGAAATGCGTAACCTCGCTAATGGTGGTGTTAACGACGAATTCCTTAGAACAATGTGGTTACAACGTTTACCCTCACAAACCCAAGCCATTCTGGCCACCTCAACAGAGCCTTTGGAAAACTTGGCTTCTATGGCAGATAAAATTGGTGACATTTCCGGTAGTTCAACAAGGAATATATCTGCTATTCAAGAGTCCACAGACATAAACGAACTGCGTCAACAGATTGCAACACTTACCTCAGCTTTAGAACGACTGCAATCGTCAAGAAATCGTCAGTCAAGATCGTCATCTCGGAAGCGACAACCAGGATCCAGGAGCTTATCACAAAAGGTATGCTATTATCATAGAAAGTTCGGAAGTAGCGCACGATGTTGCCGTCAACCATGCACATTCAAGGCCACGTCTTCGGAAAACTCTCAAGGCGGTCGCTAGAATCATCTAGTGACCGATGCTCAACAACCAACCGATTATTCATTTACGACCCAGAAATCCGCAAAAACTTTTTGATAGACACCGGTGCTGATATATCCGTTATACCTCACTCCAATGTAAACACGAAGAAGCAACCACAAAATTATAAACTATTCGCAGCTAATGGATCATCCATTAATACCTACGGTGACACCATTCTATCTCCAACTCTCGGTTTGAGAAGAACTTTTAATTGGAAGTTTATCATCGCTGATGTGAAACACCCAATTATTGGTGCAGACTTTTTACAATACTATGGTCTAATCGTGGATATAAAGAAGAAAAAGCTAGTAGACAACACAACTGGTTTGAATTCATCATGTTCTGTTATAAACACAGACTTCGTCGAAATAAAAACAGTGGATTCTAGCCATATATATCACGATTTGCTGCGCCGTTTTCCCGAAATAACAAATCCATCAACAACTGCAGTAAAACGCAAACACAATGTACAACATGTAATCGAAACTACAGGTCAACCGTAGCTTCAAAAGCCCGCCGACTTTCCCCCGAGCAACTCGAAATAGCGAAACGAGAATTCGATTACATGATGCAATTGGGATTATGCCGCCCTTCGAAAAGCAATTGGTCAAGTCCATTACATATGGCTCCTAAAAAGAACGGACAATGGAGACCATGTGGAGATTACAGGAGACTCAACGCAATAACCATCCCCGATAGGTACCCTCTACCGCATATTCATGACTTTGGGTACGGATTAAGTGGTAAGACAATATTCTGCACCATAGATCTTGTTCGAGCTTATAATCAAATCCCCGTGGCTCCCGAAGATGTTCCTAAAACGGCCATAATAACGCCATTTGGACTCTTCGAATTCCAATATATGACCTTTGGACTCTGCAATGCGGGACAAACGTTCCAGCGCTTCATCCATGAAGTAATTCGAGGATTAGATTTTTGCTACGCTTATTTGGACGACGTTTTAGTCGCATCAAGTTCTGAAGAAGAGCACTTAGGACATCTCGAACAATTGTTTCAACGATTAAGAGATTATGGTGTCGTAATAAACCTATCAAAGTGCCATTTTGGTCAACGCAAAATCAAATTTCTAGGTCATATGGTAAACAAAGACGGAATTTCTCCACTAGCCGATAAAGTTGAAGCCATCACCGACTTTCCGAAGCCATCAAACGTGAAAGAAGTACGACGTTTTCTGGCCATGATGAATTTTTACCGCAGATTCATCCCGCATGCAGCCGAGACTCAATTACCACTTCTCGAATATCAAAAGGGAAATAAAAAGAATGACAAAAGCCCTATAGTGTGGAATAGCGAAGCAGAATTGGCATTTAACAAGTGTAAAACTGATCTAGCAAATGCCGTTCTCCTGGTTCATCCAGTTGACGGAAAACCCATTTGCGTTATGGTCGACGCATCGGATCATGCAATAGGAGGTGTCTTACAACAACAGTCCGACACTGGTTGGGTTCCTTCAAGTTTTTTTTCGAGAAAATTATCTGAAACACAAAAGAAATACAGCACCTATGATAGAGAACTCCTTGCAGTATATAGCGTCATAAAGCACTACCGACACATGCTCGAAGGACGCCACTTTATTATATTCACAGATCATAAACCATTAACGTTTGCCTTCAAACAGAACCCCGAGAAAGCTTCTCCACGCCAGTTTCGTCAATTAGATTTTATCTCACAATTCTCCACGGATATTCGACATATTAGCGGTCAAGGTAACATTGTTGCTGATACGTTGTCTCGTATTTCAACAATAGAAACCCCTGCTTCAATCGATTACGAAGACTTAAGCAAATCGCAGAAAAATGATAGTGAATTGCAAATCCTTTTAAATGATCCCACAACATCACTGGTACTTAAAGCAATATCAATTGACCCCAACAAACCACCAATTTTCTGCGACATTTCCACAAAGAATGCAAGACCATTTGTACCACTCAGTTTCCGCAAAGCTGTATTTGACTCTCTTCATGGTTTATCACACGGTGGTATAAAAGTTACAACAAGACTAATCCAAGATCGTTTTGTTTGGCCAAGTATGAAAAAAGATATCAAAACTTGGGTACAGAAATGTCTTCAATGTCAACGTTCTAAAGTGATTCGTCATACGCAAAGCGATATTGGCACATACGCAAAAGTTTCTGAGAGATTCTACCACATAAATATCGATCTCGTTGGACCACTACCATCTTCAAATGGCTACACATATTTATTGACATGTATCGATAGATTCACACGATGGCCGGAAGCTATTCCTTTGGAAGATATGTCAGCAAGAACTGTGGCCGAAGCTTTGTATAGAGGTTGTATTTGTCGATTCGGTGTCCCCGGTAAGATATCTACAGACCAAGGTCGTCAATTCGAGTCGCAACTTTTTAAGGAATTGTCTCATCTTATCGGCTCACAACGAATCAGAACGACGCCTTATCACCCATCCGCCAATGGTATCATTGAAAGATGGCACCGCTCCCTAAAAACATCTTTAATGTGCCATAACAATAAAAATTGGTATAACATTTTACCGACAGTACTCATGGGACTCAGGTCAAGTTTGCGTGAAGACCTCGATTCAACCCCATGTGAACTTGTTTATGGATCTTCTATACGGCTTCCCAGCGAATTTCTACAAGAATCGACGGAATCAACACCAAGTAACGAATTCGTCCAAGAGCTGAAAGCTCGTATGAATATGTTAAAGCCAGTGAACATTGTGCATAAATCAAACAGATCCATATTTGTACATAAAGATTTAGAAAGCTGTACACATGTTTTTGTCCGAAACGACGCTATCAGAAAACCTCTCGAACAACCATATAGCGGCCCTTATCGCATCATCAAAAGAACAGACAAAGTCTTCACTCTTGATATAAACGGTAAAATCAAAGTCTTATCTATAGATAGACTTAAGCCTGCATTCATGTTCAACGACGAAATGACAGAAGATGCAAAATACGTCACTATTCCACAGGAGAGAGTAACAGGGAACACTCAAAGACGAACGTCAAGAATTCCTAAAAGGGTCAGATTTTCGAGAGTTTGATAACAAACCCTCTGGTGGGGGAGTATATGTAGCGATACAACTACCTACATTCAAATATACTTTGTTTGAAAATATTATATTTAAAAACATAGCATTGCATTTTATCTATTTGAAAAGTCAAAAATGAAAAAATAAAATTTAGATTATTTTGTGATTTGGAAGAAAACGAATGTCTTTCATTTTTACTCTTTCTCGTTACAAGTTTATAGAGTCACAAGCAGACTTAAGGAACTGTGAACCATTAATAGGAAACATGGGAGTGGCAGAAAAAGAGGGTTTTCAGAAAGGTTAAGATAATAATAAACATTTTGAAACGGAAGCCTAACGTATCGGGAAGAAATGATGCATACGATATATGAACAATTTCTCAGAGCCATTTGTATACAAATTGAAAAATGAGACTCATAAGAAGACGTACAAGTGCAAATAGTTCAGAGTAGAAATTCCAAAAAGAATTATGAAGCAATACTTAGAGCTCGAAAATTGCAAAGGAATTTTCTGTCAAATATTGATTGCTGAATCATGGATGATGACATTTACGTGTTATTTGATTTTTTGCAATTACATTGACAGTAGTTTTGTATTGCTGATAGTAGGGGGAATATTGCAGAAGCGTTCCGTGTACAAAAGAAGTCAAAGTTTCCTAAAGAGTCGTTAGTATAGCTAGATATTTTCGCATGTAGAGAAAGAAACTGAAATATACCTAGCCATGGGAGCCATAAATACTGAAGGGTATCTCAAAGAATGCCTGCCAAAGGGGTTACTTCCATTTATAAAAAAATTCTATGTCCGATCTCTCGTCTTGTATTTAAAGCAAAAGGGCTATTGAGTGGTAACAGGCGAATAACATTTTATTTGTACGAAAGGAGGCCAAACCAAACGACAGATATTCGGCCTTAGTTAAAAGAACGTTAAAGCCCACAAAAAGAGAAACAACTCATGTCACTAAATTGAAAAGAATGTGTGCCACATGCTCCGAAAAACAATCAAACACCACTATTGAAGTCCTGATGGCTGGGATTTTTGCAAAACTCAAAATCTGTCTGAAAAATAGTTAATAAATGTAACTCGAAATTTATAACAAAAATGAATACTGCTCTATTTAAAATAACGTAAATTCTGGATTAATCAGTCGACCCAATAAAATGTAATTGAAAAAACTTGCGTAACATTTTTTCGCGCGCAGTCCTTGCCATCACCTTCAGAGAAATATAGTTGATATTTTGTGTGGCAGATGCCAGAAGTGGTGCGATTACTTTGTCCACTTTTCATCTGGTTATAGGCCTTGCAAGAGTACTATAAACTTCCGAATTTTAGAACATACGCGTAATTGATATGCAAGACTGAATTTCATTTGAATTTTACAGAATTGAAGACACTCAAAAACATTGCATTGTCTTTCTTGGCAAAATTAATTAAATAGTTAAATTTTTTAATTTAAGGAATTTTGTTTAAAATTATTTCAGCGTTTTCTGTCGAATACGTTGAATGTCAATCTTGCTGATGGAGCACACAGGTATGCGATGACACCCCCAACAAATTTAAAGACTCCGCGATAGGCTTCGATACTATCGTATGGTAAAAGCCCCGATTAGGTTTTCTGAAGTTGATCTAGAAAAATCCATTTTCCCCAAAAACCACAAAATCCCAATACCTCAAATTTTTTAATCCCATAATTACCAACTGCTAAAGAAATAGTGCAAATGCACAACATGAAATGTTTTATTCAAGTAAAATAAATAAAAGTCCACTGGAAACCAAAGAGGCGTGATCCAAAATTAATTTTTACGCTTTTGTTTTCTGGGGATATCAAAATAAACAAACCATGATACAATAACTACAGGTAGTGTAAAAAGAACAGCTGATTTAAATTTCTTTCCTGATGGGTTTTTGTTTTGTAGGTTTGTTACAACTCTGTGTGTTTGTTTGCACTTTTAATCTTGTTTGCTGACAATACAGTTACAGCTATTAAAAAATGTGCTATTGTGTTTCAAAAGGCTTGTAAAGTGAAAATAAATTATTAAAAACTACTAGTTTTTATACCCTCACTTTAGTGTGACGAGGGTATATATCATTTGCTACGGAAAAAAGTGTAACACGTCGAAGGAGTGACCTAAGACCACAAGTATGTTCGGAGGAAATCCGTTTTGGGTCATTTTAAGTCGAATGAGCAATGTCCGTCCGTCTGTCTGTCTGTCTGTCTGTCTGTCTGTCTGTCTGTCTGTCTGTCTGTCTGTCTGTCTGTCTGTCTGTCTGTCTGTCTGTCTGTGTGTCTGCTGGCTGGTGCGCACGATAACTCTCGAAAGGAGTAACCGATTGACCTCAAATTTGGTATGTGGTAATATTTTTTTCTATCTCCGGCTAAGTTCGAAGATGGGCCATATTGGTCCACTCCTTCTAGTACCTCCCCCACAAAGGGTTAAAATGTTGTGAAATATTGATTCTTTAATAACTGCTTTACTACTTATTCGAATCTTTTGAAATTCCACACATAGTATTAGCTTATTAGTCGTTATCAACTCGAGAAAAATGGGCGAAGTCGCCACGTCCATTTTGGTACCTCCCACACAAATGCACCATTTTGCACCAAAAGTTAACAGCTTATAACATTAATAACAGTGTATAAAAATACTTGAAATTTTGTACAGTATTATGCTTTTATATTGCCTAAGGTCCAGGGATAAATGGGTGTTGTTGTCACGCCCCTTTTGGTACATCCCACACAAAGGTACCTTTTTGCACCAAAAGTTAACAGCTTATAACATTAAAACCAGTGTATAAAAATACTTGAAATTTTTTACAGTGTAATTTTTTTATAGTGTCTATAGCCCTGTGAAAAATGGGCGTTATTGCCACGCCCCTCTTTGTACCTCCCACACAAAATGCCCAAATCATACCACAATTTAATGTCTCATAACGTTTTTACCAAGTGCACATAAATGCTTATAAGTCGGCACAGTGCAATGAATTTAAAGTATCTAATGTTCAGCAAAAAAAGGTGTATTTGATAAACCCCTTCTGGACCTCCCACACAAATTGACAGAGTAATTCGAGTAATATTCAATATTACATTACTCACAAAGTGAGGGTATACCTTAGTCGGTTTACCCGACTGAAATTTTCTTACTTGTTACTTTATTAAAAAGGATTGGAAAAATGCGGAATTTTCGCATCTGAAAAAAGTTGGTTGGAAGAGGAAGCGGGTCTTTTTTCAAAGTCGTATTGGCCATTGCTTAAATGGCCCAAATGTCCTAAAACGGTTTTATGCCAATTCTTATACTTTAAGCCCATCTTTCACCAAAGTGGGAGAATAAAAACAAAATCTGAAGTAATATGATTAATTGTCATGGTTTCGCATCCACGGTTACTGCATCTAATCTCTTAAAAGAACCACTGCATTCTAAACGAAATATCAGGATAAGTTTGAAATTTATTGAGTGCAAAATGAGAAATTCGGACATTGAAGGAATATTATTCCAAAATTGTATTTGGGTAACATACAGGGTTTTCCAATAAGAGTGAAGTACAATCGATACAATTAAGTTCTAAATAAAACGTCATTAAAATGGCCTCCACGACTTCTTCTGCAGAAACGAATTCGATGAACCCAATTTTCGATCACTTTTTCTACTAAATCAAGTCGTATGTCATGAATGGCACTTTCAATATTGACTTGTAAAGCTTGAAGGGAGTCTGGTTTATTTCGAAAGACCAATGACTTCAAATAACCCCACAAGAAATAGTCTAATGGTGTTAAATCACAACATCTTGGAGGCCATTCAATATCACAATTTCTTGAAATAATCGAATCTCCAAACTTTTCTCGCAAAAATTCAATTGTTTCATTTGCTGTGTGGCACGTAGCCACAATCGGTCAATGGCAAAGAGAGCTAAAATATTGATCATGGGTGTCAAGGTCGTAGATCGACTGGAAAGTGTTTTTTTGGGTTTAACGATTATTTTGATAATAAAAGTGAATAATTTGTAAACGTTGTTCTTGCGTATATCTCTCCATGATGAAATTGTAAACACTACTGAATACAATGAAAAACAAATGATGGATCATGACATATTACGAATGGCCGAAACGTCACTTCAAAATCATATCATCCCTATTGGAAAACCCGTTATAAATGCAACACACATAAGATTGTAACGAATCACTTTATTGATGCCATATATGCCAAATTGATTCTGTTGGTTAGGCTTTACAAGTTCATCTCTCGACTTTGCATACAGCACAAAAAAAATGTACGAGTATAGAGCACAATAATAAATTTTCAATTTTTATTCTTCAATGTTCAACTTCTATACTGCTTTGTCACTTCATACAACAACAACAATCTAACTTTGGCAACTTCATACAAAAACAACGAACAATCTCTGTCAACTTTTGACAATTGAAGCATAGCCGCGAATAACGTTGTAAACGACAAAATTAAAACGGTTAAAAATTCGTAAAAAAAACGTTTTAAAAGTAGCAGCCACTTTCAAAATGTTAATTGTTTACTCATTATAGACATACCTGTATTAAAAATCTATTTTATGAACAAAATTGCTGAGTAGTTAGACATGGACTTAGGTCAACATATCGTTCACTCACTTCAAGAGTGACATAACTCAAAATAGAAAACGGCCAAGATGTGTAACATTAAGTCCGTATAAAAAGATAAGTAACATGAAATAAGATGTTTAAATACGCTTGAATAGTCCGAAATATGGTTGTTTACTTATAGACCAAATTTCGCTGAGATTAATTTATGGACATTTGCAAAATTCGCATTTTTGTAAGGCAACCTCAAAAATTGTCAATTTTGAGTTATGTCACTCTTGAAGTGAGTGAGCGACATCATCTTTATTAAAAACAAGCATTATAAGTACATTGTTACTGTAATCCTATCTATCATCCTCATCATGACATTGTTATAATTATTGTTTAAACAACCGTTACATTATACTCTTCGAATATAAATACTTATACTCGGTTTGCGGGTGCAGCATACGTACACGATTTTAAATCTAGCAGTGTGACCCTCACTTGGTTATTAATGCGCAAAGAGATGGCAAACCTCTGTTCTGTGTTTTGAGGAATTAAGGCAGTCAGTGCTCGGCACAAAAGAGAGTATTAAAACTGTAAATGTTGCAATACAAAATCAAACCACAAATATACCCTACACCACTCTGGGGTAAAGGATTTTATAAGTTTGTTTTGGTCCAGATGTTTGTAACGACCCAAAATAAAATTTGAGCTAAACCCACGTTAAAGTATACCGACTGACTCAGAATCAATAGCAGATTCGATATAGCTACGTCAGTCCGTCTGTCCTTGTACGCAAAGTATAGGTCGCACTTGAACTCCGATTTTGACGAAACTTGATGCAGAGTACTTTCTTGCAGCAATAACGAATCCTATTGAAATTGGTCAAAATCGGTTCAGTTGTATATATAGATTCCATATATATGTACATCTCGATATAAGGCTGTATAAAAGAATTAGTTTCTGGCAGATCTTTATGAAATTTAGCACAGGGAAGTTCTGTGAGGCAGTAAATACCCCCGCCAAATTAAAAAAAAAACGGTTCAGATTTATATTCCCGTATAGCTCCCATAGATAAGTGCATTCCAATTTGGCATCTTCGCGGTGTAGTAGCCATATTTTTCTCAAATCTTTACGAAACTTGATACAGAAAAGTTGTTTGCGCAGACAATAAACGCTGGCAAATTTGAAGAAAATCGCTTCAGTTTCTTTATAGTCCCCATCTATACCCCGAGTTTGCATATAAGGGATAGAGAATCCGCGTTTCTGAACAGAACTTTATAAAATTTAGGAGTTAACAGTTCCTTGAACCAAGAACGTTATTTGGCAAATTTTAAAAATATCGTTTCTAATTTATATATAGACCCTGTATATACATACGTAACTATATCTCGATTTTGCATCTAAGGCTATATAATAGGCCTTTTGAACAGACCTTCATAAAATTTAGAAAATAAAATTTTTAATAGTTAGAAAATAACCAAGAAAGAACGATTCCGTATTGGAAGAAAATCGCTTCAGATTTATATATAGCCGCTATACGCTATAAAATATTTCAATTATTTATAATATTTCTACTTATTCTGCTCCTATAGGGTGGTGTAGGATATCACATATTCGGCTCCGCCCGACTTTAACCCTTCTTTACTGATATGAATTTCCTGAGGTAATGGGGTGCTGATCGCAGAATTAACATCGGTTTCAACAACTTACATTAGTTACAGGTTGGTCGGTTCTCGTAACTCTATATGTAAACAAAAAATTGTGAGAGAGAGAGGTCGCGGAGAATTGTTATGTTTAAAAGAAGTACCGGCTTCACAAAATGACTCTGTTCTCAACTTAAAAAAACCCATGCGACCCCAGTTTGAGACTCTGATTGACAATTTTCTCATAAATATTTCATGTGTGCATTTCGGGAGAGTAAAGAAACACTTACCTTATTTACATGATCGCGTAGTACATTTGAGTAGACCATTGCCACTGCCTCCAGAGCCATGAAGGTGATATAGCCAATAATCCATGGAACTATTAGGCCAGGATTTTCCTATGTATATGGAAAAATATAAATATGTTTTGTTTGAATATAATTTCATAACGTCTGCAAAAGGAATTAAAAATAGCTAGATTCTCATAGGTAAGGAACGAATTTAAAAGGCAGAAATATTTGCATATGCATTAACAAAAATTTCTTAATGTATACGAGTATATACAAAAGAGTGTAAATATTACCAAATCAGTTTGGTAAAAATGCATAAAAATTAGGATGAGTAAAAACCAGCGTTTAAATTTTATTTCGTAAAATTATTGTTCAGTAATGTTGTACTGCTATTAAAGATTTTCTTTTCTCAGCAGCCACAAATGTCTAACTATTTTATGGAAAAACTTATAGTTTCTTACATTTTTTGTGCTTAGAGCTATACACAAAATACACAAAGGACAATTACGAGTATGTTATTAAGTGATGGTCAGCGCATTTATTTTTAGGAATAATACAAACTTGAAATATTTAATCAATATTCATTGCTTTAATGCCATTTGGTAAAATTACACGACTTCTATATTGAGTCATATTGTTTGCAGATAACACGAAACTTGTTATGTGTCAGAATATCGCTACAGACATTTTGTCAAGTCACCTCTCCAATCAATATGCTCGTACTATACATAACTACAGGGCAGAGTTAAAAAAACAAAGTTTGGCGGTGCTGTTGTCTACTCTTGTCTCCCTCCACAAATGTTATGTCTCCGTTGAAGAGTACGAGTAAGAGTAAGATATTATGCCAACGAATATCGAATATTGTCACAACGACTCGTGTTTACCGTGTTTACTTAATTAAGGACGGCCAAGGGCTCTTCTTAAGCACACAATGACTCGCTCGACTTTCGAAAGTTTGTCAAGGAGGCAGCTGTCAATTGAAATATGACAAAATGTCACGTCACGCGAAAAGACGTTAGCAAACGACGTTGTTCGGTTCGATGGCTTGGTAGCTCTTCCTGTCATTCTATGGGCCCACTACGGTCTCCGAAATGGAGGCGTAATGTTTAAACACAAAAGATATTAACAAAAATAAATAAATTAATAATATGCAAATGAAATAAGCAACAACAGGAACCCATCATCCGCCCGCTATTCACCCGACAAAGCAATCGGGCTTTCGACCCTTTCACAAGAACAGAAACAAAAACAAGAAACAACTTTAATGGAATGATAAATGCGAAACCATTAAACAATCATTGTTCGAGTGTCTCTTTGTGTGTCTGGAGTATATACATATGTATGTATATATGTATACGTATATATCACTGCCGGCGAGCCGTTATGTGTGTGTGTGCTCTCAAGAGATAAACTCTCGTATGTGACTATTAAGCCGGAGCGATTTGCGACGACGTCGCAGCTCACAACTGGCTAAACAAAGATAACCTCGCCTATTCGGTCCATTTAATTCGTGTGATATTAAAAGAGAGAGGGAGAGTTAAGAAAACTTCAAATGATTACGGCAAAAAGTACTCATATTCGGAAAAACCATATCGAACGTACTGCTAAACACATCGCAACCTAAGAGAGTAAAGGCGATAAGTCCGATATTTAAAATTTTACAGGAGAAACAAAATACATCTGATGCTTACAAGTGGTATATGGACTTAGCGCTTTTATGATTCAGCTCTTGATGATGAAAAAGTATGATTTTTTCTGTTTTTTTGTTTCCAAATCGATGTATTCTCAGCATATCTTGCGTTTCACTTCAAAAAATAGTCTTAGGCAAAATGTGGACTTAGCGTCTTGTCACTCTTTGGTCGCTATATGTACATATATTTTGGCATATCATTTCGGAAAGCATCCGAGTATAATAGGGAAATTCAGCGGAAGAACGCGGTGTATATCTTAACATTGTCTATTATGTGGACATCTCTTAGTTTGGACTTGGCAAAAAGATTTACGGTCCTGTTTTTGTTTTCAATTTATTGCCTTCGCAAATCTTTCGGGTGCCAATTCTGAAGTCACAAGCACATGACCAAGCGAATTTAAATCGCAAATTTGTGAAACCTAGAAAGGCCCCAAAGACCGAATATTCTGGGGGTATCCACAAAAAACAAAATTTTATTTTGGATGTTGAAACACAACAAATTGTTTGCAAAAAAAAGTAAAATAATTATTAGTTTTGAGAAAGCTTTTGTAGTAACATTGAGTCCCTCTAGGTCTAATTGCAGCAACTTCGATGCGGAATCGCTAAATCTTTATGAATGGAAACTGTTTATTAATGTTGTACTTTGTTCGTCATTTAACGAAATTTGATTTTAAAGGTTAGAAAGACTCTTTATTTTAGGATTACTTTTATTTTCGTCCCGTTCTAGAGCATATGCATGTTGGTGTATTTGTAAGTATGTATGTATTTATGCCTGACTTGTTTGATTGTGATATCCTTCATTCGGTTCCTCTTTAGGTACTCATCTTGCTCTCACTCTCTCCCTCTCTACCGACCCGTGTACCTATCTGTGTATATATTTATGTAAGTATGTATGTATGATTGTACTTAAATGCTATAAGAGATGTAGATGTTCATCCATTCATACTCAACCACTCACATAAATGCGCGTATGTGTGAGTAATACTTTAATATCTACAAAATGAAATACATTTTCATTTTATGGGAATTCTCTTTTCTTTGACTGCTGTCGGTCGTCGTTCTTTTGTAATAAACCAAATTTTTTATAGGGATTTTTGAACAAAAACATCTTTATTTTCTCTGCCCTAGAACCTCGTCCACAGAATTGCTATTCCCAACTCACATCCGGTTGAATGCGAATCCGAATCGTATATGACTGTGTGTACGAGTATGCGTGTGTTTATGTGTCATAAAACAACACTGTCAACACATGTTCATGATGATATTTTTTCATCAATTTTGTGTTCTCGTTTTTTTTCTAATTCAGTTGTTATCTGCAACACTCGACGGAATTTGTCGGAAAATGGTAGGGAGCAGCAGCGCAAAAAAAAAACCAATGTCGTTAGTTCCGTTACGATGTTCATCGTGATAGGTATATGCCCACACACACACATACATCAATGTGCACATACAAACATACATACGTAAGCAATTGAATGACTATTACAGCTACGGACGTGTGTATCTAGGAGAACGGAACAAGCTATCTTTTTTAACATCTTATGTGCATATACCAATATGCAGCAAGAACATGCATGCATACATACATACATATATGGATATCAGCAGGTGGGGGAGGCTGTATAGTACATACTCGTACATAAATATGTGAACATCTGAAAACTAAAATTTGCGTAAACTTACCTTTAGAATTCCAAAAAGCAACATCACACTCAAAACGATCATTGACATTTGGGTACCAATTATGGCGAAGTACGCAATTTGGACGCCTAGAAATCGTAAAAAAAGAAAACAACATGTTAACTTTGCTAAACTTACAATCATATGAATTTTTGTGGTATTGTGTTTTGTATTTTATGTTTACAATGGACACTTTTGTATGGGCATACAATATACATACATCGAATAGCCTTTTCATCTACTATAATATATGCACATACATAAGAGTATATACTCGTACAAATGAACCTTAGAATGCCTATTCGTAAATATACCCAATAAGGATTTTTGTGCCCTGTGAAAATCTCAATGGGATGTTTTGTGTGTTATTTGTTATAAACATACATATGTATGTATTGTGTGCATATGTATTTTACACAAAATCTTTAACATTTCACAATTTAATGTGGCACTCCCTTCCAATAGTTTAGTCTTTTTAAAGTGTGCATTTGTTAGAACCATTATTATTTTTACTTTTACGTACCGAAATTGTGCAAAGTAGTGTAACTTATTTAATTTAAACTATATATTATGGAATATATTTTGTTCCAATCATAATGGGTGATTTCTTGGCAATACTGTTTTTGGCAGCTCAGCTGTTTTCGTGAAACATGTTACTGTCAAACATGTTCAGTTTGGTCTATAATTAAACCATGAATCGACTTACACACTAACAACTCATGCAGATTAATGGATTGTTATTTATTTTTGTATTGAATTTTGAGTTCGGTGAACAGTTTATTTCACGTTTGGAGCCGATCAATTGACTACATAGATAGTGCGATTTAACGCATTTAAAAAATTTTTTGTGGGGCTATGTTAGCGGTTGACGCACTGGAAGCCAGTATTGAAGAATTTATTCGTGAGACACCGGCCGATATGTTGGAGAGTGTATGGACGCAGAGTATGCACCATTTGAGGCGCAGCCGCGGTCAACAATCGATGAAATCATCTTTAAACATTAAATTATATATGTATGTAGATCGTTCTATCGACCCAAATAAAGATTTCATACATTTCTCTAAATTTTATGTGTTTTTTTTATAAATCAAATCCGAAAGCTCATTACATCGTCATCAGAAATGAAAAAGGGTGTAACAACAAGAAAAAAGGATATTCAGTTGTTGATGGATTTCGGTACACAGCAAAATATCAAAATACACATCCTGACAATTTTGTAGCGACCTGCTATCAAAAACGGCTAATTTATCAACGAAATTCAAAAGGGTCTAACAACAAATTATTTCTTTTTTCATACTTAAAAATTCCTATTTCACCCAATTTCCACAAACGGGTTTAAATCATGTTTGTATGCATTTATATATGCATCATTATGTTAGGTATAAGTATTATCCTGAAAACCCCATTTTTCTAACGACAACATTTTTCATTATCTCTCACCTTACATGGAGGAGGGTGTATATTGATCCACTCCTTCTAGTACCTCCCCACAAAGGGTTAACATTTAGTGAAATATTGCTTCTTTAACAACTTTTATTCTATTTATTTGAAAAAAAATTTCCGAATATTTTTGAAGGTGAGGGGATTCGTAAGTCGGTTAACCCGACTGGACATTCTTACTTGTTTTAATTAATTTTTTGCTTCTCTTGTAAAATTTTCAAATATGATGGCACGCCCCTTCTCATTTCTGATGAGGATATTTGAGATTATACTCGTACTTTAGAAAAGCAACAATCCATCACCAAATATTGATAATGATTTTGTGGCATAGTTAACTGAACATGATTAAATTGTACTCATTTTTGAATTATTTAAAAAACTTCCCTTCAAAATATTTCCTAATGTCAACACTGAACTTTTCCCCCGATAACATAATTCTACAAATTCGGCTAACTTTTGAATCCGGGTAGATGCGAACCATTCTTATCGCAAATCAGGAGCTTAATCTACAATTCGTCAGGTCAGGTTAAGTCTGGGTTTCGAGTTCACGCTATTTAAATGTCTGTCTGACATGGTAATATATTGAGAATTCGTCAACTAATTACACAGTGCGACAAAATAAACTCTTGTTGAGAAGCAAATGACGCGATACCATTTTTCCTGTAGGCCTTGTCGAGTAAAACACGAATCTTTTTATGGAATTCCCCGGACACCCCCAAAATCCGGATTTAATGGTAAAAAACCGATTTTCTTACCTTTTTTCACTTGAACGCCTATAACATTGTTAATTATTAACCGATTATCAATCTCTAAAAGAGTTTGGAAAGAAGAGAATTAGACCATTCGAACGATGTATATTTTGTTTATTTGAAGTTGTAGTAATATTCGTTTATTTGTCCTACAAACACGTTTTTTTTTTAATTTTTTAGGCAATGTTTTTACCCATTCATTATATTGTGAGATAACCGTACGATTTATTAATTTACATATATAGTATATATTATAAGGAAAAAAATGCAACTAGTATCGTACAAATTCGTTTGCAATTGACTGAGTTATTAAAGTTTCATTAAAACTAAATGAGTACATAAATACTAGTTTTGACGATGATGAAGAGTTAAAAAAGAAACGCTCAAGCACACATTACTGAGTTGAATGGCCAAAACTAGTGTTTATATACCGATTTAGTTTTAATGAAACTTTAATAATTTCGTCAATTGCAAACGGATTTTTAAGAGACTGGTTGCATTTTTTTCCTTATAAAATATACTATATATGTAGATTAACAAATCTACGGTTATATCACAATTTAATTGGTAAAAACATTGCCTAAACTAGAAATGACGGACAAAAATTAAAAAAATGTGTTTGTAGGACAAATAAATCTATATTCGAACAGCTTCAAATAAACAAAATATACATCGCTCGATAGGTCTAATTCTCTTCTTTCCAAATTCTTTTAGAGATTGAAATTCGGTTAATAATTAGCAAAGTTATAGACGTTCATGTGAAAAAAGGCAAGAAAATAGTTTTTTTACCCGTAAATCCGGATTTTGGGGTTGTCCGGCAAATTTCGTAAAACAAACGTTGTTCTACTCGCCAAGACCTACAAGAAAAATAGTATCGTTTTTTTTGGTTTTTTTGACTGTCGCACTGTGTTATCAAAAGTTATTTTTATGGAGTGTTTAAAGAGAAATACTAAGATGACGTAGAAAGAGAATACTTTGCAATGATTGCAATTGCGGCAATGCATCATGTGGATTCATCTGCATATGCCATGTTCTATAGTCACTTTTCTCTTTTCTCATCATGTAAGCCTACTTAAATGGTTATACTCTTTAAATGTAAGCATCCTACCTAGATAGCAAACCGTGCAAATTAATCTTAAAGTAGTCGAAAAGTAGAGCAAAACAGCAGAATAAAATAGAGCGAGCCAATATCGAATGTATCGCTGTGTGTGTGAGTGCGGGCATGATTGGTGGATTTGTGGTCACATCGATTTTGTCAGCAGTGCTCTGATGACACGGATGCCAGTTGGATATTTGCATGTCACTCCGGTTCACTGGGGGATAGAATGCACTCATCAGATCATCGTCATCATCATCGGTTGCATATTGTTGTTATTGCTCTTTTGTTGTTCTATGAAATTGTGTACACAATGATGGTAAATGTGCATATGTACGAGTACATGCATATATCTAGAGCAACCAACATACATGCATATCTATTAGGCCGGGTCGATTTGTGGGGATGCAAAAAAAGTCGCCATTGCTCAGTGAAAATCGTATTCTAGGGATCAAAATAAGAAACTTTGCCGAAGGAACCATACCTCTAAAACGAATTCTGATGTCCCGGAATTTGGGTCGAACTTTTGGGTAGGGGCAAATTTTGAAAAATCCCACTTTGACCCATTTAGAGTGCTCCAATCGAGTCCAAATGTATGACCGATCCCCACTAACTTTGGAAGCCCGACCCACCCATGCCAGTGGCACAACCCATGGAACCCCCTGGGGGTTCCATACATTTGGACTCGATTAGAGCACTCTAAATGGGTCAAAGTGGGATTTTTTCCGTGACATCAGAATTCGTTTTAGAGGTATGGTTCCTTCGGCAAAGTTTCTTATTTTGTTCCCTAGAATACGATTTTCACTGAGCAATGGGCGACTTTTAAATCGACCCGCCCTAATATCTATTTATGTACAGACATATGTTTTTATGTGTTCATGGGTGTGTATCGCACACAAAGATGCAAATTGGCGATTTGGAATGTTCATCACTATTGTCCAGTATTCGTACGTGAAAAAGTATAATCTCTTCTTTTTCCGGTTATAATTCGTTCGTACTCTCCATATAGTACATCGAAATCAAGAGGCCAGTAGACTGCTTGACATTCGATTGGATATCCTAGATTAAACGCTTACACACTTTGTGGCACATTTCATTTTGAAATCGACACCATTGTCCAAATACCAAACGAAACACACTCAATCATGACCACAACTCTCAACCACAACTGCTAAACTCCCTAAAGGTGGGGGTAATAGGTGTTAATTTCTATCACTATATCTAGGTGTAAATGTATACGTATATGAGTATGTGTGTGTACATGTGCGTGTGGATGTGGGTGTGAATAAATGATTAACTTACCATAGTAGACATCCTCCAAGTCACCGGACTTGTTTATGTTGATGTTTATGCGCCATGAGTATATCAGAACTATCAGCAGTGATATATTCTGCAAAGAAAGAAAGAAGGAATATCACACACACACATTCGACATTTTTTATTTACATAGACGAGTGAGTGTACAGTTGTTAGAAACATTCATTCATTAATCGCCACCCGTCCGTCCGTCCGTCTATTGGTTTGTCCGGTCGTGCCATTAATTATATCGTCATCAACAGTAGCCAAGGGCATATGCGCTCCAAGGTAGTAACATACGAGTATAACATATGCTACATGAATACATGGATAAGTTTTTATATGTGCACAAATCACACAGCTCATGTATGTATTTATTTACAGTGGCCACAAAAATTGTTCGTAATAAATATACATTTTTTTCTAAATAAAAAATGAATTCGTTTGCTTCGAATTCGATTTGTTTCTAATAATAGAATTAAAATATTTACATATTTACATATTTAAACCCCATCTGAAAACTCCAAACTGCATATGAACTGTATACCCTACACCACACTGTGGTACATGGTATTATAACTTCGTGCATTTGTTCGAAACACCCAAAAGGAGATGGGATAGACCTATCTCTAATTATATACAGGGTGGGTCATTTAGAACGTTAAATTTGTATCGGCTATGAAAAATGTACTGATAATTTCTTCAAATTTCTGGTTTCATTGGAAAGGTTGAACTTTGTCATTTCATATGACTACCACGACTGGCTCGGCAGTACCTCATTCATCCGATCAACCCAATTTTTCAGTAAATTTTCGATTGTTTCGGGTTGAATCTCTTCTATGGCAACTTTGATTTCATGTTTCAATGCTTCAATTGTCTCTGGATGCTTTGTGTAACATTTATCCTTAATGGCTCCCCTCAGAAAATAATCCAAAGGTTTATTATTCTCTACACCACACAATGGTCCAGGATATTATGAGTTTGTGCATTTATTTGTAACACCCAAAATGAGAGGAGATATACCCATCGTTTATTATACCGATCGACTTGGAATCACTTCCTGAGTCGATTTAACCATGCCCGTCTGTCCGTCCGTATTTGTGGTCAGATCGTGATGAAATTAGAAAAAAGTTTTTTTGACCCAAGGATGATCCTTATTGAAACTTGTGAAAATCGGTTCAGATTTAGATATATGTCCCATATACATTTACCTCCGATTAGGCACCTAAGCGCTATAGAAATCGTGTTTTACATCTGATCATTACCAAATTTGGCATAATAGAGTTCCTTGGTTCAAGAATGAAGACTGTCACATTTGAAAGAAGTCGGTTCAGATTTAGATATAACCCCCCCCCCCCCCCCCCCCCCCCCCCCCCCTTCCAACGTTTCTTCCCATTTGAAAACAACGTACTACAAAACCTTTATTTTACACCCGATCATTATAAACTTTGGCAGAGGAGTTTCTTGACACAGAAACGAAGATTGCTAAGTTTTTATAAAAATCTGTTGAGATTTATATATAGCCCCCATACAGGTATTCGATCCGATTTTCTATCCGATCGTTTGACAGAGTGGAGTTTATTGATCGAACGCTGCAAAATTTGGAGAAAATGGGTTCACATTTAGATGTCGACCACATACGAGTATGTAAATTATATCTCTCAAAGTTGTGAATTTGATTCGAAGTGTACTTATTCTACTAACAATGTGATTCTATAGTCCGCACCGCCCGACTTCAATCTTTCCTTCATGGTATTTTTTATTAACAAACGTCAAACAAAACAAATGTCACCTTTGACATTTTTGAGAAAATACTGTTTGATAAGATTAAATCCGGCTTTTTTGTTATCCAATCCACTGTTAATTTAATTTATGTCAAACAAACAAACAGGTCAAATGTGTTTTCTTTAGTTAATTGCAGAAAAAACAAGTAAGAAAGTTTCAGTCATTTTGTGTGGGAGGACCAGAAGGGGTATTTCGGTAAACAGTATTTTCTTTAAATACATTGCACTGTTCCGAACTATAAGCGTTTATGCGCGCTGGTATATTAACGTTACGAGCTATTCAATTTTGGTATGATTTGGTCATTTTGTGTGGGAGTTACAAAAAGGGGCGTGGTGATAACGCCCACTTTTCACAGGACTGTAGGCCCTATAACAGTATTACACTGTACAAAATTTCAAGTATGTGTATGCACTGGTATTAATGTTATAAGCCGTTAACTTTTTGGAATAAAACGGTCCATTTGTGTGGGTGGTACCAAAAGGGGCTGTACAATAATGCCCATTTTTTACCGGACTATATGCGCTACAAAAACATTATACTGTACAACATTTCAAGTATTTTTATGCACTTGTATTAAAGTTATAAGCAGTTCATTTTTGATGCATAATGGCCCATTTGTGTGGGGGGTACCAAAAGGGGGATGGCAAATTCGCCAATTTTTCTCGAGGCGATATCGACTAATAAAATAATACAATGTGTGAAATTTCAGCAGATTCTAATAAGTAGTATAGATGTTATTAAAGAATCAGTATTTCACTAAAAGTTAACCCTTTGTGTGGGAGGTACCAGAAGAAGTGGACCGATATGGCCATCTTCGAACTTAGCCGGAGATAGAAAAAAAATATTACCGTAGACCAAAATTTGAAGTCAATCGGCTACTCCTTTCGAGATTTATGGTGTGCACCAGCCAGCAGACAGACAGACGGACGGACATTTCTCATTCGACTTAAAATGACCCAAAACGAATATCCGCCGAACATACTTAGGGTCTTAGATCACTCCTTCGATGTGTACACTTTTGGCCCGTAGCAAATTATATATACCCTCGTATCACTAAAGTGAGGGTATAAAGAAGGGAGCATGAATGTAATATATGAACTGAAGACGATGTTAGACATTTAAATCGTTTGTATGTTTTTAACTAGAAAATGTTTTTAATTCAAATCAAATGTAATTAATAGAAATAGATTTAGTAGCACATGTGTAATTGGTTTTACCACTGTATATAGATTATTATGTAAATACATATGTATGTGACATTAATATCATTTATAGATCTCATTTATTTGAGTATAACAAAACAATAACAAGGACAACTAATGATGACCTTGAATTCGGTGAGTCATAATCTTTTACTTTATCTGCAGAACTACTAAATGAGACATCATTCTATGCACGTTTTATGTGGTTTTAATACTCGTACATTCACCTACTACATATCGATGCCTCCGTTCCAAAGTATGTTATGTCGAAACAGGTAGTTTTTCCGGAGAAACGATCAAAGCTATATGAAATTGTTAAGTTTGTGTGGAATTCCTTTGCAATACAAATCGAATGACCTCTACTGTATTTTTGAAAAACTTTTTTGAAAGAATATAATATGGAATACATATCTATAATTTAACAAGTAAGAACCCTCACCTTAAGTCCCAAAAACTATTCGTAAATTTATTTATTTTTTGTTTTGATTAAATTATTATCAATTTAAATTGCATTTAATAACTTTAATGTATGTACAGGTATTAAAGTTATAAGCTGTTAACTTTTGGTGCAAAATGGCCCATTTGTGTTGGAGGCACCAATAGGGGCGTGGCAATATCGCCCATTTTTCTTGAAGTGTTAGCGACTAATAACCTAATACTATGTGTGGAATTTCAAAAGATTCGAGTAAGTAGTATAGAAGTTATTGAAGAATCCCTATTTCACTAAATGTTAATCCTTGGTTGGGGAGGTACTTGAAGGAGTGGACCAATATGGCCCATCTTTAAACTCTCCGGAGATAGAGAAAAATATTATCGCATACCAAATTTGAGGTCAATCGGTTAATCCTTTTGGGCGCACCAGCCAGCAGACAGACAGACAGGCAGACATTGCTCAAATGACTTAAAATGACCCAAATCGAAAGTGGATATGTGGACCCATTTGACCACCGTGTTCAATGGTGCGCTTCTGAACTTTTCTCAAATGTTACTAGGAAAAAATTCCTATTTAAAACGAATCGTAAATTAATGATTTTGTTTCAGTTCGAAACAGCAAATTGTTCGATCGCAAAAGTTTGCAAAATATAGAATTATATAAACCTTTAGGGATATCATTGGCGAATGGCGGAAATTGTAACTTCTTATGGGGATATCCCATAACATTACTTATTATTTCCGTAATCATTAAATTTGTTTTGTTATTGTAAGCGATATTTGTACTGGATGTTCATCGAGTGTTCATAAAAAAACATGGATTCTGAATCCATCAATTGTGAAATACAAACATACAGACATACATACATAATAGGCGTGTTTTCGTTACACCATAAGTGCTTAATTTGTATGGGGAGCTAAGCACTTTTAAGCACTATTAGTTCCCGATGAAGTTTGGTGCTTGTGTTCATGTCTTAATCGATTATGATGTTGCCAGATTGGGCACCCTATATTTAGCAATATGGCATCCCATTTTTGGAGAGATTGTTATCAATTATTGTGAATAAACGGGAAGAAGAAGAACAAAAATGGGAAATTATTTTAATATTTGCAAAAAGAGTGCAAACAATTGAACATAGAATAGTAAATATATGTTTTATAAATACTTTTCACGAATTTTTTGTCTGTTTCGCACTGTTCTTTCTTCGCAACTCATGACACCATTGCTACCAGATAGTGAAAATCCGTTACTTATTGCTTAAGTGCCAGTTAGTGGAAGTCAGTTGTTTTCGTTGCAAAGTGCTAAGCTAAAATTGCTAGCTTGTAACGAAAACATGCCTAATAACAAATATGTTTTTTTTCCCTTTAACGTTATTCCTTGTAAAACTGCAATCACGATAGATCGTATTTGTTTGAACAATGCACTAAGGGTAATTTTCCTGATTTTCTGACCAAAACTCAATTTTTCAAGTTAGTCCAAATCAAAAAAAATAATATGGTTTGAAAGAAGATACCTTTGGGTCTTCTACTTATACTTATTTTTTCGTAAATTGTGTGAAAAAAATACATATAAAAAAATGGAACGGAAAGCTAATAACATGTACTAATTTCAGGTTTCGTGTTTTTTTAATTTTGACATTATATATATAATTGCTGTGAAATAAATGCAGTAACAATTTTTTTGTTTGATCTAACCTTTTTTAGCCAAACAAAATGGTTGTCAGCTGATGCCATGCATTTCACTATGGGTTATGCTATCGCTCAGGAGGTTTTCGAGTACGCGACACGTAGCGTTGGCATATAGACAGGACAGAACGCTCCATATGGAATTGTGGTTGAGGGTGTCGAATGCGTTCTCGAAGTCGATGAAAGTTATAAACAGTGGTGATATCCATTCGACCGACTGTTCTACTATTACCCTTATGCTGTGGACACGGTCGATACAGGGATGAGGATCCTTATAACGCATATTTAACAAATAAATGTCGTGGAAACTGCGATAAATTAACATTTAAAAAAGTTTCGTCGTTTTATGGCTTTTTTATAACTAACTGAAGTTGCTGAATGAAATGTACATAATTGTTTCGCTATCAATCAGGAAATAAAGGTGGTCCGATATAGCTCAGAGAACAGATGCCGCCGAATTATCAAATTCAGGAGGTGATAATGTTGCACGTATGATTTCAGTACAACCAACTCAGGTATAAATTTACAATGGTATTATTAATTTTAATTAGTAACATCTTGCCACTGCATTCCTTCTCAAAAATTTTTCCATACTTGTATTTCCTTCTATGTGTACTAACATTCGAAATGTCATTCTTGTAAAAAAAATATTTATTTATTTTTTTTTTATTTACTGCATCCTTCAAGTGCATTTTTAACCCCAGTGTTGCATTAAAAGATATATTCCAAGAAATAGGACTACAAACATGTAAGTATGCTCCAAATTTGTGACCAAATAAATAAATACTATCGTAATGCAGTTTTGAAGTGCATGGGGTTGGCGTTGTAATTGCCCGACTAGTTTTAATTCTTACTGAAAGTATCATTTATTTGCGGCTGACGTTGTGTACAAATTTGGGATCGATAACTCGACGTTAAGAGGTTTTGACCAGAAAATCTGGAAAATTACCCATAGTGCAATGTTGTAAGCGAAATGTTTGCTTTAAGCGAATCCTCGTTATTATCGACATTTTAGTCAGGTGGGTACGTATGTATGTATGTACTAGGGATGTAACGAATATTCGCATTCGCATATGCGAACGCGAATTATTCGCATCTTTTTAACATTCGCTTTCGCAAAATGCATCTTTGGATTATTCGCTTTCGCAAAAATATATTTCAGTATTCGCTTCCATTTGTTAAAAGTGTTATATCTTCTTATTCGCTTCACACATTTTGAAGATATTAATACCAATGAAAACCTCTTCCACTTCTCTTCAAAACAGTTGAAAAATATGCCTGTCCTTGTGGTACCAGGAGGTATAAATATGGGAAACATTCTTAATTCCTGAATATCCTGGAAAAGTATCAATTTAGTTCCTTAATTTTGTTGGCACTAAAGGGTCAAACTATTATTCGCAGTCGCATTCGCTTTCGCAAAAATGCATATTTCACTATTCGCTTTCGCATTCGCAAGAAATATATTTCAATATTCGTTTTCGCATTCGCTTTCGCTAAAGTCACTTTCGTTACATCCCTAGTATGTACGTGCATATGTGTATGTAAATTACATCATGTCAAATTCTGTTAATGTAATTAGTGTCATTATTTTATGGAAAACCCAAAGACCGCCAACACACACACATGCAAACGAGTATGGTGAGAGGCGAAGAGAGGAGAGTGATGAGGGAGAACCACATCACCCACAAATATGATAAATAATGAACACTTGGTTAAAATGCAAAAACAACACATTATATAGTATAATTTTTATTATGTGTCTGTTTGAGTACGAGTATGTACACGGAGGAAAATCTCGGCTTTTCATATATTTGAATTGAAATAAACTATGTATTTGGATACGAATTTTCAATTGGAAAAAATATTCTTTATAAAGGGTGGTTGAATTTTAAGGGCCGATGTTGATTTTGAATAAAACACAAATTATTTAGGACATTATTGTCATTTCTTTTTATTATGATAATATTGGTATGGTTCAAATATGCATGGAACAAAATATCGGCCAAATGGCCGCCGCGACCTCCGCAGCACACCTCCAACCGATGGTCCAAATTTTCGATGACGCTGAGGCATAATTGAGGTTCTATGCCGTTAATGTGCCGAATCATCTCATCCTTTAGCTCTTGAATTGTTGCTGGCTTATCGACTCACACCTTTTCTTTCAAATAACCCCAAAGAAAGAAGTCCAACGGTGTCAAATCACATGATCTTGGCCGCTAATTGACATCGCCACGACGTGAGATAACACGGCCATTGAATTTGTTGCGCAAAAGAGCCTTTGTTTCGTTAGCTGTGTGGCAAGTGGCACCGTCCTGTTGAAACCACATATTGTCCACATCCATATCATTCAATTCGGGCCATAAAAAGTTCGTTATCATCTCACGATAGCGAACCCCATGCACAGTAACTGCCTGACCGGCCTCACTTCGAAGAAGCACCAAACGAACTGGGCGAGAATGCACAGGTGTTTTCACATCTCCTACAGACCCGGTTTGCTGAAATTTGCGCACAATTCTCCCGATTGTGGACACATTCGGTCGATTGTACTGATCAAAAAAACATCACGAAGTGCACGAAATGCATTTTGATTTGAACGTCCATTTTCGTTAAAGGCTTAAAAAACTTGAATGCGTGGAGTCGGAGTCTTGGAGTCAGAGTCTGGGAAATTTGCCCGGAGTCGGAATCGAAAAATTATGGTCGACTCCGACTCCGAGATGATTGTGCAAAATGTACAATTTATGTGATAGAACTTTTGCACTCAAAAATGTTTGGGAAAACAATTTTGATACAAAAGAAGGATAACATATTCGAAGCTTTTTTAACCTTTTTTGTACGAGTATGCCACAAATATCTATAAAGTTAACCAAACTATCGAGTTTTTTATGAAAACAGTTTTAGGAAAGCTCTGATTATATTTAGCTAACAAAATAAGTATTTTTGCAAGACTATACGATATTATTAAGCGAGTACAAAACAATTAAGGAAAGGTCGGGCGAAGCCAACTATATGATACCGTACAACACCTTGTTAGAGCAGAATAAGCTCAGATATTGTAAATATAAGTATGAGATAATTACCTTATAAATCTGAATCTAAACAGAATTTTCTATAGAAACATTTATATATAAGGGCAATTTCGATCTAAACCGATTTTGACCAATTCCAATAGGTTTAATCCATGGTGTGAAAGAGTCCTTATTGCCAAATTTTAACAGGATCGTAGTGAAATTTCGACCTGTACTTAACGAACAACTTAAGATGGACAGACGGACAGCTAGTGATTCTGAGTACAACGATATATTTTAAGGTGGGTCTAGCTGCAGTATTTTTTACAAATCTGCCAAAAAAATAATTTAAAACCCCCTGTAGCATAGTGTGGTGTATAATAACTAACGAATGAACTGGTTGCTTGAAGCGAAACTAATTTCAAAAAATTGCGGTATATGTATTAAAACATAATTTGATAAAAACAAAATTTTATCATGATTTCTTGTTGAAAGAATTGTCATATTAGTTGCAGCTTACAAGTAAAGCATCAATAAATAAATAATACAATTTTATTTAATTACTGGTATTGAGTACCAATTTTTTCTGTTTTTTAACAAAGCTATATCTTATTTTCAAAAACATGAACTCACGTCTAAGTAGAAATTTAATTTCAGAAATATATGTTATTTAACTGCCGGAGTCTGACCTGGAGACGGAGTCGAGTAGTTTTGGCTCGACTCCGCAGCCCTGGTTCAAATTGAATTAGTCTGAAATTGAGAAATGTCAAATGAAATGCAGAAAAAAACTTGACGTTTAGGTGTGGTTCACATTCAACATCGGCCCTTACAATTTAATCACCCTATATATAAACATACATATGTGAAGAAAATACCCAAAATGAAAATAATATGTTGGTACATACCTGTGGTTTTCTGAAATAACAACACATTTCAAAAAATCGAAATGTTCTGGTGAGCCCAAATATATTTTTTTCTCTCTCAGTATATTTGATACTAAATGTGCATAGTTGAGTTTTGAAAAAAGACAACAAAAATAGGAAGAAGTGTCACATATGGATCGAAAGATAATGCTTAGCTGAATACATTTATGCTAATATCCCGAAATCTGCATTTTCTGACCTACAGAGGTTGGTTGTTATTCCAAAAAAACACAGATACATATATCGGTATCTCCATTGTAAAACATGCTAAGTCGACTTAGAATGTTTTTAGGGAGATTGCATTTTTAACTTCAAAATATTCCAAGTTATATTCAGTCAAAATGTGGTGTTTATCCGTCAACCCAATCAAAAGTTTTTCACAAAAGTGCACAGGTCATTCGATTTCCATTACAAGGGAATTCCACACAAAATTAAAAATTGCATCAAACTTTCATCGCCTCTCCTGAAAACCTAACTTTTACACTTTGCATAGTTTAAGCGTTTGTAGAAGACATTTTTTTGCATATTATTAAATATTTCATTTGGAAAAAAACATTTTTATTTAATATTTTAATCCCTATCGTCTTAAAAAAATCAAAAACAAACTAAAAATATTGAAGAGTAATTTTTGGTACATTTGGAAAAAAATATTTTCCCAAAAATAAATTGTTTACATTAAAATATATTTGCTGCAATATAATACTGAAGCGTTTTTTTAGCGTGTATATAAATTGAATTTGCGATTTAACGAATTATGGTAAAATATATCTTTAATAGAGTTTTACATTTCAATAAGGATAATACTTTAATATGAATATTTACTGACATATTATGACGCTGGTTTTTAAATGGAAGCACATTTCATTTATAATATTCCGTATTTCTAATTACGTGACGTCCAGGATGGCGTAAAATAATCTATAGGGTTTACATTTTTTATTACTTTTTTAATAATGATTTTGATTAGCTTTGGAAAGTGGTGTCCTGTAAGTGGTGGCCGGTTTATGCTTCGCACTTACGTGCTCTTTTTAACAATTTATTTAGCATATTTATTAACATATTATTTAGTTTGGTTGTGGAAAAAATAGAACAAATAATAATTAAAATGTTATAAAGAACTCAAACTACATAGCTAATTCGACGCCAACCTGTATAATTTGATAATAAATTTAATACGAGTATCCAACGCATTTTTATACCCCCACTTTAGTGATACGAGGGTATATATCATTTGCTACGAGCCAAAAGTGTAACACATCGAAGGAGTGATCTATGACCCTAAGTACTCGTATGTTCGGCGGATATTCGTTTTGGGTAATTTTAAGTCGAATGAGAAATGTCCGTCCGTCTGTCTGTCTGCTGACTGGTGCGCACGATAACTCTCGAAAGGAGTAGCCGATTGACATCAAATTTGGTATACGGTAATATTTTTCTCTATCTCCGGCTGGGCGAAGTTGCCACGCCCCTTTTGGTACCTCCCACACAAATTGACCATTTTGCATCAAAATTGAGCTGCTTATAACTTTAATACAAGTGCATAAAAATACTTGAAATGTTGTACAGTATAATGTTTTTGTAGCGCCTATAGTCCGACAAAAATATGCATTATTGTACAGCCCCTTTTGGTACCTCCCATACAAATGCACCGTTTTACACCAAAAGTTTACGGCTTATAACTTTAATACCTGGCCATACAAATACTTGAAATTTTGTTCAGTGTAACGCTGTTATAGTGCCTACAGTCCTGTAAAAAGTGGGCGTTATCACCACGCCCCTTGTTGTACCTCTCATACAAAATGACCAAATCATACCAAAAGTGAATAGCTCGAATCGTTAATATACCACTGCACATAAATGCTTATAACGGGTTTTCCAATAGGGATGATATGATTTTCAAGTGACGTTTCCGCCATTTGTAATATGTCATTCAGTAGTGTTTACAATTTCATCATGGAGAGATATACGCAAGAACAACGTTTACAAATTATTCAGTTTTATTATCAAAATAATCGTTCTCCAATTGCAACTTTTCGTGCGCTAAGTCCATTTTTTTTAAATCCAAAAAACCAATTTCCAGTCGGCCTACGACCTTGACACCCATGAGCAATACTTTGGCTCTCGTTAAGAGCTATCTTTTTGCCATTGACCGATTGTGTCTACGTGCCACACAGCAACTGAAACAATTGAATTGTTGCGAGAAATGTTTGGAGATTCGATTATTTCAAGAAATTGTGATATTGAATGGCCTCCAAGATGTTGTGATTTAACACCATTAGACTACTTCTTGTTATTTGAAGTCATTGGTCTTTCGGAATAAAGCAGACTCTCTTCAAGCTTTACAAGTCAATATTGAACGTGCTATTCATGACATACGACTTGATTTAGTGGAAAAAGTCCTCGAAAATTGGGTTCATCGAATTCGTTCCTGCAGAAGAAGTCGTGGAGGCCATTTGAATGACGTTTTATTTAGAACTTAATTGTATCGATTGCACTTCACATTAAATAAAAAAACCTTTGAATTTCCTTAACAATAAGTGTGTTTTTTTCAAAGAAATCATATTGGAAAACCCTGTAGTATTTAAAGAATCTACTGTTTACCGACAAATAGGTGTATTTGTTAAACCCCTTCTGGTACCTCCCACACAAATTGACAGATTAATTAGTGTAATGTTATATATTACATTACTCACAAAGTGAGGGTATACCTTTGTCGGTTTACCCGACTGAAACTTTCTTACTTGTCCGTATTTCTAACCACTACTTAGTACTCCATAACGTTGTAATTAATTTAATTTCCAATAAAGGTAAAAAACTTATCACTGGGAAGAAACTTTGAAGATAAGTGTAATAATATTTAAGAGAGATCGGTGAGTGCACTTTGAAAGTTGCATTTTTGTTGTTTGTTGTTGGTATCATAGTAACACAAAAAAAAAGTTCATAAGAAATTAAAAACAAGTTTGCCCTTAAGTCAGAGATTTAATCTGTCTTTGTTTGAATAACAAAATTTCTTTAAATTTAAAAAAATTTACTTGATTTCAAAGAAATGTTTATTCGTCTGAAGTAAAATTCCGTACTTCTATGATAAAATGTCCATAACACTATGTCATGTTGACTTTAACGTTACGTGATAAAATTAAAAAAATAATAATTGATTGTAAAAATTATAGAAATTGGGAGTAATAGTGAGAGTTACAGTAAAGTTTGGAATTTTTGGACTCAGTTCTTTAGAGTAGTGGAGAAAGGTTGTGTGCGCTTGCGCCAGTGGACATTTTTAATTCTACATTAATAGCAACAATTTCGGCGTCTGTTTGACGGCAGTGAGTGTCCTATCTAAAAAAATGTTAGTGGCGAGGATATTTCACAGGTAGATTGGCTGCTCATACGAAGATGAGACAAAAAGGGGTACATTAAAAAAATGTGAATGTGTGCATTGTAGTTACGCGAATTGATAACAAAAAGAGTCATAAAATCTGTTTCTGACATTTAGAGTAGTGGAGTTTCTGTGCGTTTACGAATTTATAACTTTGAAAAAAACAATGCAAAAAGACCGTAAATATGTGTATGTATTCAAGAAAGAACGAAATAAATCCGAAAAATTGGAAAAGCAATGAATGAAAATCGATATTGTTTTTCCGCTGTCGAAGTAAATATTTCTGTAATGAATAAATAAATAGCAATTGTGTACATTAAATAGATTATCGTTAGCTAAACATGCAAATATGCTAAATCCAATTTTATGAACATTTAGATTTTTTATAGAATTATAGAAGATTTAAAAATGCATCATCTAGAAAAAAAGAAAACACCATTATGCTGTTTTCTCCCCTTGTACAGTGATATGCAAAAATTATTGGAATTTAACCGGAACAAATAAAAGATCATACACGTATTTGCAGAAAGAAAATTATATCAAATAGAAAAAGCTAAAAAAAATTGTTCTTCCTTCTGGAAACTTTTTGAAACTGGACTTAGCACATTTGCATGTTTTGCAAACGAAGTGTCATACTAAATAATTTCGAAGCGATACAAAAATTTTGATGTGAACGTGTCTTAATTTATGAGGAAGAAATATTAACATATGTACATTTTATTAATATACCTTTTGATGAATTCTATTACACTAACGGCCAATTCCACAATCTCTGTCAAATTGTATGAAATATTTATTTTTAAACTGTCAGTTAGCTCTAACCGGAGGTTGTGAAATTGGAGGTAAGATTGTTTTTTAAATTCTGTTGTTCATGTGAAATAACTGCTAATCGTTTCCAGATATTGCAATTTTCAGAAATTTTACAACTTTATCAAATATAAAAATTTTCGAATTACGTCTAAATTGTAGAAAATGCTTGCTAAAGGCGGCAGATTTTGAATCATTCAAACTCCTGTATCGATTTAAAACGATGGAGGACTAGGTTAAATGTTGCATTTCGAATTTAAATTTGATATTAATATATGTTTTTTATTTTTTTTTTGTAACAGGTTCCGAGTGAATGTGTTTATGCAAATTGGAGGAATAAAAATCATCTTCACCAAAAATATTCGAACGAGGATGTCATTGAATTTCATGTCTAAGTTAATTTATTGTAATGTAAATATATGTATCTTAATTTTTGTAACTCTTATGAATAAAACATCACATATTGTATTTTCGATTGTTTTTTGTTTTTGTCTTTAAATGCTTATTGCCTTGTAACAAGGATATTATCCCGCATGAGAACATCTTTGTCTCTATAATATACATATATTATACAATTCAAACTGTTTTACAAAAAGGAATGGCAAATACAATTACTTGACAGTTCAGCTTCTTGTATTGGGATTTCGTTTACAGTCCTAGCTTCTTCCAAACGAATAAGAAGTATTCCTCACTTCTGGTATTTCAACTCAAAAATAACCACGTCAAGTAAAGTATTTGCCACCGCAGCTCATACGAAGAGAACGATTTGTTTTAGGAAAAATGTTGCCAAATATCATTTATTTATCCATTAGAATAAGTATTCCCTCTAATATAAAGAAAACTAGCCTAAACACAATGGCTACAGGTATCGTCAGGTATGTAGGGGTATGCTACTGAATAAACTGTTTTTCGAAATCAAATGTTTTAAAAAATAATAACTAAATAAAGAAAAAAATTAAGCAAATAATTAATTAAATAAAAAAAAATATTTTACACAACATATTTTGCACTTGTGGAAAGCACAGCATATGCGTGCTTTAATTACAGAATGCACTTAATATAATGTAATTTTATGTATTCAATGTAAGCACAAGTCGTAATAGATTTCAAAATGTTAAGTCTTTCATCGAAGTATAAGGCATACTTTTTTCAAAGACTTTTATTGATGTCCTGATTTTAAAAATGATTAATGACTATAATTGTCATACAAGATGTACTTATTTTAATAGTCTTTTTTTCAGTGTACAGTCATGGTCCTAATTCGATCCGTAGCATAGACAAATGACTGCAACTATAACTTCAAACACACTTTTCTAATGTAAAGATCTTCTACGAAAAAATGTCCAAGCAACCTGAGAAAAAATATTTGTCATTGCAAAAATCTTCTTCACATAAATAAAAGGAATTCCACATCAATCTAAGTAATATGTTCATAATAACTCCAATAAAAATTAAGGTTTACAAGAAAAAAAAAAATCTTTAAATAAATGTGTTTCATTATTCCCCTCACCTTACAGGGTCTAAGTCTGTTCGGCGGAAATCCTTTTGAGGACATTTAAAGTCATTTGAGCAATGCCCTTCCGTCTGTCTGACGGAGCGCACGATAACTCTCGAAAGGAGTATCGGATTGACTTCTCACGCTAATTTGAAAGAATTGGTTCACTCCTTCTAGTGCCTCCCTTACAGGGTTAAAATTTAGTTAAATATTGATTCTCTACTAACGTCTATACTAACGTGTGATCCAAGTAGAGACACTTTTTTCAATAGCCTTTTTTTTTGACAGATCACGTGTGAGTCGTGTCATGCTGTCATGTTATTTTTGGCATTTTATCATGGAAAGTCTTACGCCTGAACAACGTTTACAAATCGTTCAACTTTATTACGAAAATTCACGTTCTGTGAGGAATACGTTTCGTGCACTTCGCTCAACTTATGGTCAACATAATCGGCCTACTGAGCGTACTATTCGCCCGAATAGACCACGTCCAGCACGCAGTGATTTAGCGGCCGTAGCTGAGAGTGTACACGAAGAAAGTGGAGAGTCGATTCGGCGCCGTTCGCAGCAACTCGGACTGACGTATGGAACGACTTGGCGCATTTTTCGTCGAGATCTTAAATTGAAAGCATACAAAATACAGCTTGTACAGGAACTGAAGCCGCTCGACCTTCCCAAGCGACATCGCTTCGCTCTATGGGCTCTTGAAAAGTTCCAAGAAGATCCGACGTTTTCGAGCCAAATTTTGTTCAGCGATGAGGCCCATTTCTGGCTCAATGGGTATGTAAGCAAGCAAAATTGCCACATTTGGGACGAAGAGCAACCTGGAGATTCAAGAGCTGCCACTTCATCCAGAAAAGACAACGGTTTGGTGTGGTTTGTGGGCCGGTTGAATCATCGGTCCATATTTCTTCAAAAATGATGCCGGTGAGAACGTAACCGTCAATAATTGTCCCAAACATATTCTGCTTGACATATACAAATGTTTAGGGTATACTCTAAATTTGGCACACACAAAAATATATATTCGTAAAGATGTTGTTGTAAACAATACTTTGTTTCCATCCTAATATTTTTTATTTGGGATTACTATTTACAAAACAAATATTTATTTGCCCGTAAGTAATCAAAAAATATATCAATACCTTAATTTTAAGACAAATTTTATGTTTTTCAGTAATTCAACGTAAATTTTCTTGCAAAATGATACAATATGACTTGGAATAAATAAAACAACAGCAGACAGTTCAACATATCCTTTGTTGCTGTATAGCGCTAATGCAACGCATACTTAAGACATTAGGTTTACCATTTCTTCATAACATCTTCGAAATACCAGAAATAGCTGGTAGACCTCATAACGAATCTCAACAGGCTGGATTTAGAAATATAAATGAACAACAGACAATTTACGAGTGGTGTGGCTATCAAAACGGTATAATATACTAATTAAAGCAAAAAGTCGAAATTTAGTCACAACGTGGACGAACCAACCAACTAAGATTCTCGAATTCATCCCATTTCTTTGGCCAAAAGTCCAATTTTTGATAGGGTCCAAAGATCTTCCGACAACACTATATGTACGAGTATAATAAGTAAGCACTCCAAAACGCAAGAAAAATATATTTTTTTAGTAGTCACTTCTTTGAAGTTCCACAACATGCCTTCAAAACTCAATTTTTGTGAGTACAAATATTTTTAATTGAAAAAACTGAGTTTTTTGGCAATGGTTTAATTTATTACCTCTGAATTCAAGAAGTAAGTTTAAGAAATGTAACAAGCGGAAATGGAAGATATTGGTGAGTAAAATAATACAAAAATTTTAAATCTGCGAAAAATTAGGCTGATATAAGAAAATAGCAGGTTTGTTTTTAAACCGAACGTAAAATTGTGTATGTTTCCTAAATCTAGTAAGACTTTACAAATTATGCCTAGCCCTGTCTAAGAGTGAAATAAGAAATTAGTTTGAAGTGTCCTGTTTTTTAATATATAAGTCGCCTTCTTCTATTTGAATAATTCTGAAATTTTCAATATTTGGCTTACAAAGCAACAAAAAGTGTAAAGAATGAAATCGTATAAATTCTTCTGATCAATATTTAAATTATTTAACAGAAACGGCTCGCTATTGATCGTTCATATTTATGCGAATTGCTGCAAGTGTCATAGAAAAGAAGATCATTTTTGGCGAAAATATTCAGATTGTCTTGCCGAAAAACTAAGTTAAAAAAGATACGACATCGAAAAAACCATATTCGAATAATATTAATCCGTTCATGGGACGTCCACCACTAAATTATTTGAACAAATCTGAGCGAAGTAAGAGGACACTAGCCGCGGAGCTTTCAAGTAGTATTGATGCCGACCTCTTAGTAAGAGCAACATCATCATTGGCCTTATAGTATGCCATTGGCAGTCCATATGCACCGGCAAAAACAGAAGAAGGTTATGTGACCTGAAGGAAAATACATCCCATTTAATGGCGGTGGAAGATGCTTTAGCATTTTTTAAAAGGAGAATTTTTTTCTTCTTAATACTCCGTATATTTGCAGTTAGTTAAAAAATATAAACTTGCATTTAAAAAACCAACCAAATATTTATATAATTTTGTTAGAAACTCAATTTAAATGCATATTTAAGACTTTTGACCAAAAAGTGTTGTATTTGGGACCACTGTGCATCTGTATAAATATATATTTCTCTGATTTTCACGAATAACAACATGAGTCGAGTTAAATCATTTTTCAGTTTTTGGATAAATTTATTAATTTGTCTATGATCTACCGACTGATATCTACTATTAGCGATAATAAGGGTTTTTTTTTGGCATTTTATGCCGCATTTAAATTTGCCAGTCCCATAAAAACCCAAACATGAATACGCTCCGCTCCCCCGAACATTTTGGTTTTTTTTCACTTTAACGGTTATTCATGAAAGCTACAGATTTGTGATAATACTTCTTCGGCAAATATAAATATTACAGTTATTCCTTGAAACAATTAAGTAAGGCTATCCAAGGTTTACGCAGTGTATATATTAGAGGTGCATTTTTTTTTTTTTTTGGGATTTTATGTGATTGTTATTTATTATTTACTTTAGAAGAATTATGTAATTTTGTGCTGTTTAGAATATATTGGAACGTCATGTAGAGCATTTTTATGCTGATTTCTGAGGAACGCATCTACCGCAAAGAAAAAAAGACCTAAGTGTATAAAAGATTTTTGTACATTCGTCTCCGCCAACCCAGTAAAAGCACAAAAACAAAAAAATTATTTGGTGTTTTTGCATTAAGGAATGCTTCCAAAATAAAATTGTTTTAGCCAGTGCCCACTGTACTATTTTAAAATAAATATTCCAAAGAGGAGCAAAACGTTTTCTATTATTGTATGCATAAATGGAAATACGAGTAATTTATTCTTTAGCTTAGATCCATCAAAACAAAACCAATACTTCATTTGTCCGCTATAAATTATGCTGCTGCTTCAGTCTCGCTCTCGCAGTCATCCACACCATCAATCAAAATCAGAATTAATTTCAATAGCAATCCTTATTAATAATATTAAAACAAAAATAAATTAAAAAAAAAAACAATAAGATTACTATGTGTTTTGGAAAGAAAAATGTAAAGCGTTAACCACCCACAGATTATTTTGTCGGATGAAGCCGGGGATGTGCTCTAATGTACACCACACATGGATGGCTAAGTGCGTTGTGGTGCCATAACATGCAAACGCTTCCAAAAGAATGACAAACGGGTGGTGTGTGGCTGTTGTTGGGGTGGGTGGGCTGTGTTGTGCTGGGCTGGGTTCGAGGTACGTGGGATTTTCGTATGCTATTATGCATCTGAATATCTAACATAACCAAACGAGCGGTGTATTTATTATACTCGTATGATGATGTCGGAGGAGTTCCTACTAATTGCTGTGCTAGTGGTAGTGCAAGCACCTTGCCTCGCCTGGCCTGGTATTGCCGTGGCGTGTCTTGGCATGGTATGGCGTGGCGTGGCTGGCAACTACCAACAACCGAACAATTTAGCACACTAATAAAACACATTAATGAAGTTATAAAAATGTTGTTTATTAGAATTTGCCGGCACATTTCCATCGCAGAATGTAAATTCTAGGCACGTTCTTGTAATCAACATAAATTATGAGCGAATTTAAATGAAAGAAAGTCTAGGCGAATATGTGCGGCTATGCAGCAGGCGGTGAGTGCGAGAGTGGGTCGGTGGTGGTTGTGGAGACTGACGAAGTGTATGGCAGTTTCTTCGATAGACATAATAGCAAAGTTCTAGCCTTGACTTGGTGGAAGCCCGAGGACTCCGTCTGCCCAATGGGGCAGATGTGTCTTTCCTGTCCGAATAGTTGTCTCTTCAATGCAAATCAGTATTAGAGCGGCTCCCATAGGACCGGACCGGTGTAAAATTGGTCTGTTAATTTGCTGGTTATCAACTAGTGCTTTATATTCGCTCATGTGATGGCAATCGCATTTCGCCTAAAATTGGCGATTGTGATTTCAAGTCGCAAAATGCATGTTCTGAATTCTATTTTAGCACCACAATTTGGATTTAATAAAATCAAATTATTAATTATAGTGATAAATAACTACATCCATGTGAGCATTTTATTAAAATTTAATTTCGAGGACCATTAAAATTGAAGGGGAAATCTTTGCGTTTTGCGATTCGAACTCACGCGATCTCCTCTGTTTTGTTAACAAAAGTGTTTACCCGAGTTACGCTTTGGCGGTCTTCTGGCGGCAAATAAACCCCTTTAGTTGGTTAGGTGTATTGGACTGGACGGATTGGCAGTGTTCTTACTTAGCACCTACACACATGCACACATTCATATTAACTTGTTTATACTTACAATTGTGTAAATGGCACTGGCTATTGCCAAATTTTTTGCATGCAACATTCGACAGCATCCGGTGGCCGTCAACGGTCCATAAGGATACAAAATCACGGATTTCATTTTTTCTCCAGCTCCGGCAGCAACAGCAGCAGCGGCCACACAGCTCTTGTGTTTAGTTTTCATTTTGTAGAGGGAGACGACAATGACTACTACCGGGAGAGGGCAACAGGGAAAGCAAGGGCGATGACTGATTGACGTAACGCTTCCACATGGCTCTTCCGCTTCAGTTATTCAGTGTTGCAGTGTTTCACACGTACGCACACATTTGATCCATTTTAAATCTCGCAATGAGAAAATATCTATGTGGACTCCCCCTATGTGCCCGTTGGAAGCTGTTGTCCGGTTGTTTTTTTCTTTTTGGGTTCGTTTCTGTTATGAAAAAAAGGCTTTGATTCTGGCGGCTGTTTGTTGGCTTCCAAGTTAATTAAACATACACGAACACTATAAATAGAAAAAAGAAATAGATTTGTACGTTTAATCGACATCAATCAGAAGCCGTCGAACCATTCGCTGGTCCTTGAGAGGATTCATTGTCTAAATAAGAAATTCCTAGCAACAATTTACCATTACGAGTGAGAGGCATTAACCCCTCTTCCCTTCCCCCTCAAGTTGCCAACGTTGTTTATGTTATATGTATATAGGTTTCGTCTGAATGGAATAATGTCTGAAGGAAAATCCAATAAACTGTGTACGAAGAATACCTATAGCTGTGATACAAATAGACGTTTATTTTAATTGTAAATAAAACAAAAAATTTTCAGAGAATTATCTTAATTATTTTTATTACGATAGAAGGATCTAAACAATTATGTGTGAAACAAAATATAGGCCAAATGCTCGCCAAAGCTCGCCACGGGTGACTCACAATGAACATCTAGCATTATGGTTGGACCAACCTATAGTAAATTACCACAAAATTTCTTAATTTAATTTTAACACCAAATTTAAGCGTGGAAATATTATTTCCATAGATCATTTGGTAGTAATATAAGTTGAAAAAAACACGGTTGTGAAAATTATGATTAGGTGTCATTTTCATTATAAATATGTCTCCGAATAAATTAGAATTCGCGAAATCTTTTCTGCCAATACATGTCACAGTTCGATTCGTATCAGTGATAGAGCATGAAATCATTGACCGTGACATACACAAAGTGTGTACATTAGGATGTGTATGTTTATAATGGAATTTCTTCTGATTTCAAAAAATTCTTTTAATAGAGCCACTGTGTCTAAAGAAAGAATACGGTGTCCCCGTCAGGGATAAACAACATCAATTGGATAAATGCTTTGATAAATGCTTTCAACATAACACACAATCAATTATAGTGAAAATGTACCGAAAAAGATAGACAAGATCTAGTTCAACATTTTACTTTAATTTTCTTTAGAACAAGTAAAATTACTTAAAATACGTATGTACATTTTCATTGTTTCAACTAAAATCTTTCCCTTAAGATTTGTTTACCCGCGCCGAGTTCAAGTTGTTTTCTTCTAAATATTAGGAAAAACTGACATTTTCACTTACCGAAAACCCACATATTCGCATAAACACCTCACTGACCCACTTCTGGCAATTAAATTAATATAACGATTACCATTTTTTACATTAATTACATCTTTTGAATATCTTATTAAGGGTGGGGAACGTTTGTTAACCTTTTTTTTTGAAATTTTTATTTTAATTTTTGAATGGAGAACCTCTTAAAAATATTGTGTGGAAATTTGAGATGAATCGGAGCAAAACTAACGAAGATACAGCAGTCTAAGCAACCGCGCCTCATACGTGACTCAGTACATCAGAAAAACTTTAAAGCGTGTTTCCCACAACCCACGCTTTCAAAGTCTGTGCCATCATAACATCAAAATTACTACACCAATCGTTTTGAAATTTTGAACAATATTTCTGTACATAATTTACGAGGTAACGCTGGAGAGATATTTTCTGATTCAATACAATAAAAATGTAGTTTTATATTCATTAAACTTATGCCATTAAAGATAGACTGTTCATTATACTCTGGATTTATTGGTATTTATGACATATCAATGCATTTCTTTCATAGTCTTATGCTACACACCGATACACCCCAATGTACACACATACGTACGTTCAAAGGAAATGCTTGCACTGCACATTCATGGGAACGTATGATTTATTTGAATTGGAAACCAACTCAGAGCCATACGCCCGGATATCCCAACACTAGTTCAAAAGGATGTACAAAGTGAGAGAGAGTGAGAATAAAAGAGAGGGCGCTTAGGGGAAATAAAGTAAAACGTACAATCCAAACACTGGAGAACGATTGATGGGAATGAAAGCATACAAACACACAAGACTTAGTGTGCGCTCGTGTATGTGAGTGTGTGTGATAGGGTATGTTCATTGTTTTGTTATAACAACGACCAGTGAATGGAGTAGTTGTCAACTCGTAACTGTTACTATTGTGACAATAATGACCGTAATTTGTGGTCGTTGCTTTTATTGCAGATAATTTGACAAAACAAACCGAGAAACGAATAAACGAAATTACAGAATAACTAAAGGCAAAAAGCAACAATTACCGAAGTTTACATGTCGACACAAATGATTTTTGTTAGCCATTTGCAAACCACGTACAAACTACAAACATTCACCCATTCATTAAACCTCTACTCAGAGACACGCACCAACACCAACACCCACGCAAACAAAAAAACAAAAACATAAGGACAGCTGGGGTAAGAACGAGTGCGTGACTTCGTGACGGCGAGAGCAGAAGACAGTGTGGAAGAGCCAAGAAGACAAACCCCAAATAAATTAAAGGTGCTAAAATATTGCTGAGAGAGACTTAAACGAGTGACACTTATAAAATTATACACATTTTAAACAGGACCATCACTCAGCCACCCTCCTACTCCCCCACCCAAGCTTTGCAAAGGAGTTAAAATGTCAACAACAAACGACGAGAACGAGGACGACCACCATGGCAACGACACTTAACAACAAGAACAAGAGCAAAGTAATTCCTCGTCATCTTCTCGTAGTGACAAAAGAGTAATTTTATTCAAAGGCCCCTTTAATATTTCAACAATTTGGCTTTTAATAAAAGTTTCCTCTGCACACAGTTGGTGTTGCCGTCCTTCATAGATAGATATGGCCAAGACCTTTTAGCAATGTTTTCATTACGAGCGAAAAGGACTCATATTGCAGCAATCTTCCGTCCGTCCGTTCATCCTTTTTATGTTACATCCGGTCGAAGCAAAATTGGGGCTGTTTGCTCTGCTGATTTTTGAAAAGTCCAAAAATTTGTTTTTTAACGCCGCCAGCTACATTTTGCGGTCACACAGATCAAAGGAACTGTTTTAGTCTACATACATATATACATATATACGAGAACTTTACAAATATATACATACTCGTATGTATGTACGAGTATACGGATAGAGCAATAATAAGATACAAATTATTATAATAGACATATGGACATGTATACGAGTACATATATATGTTTGTATGTATGTAATCTTATATGCTTAGATACAGTCATATTACTTATGTACATTTAATCCATGACAGATTCAGATTCCGACTTAGATTTAGAATTGTTTGTTGTTGGTGCTCCATCAAAGAAACGAACCTCAAAATAATGAACAAATCCAAAAAAAAAAACGTTTAAGTCGACCTAAGGATTTGCATGTCTGTCAGGAATACGTACAGCCATATAGACATATGGCCATGAATGTGCAAATGTGTCTATGTCTGTGAGTACATTAAACTGCCTCGCAAATAAAAGTATTTGTTTTAGGAAAATTTGGGGGGCAAATCTAACGTTTACATTACTTTAAAGTCCAAAGAGAGTATCAGAGAGTATGTTTTTCTGAAGTTTCTAAGCATTGAGTTCATAATGCCTTAGCCATGGTGAACCACAGAGCTGAAATTTTGAGTGGAATCCCATAAAATGACACAAATTTGTCATTTCGAAGAAAGGAAATTATCGTCTCCATTCGAAACTCGTAATTTTCTGTTTCTTATACCCTCATGGAGGAGGATATATATCATTTGCTACGGACCAAAAGTGTAACACTTCAGTCGAAATCCGTTTTAGGACATTTAAAATCATTTGAGCAATGTTCGTCCACGATAACTCTCGAAAGATATATTTTTTTTAAATAAAAAATTGATTCTCTAATAACTTATGTACTGCCTGTCCGAATCCATTGTAATTCCACACATAGTAATACTTTATATGTCGCTATCACCTTGAGAAAAATGGGCGAAGTGGCCCTGCCCCTTTCGGTACCTAGCCCCCAAGGGGACAATTAAGTACAAAAGATACATCTTATACCAGTGCATATAAACACTTGACATTTTGTGCAGTGTAATGCTCTTAAAGTACTTACAGTCCGGTAAAAAATGGGAGTTATTGCCACGCCCCTTTTGGTACCCCCCCACACAAAATGGGCAATTCACGCCAAATTGAATGGCTCATAACCTGAAAACCAGTGCACATAAACGTTAACAATTTGGTACAGTGTAATGTCTTTGAAGTATCTACTGTTTAGCGCAAAATAGGCGTATTCGTCAAGCCACGTCTGGTACCACCCACACAAATTGACAGATAGATAGAAACACAACATTCCCATAACTTTAGCAACAATCATCTAAATGTTTTCTTATATTGTATTTTAGACAACATTTCTAATAACAAGTTTTTTCAACGTTCTGGCATCTCCCGATGTACAATATTTCATTACTCAGAAAGTGAGGACATACCTTAGTCGATTTATTCGGCTGAAATTTTCTCGTTTTTTTTATTTAAATTAAGAAGCCCGATGAAATGTAATTTTCAAATAAAATAAAAATTAAAACTCATTCTTTGATCTCCGTTTGCGTCTCATCTACCCTAATATAAAGGGTAGAAAGTGAGGACATACCTTAGTCGATTTATACGACTGAAGTTTTCTCGTTTTTTTATTTAAATTAAGAAGCCCGAATAAATGTAATTTTCAAATAAAATCAAAATTAATACTCATTCTTTGGTCTCCGTTTGTGTCCCATCTACCCTAATATATATGCACACTTTCTTGTGTAAGAACAAAAATGCCTTGTCTTACACTTTCAGACTTTTTAAAACAATTTAAATGCATTTTCTAGATACATATGTATGTTAATTTACACAATTAAACTCTATTGACATGACTCTCCACCTCTTTGTAAAAAGAGCTTTCCATTCTTATTCATTTGGTGAATGTTTGAAGAGAGTAATACCTTTAAATTAGTACCACAAAAATTTCTCTGTCGTTTTTAATACTCATGGACTGACGAGCCAACATACTGGTTCTCAGCTATTGTCCATCCCAACTCTATTTGCCTTAAGGACATATTTGATGCAAGAAATGGAAAAACTCTCATTTAACTTTGGACAACATTTTATTTTTTTGAATAATTTAATGATAAAACTGTAGGGAAAGTGGTATGCCCAAAAAGTTTAACATTCTAAAGTTTTTTTGTTTGTATAGCTTAGCTCTTAAATGATATCACAAGTTTTTCGCATTTTTTTATTCAGAATTATAAACAAAAAATTAGATACTCAAGTTGGTAGGAGTTAAAATGGCTAAATCTGTTCTTTGTTTTTTTTTTTTGTTATTTATTTATCTTTTCGTGTTTCCTGTATGAATAGAGTTAAGTGGAAACTTATAAATGTATGTTTGTACGAATGTATGTATTTATGTACATATTAAATATTATTATCGCTTGGTGTTTTGTTGCTATTCAACTCAATGACTTTTCTGTGGCAATTATAGCCACAATCTTTGAGAATTCACACTCATGTATATATATATGTATATATCTATATATATATACCAAGACGCATTATGGATAACAAAGCCAAAACAATAAGCCACAAACATTTGTAAAGTTATCTCTTGGCATGCGAACACTTTCTCAGTCATTCCGCCCCCCACTTCCCGCCGCCAGAAACCAAAAAAAAACGCACATAATCTCACGCAATCAGATGATTTGATCAGTTCCATCCGAGAATGGCAAAACAAATGAGATGCGCAGCAAAGTCTCCTGTTGTTGGAATGTACATACTCGTAAGTACATGCATACATACATACATACAGTGTCCGTCACCACAAAGGACAACTTAAGTAAGATTTTTTCTTTTCCCCGGGGAAAGCAAATTAAGTGAATGTCTTGAATAGCTTTCCCGACTGTATGTGACAGAAAACGACCAAGTCCATTCTTACAGAAAGAAGACCTAAAAGTAATTAATACCCAATAAAATGCGTAGTCACGCCCTCTAATCCGATATCTCCCAATTTTTTTGTGTCACGTGCTAACTATGAAGGCACTTGAATACTAAACATATGTACTTGGTCAAGCGACAATCTAGATATAACGATCTCCAGTTATTTCGTTTTCAGCAAGCGTGTCGTATGTACACATACTTCCACCGATCAGCTTTTTAACCAGATTCCGTGAGTGCTATCAACAGCATCCACTATAAAATTCAAGACGATGAGTTCAACGCCTCTCTATATTTCGTTTTGAGTACTTTGTCCATTGACACTATTTTCATGCAAATTTTCAAACTTCAAATTTTTTAAATTCACATCTCGGGTTGTATGGGCGGCGCGGCGCGGCGCCACGCTCTTATCACTCTCTTTTGCAAAGATATCGCCGCAATACTATTTCAAATATTGCGTTCTACATTTTTTAGGCATTTTGTAGGCAGCCAAACTTCGAAACCCTGGCTGATATAGTGATCGAAATATTGCATTTTGAAATTTCAGGTTGTGTAGGAGTATCCACTGTCAATACGATGCCAGTTTTTGGTTCAATCATTGGTTGTGGTTCGAAGGTTACACACCCACTTTTACAGGCTAGCTGCAATAGTGCGGGAAATATTATATATTCAGATGTCATGTTTCACATTTCAGGTTGTGTGGGCGGTGTCACGCCCACTGTTACTATCACGCCTGTGTCTTGCTCCAGCACTCGTTCGGGTTCCGCATACCAAATTTCGAGAATTTTGGTCCAATAGCAATCAAAATATTGCACTTCCGAATTTCTGGTAGTGTGGGTGGTAAAACGCCTACCGTCACAATCACACCTGTTTTTGGCACCAACACGCGTACTGCTACCAAGGCACAAACACTAAATGTCGCCGATCTTACTGCGCAATAGTACTCAAAATATAGTATTTGTAAATTTCAGGTTGTGTGGGCGGTGCTACACTCAATATAATTGTCACACCAGTTTATCGTTCCATCACGCATACTGACACCAATGTCACATATACCAAATTTGGAGACTCTTACCGCAATAATACTCGTAATATAAGTTTCCCCCTTTCAGCCAGTTCGTGCAGCATATCGGTATAAGTGTTCTTTACACTGAGGTGTGGAGTATGTTCAGCAACTTTATAGAAAACATTGAGGACAATATTTTTGTGGAACATATTAACCCTCTAGCTCAACCACATAACGGTCCCCCTAAGAATGGGCAGGGCGGGGATGTAATGTTCTATAAAAATGTTGGCCATACAATTTTACTATATACGTCAAAACGCATCAAAGCCAAAAACTTATCACAATTTCCGAACTGATACAAAATTCTAGTATGAAAATCCTTAGCTCTGACTATCAAAAAAATTAACTTTGTAAAATTTCATTTTATACGTAAGTTAGTTGTATATGTTTATTGGCTGTAGGACTAAAAGCCGACGTGTCACAGCATAACAATTTTACGATAACTTCAGTGACCATGAAGTCTCATATTATATCGGTCGCTGGGACCGTAAACCGAAAACCATAAATGTAGACAATTGTAACAGATGTTTTTGGTTCTCAAATACTTTTGTCGGTTTGACCACAGGTCGATCATAAAATTACTATTAGCTTGCTTTAGCATGACGTCTACAGGCCTGGACCTGTTTTCTTAAAAGTAGGCGGACTGATACGTCAATATTTTGAAAGTTGCATACTTTGATTTTGGATTTTCGCCAAGTTACTTTCGACCAAAAGATCGTTGTACTTTAGATAGTAATTTATATGTATGGCCGCAGTCAGTTCTGGTGCTATTGAAACTTCAGTATTATTTTTTATTGAATCAAAAATCAGGACCTAAAAACTCAAAGAAAATTGGCTATAGTAAAAGATATGTATACGTTTCTAAAATCTTTGGTTCAAAAATAGCTTTGTCGGTATGATAATACACCGACCATAACAAATTAGTTGAATATTTGCGATCAGTCTACTTGAATGTCCATTAATCTCCTGAAAATAATACTAGATGCTCTCAATAACTCAAACGGTATGAAAATATTTTTGGTCTCTATTGCACTGACCACAAACTGGAAATTGAAAAGTGTCAATGTATCAATGCTAGCACCTCATATAGGTTATTAGTTCTTAATCGATACTTTAAATTTCAGTTTAGTTATTATAGTAGATTTGAGCCTATGCTGGACTTTTCCAATCGTGTGAATTTGAATAGCATATTCCAGCCACGCCCTTAACTGTATGTGTGCAAACGTTATTACTTTTACATGGGGCCAGTGGTCAAGAGGTCACCAAACAATCGGCGGAGAAACAAAAGCTTAATATGCTTTTTACTCGCATGTTACAAAATTCGATATAATCTGTTTAGTCATTATAATATAAATTATATCACAAAATTCAAAACGTACATACCTATTGGCCAAACTCAAAAATTAGCTAAATTTTTGTCTAAAATATTACCCTTGTAACTGGAAAGCGATATATTTCGAAAAGACTTTTACAAATTTTTGGTCGCGGTTTAAAATTGGCAACGATTTAATTAAGTGACATGCGTAGAAATTCAGATGCGGAGTTTGATAAACTGTTTGAAGAATCCACACAATTTGCAAGAAGTTTTGGAATAGAATCTGCACCACCTAGAAGAGTAGGCACTCAAAAGTATAGGGCTAATATTCCTGGTTCAGATGCCAAGGCGTATTTTAGGACAACATTGTTCATACCATATCTGGACGAAGTAATATCACATTTAAATAATAGATTTTCCGAACATGAAGCTATAATTACAAGTCTGTTTAATGTCGTTCCGATACGAGTTGTAAATCTAATAAAGGAAGATTTCGAAGAAGTCACACTTTTATACAAAAACGAAATAGCTGAAATAAGTATATGGATTGATTATTGGAAGCAGAAGAATGATAAGCCATCAAATGCATTAGATGCTATTTCAGTTTGTGATGAGGACATGTTCCCAAGCGTTTTTACCCTTTTGCAGATACTGGCCACAATACCTGTGACAACGGCATCTGCTGAGCGAAGCTTCTCGACGTTAAGAAGAATAAAAACTTATCTCCGGAACAGAATGGAAGGAGAAAGGCTTTCTTATCTGGCTTTGATGTCCATATACAAAGATGAAGTCAAAATCGATGAAATAATTGAAATATTTCTTTCAAAACATCGAAGATTACATTTTTAACTCTTACGTATTTTATTATAAAAAGTTTTACTGATCTCGTACTACACATTTATATTTAGGAATAAAATTCCAATCAAAAACAAGTAAGAAAGTTTCAGTCGGGTAAACCGACTAAGGTATACCCTCACTTTGTGAGTAATGTAATATTGAATATTACTCGAATTATTCTGTCAATTTGTGTGGGAGGTACCAGAAGGGGTTTATCAAATACACCTTTTTTTGGCTGAACATTAGATACTTTAAATTCATTGCACTGTGCCGACTTATAAGCATTTATGTGCACTGGTATAAACGTTATGAGACAATAAATTGTGGTATGCTTTGGGCATTTTGTGTGGCAATATCGCCCATTTTTCACAGGGCTATAGACACTATAAAAACATTACACTGTACAAAATTTCAAGTATTTTTATACACTGGTTTTAATGTTATAAGCTGTTAACTTTTGGTGCAAAAAGGTACATTTGTGTGGGAGGTACCAAAAGGGGCGTGACAACAACACCCATTTTTCCCTGGACTGTAGGCAATATAAAAGCATAATACTGTACAAAATTTCAAGTATTTTTATACACTGTTATTAATGTTATAAGCTGTTAACTTTTGGTGCAAAATGGTGCATTTGTGTGGGAGGTACCAAAAGGGACGTGGCTACTTCGCCCATTTTTCTCGAGTTGATAACGACTAATAAACTAATACTATGTGTGGAATTTCAAAAGATTCGAATAAGTAGTATAGCAGTTATTAAAGAATCAATATTTCACAACATTTTAACCCTTTGTGGGGGAGGTACTAGAAGGAGTAGACCAATATGGCCCATCTTCGAACTTAGCCGGAGATAGAAAAAAATATTACCACATGCCAAATTTGAGGTCAATCGGTTACTCCTTTCGAGAGTTATCGTGCGCACCAGCCAGCAGACACACAGACAGACAGACAGACAGACAGACAGACAGACAGACAGACGGACGGACATTGCTCATTCGACTTAAAATGACCCAAAACGGATTTCCTCCGAACATACTTGGGGTCTTAGGTCACTCCTTCGACGTGTTACACTTTTTTCCGTAGCAAATGATATATACCCTCGTCACACTAAAGTGAGGGTATAACTAAGGAACTTAACTTCCATTACCTACACAATAAACGCAATTTTTTAATTGTTTATCTTTGTTATGGAAAAAAAGGTTGGGAACCATTCAACTCGACTTTTAGGATGAAAAAAAAATAGTTCAATTTGCGTTGAAAGAATTGTGCGATTTATTTGAACTGAAACTATTTCTTGGAAAAAATACCTCCTAAGTTCAAGTTTTGGTATAGCCTTTACTTTACTTAAAATGTTCACTGCAAATTCCTCAACCGATTGCAACTTAATAAAATTCCAGAGACTTTTCCTGTTATGTCATTGAATGTGATCAATGATTGATTTTGATTGTTTCAATGATATTTTATATTTGAGACTTTTTCAAACACTTCCAATTTTAATTTTAAAAAAATAAATTATATCTGGAAGTAATTATGAAAAATCCTTTGGATAAGAACAACTTTTTAGGTTTTCGTTACTTTTTTTATATCACCAATGACAAACAAGCGATTTTATAATATAATAATAATAGGATAATTAACAACGGTTCTTCCTTAAAGTGCTCTCAGAAGTGAATCTTCAAAACTTGAGCTGAATTGTAATTTTAATGTAATTTAGTATATCAACTCACAATCTGATTCTTGTTGTAAACTTTTGATGTTTCTGCTTAGGTTAAAATTTAAAAATACATTAGATGGAATTAATCCATTTGGCAAGTGAACCGCTTCTTATCTGAAAGTTTTAATTTGACTTTGACTTGTGTTTTCCCCGTTGGTTAACTTACCAACATTGATTCCTCCAACTACTCTCTCTCACACATACACCATTTTCAGGACAAAATCAGAAACTCCAGTGTAAGTAAGTGTATTCGCTGAGACAGCTAAACACTGGGCGGCTATCGGGTTTAGCGCTAATTTATGCCTTTACATTTATGTGTATATGTGTGCTTTGTGTAAGTATGTCTATGTACGTATATGTCTATTTATTATATTTGTAATTGCGGTTTTAACGACTTTGTTTGTGTGCGTCTGGATTATAGGGCATTGTTTGGCCATTTATGAATGTATGTGTGTGTACGCTTAATTACATAAGAAAACGTATATTTCATATGGTTATTTACATATATACTTGTTTACAAGCCTACGTATGTATCAGTTACTAGCATATGTACGAGTATGTATGTATGTACTTGCAAGTTCCATGGTGTGTATGTGCGAATGTACGGATATCTATGTAAAAAGAAACGATTTCAATATTTACCAAATTCCAATGAAATCCTTTCCTGTGATATTTGTCCATCGCTGCGTGCGAGGGCTATCCCCAACTGCCCCAGTTGAGGCCAGTCAGTTTAGAACCTTTTTCGTCTATATATATTAAAGGCATCAACCTCCCCTCTATTGCTCTCTCTCACTCGTTCCGTTTCTTATAGGGAGGAGTGGCTGATGGGAATATACCCGTAATTTAAAAATAATTTGAAATATGACATTAAACGTGTTATGATCCTTTGTTTTTCCCACGGCAGAAAAAAGTAAAAGATGAAACAACAAAAAAACAGCTCAGATATTACATTAAAATCCTATTACTTAACGTAAGAATCTTCGCCATTGCCAACGAAAAAGATTGTGGCCTTTTGTCTCTGCCTCTGTCTCTGCCACCAGTGGCAGCGACTGCGCTGGGACTGCATCAGTAGGAAAGTCGTCTATAATTTATTGCCAAAACATATGCCTTAAAGTCATTCGTGAGTGTGGCAAAAGAGAAACAAAACAAAACAAATTTTGGCAGAGATTTAAAATGAAATAAGAAAATTTGTACAAAAGTACGAATGTTAAGAGCCGAGAGCTAAAAACAGACAAGAACACCAACGTAAGGAATCAGGAACTCCACCCATTCCATCCTCCCTCCATTTATCGCCATTATGATGGTGACTCTATGCCACTACACCACATGGATCTGGCACTACGAATGCTTATTCGAGTTCATGTGTAGAGCTGTCTGTGTATGCGTGACCAAATGTTCAAGGGATTCCGGATTCTCAATTTCGCATTCCGGATTTTGGATTCCACGGTAAACATATTAAATGGCACATAAACTGGGTTTCATTTTCACGGTTAAGCCCACGAGATGTGCGTTTTGCATGTACTGAAATGGACTAGAAGCAGAAAACAGATGAGTTGGTTATATCGTAGGTTTTTGGCTGTCTGGCTGTTTGGTTGGCTGGTTGGTGTTTACATTTACGTTTCGATGAAGACACACGAAGACAAGCCACAATGTAAACGGCGAAGATGAGTAGTTATCTTTTGCGACGCGTGCAAATAATACTCCTCTTCGTTCCGTACCAATGGGTGGCACAGTGGACCTGAAAGTGAATGTACATAGCAGATAAGAGAACCTATCTAGAATTTAACTATTTGCACAAAGCAGTAAACGCAACGAAATCACTCACTCCATAAGATAAAGCTATTTGGAAAGCCAATTATGGATGTAATTTAGGGCTACGTATAAAGATAAATGAAAGAGAAGGCTAACTAGTTCCTCTTAAGCAATGGTTAGTGTGAATACAGTAATTTAATATATATATTTACCTCGAGAAAGTTAATGATGTTTGTAGAGACATTTTATAGCTTAGCAGGTAGGTTTTGTACATCAGCACAGTAGGTTTTGTATATCCAACAGATTAAACAAAATTAAACACATTTTGAAAGTCAATAGAAAGTCGATTTTTTTAAATATTGTAAAATCTGCGACTCTAAAAAATTAAATTGTAAGAATTAAATCTTTTCTAAACGCAAAGTGTCCAACGACAGAGCAAAGTACAATTTAACGGTTATTTTCATAAAAAAAGGACGAACTTAGAACCCGAAATCTAATTCAAGTTACTCAACTCCAGTTCCCCTGGAGCGTGTAATCCAGTTTTTAGTCCTGCAAGTTCATCAACTTTGCAGTTACCTGTCATGTCGTTCCTATATCTGGTGAATATTGAACGATTCAGCCGTCTCGTTAAGAGATCTGCAACAGAATTTGGATTTCTGCAGAGCTGTCCACCAGACGACAATGCTGTACAAAACAATAAATATTCGCAGGTTCAGACCCCAGCGTTTTCCTACTGCCCTTTTACAGGTATAGCGACTTTGCTCTATCCAAAATGTTGAGTTTAAGGTTTAACTTTTTGTCTAGTAAAATACCAAAATATGTTGTGCTTTCAGAGTAGGGAAAGGAAAAATAACTGTTGGTACCTTGATGAGGTATATTCAGAGACGCGTTTCAGCTAGCTTAGGGTCAACCGAACTAAGTCGACTAAAATTAGTCGACCTAACAAAGAAAACACAATAAATTTGGGAATTTGTTTCTTTATTTCTCAACATAACCTTCTTTTAGCTCAATACACTTTTTCCAGCGATTTCCAATACCTTCGATATCCTGTTTATAGTAAGAACTAGTTCCTGAAAATAGCCATTAACCACAACATCCCCCTCTTCATTGCAGGCAAATCTTTTCCGCCGAGCCGTTATTTTCAAGGTTGGAAACAAAAAATAACCCGCGGGAGCTAAATCTGGCGAATACGGTGCGTGATGAAGCTATTCGAACTTTAATTCATTAATTTTGACTATCGCAATAGTGGATGTGTGAAATGGTGCATTGTCTTGATTGTGAGCAAACGGGGCACCCATCTTTCACACAGCTTTCTCATCATCAAATTTTCCGTTGATATGCGATGTATAGCTCTTTTTGAAATGCCTATGACTTCACCTAGCTCACGAACCTTCCACCGACGGTCATCCAATACAATTTTTTGGATTTTTTTAACCATTCTGGCGTGGACACCTCAATTGGTCGACCCATACGGTGTTCGTCTCGGCAGCTCGTAAGACCCCGATTAAACTCTGCCATCCAATATTTTATAGTTGTAAACGAAGGAGCAGACTCTCCCAAAGTAGAATCTAGCTCGGTTTTAATATTGGTTGGAGTGAGAACTTTCAAATTAATATCGGTAATAATCTTTTTCCATGTTTACAAATTCAATAAGATCGTTTACTTTTGAGGGCTCAAGAAAACAAGCTAAACAAGGCTGCCACTTTTCACGAATATATATTTTTTTTCAAATGTCAGGACGGCTAATTTTCGGACCACCCTCGTAACTATCTATTAATCTCTCCAGGATTTTAAGGAGAAATGACTATAGATTAATCGGCCGGAAATCCCTAGCTCATGTACGGGTTGGCTGTCCTACTTTGGATTGAAAACAACTTTGGTTTCTTTCCATTTTGTTGGTTTATAGACCTGATGGATACAATATGTGTAGATCTCTCTGAGACAGGGAGCAATTGTAACCGTAACGTTGAGACTTCGGAAGAGCTCTCTTCTCCAATGCAGCAATCTATCCAGGATTTATGTTGAGCCTTTCTCAACTCCTTTCTGTACCACTTGAGTTTTTCCTTCCTTTTTGTTGTCTTAATAAATTTAAATAGTTGCTATTAAATAGAAAATAACTTCATTCCCTATGGGCATGTCATAGCTCTTTTTCTTAAAAATAAAGGACAATTTTCTAATTTTCTTGGAAATGTGTCGTAGTGCAATGCCTTTATTCTATGGCGGTTAAGACAGTAGTACGACAATGAAAGTGCCGGTTGGTATGATGATGATGATGATTACATCGAGAGGTGATTCGGAAATGCTCATGGTCACGAAGGGAAGGAGGATGGGGTGTGTGTAAATCGGTCTTTACCGAAATGTAATGTAATATGACGCTGTGTGGCATGGCGTGGCTTGGCATGCCGTAGCGTGATGTGGCGCGAAACGTAGTGTGAGTTGTCTGTGGTGTCTGTATTTGTGTTTTGCTCTTTCCGCCTATTGCTCAAAGCATTTTTGTGTTATTATAATACATATGTACATGCATATGCATACCTACGCACATGTGCTCGTGTACATGATACATGTGAATTTACATACATATTTACACGGAACGGAAGACACATCTATAGATACACGCATTTGCTTTCACGGATCGTGTTTAGCATTTCGCAAATTTAAATTTGTAGGATTTCCTATAGTCCCGTGACAATCACCGTCTTTTGCAGTGTGTGTGTCTTCTTATTGTTGCTGATACCTTTAAGCATTGTCATGCTTGAAATACAACGCCAACAAAAGCACCAGTAGAACAGACATAAGAACATCAACAAAATAGGCAATAGGTTTCTTTGTAAAGAATCTCAACGAATCCTTTGCATTTACACCGAAAGATATTACGATTTTGAAATAGTGTCTCAAATTCAGAGGGATGGGGGCGTTCCATTGTCCCCTTTTCCAGTGAACCACACTTCAGACGACTCACAGGGAACTTTATGTAACGTAATGTGACCTAAGTTTCCGGGGTAGGTGAGGAAGATGGGTTATTTCAGGCGTATCGAATAGCGGACAACCAATTGATTACTTAAAGTACAAGTAATTTACCAGATTGGAGAATGTGTGGCTCCACGGCAACCATTTCCATTTAATAGTTAATATTCGACACTAAGTCGAGCACGTTTCGCGGAGGACATAAACAAAAATTTATGCACGACAACGTGACATCATTGCGGGTGTTCAATCACAATTTCGCGGAGAAAATAAAAACTATGTAAGCTTTCACGTTTAATGCATCTTGTCAAGCGAATCTGGTTGTAAATTAAACCAATTCATGGAGACACGGAGATTTCAACTTATTTTTTGATTTCTTTTTGATTTAACAATTCGAAAAAAATGGAATGGATTACCAATAACAGTGTGCAACATTTGGAGATAAATGGAAAATGACAAAAACGCGTCCGTACTCCAGCGAAAGTTCTACCCAAGTCGGGTAGGCAAAATATTATGATATCCTGGAAACTGTTGATTTCTCATGAAATTGGCGGGTAGAATTTTAGCCGTCTTGTCATTTGCCCTACACACAGAACACAGTTTCGTTGCCTCAACCGAATTATTTGCCAACCGAATTTTGTAGTTCTGTCTACTATAATGCGATCCCATCAGGACAGCCAATAGTTTGGTTTTGGTATACTTCTGCTTCCATGTTGACAACAATCATATTTGGTTGCGCCAACTACGAAAATGGTGGCTTAAATTATCTATTGTAGTTGCCACAACCAACGGTTTTAAAAAATTGGTTGTTCTGACAATTTGTCAGTCATATACTACCGACAATTAATTACAGTTTTCATTAATTTTTATTTTATTTATTGAACAAAAAACAAAACAATGCATAACAAAATTAAAAATCCCATTTTACAAATTCATCACTATTATGAGATGTGGAAATATTTGACACACATTTTAGTACACAAAAAAAAAACAAAACTTTTATGCAAATATCGCTTAACCCTGTGCTTTCAATTTCATGATTGTTGCTTTTATTTTTATACCCTACACCACACTGTGGTACAGGGTATTATAAGTTTGTTTCACGGCAGATGTTTGTAACACCTGAAAATAACAAAGCTAGACCCACCTTAAAGTATACCGATCGACTCAGAATCACTAGCTGAGTTAAGATTTAGCTATAGCCCCCATATATATGTTTCATCCGATTTGGCTCTTTAGATCCAATCGTTTTTATACCCTACACCACACTGTGGTACAGGGTATTATTTAAGTATAAAATGTCCCAAAAGTAAATTTATGTAAACAATTTATACATGAATTACAAAATTTATATATCAGAGTTATTCAATATTACGAGAGTGGTGTAGGGTATTATATAGTCGGCCCCGCCCGACTTTAGCCTTTCCTTACTGGTTTATTTATGTAAAAAATTTTGCACAACATATTCTGCATTCTAGACATTAATATCCACACGAGATTATTTTTGATTACCTATACCATTCTTGAACAAAATGTTGAAGATTTTTTTATGTCGAGTAATTTTATTTTTTGTTTGTCATGTATCAGCAAAAGAACAGCAACCAATCTATCGGTTGTATTTACCAAAATACATTTAACTATTCTAAAGTTGGGAAATGATTGGGATAACCAATAAACGATTATTAATTAATTTTCTGTTGTAGTAACCAATTATTCGTTGCAATAATAATCTTTGGTCTATTGATACAATTTCTGTTGTCAAGAATGAAACATTGGTTGTCACAACCAAAACTCGATCATATGGTACTATAATGAAAATTTAAAATTGGTTACCACAACTAACCGAGTGTCAATGAAAAAACGATCTTAAATCGATTGATACAACCATCGATTTAGTTGCAAGCGTTTTCATTTGATCGTATCCATGTTATTATTGTTGCTTGAACTAACTATATATAAATACAACCTACAGATGGTGTAGGCAATATACTTTTTGTTGCTAGTACTATTTTTGTATTGTTACAATCGAATTCCAACCAATTATTTTCCTGGGTGCATCTATAAGTATTGGCGACAACGGGACGTTTTTAAATTGCAGAAAGTTCAAAATAATCGAGCTCTTGGAAACATGATAAACCTACAAGCATACATATCTATTTATGCATTTACAGAATTGTGTGTATATTTACACTACACTACACTACACTACTGTTCTTGTGCTCCATGCACAAAGTTTATAAATCAATTTTTAATCTCTTGCCAGGCAACAGCTGCAGCAACAACAATGGTCACATCTGTTTTGTATTAGTTTTAGTTCTGTTTAGTTTAGTTTCATTCCTCATTTCAAAGATTTCGCGTGGCAACTTTGTTGCTGAGCACAACTTCTTCTAATGCCAAGTTTTAAGAAAATCTCCGCTGAGGAAAGTGGGGTAAACATTAAACAGTATTTCCTCTGCCAGGTGGCCATCTATCATCTAAGCCATCTCACCTAGCGCCAGTAAAACTGAAAGTGAAAGTGCAAACAACATCCCGTGGAGCGGAAATACACGGTCGTGCATTAAACGTTTTTTGCTCCTCAATAGATGGATGCCTAAATGGATTCCTCATAGCATTCGTCAAGGACGAGAATAAATGCTCTTGCTGGAAGTTTAAATGTCCCCCATCAAATTGAATATTCAGTTGTAATTAAGCAAAAAAAAAACAACAACAATAATAATAATATAAACAACATCAACAGCGGCAGTAGATTCTATGCAGATCTACCTATCTGTACACACATATCTGGTCGTGTCCTGACAAAACGTTTCATAATGACGCTAAGAGGAATTTACATAAATGCTATGCTTCCTTCCGTTTGAGTGTTTGACTGTTCTGGCGTCCATAACATTGAGATAATACGAATTTTATGTGCCTGCGATACCCACTGCTATTGACAATTGACGGACTTACCGAACAACCGACCAACTGGCAGATAGACTGCCGCACTGAATCGTCATCTAAGACTCGTTTGCGAACAATAAATTTGCATATTTTATTAAATGCCCACAAATAAAAATACCCAATCAATAAAGAGCTCAGCCGGGCAAAAAGCTGTTGTCGAGAAGGCTCCATTCCTCTGGAGAATTTCCTAACCAAGTCTGAGAGTGACTCGGCAATGAAAAAACCATTGTGAAAATGAAACTTCTTCTAACGCACAATAGTCAGACCTCCGCACAGGACACAGAACACTGGACACAGAACGAGGGTGGGGCATATTCCATATCCCATTGAACAATCACAAAACGAAACATTCAAATATTTGTAAATGAACGCCCCACAAATCCCCAAGTACGAGAGTACAATAGAAAACGAATGAAAAAAGGAAACACTCGTAAATAAACAACAAATAATATACAAAAATACTCACAGGACGAACATTGGGATGTATTGGGAAAAAAGTGAAACGGGTCAAAGTCAAAGATAGTTTCTAATATCATAAGGCTTTATTAGTATTATTATACTCCAATTTGTTGACGAGATTTGTGGGAAAAATTGAACGGGTTTTCCATATATTTTACCATAATTCTAGCACGTTCAATTTGGTTCAAAAAAATCTACAACTATTTTGAGCTTGTATAAACGCCATTTTATAACCCATCCCATTGTTTGGAGATAACTAACAAATCGTGTCGAAAATTATTATTTTTCAATGACAATTTTTAAAATTTGTTAATAAACATTTTTAATTTGAATACGAAGTTGTAATCAGGGTTTTAATGAACATAGCCTTTATTGTCTTCATAAATTTCCCACGTCGTAAAACATCCGTTTTTGTTTGAAATTGAAATAAAATTTAAAATATATAGTTATATAGTCCCACATATTCTAAACGAACACTGAGTTAGTTTTCAGGCCCGTCTGTTCAGAGCTCTTCTTAAAGGTCTTGTCTAAGTCATCCTAGATACATGCGATAAATCGCCAATATTTGCATATATCGTGTATATATTATCGTATATTTAAATTCTATTTATTTATTTATATGAATTACAATACAAGATAAAGTTGTATTATAATTTTATGGTCCAGGAAAAAGCCGGGTTACAAAGACCACGTGCCTTGACCAGAGACTGTTGTTGGAATGAAGGACGGGCACGCAACCTACTCACCTACTGGGCGCTCACTTAAATTTTAATTTGCATACTGGACCAGGAAAACTCCAGCGTAAATGTATGAAATATATAATATGGAACTTTATTTGCATACTGCACATCAATGGCACCAACTTAAAATTCTGAGAAAAATATAGTCATGTAGCCCCATTTGTCCTAAACTGACCCTACAAATTTCATGTTTGAGCAAAAATACTATTGTATAGAAACTGAAGAAAACAACATTAAATTAAAATCTACACTTTGATTACAAAGATACATCTATCGGACAGACGGACAGGCCGACATAGTTATTCCACGTCGATCGGTATAATAAATGATGGGTCTATCTCTTCTCCCTGTGGGTGTTACAAACAAATGCACAAACTCATAATACCCTGGACCACCGTGTGGTATACAAATAAACTCGATACAACCAACTATACATACGGATTGGACTTGTGTACTACTCGTACTCGTATGTGGGTCACATGTCTATGTTTGACTTACATTCGCACCGAGAGTGCCTAGTGCTGCCGCCTCTGGCATTCCTTTGTGCATGTCAACGTGAGCGTTGGTGTGTTTGTGGGAACTGACCAGTCCAGTTTTAATGTGCAACATTCAACATGGTTGACTCTGAATGGTAATGTACCTTTGACAAATGTTGTTGTGCTCCTTTGGGTGTGCAGTGTGCGTGTGTGTGCTTCTGTGTTTGTGTGTTTCTGTTTCTCTTTCTACGGCGCTCCGGGTCTATGGAATTTAGTACGAAATTATTCCGGGGCACAAAAGTGCTCGTAAATTAATAGCTCGCCGCCCATTGGCGTCAACAATTTGATTTTATGGGTAAGTATTGTTCGGTGTTTTATTGTCCGCCTGTCTTTCTCTGGCTGTGTCTCTTTAGCCGTCTGTCGGCATTATTGGTTTAGGTGTATACATTCGTATGTTTGTGTTTGTGTTTGTGTGTGTGTATGTTTATTTTATGTCTGTGGTGGCAATGTCCTTAATGATTTATATTCGAGTATGTGTAAATGTGTACATTCAAAAGCCATATTAAACTCCAGCTTTCTCACCTCCCCGCTCATTCTCTCACTACATCTCTCAACGTGTGATTGTCGCTTTTATTGTGCGTAGCATTTGTAGTGTCTCATTTTCTGGTGTTTATAGGTAAATATTTAAGCTCTCTTCAATTCATTTGCTTGTTGAATGTATAAACAGAACAGCCTGCGGTCTATTGGAGTGGTGCTTACGTTTTTTGTTCCCGAACAATGTGGGCCAGGATTCCCAATATGCAGCCATGAGAGAGCTTACGGCACACGGTGCTTATTTCTTTTTGCCATGTTAACAGTCTGCCATAGCCCATGGAAATGGAAATGTTTTCTATGACTGCTGACCTAAACAGTTCTGTAGGAATTGAAGGTTGAAAAATAAATTCGTTTCTCGCCATCGACGGCACTGCGCCATTAACTATAATTGCATTATTCCCAAAGTGCTCATCGAATATAAAGATGATGAAACGAGGTTTCATCTGTCGGTATAAAAACTAATAACTCGACGTTTTTCCAAGGAATCCGTTAGAAAAATCAAAACAAAAGTTCTTCCAAGACAGAACCATCAAATTATCTTCCAAGACAGAACCATCAAAAATTGGAAGAGAATATTTCAGAAATCGAATTCGCTGCTGTAAACTTGAAAACTCTATGTCTAGTTTTAGGCGTTCGTTTTAAATTGTTTCACTGATATTGTTCGCTCATTGTTTGATTGTTTCAAACAATGGCCGTCAAAGAGTTGGGTGGTATTCCATTGGGTTTCTCATTTCTGCTACTCGTTTGGTAACTGTCGACAGATTGAGATTTGCTAACAATAAACAAAGTAAACAAAAGTTAGAGCTAACAAATCCCAACTTAATTGCTGTTCACGTTTAGGCTATTTGGTTTGATGCCATTGGCAATTCATGAAATTAATATTTAAAATTTATATAATATTTTTCTACAGCTAAAATCAAAATATAGGGGAGCATTTTCAGATTTATGCATTTAAATTTCTTTAAAATTAAATGCATTTGCAAACAAACCCAGAAAAAAATCGAAAACCAATGCCAATGAAAGATTATTTTTTGAAAGGGATACACAAAATTCGAGAAAAGTTGAACAAAGTTTTTATAGCTCAAAGGTGGAGACTACATATTTTTTTATGCAAAAACCCGTGTTTCATTTAAAATGTCACGGACTTACCGACCCGCCCTCGTACAGAGATTATGTACATTCTTCAATAATAAATAATAATAAAAATTTAAAAGAAAGGGGACAATATGGGTACTTCTATTTGGACTATGCTGAATTCAGCCTTGGTTGCCGTTTTCCAAAGTTAGCTGGGAAATCAGAAAAGATAGCTATTTTGAAGAGAGGGGCTTCAAGTTTTATTAGTTACGCAGTATAAAATTTTCGAGGTAATCGAAAGTTGACACCGTTTTGACTTTAGTTCCTGAAAGTGCTTATCGAAAGTAACAAAATGCCATTTGGGTTCCTCTGGTTTAGCCCCAATTCGGATTTTATCGTATCGTGAATACTTTGACTGAAACTTGATTTTGAGCATTTTTTCTGAGAAAATGTAATTTTTCCAACGGCTATATCTAGTTAACTGATGGGAATTTTATTTTACGACCAAAGCCCAAACTTAACACTAGCACCAATAAATAATCAAACTTCAGTCAAATCAAGAAGTATTAATTAAGTCTAAACGGAGTTAACTTTTATCTACTGCACTGTGTTATTGTAATTTCCAAAAATACTAAACCATAAAATACATTTCGGGAAATCAAATGCCAATTCACCTAAGTCCTTGTTAAATTGGAACATATCATGAATCTGATTATGTAGGGATTGATTTGAAACAATGAATTAGGTTTGAATGCAACACGACGACAGTTGTGTTATTTGCTCCTTAGTAGAGGGCCAGTTGGGTTATTTATAACTTAATGAAATACTAGTTGGTTTATATAATATTTAATAAAATACAAGTTTGTTTATCTACAGCTTAGTAGACGTCCAGTTGATTTACCTACAGCTTCGTAGATGTCGAGTTGGATTATATACTCCTTAGTAGGCAGTCGGTAGGGTTGTATACTTCTGAGTAGATGACCAGATGGATCATCTACACCTTAATTGGCGACAAGTTGGGTTATCAATACCTTAGTAGAAGACCAGTTGGTTTGTCTACTCTTTTATATACGATAAGTTGAGTTATCTACACGAACAGTTGAGTTATCTATTCCCTAATAAATGATTATTCGGGTTATCTTTCATTTAGAAGAGGACAAGTTTGTTTATCTACCAGATGACTAGTCGGGTTATTTACACCTTAATAAAATACTAGTTGGTTTACATATTATTAAATAAAAAACCCGTTAGTTTATCTACTGCTTAGTAGATAAACAGGTGCTTTACCTACTGCTTAGTAGACATCGAATATGGTTATGTACAACTTGGATCATCTACACCATAGAAGAAGACCAGTTAGGTTATCTACTCTATAATATACGATCAGTTGAGTTATATACTGCTTAGTATATGTCCAGTTGGGTTATCTATTCCCAGTAAATGACTATTTAGGTTATCTTCCTCTTAGTAGAGGACCAGTTAGGTTATTTACCGGATAACCAGTTGGGTTATCTATTCCTTAGTAGATGACAAGTTGGGTTATTTGCGACTTAGTGGGTGGACAGTTGGTTATTTACTCCTTTAAAGAGATACACAACTGGGAACAGTTATCGTAGTTCAACCATTAAATAGTAAACATTTAATTGATTTCAAACTGTAGGTATTATTTTAAACAAGTAATTGCATATCTCACAAGGTGACAATTCACAACCTCCAATCACAAAGCCAGGTGAAAGTTACCGGTTGTTGTCATATTAAAGGGACAATCCGTGAACCGATCCCCTTTCTTAGTAGACCTATCACGCGTTCGGTCCAATTTCCCGTAGTATATTTACAAAAACCTAAGTCAAAGTCAGTAAAAGGTGCGTTAAGTTCGGCCATGACAGATCTTATATACCATCCACTATGGATAATAAATAAACATTAGGTAATCTAATTGTTTCGAAAGGGAACTTTGTATGGGGGCTATATTAAAACATGGACCTATGATGACCGATGTTCGTGTAAAGGGTTTTGCGTATAAAAACCCAAAGTATATATGTATATATATGTATTATATGGCGTTAGGAAGAGAAATCGGGAGGGACCTTTGTATGGGACCTATATCAAAACAGGGACCTAAGACGATCGTTGTTCGTGTGAATGTATAAATACACACACAATACCAATTTTCAGCCCGATCAGTTGGAATTTGTGGAGACTATGGCGTTGAAAAGTCACATCGGGGAGACGCTTTATATGGGAGCTATAACAAAAAATTCCTATTCTCAATCACAATTTACCTACAGATACATATGTATAAGAAAATATATGTACCAAATTTCAGTCATCTAGCTCAATGGTTGTAAATTGTAGCGTGATTACAGCAGACGAACGGGCGAACTACGATTAAGAATATCGAGCCCTAAAAGAATTGAGACCCCATAAAGTATATATGTTATTATTCGTCGTAAAATTCGAAGACGATTTAGCCATGGCCGTCCGTCCGTCCTTCCGTCTGTTGTAATCACGCTGAAATCTATACGCTGGTACTACATACCTATATCTGCAGGTATGTTGGGATTGAAAATGGGCAATATCGGTCCAATTTCGAATATAGCTCCCATATATGGCATATCCCCGATTTGACTTGTTAACGTCATAGAGACCACAAATGTCAACTGATCGAGCTGAACTTTGGCAACTGGGGTTTATGTATTTATACCCGGTATCCTTCACACGAGCAACGGTAGTCATAGGTCCATGTGTTTGATATAGCCCCCATACAAAGGTCCCTCTGGATTTGCCTTCTTAACGCCTCAAAAACCGACGATTTGGGCTGAAATTTTGTATAATGAGTTTATTAGTACCCGTAACCATTCATTCCATGGTGGAGGGTATATAAGATTTGGCATGGCCGAACTTAACGCTTTTACTTGTTTAAATTTATTTTTGAAATGTGAACGACTCAAAACAAAGGAAATACATTACAATTAATTATAATATAAACCAGTAAGGAAAGGCTAAAGATGGGCGTGGTCGACTATATGATACCCTACACAATTTTCATAACAGAATAAGTACAAAACGAATCGAATTCACAACATTGAGAGATATATTTTACATATGAGGTCGATATTTATTTGCCAAATTTCATAAATATTAAATAAGCTTTCTACAACACTTTGACCCCAACTAGAAACGAAAACATATATGGGGGCTATATAAATCTCAACAGATTTTTATCAAACTTAGATATCGTTATTTCTGTGTCAAGATACTCCTATCTGCCAAATTTAAAAATGAGCGGATGTAAAATAAAGCTTCTATGGCACGTTGATACCAAATCGGAAGGAAAGTATATATGGGGGTTATATCTAAATCTGAACCGATGAACTCCTTTATGCCAAATTTTGTAATGATCCGATGTAAAATTTGATTTATATAGCGCTTAGATGCCAAATCGGAGGTAAAAATATATAGGGCATATATCTAAATCTGAACCGATTTTCACATTTTCAATAGGAATCCTCCTTGGGCCAAAATTAGCATTCTGCTAAATTTCATCACGATCGGACTACAAATACGACCCGAACTTTCATTACAACGATCCATATTCAGACGTATAGACGGAAAAGGTTCATGCGACTCAGGAAGTGATTCCAAGTCGATCGGTATAATAAACTATGGATCTCTTCTCCTTTTGGGTGTTACAAACAAATGCACAAACTTATAATACCCAGTGGGGTGTAGGGTATAAAAATCACATTAAGTAAAAAGCAGCCAACAATGATTTGCATTTGTTTCTTATTGGACACATCACATGTGTATTGCAAATCTGGTCAAACTCAACGAAATTTCCATAATAAAAACAAGTAAGAAAGTTTCAGTCGGGTAAACCGACTAAGGTATACCCTCACTTTGTGAGTAATGTAATTATTCTGTCAATTTGTGTGGGAGGTACCAGAAGGGGGTTATCAAATACACCTTTTTTCGCTGAACATTAGATACTTTAAATTGCACTATGCCGACTTATAAGCATTTATGTGCACTGGTATAAACGTTATGAGACATTAAATTGTGGTATGATTTGGGCATTTTGTGTGGGAGGTACAAAAAGGGGCGTGGCAATAACGCCCATTTTTCACAGGGCTATAGACACTATAAAAACATTACACTGTACAAAATTTCAAGTATTTTTATACACTGGTTTTAATGTTATAAGCTGTTAACTTTTGGTGCAAAAAGGTACCTTTGTGTGGGAGGTACCAAAAGGGGCGTGGCAAAAACACCCATTTTTCCCTGGACTGTAGGCAATATAAAAGTATAATACTGTACAAAATTTCAAGTATTTTTATACACTGTTATTAATGTTATAAGCTGTTAACTTTTGGTGCAAAATGGTGCATTTGTGTGGGAGGTACCAAAAGGGACGTGTCGACTTCGCCAATTTTTCTCGAGTTGATAGCGAGTAATAAGCTAATACTATGTGTGGAATTTCAAAAGATTCGAAAAAGTAGTATAGCAGTTATTAAAGAATCAATATTTCACAACATTTTAACCCTTTGTGGGGGAGGTACTAGAAGGAGTGGACCAATATGGCCCATCTTCGAACTTAGCCGGAGATAGAAAAAAATATTACCACATACCAAATTTGAGGTCAATCGGTTACTCCTTTCGAGAGTTATCGTGCGCACCAGCCAGCAGACAGACAGACAGACAGACAGACAGACAGACAGACAGACGGACGGACATTGCTCATTCGACTTAAAATGACCCAAAACGGATTTCCTCCGAACATACTTGGGGTCTTAGGTCACTCCTTCGACGTGTTACACTTTTTTCCGTAGCAAACGATATATACCCTCGTCACACTAAAGTGAGGGTATAAAAACATAGTTTCACCAGATGCCATTTTAATAAATATTAGCAAACAATCATCGCAAAAATGCTAACTTTTTTAACGCCGTTCAAATAAACTTCAGATTCAGAAAATTTAACTTGAGCGACACTACGCGGTCAGGAAATTTCTAAACAAAAAGTAAATGTCGTTTGAGTTATTTTTGTTTTGACTTTTTCTTCGTAACGATACATTTGTCAGCTGCGACATTTTTACAGGTGATGGGAATTATGCTTCTTAATCGATTTTCATCAAAAAACGAAAACCGATAATTTTGTCGGTTAAGTTTTTTTTTTGCGGTTAGGGCTCGATATGTGTACTTTATAGGGTCTCAGATCAATATTTCGAGGTAAGTATACCCCCTCGTATGGTGGAGGGTATAAAAAGTCAAATACAAATTAGGCAATAACTTGAAATCTTTTTATTTCTCATAAAAACGTAGAGATGATTATTTTTAATAATCATCTTTAAAGTGTCCATTTCGAGCAAAGTGTTATTAACAATAAATAAAAAGGACAACTATCCACCATCAATATCAATAACAATTACTCTTAATGAAGTCATAGTCAGTTACAACCGACTGTGAGGAAAATAATTTCCGTTTATTTCATAGTAGATTCCTTTGACAATACTCTCGTACATGCTTCGGAATACAAGCGGCAGGAGAGGGAGTAGTTCGAAGAAGATTCCTCGCGGTTTCGTAATTGCAGACGATATTTGAGTCCACGGCTATTGGCTAAACAACCGGAGACTTCTGAAAGTGAATCGTTTACGAAGTAAACCAAAATGTGTCAGTCAACCAACCATCACCTTTGATGGTTATTGTATTTCGAAAAGTCCACGACATCATTAACATTAATTGCTTGTAAAAGGTCAAAATGTCAGCAGTTATTTTCAAGCGAATTGGACTATGAGAAAGACTAACGCAACGCAATGGTCCATGAAAAAGGAGCGCTAAAAAGAAGATCTAACAAAGGAATTTATTGAACGTAACTCAAAATAATTAAAAACAGTTTGTGACTGTTGCCACCATTTGCAATTCCACGAAATTCCACATAATTACGTCTGTTCATTGGAGTTTGAGATCTATATCGAATGTTTCATTATCAGCAAAACCAATCAATGAAAATGTCAGAGACTGTCACGACAGTGACAGTGATAGCTATCACTGTTCACTGTTCGCCATCTGCATTTGCATTGACAGCGGCAGCTGCAATATTAATTTTATTCTTCACCGTAGCCAACATCACTTGGAGCAAATCGTCGGAAAAGACAAATACCACCGGGAAACTGCACTTCGCTTAAGGATAAGTTTTATTGGTCTTGGTCTTGCAGTTTTTATCTCATCTTTTATTTGCCGAAGTTACAACAACCACGCCGCCATGCTTGGCGAAAAAAGGAAAAGTTTTAGTTGAGGCTTCATGGCAGACTACGCTTTACGTTTTAATGTCGTTGTTGTCAACTTTTTTCAATGATACTTCCCCGCTGCAAGTGGCGAGTGTTGTTAGTGGCAGCAGGAAAAGACGCATTATAAGAATGTTAGGTGGGTGGATTGAGTGCAATCCGGACACTTGCAAAAGTTGAGTCGTGGTAATGAAATCATCATCTCTTTCAGTTGGTGACAGAGATGAAGATGAAATGATGGTTCAACGTCGAATGTTTCTTTTTTGTGACTATAGCTATGGCTACTCGTCATGTTCGAGGACATCAGCGGAGAACTTTGTTGTTAGTTCAAGTTCAGCCGCAACCACAGCCGTAGCCTTGCCGAGTGGTAAAGTGGCCGGGGGTGGTGGGGTTGCTGCCAACCTAATTACAATTTAATCATCTCCCAAGACTTTTAATGACTGTTTCGTGGCATAAAAATATAATGACTATGAATTTGTCTTAGTCGACACTGATTCTCCGAGGAGTAATCTGCTCCAACGCCCGAAGCATTTTTGATGGCGACATCAATGATTCATTACATAACTGTTGATTGCTCCATTAATACGAGAGTTCAAAGTGGTCGTCGTTGTGGCACAAGTAATCGCGACACAATTCGTCTCTGCCGCCGCCGCATGCCACACATCACAAGGCGGTTATGATGGATTAGACATTTTGTGTAGCAGACAACCGGGCACAGCAGCGCATAGGACATGCGGATTCCCTTCATTAATTATGAAAGGCAATCACTCGTTCGCCAGAAGAATGAAGGTCCTAACTCAAGGACGGGCAACTGGAGAATACTCGTTTAATGAATTCTTTGGCAATGAGTCTCGTGTTGATTCTCTTTCTCGGGAGAATATTTTGATGTCTGCACATCCCAATGCAGCCACTAGATGTTGAAAAATGCAAATTCCCTTTTGACCCCAAATGAACACTTTGTTAAATGTGTCCGTCTTCTGGCCAACAAACAAGTCATGTGTGTGTGGGTTTGTGGAAGTGATAATAAACTGAGTTTACATGCGAATGTATGTATGTGACCCACACCAAAAAAAAATGTTTCCTCTTTTAGGGGACCCGAAAAAAATATCGGTTAAACAAATTTTAGTTTTGACTAAAAGTTGCCTAAAATTGCGTTCTTGCCATAAGAGTTTTTTTCTTAGCATGTCGTCTCTGTATGTACGCAAAATTATTTAGCGTAATGCCCATGCTTTTCCCCGTTTTTTTTTTTTTGAGAGGGTGTGTGAAACGCTACATGGCGTTTGCAGGGCAATTGTGTCATACGCTTGGGGTTCATGGCCCAGTAATGGTTTACTTCCTGCTGCTTCGAGCTATGTTCGCATTGCCACGTGCCCTCCCCACAACACTGTACTAATGAATATCTTTGTTCCTTTAATTAAAGGACACCCAAATACAAAATACGCTAAACAACAACAACAACAAAGACACGAAATTTGAAATGCGATGTTATTATTTGAAACTATTGGTTTATGTCTGTCTGAGAAATAAATGTATATTCCAGTTGTCACCATTCAACCATTACTTTAGATGGACAAAAACACTGACGATTGCGATTGCACTGCTGTTGCTTCGGGCTGACGGCAGATGCGACAACGTGAAGGACACTGTGGTGCAGTTGTTACGCTCTGAAAGACTGTAAAGAGTTTTTTGCACTTCTGCCTTTGCGATGTGCACTTTTTGTGAGTTATAGTAGTGAAAGAAAATCCTTGAGGCAATTGTGGAACGGAGGGTGGGATTATGGGGGCGTATGATTATTTCAAATCGTATTCTATCGAACAAATGCACTGTACCACATGGCGTATGAGTATCATTATTAATTGGCTCAATCACACTTACACTGTACAAAGGCTTCAGAGTCACTGTTTTCGTTTTTTTTTTCTTTCTTTTCTGTCTTATAGGACAATGATTTCTACTTTCATTTTTCTTGTTGCGAATGTAAACTTCATTCGGCAGTCTGTTGATTGTTTTTCTTTTTCTCGTTTAAAGGTTCTCACACTTTTCACCGGCGACTGTTGCTTGCATCAGTTCGCCTTCTCGAAATGATTAACAACTTCCGCTGGAATGGTTGTTTTGTGAAACTTACACATCCGCACCGAAAGGAATACGGCCATAGATGTACGTGCGCGTGTGTGTTTTTGTCGGTGTCAGTGTCGTTTTCGCAGAACTCTGGAGGTGTTGTTCTAAGCAAAGGCCGATGTTGACTACACGTTGCGAAACGAATAACAGGCCATTTTATACGAGTTGTAGTCAAAGCCATTTGAAGAGAAAATTAGAGCGATAAAGAGATAAAGCGAGAAAGCGAGAAAGTGTGCAAATAAGAGCACAAGAGCATAAGGTGTTCTCTTTGTCTCAAACATTTTTCGACGAGTCCTTCCTTCCATGCCGAGTCTGAAAGCTGTGACACGAATACGATTTGTTTACATTCACGCGTATTGTTGTTATTGTATTTCTTTATGCAATTAAACGTTTACTTGAGCAATTCATAAATCAGGATTGAGACTAAAGGTGTAATGTGCGATGTGCGACAATCAAATGCATCCATCTTTGCCACGTTCCTAGTCGGAAACCAAAGTTATATAATTTCCCGCACAAACTCGTATTGAAATAAAGAATTTTTTTATATATAAGAGATTTTGTTTCCGATGGTATCCAAACATCCTATGGGGCAATTTTAAAGAACAATTATTATTACATTTTAATATTTATGAAAACATATTCTATGGTAAAAATTTAAAAATTCGCACCTTATCTTTGGAAAAAATGGTAATGATTTCGTATTTGCATATAAGATATGAGGAAATAAACTGAAGATAATTTACAAAAATGTAAGTAAATTATCCTCATTGGATATATGTACAGTACCCGACAATACATATTGAACGGACATTTTTTCAGTTTTTTCACTTATTGCTTCAAAATATAGAAATGACGTCCGAAAAATGTTTTCGATTGATGAATTTTAAAAGACGTGTATAACGTAAACAAATAGCTGTGATATGACATTTTGTAATTGTTGTACTTATTTACTCATTTGAACCTCAGAGAAATGATGCAACGAAAAAATTAATGCGACAAAGCATTTAGGACTTCTTATGTTTTTTGTTGGCTTACTTGTATCGAATATATCGCTCACTCACTTCAAGAGTGACATAACTCGATATTGCAAAATGTTTACAAGTGGTATAAGCTTTTCAAAGAAGGTCGAGAGTGAACTGAAAATGTTGAAAAAGCGAAGAAAATTGTTATGGATAATCGTCGAATCACTATAAGAGAAGATGCAGAGGATGTCGACATATCGGATGGCCATGCCATACAATTTTTCCGGAAGTTTTGGGCATGTAGCGTGTGGCATATAAGATCGATCCAAAATTGCTGAATTTTGAACGAAAAAACCGCCGCATGTTCGTAATTTTTTGGCCGAAAAGACTGCCGTATTCATGTCTCAACCAAATAATTCACCAGATTTGGCCCCCTCCGACTTTTTGCTGTTCCCAACACTTAAGAGAACCATGAAAGGACGGCTTTTAGCAACAAAAAAAAACCCTAAACGAATGCACGTACTGCAGAGAAATTTCAAAATTCACCTTTTCTATTGTATAGACCTCGTATGTCCATGGTCATGAAATGTAGTGTGTGAGTTATCATTGAAGACAACTTTCGAGTTATCGAAATGTCCAAAGCCGGATACACGGACCAAAGTGTTCCTGCGTGGGCGGCCTTCAGCCGGAGTTAAACATTTCTCCTCTGGGGTATATGCAAAGACGGCTACACGGCCTTAAAGATTTTTTCCTCTTTGATATGTCTAAAGCCGGCTACGCGGACCAAGTTGACATAAAGTCCATGGATATTGTGACACTTTTGAAAGTGACAAAACTGATTTCCTTATGACGGAAATCCGTTTTACGACACTTTAAGTCATTTGAGCTGAGTCCGTCTGTCTATCGAAAGGAGGAATATTTTTTCTATGTCACACTAAGTTCGAAGATGGGCCATATTGGTCCACATTTTCTCCTTCCTCCCCACATAGGGTGAAAAGTGTAGTGATCTATTGACTCTGCAATAACATCTACATATTTCACACACAGTAATAGTTTATGCGTCGCTATTGCATAAAGAAAAATGGACGAATGCGAAGAACAGCTGATTTGCGACCTACAAATAATCATCAGAACATCTGTTAGTTGTTCGCAAATAAGCTGTTTTTCGCATAGAATTCATGCGAACGTTAACGTTCGACATCGTGGGTCAGGCGGTTAATATAATCATTTTTAAGGAAAAATATGATGCTACACTTTTGATGCTATTCTGGACTTCTCAATCAATAAACAGTCAATGTTGTTGTAATTTGAAACGCAACACAAGAAACCAGCCAAATTCAAAACCAACTTTGGTGCTTTTATAGGGGTTCTCTCACAGTTATAGAAAATGTGAGACGATCAGGATATGAACTTAGCGTTGCACGAAAAAGTGTTCGATATACGCATACACACATACCATAGGGAGACTAACGGTTACGCTGATATACACAACATTTCAATGCTGCTCCAAGTGAACATTTTCCTCCGGTTATTTGCTGCATGAGTAGTTGTCTGTCCGTCTGCATGCATACGACGATACGTACATATTTATAGATATCGATTAAATGTGAACAAACACAAGCCACACGGCAGAAGCACGTCAGTATGTACCCAGGACACGGACGAGCCGCAAACCATCCAACCGTTCATGCAGACCACCAACAATCGACCAGCAACAAACTAGTGTTCAAGGCTTCACTTACCTTTTGCACCATGAAAGGACGAACGAATGAACGGCCCAGAGACAATTATGAATGCCAACAATGCCCATCGAAAGGAGTGCAACATCCGTTTACCTGAATGTCGATAACTATTGAACTCCGGTGTGTGTCTTCAAGCCACAGCAGCAAATGGTATTTCAAGGATAACTACGATAACAAGAACAAGCATTTCACCACATACTCATTTTACGCATGGCTGACCTATGAGAATAAGTTTGGACTTTGCCGCCGTTCACCTTAAGCAGTGATTTTGTATTAATTCGTATAGGATTCGTCACAATATGACATTCGATTCGCCACGCCCTCTTCGGACTAGTATACGGCGCGGCAATTAATCCCCAGTCTGTGTAAACGTGTGCGTCCGCCTTCATAGTCAACTGAGGATTTGGTCCTTTTGCCTCCAAAATCGTTGGTAAATATTTGTTACTCCGACCCAAGTAAGAAAATAAACACCAAACAAATAGTCCTGTTTTCATTTCGGATTTATTCATTTCCAGTGAGTAAGGACTTTTCCCTGCAATAACAAACAACGCACCACCACCACTAATAACACTGCCAAGGGAAGAGAGGCGACTCTGTGATTCCGGTGTGTTGTTTAAACTGTGTCTAAAAGCTTTCGACCACAATCTTTTTACGCTGCCGTTAACAGAAACAAAAGCCAAATGTGATTGTTTTACGGGCGGCCAAACTGGGCTGCCGCCGGCCACTGAATGAATGTGAGCGGGGAAAGGGAGTGATCATTAAAACTTTTTCGGATTTGCTTCGTTAAACATTCTAAGAAATCTGCATGAGGAAAAGGGTTGGCATACGCCACCGCCCAGGGATATGATTTCGTTCTTGGTAGGAAAGCGTTTGCTTTCAGCTATTTGATATTTAACCTTGATACTTTGCAAGAGCAAAGATGCCTTGGCGCAAAGTAGGGTCTCCCACAGGACAATGGAAAACAATGGAAACAATCAGCAGCAATCAAACAATGGGTAATGCGTTACTAGATGTGAGAAGAAAATACAAAAAAATGGTTTTTATCTTTCTAATGTTAGACTTAGTATGTTTGTGTAGGAACCAAAAGCTGCAAATATTTTGCTCAGGCTATAGCCATAGCAAAAGTTGTCTAAAATACAGAATATGAAAACATTTAGTTGATTGACTCAGAAGTTATGTGTTGCATTGAATCAACCAATTTGTGTGAATGGTACCAGAAGGGTCTTGACCAGGGCTTCTCACCAAGTTTTGCGCCACGGCCCTCATCAACGAAATTGAGGACTCCGTGCACTCCTCAAAATAAGCAAACTTTTTGAAAATAATTTAAATATACATTCGATAATTTCTCTTAAAATTCTCGTTTTTATCCCCTCACTCCTTCTAGTACCTCCCCCACAAAGGTTTAACATATAGTAACTTCCTTACTGGCGTGGCGAATCGAATCTTCTGAAATTCCACACACAGTATTAGTTTATTAGTCGCTAACACCTCAAAAAAGATGGTCAGAGTTTCCACGCCCCTTTGGTACCTCTCAAACAAATGGACGATTTTGTACCAAAAGTGCAAAATCGCTTTAATATTAGTTTATACAAATACTTTAAATTTTGTACAGTGTAATGCTTTTATAGTTCCTAGAGTCCACAAAAAAGTGGGCGTTATTGGCGCGCCCCTTTTGGTACCTCCCATGCTTTTATAGTACCTAGAATCCAGAAAAAAGTGGGCGTTATTGACACGCCCCTATTGGTACCACCCCAGGGCTGTGGAGTCGGGGTCGGTGTCTTGGAGACGGGGATATTTGCGCGGAGTCGAAAAATTATGGTCGACTCCGAGATGTATTGTGCAAAATGTACCATTTATGCGATAGAATTTTTGGAAAAACAAATCGGGTACAAAATAAGGATAAAACATTTGAAGCTTTTAACCAAATATTTTTGTAAGTCAAAATATCCATAAAGTCAACCAAAACATCGACTTTTCATGTTAAGACAATTTTGGGAAAGTTCTGTTTATATATGTGATCAATTTAGCAAGATGAATATGCTGCTAAGTATTTTGCAAGACTATTCGCTATTCCTAAGCGAGTAAAAAACAAGTAAGCCAAGGCCAATGACTGACGAAGCCAACTATATGATATCGTACACCACCTTGTTAGAGCAGAATAAGCTCAGATATAGTAAATATAAATATGAAATATAAATAATAATTATAAAACTAAATCTAAACTGAATATGTTCAAATTCGACAGTATGCGTACTTGCATAAATAAACTCAACCCTACTAAATTTTAAAATGATTGAATGTGGACTACAGCTCCCATAGCGCTACAAGGCCAAATCTAAAGAAACATTTATATCTGGGGGCAATATCGATCTTAACCGATTTTGACCAATTGCAATAGGTTACTCCCTGTTGTGAAAGAGTTCTTATTGCCAAATTTCAGCAGGATCGGAGTGAAATTTTGACCTGTACTCCACGAACAACTTAAGATGGACAGAGAGACGGACTGCTAGTGATACTGAGTCGAACAGTATATTTTAAGGTGTGTCTATCCGTAGTATTTTTTACAAATCTTCCAAAAAAAAAAAGTTATAACCCACTGTACCATAGTGTGGTGTAGAGTACAATAACTAACAAACAAACTGGATGCCTGAAGCGAATATAATTTCCAATAATTGGGGTGAATGATGAACATTTTATCATGATTTCATGTTGAAAGAATTATCATATTAGTTGTAACTTGCAAGTCAAGCGTCGATAAATAAATAATACAATTTTATTTAATTACTGGTATTATATTTTGTTTTTTTTTTTATTTTCAATAACATGAACTCACGTCTTAGGTTAGGTTAGGTTAGGGTGGCAGCCGTATTTGTTATACAAGCTCACATAGACCAGTTTAGGTCCCTAGTGTTACCACGGGCTGAAATGCTCATCATCGAAACCAACCTGTTTGATATACAAATTTATCGATAGTACGAATATCGGTACTGGAAAGATCTGTTAGGCTGCCTAGAAAAGCCGACCCCAGTATATCCAGTCGTCGTTTACTCAGAGCGGGGCAGTTGCATAGCAAGTGCTCAATGCTCTCCACTTCTTCCTCATCTCCACAGCTTCTGCAGAAGTCATTAGAGTCAATACCCAATTTTTTGGCGTGTTCGCCGATCAAGCAGTGTCCCGTCAGAATTGATACTAACGTAGACAATCTTTGCCTCTCTAGTGCGAGGAGATATTTTGATCTTCTCAGGTCATACCTTGGCCAGATATGTCTAGCTACTCTGCAGGTGCCGATTTCTGTCCATCTTTCGTTGGACTGCCTGATTGCCTCTTGCCTAAGCCAAAGCTTGCACGTGGATAGTGGCCCACCAATATATCCAAATTCTTCGATATCCCTATGCCCAGGCACCCATTTGAGGTGTATATTAAACTGCTCAGCCATCTCGTTAAGAGATCTGCGGCAGTCGAGGGCTATTTGTGAATTTAGGGATGTTGCCTCTAGAGAATTGATGGCAGCCTGGCTGTCCGAGTAAATGACAACGCCAGTGTTGGTTACTATGTTGCGACTGTTTCGGCTTGATAGACACTGCAGGTATCTGGTAGTCTGTGAGCTATATCCAATCTAAGCTCTGCACAGTGTACTACGAAGCCAACCTTTTCATCAAGCTTCGAACCATCCGTGTAAAAGTGGAGATGGTTTCTATTACCTGGTATTCTTCCAACCCATTCATCTCTGGCGGGAATCATAGTGATGTAATTTCTCTCGAAGGTTGGTATATAGTCCACTCGGTCGGTTACCATAGCACTACACTTTGATATCCTCATGTGACCGTAGTTTTTGTACCTCCACATTGATAGGCAGTTTAATCTTATTGCCGCTTTGGTTGCAACTTCTCTCACCACAATATTAATCGGCAGTATATGGAGTAGGGCTTCTAGAGACTCGGTCGCTGTAGTCCTTAAGGCTCCGCTTATGCTCAGGCAGGCTGTTCTCTGAACCTTTGTTAGTAGGTTGGTGATGGTTAGTTTGTCAGTTGCCGTCCACCATACCACAATGCCGTATAGCAGTATAGGACGAACTACTGCTATATATATCCAGTGGACGATTTTAGGTGAGAGGCCCCACCGCGACCCTACAGCCTTTTTGCAGGAATATAAGGCGACGTTGGCCTTCCTTACACGTTCCAATACGTTAAGTCTAAATAACAGTTTTCTTTCTAGAATTATTCCTAAAAATTTTGCACTTTCAGAAAAGAATAGATCTGTTCCATTTATCCGAGGTGGAGGGTCCACATGTGGGACTTTATTCACCCTAAAAGAGAACCAATTCTGTCTTGCTTGGGTTTATGCTCAAACCGCTGCTTCTGGCCCATCTAGCCCATTTGTTGAGAGCCACCTGTAGAATGTCTCGGAGGACGTTTTCGAATTTGCCACTCACTGCGATTGCCAGGTCGTCCGCATATGCCACGACCATGCAGCCACAACGTTCTAGATTCTAGCAGGATTTCATTCACCGCTAGGTTCCAAATTAGTGGAGACAGTACTCCTCCTTGTGGGGTCCCTCTGTTTACAAACCTTGTTAGAGTTGTGGACCCAAGACATGCTGTTATGCGTCTTCTGTTGAGCAGACTTTGAATTAGTCTAATCAAACTAGAGTTAACTTTTAGATGTGACAGTGCCGCAATTACTGCATCTGAGTGAATCTTGTTAAAAGCCCCTTCTATGTCAAGTAATGCCACCATGGTGAATTCCTTGAAATGCAGGGACGATTCGATAGTGCTCACAAGTTCGTGCAGGGCTGATTCTGTAGACTTCCCCTTATTGTAAGCATGTTGGTTCACCGTCTTAGTAGAAACATAATTTCAGAAATTTATGTTATTTAACTGCCGGAGTCGGAGCTGGAGTCGGAGTCGGAGTCGAGTAATTTTGGCACAGCCCGGTACCTGGCTTACAAATGGACCATTTTGCACCAAAAGTTAACAGCTTATAACTTTAATGGCAGTACATACTTTAAAGTTATTAAATGCAATTTAAATTGACAATAATTTAATTAAACCAAAAAAATAAATAAATTTATGAATATTTTTTGGGATTGCTGGTGAAGGGATTTTTAGGGCGGTTCAGCCGACTGAACTTTCTTACTTGTTTAATATCAAAACAAGTAAGAAAGTTTCAGTCGGGTAAACCGACTAAGGTATACCCTCACTTTGTGAGTACTGTAATATGATATACACGAATTAATCCGTCAATTTTTATGGGAGGTATCAGTAGAGGTTTAACAAATACTCCTATTTTCGCTTAAAAGTAGATACTTCAAATATATTGACCTGTACCGAATTGTAAGTGTTTATGTGCAATGGTGTACAGGGTTGCCCATATTCGACGGACCCATGTTTTTTTAAAAAAAATCAAAGAAAGTTGGCAATCTTAATCATTTAATTTGTTCCAAGTAGATTTGTTTACATCAATTTTTGAATATGATATCTCTCAAATGGCCGCCTCTGGCGTTGATGGCGTATTGTGCCCTTTTTGCAGCATTTTCCATCGTTTTCGCCAACATTTCGGCCGGAATAGCGGCTATTTCTTCACGAATGTTGTCCTTGAGCTCTTCTACGGTCCTTGGCTTGTTAACGTAAACCTTTGACTTCAAATATCCCCACAAGAAGAAGTCAGCCGGCGTCAAATCGGGCGAACGCGGTGGCCAGTCCAAATCACCACTTTTAGACATCAAACGGCCCGGAAACAAATTCTTCAGAAAATCGATTGTTATGCGACTTGTGTGCGGTGGAGCGCCGTCTTGTTGAAACCAGAACTGCCTCATACGCTTTCGACGAATAATTGGCATCACAAAATTGGTCATCATGTCGCGATAACGCTCCTGGTTGATGGTAACAGCATGGCCATTTTCGTTTTGGAAGAAAAACGGCCCAATGACCGTTTTCGCACTAACGCCGCACCAAACTGTGACTTTTTCGTCATGAAGAGGCAATTCTTGAATCTCCTGAGGATTTTCAGTGGCGTAAATACGGCAATTTTGCTTATTTACGGTCCCATTCAATGTGAAATGGGCTTCATCGGACATGATAATTTTGTTTTTTTTTTGTTTTTTGTTTTTTCACAATTGACTTCTTCTGTTGAATGTAAATTGCAACTATTTCAGAGCGCTCGCGTGGCGTGTATTGTTCCATGGTAAAAATCTGCTTGGACTGACGCTTCAAACGCGGTATGTCATTAAGCGATCTGACATTTCTGTCAAAAGTTATGGCGTTGCCAGATGGGTCCGTCGAATATGGGCAACCCTGTATTAAAGTTATGATCTATTTAATTTTGGTATGATTTGGCCATTTTGTGTGGGAGGTACCAAAAGGAGGTTGTTGATAACGCCCATTTTTCATAGGGCTATATGTACTTTAAAAATATTACAATGTGCAAAATTGTGTTGTATTTTCGTGCATTTGTACATCGTGTGGGAGGTACCGAAAGGGGGCGTGGCAATAACCCCCGTTTTTCACTGGACTGTAAGCACTATAAAAGCATTACATTGTACAAAATGTCAAGTCTTTGTATGCACAGGTATTCAAGTTATAAGCTGTTAACTTTTGGTGCAAAATAGTACATTTTTGTGGGAGGTACCAAAAGGTGCGTGCCAATTACGCCCACTTTTCACTGGACAATGGTTACTATAAAATCAGTACACTGTACACAATTGATATTATTGTTATAAGCAGTTAACTTTTGGCGCAAAATGGTCCATTTGTGTGGAAGGTACCAAAAGGAGCGTGGCAACCTAGCCCATTTTTCTCGAGATGATAGTGACTAATAAACCAATATTATTGGTAGAATTTCAGAGGATTCAAATAAGTAGTACAGAAGTTATTAAATAATCAATAACTCACTAGATATTAACCCTTTGTAGGGGAGGTACTATGTAGAAGGAGTGGAGCAATATGGCCCATCTTCGAACATAGCCGGATATAGAAAAAAATATTACCACTTACCAAATTTTAAGTCAATCGGTTACTCCTTTCGAGAGTTATCGTGCGCACCAGCCAACAGACAGACGGACATTGCTCATTCGACTTGAAACGACCTAAAACGGATATCCGCCGAACATACTTAGGGTGTTATGTCACTCCTTCGATGTGTTACACTTTTGCAAATAGTGCAACTTCGGAAGTAACTCAAATTGTATTCCTGAAGAATAACTTCCATATTTAATTGCTGGGAATGTTATTTCTTTTGCTTTCACAGACATTTTCAGAGTATTAGTTACATCAGATAGCTCTTACAAAACTAGCATTTTACGGGACACACTGTTACTCACCCACCAATACATACACATATATACATACATATATGTACATATAAAGTTAGGGTTGGTTAACTTAGTTAGTCGCACGTATTACATGCTCAGCCAAACCCCAGTTTGTACAGCGTAAACAAGAGAAACTTATTACATTCGTATACGGTCGCCAGTGAAGACGGAGGGGCTGTCGGTGGCCGGTAGCTGGGTGCACTGTCTTGTCTGAGTGTCTGCTGTATGTTAAATTTTGGTATTTCGTCTTTCTTATGGCGAATGGTGTATAGCATACGCCACGGCAAACTTTGCGCTCTTCAGTCTGTTGTCGAGAGAGCGAAAAGCCAAGCACCAAAAGCTAAGAGCCAGCCAACTACCATTCGATGCATGTGTCGTCAGAGGTGATCAAGCGTTTTTTTTTCTGTGAATTTTCCCATTCGACATGAAGAAATGTGTCTGAGGTCTGAAATCTGAATTTTGGCGTCTTCAATACGGGCACCAACGACCAACAATCAGTTGCATTTAGTTGTTCATTGTTAGCGGACGTGGTGTCGGATTGTGTGAATATAAACGTTTTTGCTGTGATCGTCGGCCGCGGTAGAAAAGTCAAATCGCACGCTTTACCAAAAATTAACGTTAATCTCACGAGAGCATGAGATTCGCAGTTGTACGAGTAACATCGGTATAAGTACGAGTACAAATTCATATACATACATATGTACAAATCTGTAGACATACATACATACATACATATCAAATACGAGTATGTATGTATGGGAATGAGATTTTGCATTTGCAAACATTTGTAATTTTCAAGAAAACACGAGTGATGTTGGCGGTATTTGAAACATTATTGGTGGTGACCCAGTTGGAAACTGGTTTATGTTTACAACTGAGCACAGTCGGTCCGGTCCGATCGGTATTGACTTACGAAACGTTATGCAATGCCAGGCAAACAAATCCTCCAAATAGGTTTTCATTTTCTATTGCCTACAAGTTATTGTCTTGTGTTGTGTTTACACGTGTACGAGGCTCTACGTGAAAGTGTTTTCTCTGAAGTTGGAAGAAAAGTCTTCTACAGGTTTTATGATTCCTTGTATCAATAAACACAAGTGCTAGAGGCACTTCAATTTCTCACAAAACCACATCATCCCAAACACAAACATCGAAATAAATTCCCCTTAGTGTTGATGCATCTTAGGTTGGATGTGGTTAAAAGCATAGGCCATTGGACTACCCAGCCACCATTAGAATGGAATGCCGAAACGTATGCCGAATGGTGTAATAAATGTGGCATCATGTGTCATGTATATGAGCATGGCTGTTTGAGTGTGTGTGTGTGTGTCTCAATGCTTTTACCTAGCCACTGATGGAACTGTTGCGATTGATTCTATGATTTTTTGTTGTCAATAGAGCGACCGACCAACCGACCGACCGACCAATCATTGTTTGAATGTTGACAAGCACACATTCTCGTGCAAAATTGTTTACATTCAAATTTCGAACACTCGCCACCGCCTTTTACCACACACTACCAACGGCGTAAAGAAGGGCCATATAAAGAGTGGACCATTTAAAATTTTAAATTTGAATCGGCTATAAAAATAAGTACTAATAATTTTTTCAAATTTCTGGTTTTATTAGAAAGATTGAACTTTGTCATTTAATAATGGAACACAACACAATCATATGACTACAACGACTGGCTCGGCAGTAGAACATTTTCGATTGTTTCGGGTCGAATCTCTTCCATGATTTCATGCTTCCACGCTTGAATTTTCTGTGGATGCTTTGCGTAACATTTATCCTTAAAGGCTCCCCATAGAAAATAATCAAGTTCAAGTTTAAAATTTTAAATGGCCCGCCCTTTACATACTTGTCTGTCTGCTACGTCATAACATCACATTTACAAACGTGAAAATATGACCAAACATGACTGCAATCGACGATGGGTATGGTGCAGAAAGCTCAATGCGGAAGTACCAAGTACGAGTGCATCATATGCGCTTATGTATGTATGTGTCAGTATGATCTTCTTCAGATATGATATAAAACTATTTTAGCCAAATAGTTGCTACCCGTACTATATGCCAAGAGTAGACGCCACCAACAAACACACTACGCATATAAAATAAGTGTGAACGATTTCAATTGAGAACTATTGAAGAGCTTTATTCTATGTCTAGCGATACCTGCAAAATACCTAAGAAAAATGCTCAAAAACGCATTAACGTTATTTGAATACTAATCTCAAGAACGCTGCAACTCGTTGATGTCAGCCGTCGCTCGTCGAAGCAATTTTGTCAGCACAAATTGTCTTAAACTGTCAAGTATGGTTTCCAGAGAGAGAGAGAGAGAGAGAGAGAGTAAAATTAGTTTATTCTCTTAGAAAAATATCACAATAAGGAAGTTAACGATATCCAGAGAAATTGAAATAGACCAGGGATCGGCACACTCATACAACCATAATAAAACTTTTCCCTCTCTCAATGTAAACTGAATGAATTATTTTACTCTCATTCAATGTGTGAGAACAAAGAGCCGCCCATGGGCGCTATTTTGCCGATCTCTGCAATAGACATAAAAAACATGGCACAATTTTCGGGAGTAAAAGCTTGCAAACTATCTATTATTGAAATGTCAAAAATTGTCCCTCTCTGTGTCAAAACACAATGATGTTGGTAGTCAATTGGCTAAACAAATTTCCCTGGCGAAGGTTGCACCTAAAAGTACGAAAATATCAGTCGTGTAAACCGACTAAGGTATATCCTCACTGTGAGTAATGTATTACGGACTATTACACGAATTAATCTGCAAATTGGAGTGGGAGGTTCCAGAAGGGGTTTAACAAATACACGCACTTTTCGCTGAACAGTAGATACTTCAAATACATTGCACTGTACCGACTGGTAAGCGTTTATGTGTACTGGTATATTAACGTTATGATCTATTCAATTTGGCATGATTTGGAAATTTTGTGTGGGAGGTACCAAAAGGGGCGTGTTGATAACGCCCATTCTTCATAGTGCTATAGGTACTACTTAGTAGGGACATAAACACTGTTACAAAATTTAACACACCCATTACAATAGTGGGATAGAACATACCCTGCCCTTACCACGTGGATTATGAAACCTAACCTATGTAGCGTTAGTTTGTAACGGGAATTCAAAATTGCTTCAGTTTTGACTATGGAGGGGTCAGATAATGAGACCGTATCGCTGTTTTAGCGCTTTTTAAATATGGAATGAAAAAAACAACATTTTGAAAACGCTCTGTCTCATGTTCATCTATCGGTGCATAAAACTGTTTGAGGAGACTGGAGATGTCAAAGACCGCCGAATTTCGCTCCGAAAACAGAAAATCGTGGCCGTGAGATGAAAAGACTTGAGACTTGGGGCTTTCAAAGGCCACAATGGACATTTGTTGACTTCAGCTTTATAAAAATAGGAAAGAAAAATGCAAACGCTTTTTGGTGCAGCTCGCAGATAACTTGCACATAAAAATGTTGTTCACATATGAGAGAAGAAAACTTCAATGAACGAAGTGATATGGTGTATGTACGGTCGCCTAAGGAAGCATCTCAAGTGGTTCCACGGGTCGAAAAGGTCCATCACACAGCCTCAATCGTGGTTAGATGAGATATCTCTTACGATGGGGTCACTGGCTTGTATTTCTGTGAACAAGGAGTCAAAACATTGGCTAAAAACATTGGCTAGAAATCGTTTTGGTAGCCCTGATTTAAACCCACTGGATAACAAATTGTGGACAGTTTTAGAGGACAAGGTCTGCCACAAAAGATACCTCAACATTGATTTTCTCAAGACTGTTTTGATTCATGCTGTGGCCACTTTTCCAAAGGGACGAGGTGCGTGCGGCTGTTGATGATTGGTCAGTGCACGCTGAAAAATATCGCTTCTGTAATATATTGTCCCAAACATATTCGGCTTGAATTATACACATGTTTAGGGTTCTAAACAAAAATATGTTCCCATTCTAATATTTTTTATTTGGAACTAGTATTTTGTATTTTGGCAATGTATCAATGCTTTAACTCAAAGATAAGTTTTCTGTTTTCAGATGTTCAAGAGCATTTTTTTTATAAATTGTATATGTTTGTAAAATTTAATTAAAACTTAAATCGTATAATATTTCGTAAATATAAATTGAATTGGTGGATTGACAAAAAGTGATGAATTGGAATACTTATAAATTTAAATTTATTGATGTAAAACAAAAGCTAAATGCTGCTAACGACATTTTAAACTATAATCTAGGAAAAAAACTAACTAAAATTCGAAAAAATCTGCAAAGTTTAAAAAATCATTTTTAAATAAAATATATTTAGAAAACATCTTAAACAATAACTTTGTTTGTGGGTGAACACATATTTTATTTGTGAAAGTCAGTGCGCAAAAATATATTGTTGTAATATATTAATATATGCGTTCCAAACAAAGTTTCATGATTTTTAAATAAAATTTTTTTGTTAACACTTAACTTAACAAATTCGTTTCCAAATATATTTTCTTTCAATACAAACATATCAAAAATGGCGATTTTCCTCCGTGTGCGACTTAAGGCATGTGTGAAGGTCAAAGGCGGCCATTTCAAATGAGTGCTTGCTTTTTGTATAGAATATATGTCAATAAATGTACGAGTATACAATAAATTTGATCCAAAAGGATTCATTACTTTTAATGTTATAGCATAAAATGGGTGTAACAGCGTTTATGTCCCTACTAAGTATAACAGCATTACACTGTGCATAGTATTTGTATTCACTGGTATTAAAGTTATGAGCAGATAACATTCGGTGCAAAACGGTCCATTTGTGTGTGAGGTATTAAAAGGGGCCTAACAACTTACCCCATTTTTCTCGTGGTGATAACGACTAATTAGCTAATACTATGTGTAGAATTTCAGAAGATTCGAATAAGCAGTATAGAAATTATTAAACAATAAGTATTTCACTAAATGTTAACCCCTTGTGGGGGATGTTCTAGAGGGAGTGGAGCAATATGGCTCAAAGTCGAACTTAGATTGAGATGAAGAATTCTAAGTCAATCGGCTACTCTTTTCGAGAGTTATCATGCATACCAGCAAGCAGACAGACAGACGGACGGACGAACATTGCTCAAATTACATACTTAAAATGGCGTTTTAGGTCACTCATTCGATGTGTTACACTTTTGGCCCGTAACGTAGCAAATGGCATACGAGTATACCCTCGTCACACTAAAGTGAGGGTATACTAATGCTAATTTCCTCTATAGTATACATGAGTTTCTTTACATATTTAAAGAAATTTTTTTTATTAAAGTAATGAGCAATTAGATTTTGATATGCATTTTTTGCGGGAAGTACCAAAACGGGCATGGCTATAATATCAATTTTTTCGGGACTTTAGGTACTATAAAATCATTACACTGCACAACATTTCAAGTATGTATGTATACGATATGTACTGCTATTAAAGTTATAGGCAGCCGAACATACTTATGGCGATTTCCTTTCTGCCAACAAGTGAAACATTTTTGTTGCCTTTTTCCCGAAAACTGGACTTTTATACCAGATAAAAACTTTGGCTTCCGAATATCGATATTATTGTGTTTGAGTAATCGAACGAGTTCTAGGAAAAAATTGTGAAAAATATTGTACTCGAACAGACCTTATGTCGACAGCAAAAGCAAAAAAAAGATGATAGATAAAAGACAATACGTCACATAAATCAACACAAATTCCGTGGATAGTAAATTAATTCGTGCACTGTTTGTTTTAAATACTCTGATATACAATATGGGAATAAATATATTTAAATTAATACGAGTACATTTTGATATTAATATATTTCCATAAATGATCCAATTTTCAAGTCCCTCTTTCTCTGACCATGCACTGTGGGGGAATATTCTGTTGGACACCTGCAGGGTAGTTTAACAAATCCTGCCAAGATTCGACCTGAGAAGTCAAAATATCTCCTCGTACTAGAGAGCAAAAGACTTCCTACGTTAGTGTCGGTTCTAACGAGACACTGCCTGATCCGCGGAGGTTGGGAATTAAGTCCAACTGTGGAGATGAGGAAGAAGTGGAGATCATTGAGCACCTGTTTTGTTACTGACCCTCATTGAGTTAACGACGTCTGAATATACTGGACACGGTCTTTCTAGGAAGTCTGACAAATCTTGCCGGTATAGATATTCATAACATTGATAACTTTGTGTGTCAAACAGGTTGGTTTCGATGAGGGGCACATGAGCCCGTGGTAATACTAGGGACCTCAGTTGGTCCGTGTGAGCTGGTAACTCCGGTTGCCACCCTAACCTGAACCTAAAACCTAAACAGACAATCGATTGAAATGAAACTTATGGCGATTTCTTTTCTGCAAAAAAGTGCAACATTTTCGTTGCCCTTTTCCCGATAACTGGACTTCTATACAACATTTTGGAATTTTGAAATGTGAACTAAGTTTAATTCGAGCGACTGCATCAGTTCCACCTAAAAAGGGCAAACATTTGTAAGAATTTCACGTCGACGGGGCAACATTTTGTTCAGAATCGTAATCACCATTAGTGGCGTAAGTTTCATAATAGGGCCTAAAAGTGGACCATCCGGGGTAAACATATATATAAATGGGTGTAACTTGTGTGTTTTTACTTTCATGTAGAAACATTTGATACTACTATTCTACTTGTCGAGTCCTACAAAAAAAATATTTTGTATTACATATTAGGTTTTCTTAGTTCACACACAGGGAAAAATTGAATTTTTTGATATGTTTGAATCGAAAGAAAATGTAATTGGAACACAAATTTGTACATATTATATATTTCTTAGCAAATACATTTTATTTGAAAACCAATAAAATATATATGGAACGCATATATTAATTTACTATAACAAAATTTATTTACAAACAATTTTTCTCAAATAAAATCTGTGTTTATAAAAAAATTAAATTATTGTTTACGAATTTCACCAAGTAAATTTTATTTAAAAAAATTTTTCGAAACATTGCAGATTTTTCGAATTTCATTTTTAATTTTTTTGTTGGTTTCGAGTTATACCTTATAATTTAAAATAACATAAGTATTAATAAGATTTGCTTTAAAGCACTAGTTTACAATTTATAAAGGGTTTTCCAACAAGAGGTGTTATTTTGGTATTCAAAGAAAAATGCAATTTTTTGAGATAAATGATCGGATGTTTATTTCATAATAAAGAGGAAGGTATGCCGTTAATAATGAAAAACAAAATCAGCCAAATGGCCACCACGACCACGCTTATAGGACCATATCCTTTTCATGAAATTTTCCCTAACCAAATCGCAAAGTGGCTGCCATATGTCCTCGATAGCCTCACGAATTCTATCTTTGAGGTCTTGAATCGACGCTGGGCTGTTGGCGTAGACCTTATCTTTCACGTGACCCCAAAGGAAGAAGATGCAAGGTGAAGAAGACCACAAGATCTCGGTGGCCAATTGTGATAACCTCTTCGAGAGATATCACGGTCCGGAAACTTTTCCCGTAACAGAGCAATGGTTTCGTTGCTTGTGTGGCACGTAGCGCCGACTTGTTAAAAGTAAACGTTGTCCAGATCAATACCATCCAACTCCGACCATAAAAAATCATTTATCATCTCTCGATAGCGCAATCCATTCACCGTAACTGTTGATCCAACCTCATTTTCGAAAAAGTAAGGTCCGAAGACCCCGCCGGACCATAAACCGCACAAAACAGTCACACGTTGAGGATGGAGAGGCTTCTCAACAATAACTCTTGGGTTTTCCGAGCCCCAGATGCGACAATTTTGCTTGTTGAAGTAGCCACCGAGGTGGAAATGGGCCTCATCAGTCAAGATGATCAATCAAGATGATTTTTCGAATTTTAATAATTTCAATGCGTTGTTGAATCGTGTATCGTTCCATTTTTAGTAATGGCGTATTTTCTACTTGTCAAATGTCAAAGAATAAAAGCTTTAAAAGTGACAGCTACCGAAATACCGGGTGATTCAAAATAACACCTATTGTTGGAAAACCCTGTATTTATTACATGTCATCATTTATTGTCAACCCATCTTAACGTAACGAATGATCTCCGAAACCATAAGAGCGAATGGGCTAAAAATTTTGCAATAGGCTCAGTTTGGGGTCATCTGTGTTTTAGAATTATTTTCACCGTGATAAGTTGGGGATTGGTCAAGATATTTGCAAAATTCGCGATTCCAGAGTGATTTGACTGAAACTTAAAATGTATGGTTATGTATATGGGTGGTTTGTCTTGATAATAGTTTGTATGTATGATTCTAACCGGTAGATGGCGCTGTAGTAGGCTTATGGTCAATATAACGTTTTTTAAAAAGTTTCCTGAAACTCGATATGTATGAAAAACAAACCAATACGTCCCAAACAGAACGGTCAATTATAAAATAATTTTACGAACATTTAAAATTTCTGAAAAAAATATTAACGTTGAATTACTGGAAAACATAAAACTGGTCTTAAAATTGAGGTATTAATATATAGCGTGATCCATTTCGAGGATTTCTAAAGAAAAAACACAGAAAATTCAAATTGAATGGGGAATGTTTATTATCATTTGAAAGAACATTCATTGGCATTTATTTTTTGAAGATTATGTCTATCAAATGTTGGCCGCGGCTACGTCTCAGATGGTCCATCCGTTGAGTCCAATTTTCGATGACTCGTTCGAGCATTTCGACTGGTAACTGGCGAATGACACGCGTGATGTTTTGCTCCAAGGCCTGAATCGAAGCGGGTTTGTCCGCATAAACTTTTGCCCAGCAAAAACTCTTATTACAAGGTAACCTGGCGGGTAAGTGAAATTCAAAAGAAATAATGACTTACCATTTAGCCAGCCTTCAGATTATTTTTACATGGGCATGACATTGGAGGAAAGTACTTCCATGCAAGCATACGAAGAGCTAACAAATAACTACCTACCCCCACGCTTACGAAGATCCAACATATAAGTAGTTATTATTGTCATTTTAATAAGGGGTTGAATAACACCTTACCAGTAATGATTTTCATAACCATTTACTTATCATATATAATTAAATACGACGAGACATGTTTTTTACTCGGAATATTCCCATCAAAAACATGGTAAGTACATGTCATTGTACATTGCATTAGCCTGTAAGACGACATGTCATTGCCCTCTGCATTAGCATGTAGTCAACAAATAATGACTTACTTATATTGACATAGATATGTATTTGTAAGTCAATTTAAGATGGGTATTGTAAAATATGCAACAACAACAGTTTTTATTAAAGAAAAATTGATTTGATAATAATATAAAAATTGGCGTTGTCGCATATTTTACAATACCCGACTTAAAATAACTTACAAATAAGTGCATATTTATGTCAATATAAGTAAGACATTATTTGTTGACTACATGTAATGCAGAGGGTAATGATATGTCATTACCAGGTAATGCAAGTGGTAATGACATGTACTTACCACGTTTTTGCTGGGTGACTTTACATATCCCCACAGGAAAAAGTCTAACGGTGTGATATCACACGATCTTGGTGGCCAATCGACCGGCCAAAAACGTGAAATTATCTGGGCCTCATCGCTGAATAAAATTTGGCTCGAAAACGTCGGATCTTCTTTGAACTTTTCATACGTCAGTCCGAGTTGCTGCGAACGGCGCCGAATCGACTCTCCACGGTCTTCGTGTATACTCTCAGCTACGGCCACTACATTTTCTTCACTGCGTGCTGGACGTGGCCTATTCAGTCGAATATTATCCATGCTGGGTCTCAAGATGGGTGGTGGTGTTGCGAATAGTACGCTCAGTAGGCCGATTATGCTGACCATAAGTTGAGCGAAGTGCACGATTTGTAAACGTTGTTAAGGCGTAAGTCTTTCTTTCATGATGAAATGCCAAAAAAAATACTTAACAAAAATAAAATGACAGCATAACACGACTCACACGTGATCTGTCAAAAAAGGTTGTTGGAAAAAAGTATCTCTACTTGGATCACCCGTTATTTTCTGAATACTAGCAAATAAATCCTTGTTTCGTAAATAATATACCCAAATAAAAATATTAATACGGAAACAAAAATTTGTTTAGAACAACGTCTTCCCAAATATATAGCATTTGTGTGTACCAAATATAATATACTTAGAGTGTACCCTAAACATTTGAATATTTAAAGCAGTATATGTTTGAAACAATAGCGTTTTTTTGAGCGTGTACTTCTAGATATTTCAGCATTTGACTTTCTCTTCAAACCCTGGTCTAGTATTTGGGTATAGTATCTAGTATCCGAGTCATGTACATATATACCGATTATTTTCACGTAAACTTCTTTGATTTACCAACAATATTTGCTATATTAGGCGTGTTTTCGTTACACCATAAGTGCTTAATTTGTATGGGGAGCTAAGCACTTTTAAGCACTATTAGTTCCCGATGAAGTTTGGTGCTTGTGTTCATGTCTTAATCGAGTATGATGTTGCCAGATTGGGCACCCTATATTTAGCAATATGGCATCCCATTTTTGGAGAGATTTTATCAATTATTGTGAATTAACGGGAAGAAGAAGAACAAAAATGGGAAATTATTTTAATATTTGCAAAAGAGTGTAAACAATTGAACATAGAATAGTAAATATATGTTTTATAAATACTTTTCACGAATTTTTTGTCTGTTTCGCACTGTTCTTTCTTCGCAACTCATGACACCATTGCTACCAGATAGTGAAAATCCTCCACTTATTGCTTATGTGCCAGTTAGTAGAAGTCAGTGGTTTTCGTTGCAAAGTGCTAAACTAAAAGTGCTAGCTTGTAACGAAAACATGCCTATTATAAATGAAATTTCAATGGCAAAAAAGTAAATGTATCACTTTGACGTTATACAACAAATTCTTTGACAAAAGTTTTACAAAGTTATATTCATTCTAAAGGAAACTTCACCTAGTACATTTCCAAGTAGATACGGAGTTCACATCTTTGTTAGTATTTGCGCAATGCTCTGCCCAATTACAGCATTTTTATATGAATCTTTCGAAATGTAGCCACACTTCCTCCAATGACAATGCTAGTAGGGTTCTACGAGAATATTGTTCCTTACACCTGGGTTTTTGTACCACTTATATAGTGAAAGACATAAAAATATCAAATTTTGGGGATTTTTAAATATTTTTGAGATTTGTTGACAAAGGATACTAGCTATAGCTTAGGCAAATCCGAGTAATAGTTTAAAGGAATTGTTCGTATTGGTCATTCATTCGGCACCCTTGAAAATGATAACCACATCTTTTGCACAATTAATTGCCATAGAATTTCAAATTCGAATTTGCTTCATTACCCTATGTGTTTTCTTCTTATCGTTCAGTCGTTATCTGTTTACATTTCGAAGACCTTGACAAGAGTATCTCTGCTGTGATTCCATTACAGTTTCGAAGAGATAATTGGCCTATTTTAATTACATCATTTGTTGTTGAGAACAAAAGCAACAGCAACAACGACAAGAGGCAAATATCAATATTTATTTACTACCAAATAAGTATCATTAAGGCCCACTTTTTAATTAACTGCTAATTAATGGCCATCGAGTTTACAGCTCTTCTTCGATGATGGAGGTCTCACCTTCACATCCCATATCCGCGTGGAGCATTGAAATCTACGTATCATTTGTTGTTGTTTTCTTCGGAGGGAGGTACAGTGGGGGCAGAACAATGGCACTTCTTTGTCAAGTGTAGTCATACATAACTGCACAAACATTCAACAAACCCTTCTGTAGTAGTATAGTGCGTGTGGCAAACATATTCTGCATTAAACATTTATATGCGCAAGGTACACTCGAAATATTTGATATTTGAGAAAAACTAATATTATATGAAATGAAAATGTTTAGATATTTTAAATGTAAAATTCGTATAATTTCAGCACTTTCTTTCATACGGAAAATTTGCATTGTCCGTTTCCAAATATAATATATTTGGAGACTTTCGAAACAACAATTTTGTTAGTGCGCGAGTTACACATATTTTATTTGAAAATAAAATGTATTTTTCCCAGTGTATATCACTCAATGTTCAACAGCAACAAACTGAACAAGTCATACTCATTCATATTTATGTTCTCTAGGCTCAAAAATTAGATGAAATCGGCAAACGCTAAAAAATCGCTTGAAAATGCTTGAAACATATATATTTTTAAGGTACACTCAAAATATATAATTTTTGGCACACACAAATGTTATACGTTTTAGAAGAATGTTTTTCTAAACAAAACTATGATTACACCCTAATATTTTTTATTATAATTTGTTAATGTTTGTAACATTTATTTATAATTGAAATCTTGTCACTATAACAATAAATTGCTTGAAGGATTGACGACAAATGATGACATGGAATAGTTAGAAATTAAAAAGTTAGTGCTTTAAAAAATAAATTAATGCTATGTATGTATAACATTTTTAACTTATAAGGTATAATTCGAAACCAAGGAAAAATTTTATATGGAGATGTTCCTAACTATTATTTTATTTTTATTAAAACACATTTTTTTTTTCAGATAATTAGTTCGTAAATATATTTTGTTATATATATTAATATATGTGCTCCAAATGCGCCATTTAAGATTTTAAATTTGAATCGGCTAAAAAAAAAATCTGATAATTTTTTAAAATTTCTGGTTTTATTGGAAAGGTTGAACTTTGTCATTTAATAATGGAACACAATATCATTCATTTGACTACCACGACTGGCTCGGCAGTACTTCGTCCGATAAACCCAATTACATTTATCCTTAATGGCTCCCCACAGAAAATAATCCAAAAGGCTCAAATCACAAGTCAAAGTAATAGGTAGTTCAAATTTAAAATTTTAAATGGCCCACCATTTACATTTAAATTGATTTTCAAATACAATGTATTTCTTCATAAATATATAACACCGTGCGACACTAATTTTTGGTCATCGAAATCTCTACATAATTCTGAAAGCTGACAAGAAACAGAACAAAACTGTTATTTTTCTGATCGAGTTCGCGTTTAAATGGACATGACATTTTTTAGGATATAATTATTTAAAATTTTGTTTGTTGTCAAATGAAAAGGCACATTTTGGGCTATTTAAATACTATATTTGTTTTTAGAAACTGGAATTTAAAAGTTGCAAAAATGGAATTGCAAATTTTAGTCCTTCACTATCCTTTAAAAACCACGGTAGAACATTTTGAAAAAATATATATTTTGCGAATCTTACTGTTCAGCTATTCAGATCCTTTGAGATAAATCAGCTCTGGGAATGTATCAAAGCCGAAGTATCAGGATCTTGCATGTGTTAAAGATTTGAATTGACTTGGAAAATGTTCCAGTGTTTCGTTGTCTTCTCTAAATACGTCTTTATCTGACAATCCTAAACAGTAGAGTGGCGTCAAAAAAAAAAGCTGATATGAAAATTTGGTTTGTTTCAAGTATATTCGCACAATTATGGGCTATTTGCAGTTTAAATAACCTCTGAAAACCAGGGTTTCCCTTAATAAAATTGTCAATTTTTATTGACCACTGGAAAATAAAACCTGGACCATTATTTATATGGTGACTTCCTTTAAAAAAATTGCAATATAAAGTCACTTTTTTCTCGATTTTAGTGCAATTTTTAGTGCATGTGCAAGCAAGTACTTGTAAGCTTAAGTGTCTGTTGAAACACTCATCGTCACTAATATGTATTGACCTTGCATAGTTTCAGTAAACTACTTGTTTACTGTTCATTTGGGTATATCTGTATTTCCTCTCACTGTAGTCGTCCCACACTATTATGTTATCCATCACTGCCCAGTGTTTTAACTCATCCTTCGTAGCATCGTAAAATTGCGAATTCTCCAAGTTTACTACTTCTAAAGATAAAAGTTGTCGAGAAATGTTTCTAAATACATAAATTCGAAGAAATGATTGATATAACATTATCAAATTTGGAAATTTGTTGTACTCATGCGAGTACTTTGTGATTGGGAATGGGTTAATTATGTTTGTATTGTTTGGAAAAAGTCTAGCTTCATATTTGATTGATTCTGCCTTTGTATTGGTAAGATGTTTAAACAACACTCAATTAATATGTGTGCAAAAAACTCTTCTTATCATTAAATAGTTTAGCTTAGAGGGAAAATACTTTTAAGGTTTTATTCTATAGGTACTCGTACATCCGTACATTTTGATTGACCACAATAAAGTATTCGAACTAAATACATACCTAGGTACATACATCGGACTTATTTAATGTTTTTTTATTTCTTCGTATGCGTATTTCTTCATCACTCTGAGCGGATCATCTTCTCTTTGTAGAAGACGCATCTCTTTCATATAGACGCACAATAACGACAAAGAGATCACCTGAAGAGCATCTCAACCGTTATATGGGATTTAATCGGTGAGCATTGCGCATGTGTGTTGTAAGTTTCTTGACTCATTCAGCTTCATCTCGTTCGCCATCGAAAACACTCTACAACAATGAAATAAAGTCAAGGTCATTTCTGTGTAAGTGTGATTTTTCGGCGATGCCAATAACAATAACCACAACCACAACAACAACACGGAATAAACTGATATACCCAAATAGGTCTTTGAAGCCCAATCGCGCGCTTTGTCATCATATTCCCCCCAACCGGTTTAACACTGCTTCAGCGCAGCCGCGACAGAGGTTGTACCAATTAAATATAGAAATGTAAAATCCGCAATAATAAGACTTTTTCAAGAGTTCTTCATATTGTATACATATTTCAACATGATTTTTATAAATAAATAATTATAGTAAGTATCACGATTATACATATATCTTGTACATGTACACATGTATGTACATTAGGGCGGGTTGATTTGTGTGGATGAAAAAAAAATTAAAAATTGTATAGCAAAAACGTAATCTACATTAAATTCTAAGAAAATTCTCCGAAGAAACCATGGGTCTAAAATCAAAACCTAATCCGCGCCTCTCGACTTGAAAATGTTTTTCCTCTTCTTTCGCTAAAATTATTTTCTTTTTTTTTGATTTATTATACCCTCACTTTAGTGATACGAGGGTATATATCATTTGCTACGGGCCAAAAGTGTAACACATCGAAGGAGTGACATAAGACCCTAAGTATGTTTGGCGGATATCCGTTTTAGGTCGTTTTTAGTCGAACGAGCAATGTCCGTCCGTCTGTCTGTCTTTATGCTAGCTGGTGCGCACGATGACTCTCGAAAGGAGCAACCGTTTTCATTGACTTCAAATTTGGTGTGTGGTAATATTTTTTTCTATCTCTGGCTAAGTTCGAAGATGTGCCATATTGGTCCTCTCCTTCTAGTACCTTCCCCACAAAGTGTTAATATTAAGTGAATTATTGATTATTTAATAACTTCGTTACTACTTATTTGAATCGTCTGAAATTCTACACATAATATTATTTTATTAGTCACTATCACCTCAAGAAAAATGGGCGAAGTTACCGCTCCCCTTTTGGTACCTTCCACACAAATGGAAAATTTTGCTCCAAAATTTAACAGCTTATAACTTTAATACCTATGCACAAAAAGACTTGAAATTTTGTGCAGTGTAATGGCTTCATAGTACCTACAATCCAGTGAAAAATGGGCGAAGTTGCCACGCCCCTTTTGGTATCTCCCACACAAAATGGCCAAATCATACCAAAATTGAATAGATCATAACTTAAATAAACGCTTACAATTCGATACAGTGCAATATATTTGAAGTTTACTGTTTAGCGAAAAGTAGGAGTATCTGTTAATCCCCCTCTGGTATCTCCTATACAAATTGACAGATAAATTCGTGTATTTCATGTTACAGTACTCACAAAGTGAGGTATACCTTGGTCGGTTTACCCGACTGAAACTTTCTTACTTGTTATATTATAGTTTATGCAATACAGGTTTTGTCTTGAGACTAATCAAAATATTCAATTATCAAAATAGCAGTTAAACCCCAATTTGCATCTCCTCTGATTTGAGTTCTATAAAAAAAATATTTAGAACACGTTTCACGTTCTTATTTGCATTATAAAATAATAATTGTTTATCGAAACTAAAGAAGGTTATTTTATAAATACTGAAAACAATTTTGAGTGCAATATTTTTTTTTGTATTTCCAATCTTTTTTATTAAATTATGAAAGAAATTTTTTTATCTACATATGTTCCTTATAAAAATATTAAATATAAAATTATATAGAAACCTTTTTACTTGGGTGAATATTTTTTTAATGAAAAAAAATTTTTGGTGTATAAAAAATATTAAGTGCAAAAAAACTACCTTACTAAACAATTTTATTCAGAAAATTCGATTTTTTTTTCTAGCATTTATTTTTTTGTGGCAAAGGCGGGCATATAAGTTTTCAAGTCGAGAGGCGCGGATTAGGATTTTATTTTAGGTACATGGTTTCTTCGGAGAGTTTTCTTAGAATTTTATGTAGTTTACGTTTTTGCTATACGATTTGAAAGAAAAAAAATCAACCCGCCCTAATGTACATATGTGTTATTTTATACTCATGCCGATGATGAATGAATTGAAACTCAAACGATGTCCCAATATTGAATGTCTTCAGTGCTGAAGTAATTTCATGTTACCTACAGTATGTCAAGAAATTGTTTTTACATCGCAAAAAAAAATTACCTTCTGCTTTAAAGTTTTGTATTATTTATGAAATAATTTTCTTTCGAAAATTAGTAAAAAAACAGCAACAAAAATAGTCCTCCTCACAATAGTAGCTGTCAAAAAAGTATTTTTATCCCCTCACATTACAGGGAGAAGGGTATACCTACACTATCGGACAAAATAAAGTGCAAATGAGTGATAACAATCTTAATACCGGAAAAATTAATGTCTTGTATTTGTATTAATTAAAATGAAAGCATATTTATTTAAGCCATAGTATGTTGTAAAAAAATATATAAAAAACATTTTTTTGAATTCATTAGAAAGCAACAAAACATAGAAACAAAATTTCACATCGCATTAGACTAAGACAAAATAAACTCAAAATTCATATTTTTATTCTAGCAGGAACATAATTTAATATTATTTAGTACTTTGTAGCTCTTCCTTTGCTCTCTAGCACTGCTTTAAGACGTTTTGACATACTTTTCGGAATTTTTCTCCATTCTCTTGGCATGGCTTCCCAGAAAGTTTCAAAGTTTCTTCGCGATTCCATCGGTATTTTTGAATCTAAAATGGCCCACAAATGTTCGATGGAGTTTAGAAAAGGCTCTGGGGGGCCATTCCATAACTTCCATCGATTTGTCTTGAAAATATTGTTATGCCACTATACTAGTATGTTTAGGATCGTTATCCTGTTGAAAAATAAACTCTCCCAATTGCATTTCTCGAGCACTTTTGTCTAGATTTTCACTCAAAATATTCACGTAGTCTCTGCCTGTCATTTTGCAATCAATTTTTACCAGGCGACCAACTCCTGCCGTAGAGAAGCACCCCCATGCCATAAGGCTACCCATTGCCACCTGCCGCCATGTTTTACAGTATGAATAAGATTCTTTGGCTTCAGCCTTTCTGAAGGTCCACACCATACCCGATTCCTTCTTTTTTCATTTTTTAATTCAATTTTGGATTCGTCTGTTCAAATAACCCTGTCCCAAAAGGTTTCAGGCATATTTACGTACTTGTTGGGGAACAAAAGTCCACTTGTTATATTTACTGCACGCAGTAGCGGTTTTTCTTGGCAAAAAAACTTTTCATACCTCTTTCATGTAACCTTCTTTGAACTGTTCGTGCAGCCACACTTAAATTTAGGTTCTCTTGTATACTGCTACTGGATGCTGATAGATTTTGTTTTACTTTAATGGCGAATTGGTCATCATCTTATTTGGAAGTACATCGATTTATTCCACAAAAAAGTTTAAAACTTGTATTAGACCCAATACTTTTAAATTTCTGAAATATTTTTCGAGCTCCGGATATCGAAATTTTGCATTTTTTTGATAAATCAGCATATGTCATACCATTCGTGTAATATGATTATCACTCATTTGCCCTTTATTTTGTCCGATAGTGTATATCATTTGCTACGAGCCAAAAGTGTAACACGTCGAAGCAGTGAGCAAAGACCCCAAGTATGTTTCGTTGAAATTCGATTTGGGTCATTTTAAGTCATTTGAGCAATGTCCGTCCGTCTGTCTGTCTGTGTGTCTGTCTCTCTGTCTGCTAGCTGGTGCGCATGATAACTCCCGAAAGGAGCAACCGATTGACGTCATATTTCGTATGCGGTAATATTTTTCACCATCTCAGGCTAAGTTCGGAGATGGTCCATATTGGTCCACACCTAAATATTAGTGAAATATTGATTCCTTATATTTTATACTACGTATTCGAATCTTCTGAAATTCCACACATAGTATTAGTCTATTAGTCGCTATTACCTCGGTGAAGTTGCCACGCCGCTTTTGGTACCTCCCACACAAATGGACCATTTTGCACCAAAAGTTAACCGCTTATAACCTTAATTCCAGTGCATATAAATACTTGGAATTACATTGTACATTGTAATGCTTTTAAAGTACTTACAGTCCAGTGAAAAATGGGCGTCATTGGCACTCCCCTATGGGTACCTCTCACACAATTGGATTATATACATGCAATTTAAATTGATAATAATTTAACTAAAACAAAAAAATAAATAAATGTACTAATATTTTTTGGGACTGATGGTGAGGGGATTCGTAAGTCGGTTTACCAGACTGAACTTTTTTTGTCGGACCCATACTCTGATCAGGAGTTCATCTATGGAAACATTTTCACGCTGCTCTGTTGTTAAAGTTATCGGCTGCATAATGAAAAAAAATAAATAGAAGCATGAAAGACATCTCAGTCGGGTAAACCGACTAAGGTATACTCGTACACTAACTTTGTGACATTGTGTATACACTAGATAGGGTCATAAAAAAAGGATGCGTTTGTCACCTCCTAGATTTGAAGACTATTCAAAGGCAATTTCATTTTTTTGTGCACCCTACATATTGCCCTTTTAGTGTTCTTTATACTGTGTTGCTATTTGAAGTCCGATCGTAATGGGATGCACATCGTAGTTCACGTTTTGGAAAGGGCTACATTTCTTCCACTGACCATTTTTGACCCCGAGGTCAAATTCGATAATTGACCTCTGTTATCTCGTTTTCTACCCCCGTAGACTTATGGACTTATTTTGTAACAAAAATAAAGGCAATTTAAAATACTGAAACGTTTGTCTTTGAAGTACTCAGTTTTATTTATAGACAAAAAAGTTACATAGGATTCAAAATTGTAAAATATATCCTGAGGTCAAATTCGACTAGTTTGTTTTGGTCTCGTTTCTGTCTCACTCTCTCTCACAGACACATGAATAACCCAATACCACAAACGAACAACACTATGGCGGTTCTTTACATCATCAACAAATTAAATTTGCGGTATTCTCCAACTAATTTTTTAGCTTTTTTAAGGAAGAATTTATGAATAAAATCATTTTGTTTTCCCATTCACCCTACACTCCACCAAAATAGTATTTTTTCCACTAATTCCTGATTTAATCTAGTATGATCTTTAAGTATGATACGTCGATGGTCATCCCTTGACAATGACAACACTTCTTCCGTACTTACGTTTGGAATCCGAGGTAAATATTTACTAGTGACTTCAGTTATTTGATTTTCAACCCCATGATACTTATTTTGAAACACATGGAAAGGCATTTGTATGTAGGTTAAATATGGTGTTCAAACAAAATAAACATGTCTATAACATTTTATTAATAATTCTATATAACTTATTTGCTTATGATACAAATGCAAACCGTAAAAGGATAGTAAAGGGTGGGTCACTTAAAATTTGAATCGGCTATAACAAAATTTACTGATAGTTTCTTCAAATTTCTGGTTTTATTGGAAATGTTGAACATTGTCATATAATAATGTAACACAATATCAATCATGCGACTACCACGACTGGCTCTTCTTCCTTTTTTTAGGCTTTACAAACATGTGCACACAGTCATAGAACTCTGTATCACAGTGTGGTGTCGGGCATAACAAACGTGCATACATACATATGTCATATCATCGCATACGAGTATTCGCTTTCAACTAGCATTTAATTTAATATCTTGATTGCGACATTTTGCACTTAAGACAGCAATCTTATGTACATATCGCTCACTTACTTCAAGACTGTCATAATTAAAATTTAAAAATTTTCGAAATGTGTAACTTTAAGTCCGTTTAAAAAGACGAAATATGAAGTTTAAAAACGGTGGAATAATCCGAAATATGATTGTTCACTTATAAACTAAATTACGTTGAGATTAATTCATGGATATTTGCAAACTTCGCATTTCTGTAAGGTAACTACAAAAATTTTAAATTTTGATTTAAGACGCTCTTGAAGTGAGTGAGCGATATTTGTCTTATGTACATAGATACGTATGTATTATAGGCAAAACATTATAATACGTAAGTAACAAATAACAATACTCGTACATACTACATACATATGTATGTACTAGTATGAAATGTGTTACATTCATCACCTCAAATGTTTTGCGCTGACTCCACATACTTAGCCGGATGGATGTGCTAATGGCCATTATTTATCTGAAGATGGTTAAATGTACTCATATGTATGTATGTATGTATGTATACTACCTATGTACATACATATATACATACCATCGACGTCATTCTCATGCTGTTAATTTATAGCAGAATCCACTTTCGTTATTTTCTGTGTTGAGCAATCAATGTATGTACATATTTATTTTATTGTCTATCTTTATATCGATTGGCTCTTTGTAAAATCGAACCTTCTTTGTTTTCTGGCTTTCATTCAGAATAATTTATTTCCACTACTAATAACATGAATAAACTATGAGCCGCATAGCCTTACTCGGGGGATGGGAAAACAGACATTATTTATATCTTTGAGTTGAAATAAAATATATTTGTGAGCAAAATTTGTAAATACTATATATTTCTGTACGATATAGTACAACAAAATATATTTGCGAACTCAGTTTTTTAAAATAAAATATGTGCTAACATACACGACGAAAAAATCGCTTCTGTAAAATATTTATTGTCCCAAACATATTCATCTTGAAACATATATACTCGTACGTTTGAGGTAGACTCTAACTATGTAATACGAGTATTTGGCACGTACAAATATTATATATTTGGGAAATATTTTAGTTGTTTTTATTTAATGAACAAGCTCGAGGTCAAGTTCTGATGTTTATTTATTTATTCGATATTTCGTTCCTCTTTGAGAAACATCTTCAGGAATATGAGTATGTAAACAAAACTAACACAAAACATAACCAGTAAGGAAAAGCAGAAAGTCGGGCGGGGCCGACTATATAATATCCTACACCTCCCTAACAATGCGATAAGGGTCATTGCGACAATAATTTGGAATAATTGGTAAATGGGCAAGAACATATATTCAGAATTATAATCGTTCCTAAATTGAGAAACATCATTCTGGAGAATTTTGTAATGATCGGAAGTAAAGTACAACTTCTATAGCGATTTGTAACCAAATCAGGAGGAACATATATATGGAGGTTATATATAAATCTTAAATAATTTTCCCCGAATACTCATTCATGTAAAATGGAAACGCCATTCTGTCGAATTTCGTACTGATCGAATATAAAATACAGTCTCTACAGCGCTTAGATGTCAAGTCGGTGCTAACATATATATGGGGGCTATATCTAAATCTGAACCGATTTTCTCCGAATTTGGCAGTATTCCTCCATGTAATAAGAGACCTCTTTCTGCCGAATTTCGCTGTGATCGGATATAAAATACAGTTTATACAGCGCTTGAATTTCAGATTGGGGGTAACATATATATGGCGGCTATATCTAACTCTGAACCGATTTTCTCCGAATTTGGCAGTATTCATTCATGTAATAAGAAACCTCTTTCTGCAGAATTTCGTACTGATCGGATATAAAATACAGTTTCTACAGCGCTTACATGTCAAATGGGGGTAACATATATATGGGGTGTTACAAACAAATGCACAAAGTCATAATACCCTGTACCACAGTGTGGTGTAGGGTATAAAAAGACATACGTCATGCCTTGTTGCCGTCTGGAAATATTTATTCCATCCTAATAATATTTTATTTGGGATTATTATCCAAGAGCTTTAAGTATCCAGAAAATATATCGATTGGAAATATACATTTTTAAGAAATTGTTAACGTCGATTGTTAAATTTCTCCATATTCCAAATCATAATGTTTTGCAAAGTACGAGTATTCAAGAAACTGTTAAGGTCAGAAGATAAGGTTCAGGTTTTGGTTAGGGCGAAGGCAGTTTTTTTCAAGCTCACACAGACCAGTTTAGGTCCCTAGTGTTACCACGGTCTGAAATGCCCCTCCTCGAACCCAACCTGTTTGACATAGGAAGTTCTCGATATTACGAATATAGGTACTGGAAAGATCTGTTAGACTCCCTAGAAAGGCCGACCACAGTATATCCAGACGTAGTTTACTAAAATCAGGACAGTCACATAGCAAGTGCTTAATGCTCTCCACCTCTTCCTCATCTTCACAGCTTCTGCAGAACTCATAACAGTCAATACCCAACCTTCTGTCGTTTTCGCCGATCAGACAGTGTCCCGTCAGTAATGATACTAAAGTAGACAATATTTTCCTCAGATCATATCTCAACCAGATTTGTGTAGCTACCCTACAGGTGCCGATTTCTGTCCATCTTTCGTTAGACTGCGTTAGTGGCAAACCAATATATGCAAATTCTTCGAGAATTAATAGATTGTTTCTATTACCTGGTATTCTGCCAACCCATTCGTCTCTGGCTGGTATCATAGTGATGTAGTTCATCTCGAAGGTGTACACCGCTGGTATATAATCCACTCGGTCGGTTACCATAGCACTGCACTTTAATATCCTCAAAGTGTAAAGCTATCCTTGATAGCCGTAGTTCTTGTACCTCCACATTGATAGGTGGTTTACGAGGGTTGCTATATATATTTCTGGCCTAGGCAACACTAAGTGTTGTCAGATGGCGCCAGGCAACACTTATGGTGATTTCGTTTCTGAAAAATAATATCACCACAACATGTTGCGACATTTTAAAAATCCCCCCTGCACCCACTGCTAATTTCGCATTTTGCATGCGAACAATCGAACAAAAATCGTGCGGTGAGTAAAACCCAAACCTACATTATGGCGCAACCATTTGATAGTGCATTAAGAATGTACGCTTTCAATTAGGTTTGGTTCTGAAGTTTGCTTTTCGACGGTGCAACACTCCACACCGTGGACTGGGCTGAGTGTGGAAAATGCGATATTTTCGCATCTGCGGAGTGTAATAATTTTACAAACGAAATCAAAACCCGTTCATACGGCTGTACCATTTTTACAAACAAACATAAAAATGCGGTTTCAGTGTAAAATGTAGAAAAAGTTTTATATTTTTTTGCACAAACGAAATCACCATGAGTAAATAATTCTTTAATTCTGAGATAAATTTAATTCTGAGATCCTGAAAAAATAAAACTATCAAATAATGTATGGATACGTAGTCAAGTAGTAAAATTAACAAGTACGAAAATTTTATTCGATTAAACCGACTAAGGTATACCCTCACTTTGTGAGTAAGGGGTTTCAAAAATACTGCTATTTTTCGCTGAGCAGTAGATAACTCAAAGACATTCCACTGTACCGAATGTGTTTAGTTTTTGTGAATTGGTATTAATGTTTTTAGCTATTAAGATTTGGTCCGATTTGGCCATCTATCATAATAGTCTATCCACGACTTCGATAATTGCAGGTTACATGGTTTTGATGCAATTTTACTGATTTTACCCATTCATTCATTTACAGAGCAATGCATAGAAGCTGATCAAGTGGCCAAATGAAGATAGATAACCAACTGATGAACATTGCAATGTCAGCCACTGACAATAACCACTCCGATGAAGGCGAGAGTCTGCTTCCAAGCATATACGTTCACCCCACTCTGGCAGATTATTATACGAGCAAGTGTAGCTGTTCTGTACACTTGACAACGATGAACATTAAAAGAACATTTTTTTTTCTTTTGCAGATCTCACACCCTTCGTAACACTTTCCATGTTTGTGGGCTCGTTATTAGCGGTGGTCAACATTTCCATTTTCTGCTCCACGATATCAAAGATACGCAAGAGATGTGATCCCTGCACCCGGATTCCTTCAATTGTCTTGTGCTCACTGTATCCCGTAATAAGTTGTGCTGCGCTCACGACCATTATGCTACCGAAGGGTTGGCTTATATGTCACACCGTGATGCACTTGTGTTTCACCGTTGGCGCAGTGGTGTTTCGGCAATTGTGCTTCGGTTATGTGGGCTCTGAACTGAACTATATGAAAGAAAGCGATGAGGGAGTGGTGTCCATACGTACCCCGCCGTGCTGCTGCTGCTGCCTCTGTCTGCCTGCAATGATGCCGTCAAAGGCCAAACTCACTTTGCTACGGTACATGGTGTGGCAGATGCCCTTTGTACAGGGTTGCATCATGTTGGTCCTGAATCTCATCTACTACCGGGAAGAGGTAACATTTCAAGCTAAGTCATATGTAATCCCCGAACAAAAACTAAGCGCTTTATGTTTCATCTTTCTCGGCACATCTCCTCACAACTCCAGGAGCTGTACCACAGTGTTACCATCTACTTCATACCGTTCCTCGTCTGTTCCATACTGATTGGCATATGGGCTCTGAACATAATAGTGCGTATGGTTAACGCCATTCATTCCGAATACGGCTTAATGGTATGTAGTCCCGATGTCCTTCACCACCTTCTCGTCGTTCTGACGTAGATAGCTATGTTTTTGTATTCATCTTAATTCACCCATTGTCATCGTTTTGCAGAAGAAAATGTTTTGTCTGCAACTAATCCTGTTGCTGTGCAAACTGCAGTATATGCTGCTGGACAGTCAATTGAATAACATCACACTGGGCGGCTATTATCCGATTAACCACACAATATACAAACAAAGTAAGTGTACCCACCTCACCCCCATGCACTCGTCATCCACACTTATAAGTATAATCCCTCTCTCTCTCTCTGGTCAATTTTCGATTTACTTGCAGCTATAATAAATCTTTTGATTTTGGTGGAAATGGTTTTGGTATCGCTGTTGGTTCAAAACGCCTACAAAGCACCGGTCTAACGATGGACAAATCGAAGCTGAAGTCTCAGTATAGGACACTCAATCGGGCCAGAAGAACATTACAATTGTGATATGCATAACATAAATAATATATCAGTAAATACCTAAGTTATAAGTACATATCTTGAGTTGCATTACATATTTATACATACACATTTATAAACATACAAAAGACGTTTTAAATTAAATACATCCTCACAAACACACACATTGAAATTAATCAGAAACAACTTGTTATTTTTCATGGGCTGGACGAACTAAAAACTTTATGCATTAGTTAAAGCTACGGTCACACGGACTGAATACAGTACCTGACACTTTAATGTCAAACACAGCAAACAGCATAAGTTAAATTTGAAACCAATTAAATGTTTACTATTTAATGGTTTTCTTCTAAGAAGTAGATAACCCAACTGGCTACCCACTTATGAGTAAACAACCCAACTGGTCGTCTACTAAAAAACTAGTTGTCGTCTATGGGGTAGATAACCCCACAGGTCCTCCAATAAGAAGTAGATAACCACACTGGGCGCCTACTCAGGAGTAAATAGCACGACTGTAAGAATAGGTAAGAATAGATAAACCAAGTGGTCGTTTACTAAGGAGTAAACAAGTAAGAAAGTTTCAGTCGGGTAAACCGACTAAGGTATACCCTCACTTTGTGAGTAATGTAATATTGAATATTACTCGAATTATTCTGTCAATTTGTGTGGGAGTTACCAGAAGGGGTTTATATAATACACCTTTTCGCTGAACATTAGATACTTTAAATTCATTGCACTGTGCCGACTTATAAGCATTAATGTGCACTGGTATAAACGTTATGTGACATTAAATTGTGGTATGATTTGGGAATTTTGTGTGGGAGGTACAAAAAGGGGCGTGGCAATAACGCCCATTTTTCACAGGGCTATAGGCATTACACTGTAAAAATTTTCAAGTATTTTTATACACTGGTTTTAATGTTATAAGCTGTTAACTTTTGGTGCAAAAAGGTACCTTTGTGTGGGAGGTACCAAAAGGGGCGTGGCAACAACACCCATTTTTCCCTGGACTGTAGGCAATATAAAAGCATAATACTGTACAAAATTTCAAGTATTTTTATACACTGTTATTAATGTTATAAGCTGTTAATTTTTGGTGCAAAATGGAGCATTTGTGTGGGAGGTACCAAAAGGGACGTGGCGACTTCGACCATTTTTCTCGAGTTGATAGCGACTAATAAGCTAATACTATGTGTGAAATTTCAAAAGATTCGAATAAGTAGTATAGCAGTTATTAAAGAATCAATATTTCACAACATTTTAACCCTTTGTGGGGGAGGTACTAGAAGGAGTGGACCAATATGGCCCATCTTCGAACTTAGCCGGAGATAGAAAAAAATATTACCACATACCAAATGTGAGGTCAATCGGTTACTCCTTTCGAGAGTTATCGTGCGCACCAGCCAGCAGACACACAGACAGACAGACAGACAGACAGACGGACGGACATTGCTCATTCGACTTAAAATGACCCAAAACGGATTTCCTCCGAACATACTTGGGGTCTTAGGTCACTCCTTCGACGTGTTACACTTTTTATACCCTCACTTTAGTGTGACGAGGGTATATATCATTTGCTATGGAAAAAAGTGTAACACATCGAAGGAGTGACCTAAGACCCCAAGTATGTTCGGCGGAAATCCGTTTTGGGTCATTTTAAGTCGAATGAGCAATGTCCGTCCGTCTGTCTGTCTGTCTGTCTGTCTGTGTGTCTGATGGCTGGTGCGCACGATAACTCTCGAAAGGAGTAACCGATTGACTTCAAATTTCGTATGTGGTAATATTTTTTTCTATCTCCGGCTAAGTTCGAAGATGGGCCATATTGGTCCACTCCTTCTGGTACCTCCCCCACAAAGGGTTAAAATGTTGTGAAATATTGATTCTTTAATAACTGATATTATACGTATTCGAATCTTCTGAAATTCCACACATAGTATTAGTTTGTTAGTCGCTATCAACTCGAGGAAAATGGGCGAAATTGCCACGCCCCTTTTGGTACCTCCCACACAAATGCACCATTTTGCACTAAAAGTTAAAAGCTTATAACAATAATACCAGTGTTTAGAAATACTTGAAATTTTGTACAGTGTAATGCTTTTATAGTGCCTACTGTCCAGTGAAAAATGGGCGTTATTGCCGCGCCCCTTTTGGTACCTCCCACACAAATGCGTCATTTTGCACCAAAAGTTAACAGCTTATAACATTAATACCAGTGTATAAAAATACTTGAAATTTTGTACAGCGTAATGTTTTTATAGTGCCTACAGTCCATTGATAAATGGGCGTTATTGTCAAGCCCCTTTTGGTACCTCTCCCACAAAGGTACCATTTTGCACCAAAAATTAACAGTTTATAACATTAATATCAGTGTATAAAATTACTTGAAATTTTGTACAGTGTAATGCATTTATAATGCCTATAGTCCAGTGAAAAATGAGCGTTATCACCACGCCCCTTTTGGTACCTCTCACACAAAATGGCCAAATTATACCACAATTTAATATCTCAACGTTAATATACCAGTCCATATAAACGGTTACAATTCGGCACAGTGCAATGTATTTAAAGTATCTGCTGTTCAGCGAAATATAGGTGTATTTCTTAAACCCCTTCTGGTACCTCCCACAAAAATTGACAGAATAATTTGTGTAATATTCAATATTACATTACTCACAAAGTGAGGGTATACCTTAGTCGGTTTACCCGACTGAAACTTTCTTACTTGTTTCCGTAGCAAATGATATATACCCTCGTCACACTAAAGTGAGGGTATAATAACATAACTAGTCATTTACTTAGGAGTAGATAACACTATCGGTACTCTACTAAGGAGTAGATAACACAACTGATTGACAACTAAGGAGTAGATAATCCGTCTGGTCCTCTAATAAGGTTTAGACAACCCAACTGACCGCCAACTAATGAGTAAATAACCCTGCTGGACGTCTCCTAAGCTGCAGATAACCAAGCTTGTCGTCAACTAAGATTTCAACTAAACTGGACCTCTAATAAGGAGTAGATAATTCAACTGGACGTTTTTTATTTTATTCAAAAATATTGAGTATTGATAGTTTATTTTTTATTTAATTTTAATTATATTCGCACGCGACATGTCGCATGCGACATTTTATTCCATTATTATTTTTATGTTTATTTTTTTTTTACTTTTTATGCAACTAGACATCTAAAGGTTGATTATAAATGATTTTGAATATACTCAATATATTTATTTTCACAAAAAAAATATTTTTCTTACATTCTTTAAATATAAATCGAGATTTAAAAGAGAGATCATTAATGAAACCATAACATGCAATACAAATGTTTAAAACTTAAATTTTGCAATTGTTCGAATATTTCAAAATGTGTTATGAATAAATGTAATTTTCGGGAAAATAAGTTAAATTTGATAGATTCCCTATAAAAAAATGGCAAAACAACATACTTTTATAGACATAACATTTTTTGGCTGCGGTTGACATCTCTTTGGAAATGAACATATACTGATCTTCAAGGAGATGCGAAATCAACTCTTTTATGTCCAGCATGGGGTCAAATCTACTATAATAACTAAACAGATTAAATCGTAAACTAAACCTATCACTGGATGAAATAAGCAATAATATAATAAACCATTTGATTTTCCGAGACGTGTTTTGCGACCTATTGACGTCTGAGAGGTATTATGCAGAAAGTTTGCACACATACATACATACTCGTATAGTTAAGAGTGTGGCTTGAATGATACCCTACTTAGATTAACGAAATTTTAAGAGTTGGGATCAAAATAATATAATTCTTTCTGATATTTATTCGTATTAAACTAGAATATGTTTTGAGACAATTTTTGCATCAATATCGTTTTTCAAAACGATATTAACTTAAAATTATAGAATATTATCGCGAATTCAATTCGCAAATATTTTATTGCAGATTTTTGGTTTAGAAATATATGTACGTACGTTACCGATGGTTACATACATACATATATATAAAGTACTTACGTAGACATATCATAACCTCGTTCCACTGCCAAGTCCATGACGAATCAAATATGAAAAGAAGGTCTTGTCTTCGTCAGCTGAAATAGAAGAAAAAATTTTAATGGAATTGGTTTTATTTATGTTGAAACAGAATATTCGAAATTCAAAAGACATATTATATTTTAAAATATTTTCCTTGAGAACTTTTAGACAATTGTAAATAAACAAAGACATATGTACATACATATTTTTTTCAAAAAATTACTATATTCAGAGGAAAGTGATTTATAATTATGGAACTGTATAATAACACAGTACAACATTTTTCAGCTCATTTATTTGGAACTTAATTCTGAGAATTGGATGTGAAAGTAGCCCCAAAAATAAAAACTTCTGCATCATTCGTTTAGTCAAGTTCGCTCAATTAATAATTTAATGGCCATGCGAATTTTTTTGCTCAAGGTGGATTTTAAGCACTTTTTCTATCTTTTTGTTCTCGGAATACCTCTTTTGTGTCTGAAGCTAAGTTGTAGATATTGAATAGGAGAAAAAATGCGGAACAAACCTACCCGAAAAAAGTGCATAATGTGCCTTAAAAATCGCAATCATCCAATTCTCAGAATTGAGTCCCAAAATCAGTTTGTGCAAATTCCTTTCAAAAAGTTTAAAATGGTCGGCGGTTTTTTTTTTATTTTTTTGCTGACACCAGCAAATATGTGTTTTTGTATATAATCAACTTTTATACAAGAGTTGATATTATATTCTCGATAACAAAAAATACACACATAATACTTATATCTATTGCATTTGTGCTGCTTTATGTATGTATGTAAATAAAGCGCTGAGGACTCAAGGGACCTAACCCATGTGGGCATATAATTGAGTTATATGAAATTCTTAGATCTTTATGAGAGATCCATCTCCTGTAGAACGAACTAATGGACTTCCGCATTAATAAGAGATTTTGACACTTGGTTATGACATATAAAATGTGGGTTAGGACACCTTAACTCTTAGTGCCCAATATAGTTCACAATTCAAAATACTCTACTTTTACTTCGTTAGTTCTTTCCTAGCTGTGATCCTAATAAGGACAAGGGGTAGTCTGTGGGCGGTAGTGATATTCTACTCCGTGCCCAGAGCAGTGTCGGTCGTCGGTTGGTTCACTTGACTCAGTCGAGGGTTCCCTTTCATTTCTTTATGATTTACAACACAGAACGGTTTATTTAGCGCTTCAACAAATAAATCTAACAAAGCTTATTGGATTCACAATGTAATATTATGTGTGAGTTTGTACGTGTATACTCACCTACTCACTCACTCACTTCTGTGAGTGTATGTATGGACAGACACAGACTGGCTTCAAGGCAAACTTGTATTGACTCCTTCACAAGCAGACGAATCCTACAGTTGCCTACGTACACGCACACACAAGCAGATATGTCCTACAAATACCCTTCCCTATTGGCAAAGTTACTAGTGTATGCACGCTGAAAAAAATCGCTTCTGTAGTATATTGCCCCAAACATATCCGGCTTGAAACATATATATGTTTAGGGAACACTCTAAATATATAATATTAAGTGCTCACAAAATTTATATAATTGGGAAGATGTCGTTCTAAACAAATCTTTGTTTCAATCCTAATATTTTTTTTATTTCGGACTATCATTTCCGAAACAAAGATTTATTTGCATTAATTATTCAGAAAATATATTAATACTTTAATTTTAAAACATGTTTTATGTTTTTCAGTAAATCAACGTTTATTCTTTCGGAAATTTTAAATGTTCGTAAAATTCCTTTATAATTGAAATGATATAATCTGATACATTTCTTGATAGGTTGAAAGCAAATGATGACTTGGAATAAATATAAATTAAAAATGAGTGCTTTAAAACAAAAGTTATTGCTATTTATGCCATTTTAAATTTGTAAGGCATAACTTGAAATCAATGAAAAAATAATAATGAAATTCGAAAAATCTGCATCATTTTCAAAAGCTTTTTTAAATAAAATATATTTGGAGAAATGATCTATACGCGGTGCGACCATGCTATGAAGCCGACGCGGCGCAAATCTGCGGCGCACCGCAGCCGGCCTTTTTTTCAGCCGTCGCCGCCGCCGATTTTAGCGACTCACATCGGCTGAAACTCAGCCGCAGAACTAACATTTACGCTACCATGAAAATTAAGAAAGTGACTATTAAGTAATACAATAGGGTCAGAATTTTTAATAAAATTTATGTTTGCGTAAAATTTATAAAAAGTTTCTAAACGGATTTCGCTATTATTTATTTAAAAAAATTCCAAAAATGTATGGAATTTGAAATTGGATTGCGTTATTGGGTTTTACGGAAATTTCAATAGCCCTTGAGCGGCTGAACCAATATTTACAAAGTCTACGTCGTTTTAAAGAGAGTACAAGAGACACTATGTCATTCACAATAAATTCTCTTTCACAACAAAGACTAATAAGTAGAGATTAATTGAACCGATTTTCGACATGACATCAAAACATCCATAACTTTTCTTAAATTTTTGTGTTCATTTTAAGTTTTTTCATCTAATTGTAAATATCTTAAAGCGCAATTTTTGCCTGACAATGACATCGTGCGCCATTGTTTGTTGTAACGTTATCGGCTCAGCCGATTGCTGATATTTGATCGGCTCAGCTGATTGTTGCCGCCGCCGCCGATAATTTTGGTCGGCATCATTGCCTGGGTGCGAGTGATCCGAGGAGCGGGAAACATAGAGAGAGAGAGAGAGAGCTAGATATCGAAAGCTTCAACCACTCCTCAAATTTACTCTCACAACAAGTAAGAAAATTTAAGTCGGTTATGTAATGTAATATGGTACAACGGGAAGGAGATGCCAAGACGTTGAAAAACGATTCACTCTTTGACAGACTATAGTCATTGGAAATATAACGCGAGTAATTAAAGCGACGGATTAAGTTCGGCCATGCCGAATCTTATATACCCAACATGGATCGCATGGGAATGGTTTCAGATACAAATAAACTCATTATACCAAATTTCAACCCAATTCGTTGAAATTTGAGGTTTTTTTTGAGTTACGAAGTTAGATCTAGAGGAAGATTTGTATGAGGGCTATATCAAAGCATGGACCTACGACTACCGTTGCTCGAGTGAAGGATTCCAAGTATAAAAAACTCAGCTACCCATTTTCAGCTCGACCCGTTGAAATTTGTGGTCTCTGCGGCATTAAGAAGTTAAATCGGAGAGATGCTACACACAGAATACAGTTTGGTTGCCTCAACCGAATTTTGATAGTTCTGTCTACTCTATGCAATTTCATCAGGACAACCAATATTTTGGTTGTGGTATACTTCTGCTTCGATGTTGACAATAATCATATTTTGTTGCGCCAACTACGAAAATGGTGGCTTAAATTATCTGTTGTAGTTGCCACAACCAACTGTTTTAAAAATTGGTTGTTCTGACAATTTGTCAGTCATATACTACCGGCAATTAATTAAAAAAGTTTTCATTAATTTTTATTTTATTTATTGAACAAAAAACAATTCATAACAAAATTAAAAATCCCATATTACAAATTCATCACTATTTTGAGATGTGGAAATATTTGATACACATTTTAGTACACGAAAAAAAAACTTTTATGCAAATATCGCTTAACCCTGTGCTTTCAATTTCATGATTGTTGCTTTTATTTATTAATTTTTTTTTTCTGTTGTAGTAACCAATTCTTCGTTGCAATAACAATCTTTGGTCTATTGATACAATTTCTGTTGTCAAGAATAAAACATTGGTTGTCACAACCAATAATCGATCATATGGTACTATAATGAAAATTTAAAATTGGTTACCACAACTAACCGAGTGTCAATGAAAAAACAATCTTAATTCGATTGATACAACCATCGATTTAGTTGCAAGAATTTTCATTTGATCGTATCCATGTTATTATTGTTGTTTCAACTAATTATCTATATATATAAAAGAGAGTGTCTGTTTGTGGGTTTGTTTGTGGGTTTGTTTGTATGTTTGTATGTTTGTTCCGTATAGACGTCTAAACGGCTAGACCGATCATCTTGAAATTTTCACAGAATGTACATGTGAAGGGGGTGCTGAAAATAGGGTACTTGAATTTTCGATATATCAAGTGGGCGTGGACCCGCCCATATGGGTAAAATTTTGGTATTGAGAAAAATTTTTAGCTAGAGTGCTGAAATTTTGTGTATATGCATTTAGTGACAGATTATGTGAATTTTCAAAAAATGGGCGGAATCGGACCAATGGGCGTGGCCCCGCCCATATAAGCCAAATTTTGAAATTCAAATATTTTCCACAATGTATTAGAGAGAGTTCTGTATTTGAGTGTATATGTATCTGGTGACAGTCTACGTGATTGGTCCAAAAATTGGCGGGATCGGCCCAATGGGCGTGGCCCCGCCCACATAGACCAAATTTTGAAATTTCGATATCTCGAACAATTTGCTAGCGAGAGTGCTGCAATGTTGTGTATATGTATCTGGTGACAGTCTACGTGATTGGTCCAAAAATGGGCGGGATCGGCCCAATGGGCGTGGCCCCGCCCACATAGACCAAATTTTGAAATTTCGATATCTTGCACAATTTATTATCGAGAGTGCTGCAGTTTTGTTTATATGTATCTGGTGACAGTCTCCGTGATTGGTCCAAAAATGGGCGGGATCGGCTCAATGGGCGTGGCTCCGCCCACATAGACCAAATTTTGAAATTTCGATATTTTGCACAATTTGTTAGCGAGAGTGCTGGAATGTTATGTATATGTTTATGGTGGCAGTCTACGTGATGGCTCCAAAAATGGGCGGGATCGGACCAATGGGCGTGGCCCCGCCCACATAGACCAAATTTTGAAATTTTGATATCTTGCACAATTTGCTAGCGGGAGTGCTGCAGTGTTGCGTATATGTATCTGGTGGCATTCTACGTAATTGGTCAAAAAATGGGTGGGACCGGACCAATGGGCGTGGCCCCGCCCATATAAGCCAAATTTTGAAATTAATATATCTTGCACAATTTGTTAGTTAGAGTGTTGTAATGTTGTACATATGTATCTGATGGCAGTCCACGTGATTGATCCAAAAACGGGCGGGATCGAACCAATGGGCACCGCTCATATAAGCCAAATTTTAAAAATGTGATATATTGCACAATTTGTTAGCGAGAGACCTGGAATTTTGTGTATATATTTCAGTTGGCGATCTACGTGATTGGTCCAAAAATGGGCGGGTTCGGACCAATAAGCGTGGCCCCGCCCACATTGACCAAATTTTGATATCTTGCACAATTTGCTAGCGAGAGTGCTGCAATGTTGCGTATATGTATCTGGTGGCATTGTACGTAATTGGTCAAAAAATGGGTGGGATCGGACCAATGGGCTTGGCCCCGCCCATATAAGCCAAATTTTGAAATTGATATAACTTGCACAATATGTTAGCGAGAGTGCTGGAATTTTGTGTATATGTACATGGTGGCAGTCTGCGTGATTGGTCCAAAAATGGGCGGGATCGGCCCAATGAGCGTGGCCCCGCCCACATAGACCAAATTTTGATATCTTGCACAATTTGCTATCGGGAGTGCTGCAATGTTGTGTATATGTATCTGGTGGCATTCTACGTAACTGGTCAGAAAATGGGCGGGATCGGACCAATGGGCGTGGCCCCGCCTTTATAAGCCAAATTTCGAAATTGATATATCTTGCACAATTTTTTATCTAGAGTGCTGTAATGTTTTACATATGTATCTGGTGACAGTCCACGTGATTGGTCCAAAAATTGGCGGGATCTGACCAATGGGCGTGCCACCGCCCATATAAGCCAAATTTTGAAATTGAATTATTTTGCTCATTTTGTTAGCGAGAGTGTTGAAATTTTGCGTACATGTATCTGGTAGCAGTCTACGTGATTGGCTTACAAATGGGCGGAATAGGACCAGTGGGCGTGGCACAGCCCATATTTTGATATATCTTGCAAGTATTATATAGGAAATACATGAACAAAAATGCTCGGTATGCGATAATTACAGCTGCTCACTCCAATACAATCGCAATATGATAATGTGATGCATGACAAATGAAACAAGAATTAGGAAATTTTATAAGTATACATTTCTATTTTCTGGACTTTCCACTGAATTCGGTATTTTTTCATTCAGTGAATTTATTACTAATACCAGTAAGGAAAGGCAGAAAGTCGGGCGGGGCCGACTATATAATACCCTACACCTCCCTAACAATGCGATAAGGGTCATTGCGATAATAATTTGGAAAAATTGGTAAATGTATTTTGAACCGATAATCGCTAAATTAAGCAATATTCGTTCCTAAATTGAGAAACATTTTTCTGGAGAACTTTGTAATGATCGGATGTAAAGTACAACTTCTATAGCGCTTTGTAACCAAATCTGGGGGACTAATCTAAATCTGAACCGATTTTCTCCGAATTTGGCAGTATTCCTTAATGTAATAAGAAACCTCTTTCTGCCGAATTTCGTACTGATCGGATATAAAATACAGTTTCTACAGCGCTTACATGTCAAATCGGGGGTAACATATATATGGGGGCTATATCTAAATCTGAACCGATTTTCTCCGAATTTGGCAGTATTCCTTCATGTAATAACAAACCTCTTTCTGCCGAATTTCGTACTGATCGGATATAAAATACAGTTTCTACAGCGCTAATTTTGACATGGGCAGCGAAGTGCACCGGGCTCAGCTAGTGTATATATAAATACAACCGACAGACGGCGTAGGCAATATACTGTTTGTTGCTAGTACTATTTTTTTATTGTTACAATCGAATTCCAACCAATTATTTCCCTGAGTGTGTATATGAAGGCTATATCAAAAAATGGTCTGATATTGCCCATTTTCAATCCCAACATACAGATGCAGATATAAGAAATATATTTACCAAATTTCAGCCACCTAGCTCAAGTATTTAGATTGTAGAGTGATTACAACAGAGGGATGGATAGACGGACTTTGCTAAATCGTCTTAGAATTTTACGGCGATTAATAATACGTATATCAATATTTAGTGGTAGAGAGTATAATAAATATATGAGAACCTTTAGATGATTGCTGCAGAAGTTATGAAAATGTTGTGTTCGAATGAATCTGTCAATTTTTGTGGGGGTACCAGACTGAAGAAAAACGCATATTTTGCGATGAACAGTAGATACTTCAAAGACATTGCACTGTACCGAATTGTAAGTTGTATGTATGTATGCATGTGCACCGCCGCCGTTATGAGTCATTCCATTTTAGTATAATCTGGCCACTTTGTGTAGGAGATACCAAAATAGCAGTGGCATTAATGTAAATTTTTTCGCGGACTGTAGGTAGTATAAAAGCATCAATATTTCATTAAATTGTAACCCGTTGTGAGGGAGGTACAAGAATAAGTGGGCAAATATGGCCAAATTTGAAGTCAATCCGTTACTCCTTTCGAGATTTATCATGCGATCCAGCCAGACAGACGGACGGACACTGCTCAAATGACTTAATATGTTTCAAAACTTATTTCCGCCGAACATACTTAGGGTCTTAGGTACCTTATTCAATGTCTTACAGTGTAGGTCCGTAGCAAATGATATACATAAACTATCCTCCATTAATGTTTATATGAGAGAATGTTTTGATGTCGATATAAGTATAATGTATACCATTTTGTGGGATGACGATGAAAAGCACTAAATCTGATGTGAAGATTTTAGAGAATATGGTCTGAATCATTCGAGGTCTCAGACAAGGTCGTCGTCGGACACCCTATCGTGCGACATCTTGGCACATTGATGGAGATAGTAATGAGAAAAATAACTTCATATTTTTCCTACAGGGTACGATTTTGTGCTATATTCACTCTGCACATATACACGTGATCATATTGATAGGTTCATAACAAATTTAAATTGAAAATTCAATTTAGTCTAATCAATTTAATGCGAACATTTCGCAAATTTACAAAATAAAAATGTGAAGACTAACTCTTTTTTTCGAAGCAATAAATAAGATTCGATGAAAAAAAAAACAAAAACAAATTTATATATTCAAATCATTCCATTCATGTTCCAATCCTATTCCTTTAATATCCGCTGATTTGAACTGGTGATCTGCTGAACTAAAGTTGGCTGGTGAGCTGATTAACTTTTGAACTAAGGTGAGAAACTAAAGAGTTGTTGAACTAAAGTAAGCTGGTGAACGAACAATTGAACGAACTAGTTCACTCAATTGAACTGAACTAAAATGAGCGATCACTTAAAAAGACTTAAGTGCCCAAACTCTAGTATGGCTATCTCGCTGTATTAATTTTTTCACAAAAACCTAGCCTCGAACAACTTTTTGTCTAGTTCTCCGATGTGTCTTTTTTTGTCTTTACAAAATATTTAAACCAAATTAAACGGCATTTATTCTATGTATTGGAGTCAGTTAAATAAACACAATTTCAGTTCTTCCGTTTAAAGTTTTAACGCCATTCTATTGTGGCTGTGTTCTTTTTTTCTTCCTTTATTGTTGGCGATAGTGATGGTAGCCATCCCACAACAGTGGGTTGTGCTGCGGGCTGTGTATGTGTGTGTTTACGCCGAATCCGCTGTTGCCGGTTGCCTTTTTGCTTAACATTTAATTTCATTTGATGGTTAGCGTTCTTTAAAACCTTCAATCAGTGTCAATTTGTGCCCAACGGTACAGGGTACAGCAGGCAGCCGCAGACACCATTCGCCATTTGCCACTCCCAGAAACAGAGTTCGTGAGTCGGTCTGACTGCATGTTTGAGCATTTATTCGAAGCCCGTAAATGGATACATGCAACGATAAACTACTTTGAAGGCACTTTGACTTGCTGTTTATTAATATGTATTTATTGATTGATTGATTGATCGATCTGCAATGTATACACATCTATACAAATATAGACCAAACCCACCCCACACACTCCCCCAAATCAGAGTCTAAAGTTATACATATGTACGTGTATGTACACGCAAAGAAAATATCTTCCCATATGCAGCCTATTTTCCAATTTAGGACTTTGTCATATTACATCAAGAGGGAAATAACATAAAATTTTAAATGTTTATTTTGCAAATGCCTACAAATTAATCTTAGCGAACTTTATTTTATAAGTAAATTACCATATTTCGGATCATTCCAGCGTTTTTTAATATCTTGAAGTTACTCGCCGTGAAATGTTTCCATTTTGAGTTATGTCACTCTTAAGAGTTATGTCAGAAAAACGGCAACGTCTTTATTGTCCGTACAAATTACATATGTAGATACATCACAAATAGTACACTGAAAGAAAAGGGTTTCATAGCATCTATGCAACTGTAACATTATAATGCAAAGATGCATTGATGCAATGAAAAATGTATTTGATATAATGAAATGCTAAATTGTTATAATGAATAGATTAATTAACCCGATTTTTTCTAGTGTCACGAAAATAAGTCTTATTAGTGGAATGTAAAGTTTGTTATACAAATTACACTATGCAACAAATTTTTTTTTGTCTCCGATACCTAAATACCTTTCTTTGTGTAGATTGAGGTATACTATTTTATGAAACCAAAACCAAGAATTTTGTATGGTAATTTTTTTTAATTCCTATGTTAATGGAAGGTACCTTTAGTGTTAACTTTAAATTAAACAAAATTGTGAGGGCAACCAATGTTGGGAATATCACTTTCATATAGAGACAGTGGTTTAGTAACTGTCGTTAAAAGGATTAGAAACATTATTATTGGGCGAAGTTACCTTTTGGTACCTCCCACACGAATGGACCATTTTGCTCCAAAAGTTAACAGCTTATAGCTTTAATATCAGTTCGTATAAATACTTGAAATTTTGTACAGTGTAATGCTTCTATGGTACCTAGAGTCCAGAACAAATTGGGCGTTATTGGCACGCCCCTTTTGGTACCTCGCAAACAAATGGACCGTTTTGCACCAAAAGTTAATAGCTTATAACTTTAATACCAGTACATACTTTAAAGTTATTACCCGACTAAACCTTCCTACTTGTTTTTCTATCACAGGCTTAATTCGAAGATGGGCCATTTTGGTACCTCCACACAAAGCGGCCATTTTGTACAATAAATTAACAGCTTATTTGTCATGGATACTATGTAAAATTTAATTTGTTCAGTGTATTATCACCTGATTTGTCAAAGTCATTTGACAAAGGAATATTGTTTGCTTCAAAGATTGTTAAAATACTTTTATGGAATTCATGCGAGATCTTAAGATCTTTACCCAAGCAAATCGCAAAAAATTATTGCAATTTTGTGCTTCTTTATATACTATTCCCTTTACAATTGTTTACTGTTGAAGAAAAAACGCAGTGCTTAAAGTGTTCTATTAAATGTCGTTCCCGTGGAAGGTATTTGTTCTCTGTGTGTAGGATTGTAAACCTCGAGAAGGTAATTTTTTTTACACTATAACAACAACTACCACCTTCGATCGATGGAGGTCTTTTGACGGAAACACCTTCCAACGCAAAGCTATAAATTTCTCTGCGGAAAGGGATGAACAGATAAATGCGGGAAATGCAACTTTATAATCTCTCTGTTCTTCTGCAACCGAAAGAGTAGAAAGTTCCCATCCGGTTCCGCGCATGTGAAAATGCTGAAGTACGTCCCCTCCCAGTCTGATTGATTTTATTACATCCATTCCGTGGCAATCACTGTTATTTACTGGTACTGATACACATCAATACATCGATTCATCGATTCGAAAGACTGTATCAACAGTCGACAGTTTTTTTCTAAATGTTAATTGTCTTTTACAAAATGTTAAGAGTCTTTCTAATATAAGAAGCAAATAACACAACGATTACACTATGCTACAAAAACTTTGTTTTTGTGACCAAGACCTAAGTCTTGTTTCTTATGGTAAATTCCTTTTTTTTAATTCAATTTTCATCGGTGTTACCTTCAGTATTTTGACTATAATACTTACAAACGAAAAAGCAATGACAACTTAAAAAATCTATGGATATATGTATGTCGAAATTATAATCCTTTTGGTGGAAGTAAAAGAATTTCAAGAAATCATCATTTATACCCCCACTACTTCGAACAAGGGTATACGGTAGGGCGGAAAAAGTGTAAGGGCTCATCGCGATTCTTGTTCTCTGGGTCATTTCAAGAAATTTTGCCCAAGAAACCATAGGTCAAAAAGTTATTTCGAGCCCCCCACTTTTTCAAAATAGGTATTTTTCCATTATATTTCGTCTACAAAAATATTATTAATGGGGGATTTTCGGCGCCGAGGAATCCAGAGTTAGTAAATTTTTGGAATTTTATCGCCTTTTTTGGGAAAATTTTGCGATTGAATTACACAGTGCGACCGTCCAAAAAGTCAAAACTTCGATACTATTGTAGTTCTTGGGGAGTAAAACAACGTTTGTTCCCTGAAATTTGCCGGACATCCCCAAAATCCGGATTTACGGGTGATTTCCTTGCCTTTGCGCACTTAAACGCCTATACATAGGTTTTGTTTATTATTAACCGACTTTCAATCTCTAAACGGATTGGAAAGAAGAAACTTAGACCTTTCGAACGATGTATGTTGTTTATTTAAAGATGTACGAATATATGTTTACTTGTCCTACAAACAAATTTTTTAATTTTTTTTTCGACATTTTCTAGATTAGGCAGTGTTTTTACCAATTATTTTGTGAAATAAGAGCAAGATTTATTGACTCCATATATAATATATTTTGTAAGGAACAAAACGCCACCAGTCTCTTAAAAATTTGTAATTGACTGAGTTGTTAACGATTTATTGAAAGTAAATTGTTTGCTTGAGTGTTTTTTTAATACGTCATCATCGTCAAAAATAGTATTTATGTATACATTTAGTTTTAATGAAACTTTAATAACTCAGTCCATTACAAACAGTTTTTTAAAAAACCATTGCGTTTTGTTCCTTACAAAATATAACTTATACGTAAGCTAATTAATCGTGCGGATATTTCACAAATAATTGGTAGAACTAGAAAATGCCGAAAAAAGTGAAGAAATTGTTTCGCGGATGTGTAAATGTTATATACAGTGGTGGCCACGAATTTAGCACACGTAGTGCATGTAACCTCTTAAGGCTCATCATTTTTTTTGGTTTAATTTTTTTATCCACTATTTGTTCTGAGATGTTTCTTGCGATGCTCATGATTATTTAGTATTGGATATGTTTGGTAATTTTCATGCATTTCGGTGTTATTCCTTATTAAAAAAAAGCTTGGATATTAATTTAGCACAAATTAAAAAAATGTATTCACACAAAAACAAAAACAAAATTGAGTAATACATCTCACTTAAAACATAATATTTGCTTGGATATCCAATATTTTTGACAACTGTTGCACATCTTTTGGGGATATCCTCGAAGCTGATACATACAACACTTCCTAGGGGTTGGGTACAACGTTTTTTTGAATCTTCTTCCACAAATTTGGAAAACTTTTGGGTTTTACTGCAGTGATATGTTTGTATACATTATTCTGAAGGTTCTCAATGGGATTGGAATCCGGCGACAGAGAAAAAAGAACCAGAAAAGAGGACTCTTTAAATTAGAGAGCCTCAGTAATAGACCCATTATAGAGCTCTACTCCAATTCAACGAGATATTTTGGCAAAAATTGGGATTTTTAGTATTCAGAAGAACTGTTGGAATTTGTTTTCAATTTACTAACAAGTTGAATATTTTAAACATCCATGCGTCAGTTTTGAATATACGACCAATAAAATGCCCTGAAAACACGGCCGACATCATCACATTTCCAGCAACCGTGCTGTACCGTCTTAGATGTATACTTTAGGTCGTGTTGCATACATTCAGGATGGCAAACCCATTTTTTCCCGTTAGATCCGAACTGACAAAATTTCTATTCGTTCTTGCAGAGGATATTTTTCAAAAATTAGGGGCTTTTTAATTGCTCACGGGCAAACGAAATTCTACACTGTAAATTCTTCATTGCTATGTGTGGTTTATGTTTAAAAATGCACCCAATCAAATTGTTTTCATTAGGTCTTCTTCTTATAGTTCTTAAGGATACGTTGATACCAAATACGGATACTTTAATGCCCAATTGTGCCGAAATATCTCTTTGAATTAGAGTAGAGCTCTATAATGGGTCTGCTACTGAGGCTCTCTAAATTAAAGAGTCCTCTTTTTGGGTTTTTTCTCAGTCGCCGGATTCCAATCCCATTGAGAACCTTAATTGAATCAATTAATTTCAGCATTGAATGTCGAATTTTCATTTTATGCGCATCGTTATCGCATTGTCGAAGAATTCCGCAAAAAAAAACAAATTAATTTGTTATCGGAAATCCTATCTAGAATTATACAACAGTGTCATCACTCTTGACCTTGACCGTAAGATTCTATGACTATGTATCCTTGAACATCGCTATACAAATGTAATCAACCCCATTGAAGAAGGGGGTGGGGCGGGGCGGGGTGTAGTACTTGCATGAAATGTTGCTTCTAAACTGAAAACCAACAAAGCTCTTGAAACTTGAAAACATTAATAAGAATTGAACTCACATGAGAATGTTAGGGTTGAGTTTGAGTTGCGTTGCGTTGAATTGAGTATGTACTTGTGGGTGTAGGTGCGGGTGTGGGTGGGTATGTGAAGAGCGTCTTTTTCATTCGGTTTGATTAGATTACGCTGTGTTCGATTCGTTTCGTTTCGTTTCGATTTTATTATGTTTGTTTCATTTATTCCCCATGAAACATGGAGAGACATAAACATAATTCACTTTCTGTCCCAGTTTTGCGCCGCTTGCTCACCTGTCGTTTATTCATACATATGTACATACACTCGAAAAAAAATTATTTTAATAGGAACGCAATTCTAGTCAAATTCTGGTAGCACAATTTTTTTTACTATTAACTGAAATTAGTTTGAAAACAATTATGTTTGGGTTCAGCAAAGGAAATTTCATTTGCAGGATATCGTGTTGTGTAGTTTAGTGTAAAATTTCCTTCCTGTGGATAGCATGTTTTCTTTACTTGTACGTAGCGATACCTTCATTCCAAAATATGCTAATTCGACAAAGCATATTTTAGGTCGATCTTATTTTAAAATTCTAAGGGCCTTATTCATAAAAACTTAATGAAGGTTTGAGGTATAAGGCCCTAGGTTTGAAGGTATAAGGCCCTAAATATCCCAATATTATACTGTCAAAATTTGATAATAATCTTCATTACAAAAGAACTCTATGGGAAATTGGACCTCTACAAACTAAGCCTTGTGACCAGGCTTTTTGATTGACCCTTTATATGGAAACATCCGATAACTTTAACACGGCATTCTCAATATATGACACCCATGCGCCATATTCAAGTACTGGTCTGAAATAATGCACACAGAATACAGTTTGGTTGCCTCAACCGAATTATTTGCCAACCGAATTTTGTAGTTCTGTCTACTATCATGCGATTCCATCAGGACAACCAATATTTTGGTTGTGGTATACTTCTGCTTCCATGTTGACAACAATCATATTTGGTTGCGCCAACTACGAAAATTGTGTCTTAAATTATCTGCTGTAGTTGCCACAACCAACTGTTTTAAAACATTGGTTGTTCTGTCAATTTGTCAGTCATATACTACCAACAATTAATTAAAAACAGTTTTCATTAATTTTTATTTTATTTATTGAACAAAAAACAAAACAATTCATAATAAAATTAAAAATTCCGTATTACAAATTCATCACTATTATGAGATGTGGAAATATTTGACACTCATTTTTGTACACGAAAAAAAAAAACTTTTATGCAAATATTGCTTAACCCTGTTCTTTCAATTTCATTATTGTTGCTTTTACTTTTTATTTATGTATGTAAAACATTTTGCACAACATATTCTGCATTCCACACGAGATTATTTTTTATTACCTATACCATTCTTGAACAAAACATTGAAGATTTTTTATGTCGAGTAATTTTATTTTTTTGTTTGTCATGTATCAGCAAAAGAACAGCAACCAATCTTTCGGTTGTATTTCCCAAAATACATTTAATTATTCTAAACTTGGGAAATGATTGGGATAACCAATAAACGATTATTTATTAATATTTTTTCTGTTGTAGTAACCAATTATTCGTTGCGATAAATATCTTTGGTTCATTGATACAATTTCTGTTGTCAAGAATAAAACATTGGTTGTCACAACTAAAAATCGATCATATAATACTATAATGACAATTTAAAATTGGTTACCACAACTAACCGAGTGTCAATGAAAACAACAATCTTAATTCGATTGATACAACCATCGATTTAGTTGCAAGCATTTTCATTTGATCGTATCCATGTTATTATTGTTGCTTCAACTAATTATTTTTAAATACAACCGACAGACGGTGTAGGCAACATACTTTTTGTTGCTAGTACTATTTCTTTATTGTTACAATCGAATTCCAACCAATTATTTTCCTGGGTGTGGATACAGTAGCTATTACTACAATACCTCTTTGAATTTTGAAAAGATACTTCTCTAAAGTAGTGAAATTAAATATTTGTGTGCGTTTGACGCCAGTTCAAGGTAATATCTGTGATAGATAGATACTAGTAGAGCCAGTCCTTGAATGGATAAATTCGGGAAAATTTCACACATATTTAAAAATTGCCACTTTCTACTTTGCAGTCTTTGAAATGGAGGTAGCGATATGTACATATACCCGTACATGTGTCGAAGTATGTATGTATATGTACTGAATTCCTTAGATATATCCAGGAGTGTGTTGGTTTGTATGTGTGCGACAGGTGACGGCTACGTCGACTTGAGTCTGGGGAGTGCAAATTCGAATGAGTGCTAAGTGCTTCACAGATTCCCATGGAATCTGTGAAGCACTTAGCACTCATGAACAAATCATTGGATTTCATTCATCGACTCCTATCTAAGGACTCGACATAATAAACCATCCTCGATTTCGATTTATTAAAACCATTTAATGTCAAGCAACTCTGCTTGATACGCTTGTAAGTATGTCAACGTACGAGTATATGAATACGAATGTGTGTGTATTTGTATTGTGCACTGCACAGGAAGTACCACAAGTATTTCACTTCGCTTCACTTCAGACTTTGATTTTATCAATATTTATTATTGTTTTTTATTATTATTGGCTTCATGTGGATTATGCGTCACTTCTTATTATTTCGTTAAAGATCGGATTCGGTCCACAACAATTGGTGCGGATAGATGGGGTGTGGGCGGAGTCAATTTATGCCGATTTTATGGCAAATTTCATTTTTATGTTGCGTCATAATTTATTGTCGTTTAGTTAACCAAAGCCCAAAGCGCAATGGTGACAACATGATGAAGTACCCGACAGAGGCGTACAGGACTTGAAAATCCTCAAGGGAAGCAGATTTTCCATGAGTACGGAAAGACACGTTTCACTTAGACTTGTCAATTAGTATCCCAACAATTTCGAAAATAAATCACCGGAATGGAATATTACTCACTATCCTATTTGTTTGTTAGTAAAGTGGTCGTGACAGACAACGTCCATTACTTCAGTACTATCAAAAACTATTAATCTTATTCTTACTATTAATCTAAAATGTATTTGCGATGTGAAGTTCTATGATTACAAGAATATAACAAGTTTGTGTCAGTACTAATCGGGAAAAATATTGTAACTCTAACGATGCACAGAATGGAACTGAATGCGGGGAGAAGGGAGCATTACACAGCGGGAGGAATTAAAAAAAAATGGGAAATTATACCGCCGTTTCTTAACCAGACAGCCGATTGGACAAAACTAGGCAAGCTTGTATAAGAGGTATTAGAGAATTTATGTTTTAAATTTAGGCCCTCTATGGTACACAGGGCGGAACTACAGAGCCTAGATTTGTGCCACCACAAAATGTTTAAGCGAGATATCTGCAATTTTTAATTTTTTCCCGACCCTGTCCTAATATTTTGCCAATGCCGACCAGAATATATACCGATTTCCTCAACTTTTCTGAATCGACAACAAAATTTGCTATATGATGAAAAAATTCGGTACAATATATTCACTAAAACAAAAGATATGGGCGGCCATTTGAAGTTATATTTTCCAAAAAAAAAGATTTTTTTTCATATTTTTACAAAAAAATACATGTCGTATTTTATTTTTTTCTAGTTATAGAAAAAAGTATAACGTATTTATATTCATCTGAAAGAATACTTCTGGAGAATGTGCGCTTCAAAATTTTTTACTAGTATTGTTGACACGCTTCTCACACTTTATCCACATTTTAACAAATGTTAAGCCACATTTCAATCGCAAAGCTAAAATATTAAAATCTTTTACATTTGTATACGAGCATGTGGTAATTTGTTACGAGTTAAACTCTAAAGGGAATTTAAGTATAGTAAATACAGCCGAAAGACCAAAAAAAAAATTACCGAATTTATTTTGGGGATTACCGAATTTATTTTGGCAATTGTGGGATAAACGTTTTGCAAATATAATGGTGTGCGAATTATATCCGATTTATAATATATTCGTAGGTTGATGACAAAAATTTAATTGAAAAACATTTTTTTTAATTTTTTACACCCGTGCTGGCCCACTTTGAGGCAATATACTCGTATGTAGCTCCGCCCCTGTGTATATAGGATCAATGGAGAACTCTTGTATTGGCTTTCTGAAAAACTATGGAAATTAGGTGTAAGCGAAACTATCAGTTTCATATAATGCTTCTATCTCTAATGATATATATGGGCAATTCCACAATAGGACTAAACTTAGTGCAAGTTTCATTCCGATCAGAAGACACCGGTTTCAAAAGTTTACTTATTTGACATGAAATCCTCCATATATTACATATTAAATTTCAGAAGCGAATAAGAATTACATCCAAAGTGGCATATTCCTTAAAAGAAAGTAATATATATACTTAATTTAAACACTTTGCATATTTGCCACATACAATTTCAGTAGCGCCACACAATAAATACTACGTCACTGGTCTTTTCAATATAATATGATGATTTCCATCAGATTTGACGATGACGCCATAGTCAAAGTGGAAGTCAGCAGCCAAATCACTTGTAATACACTCCACTCCACCACAGGAGGAATTGAAAGCTGTGATTGTGCTTGATTGATATGGTGATCCCCTAATGACAAGGCAGCTGCAGCTCCAGCTCCTTACTTACGCTCGCGTGAGAGGCGGCATATGTCTGGCCGTATTCTCCATACACGACAATACAATACGTCCCCACCAGATACCTACATACTCGTACATCACACATTCAGACAGGTATTTCAGGACGAACCGTTTGATATGATCCCAACCAATGGCGTTGGTTATGTTCTGTTGGCCGTTGTCTGTTGCCTGTTGTCAGTTGTTGGTTGCAAGTTTATACTTTTCGCTTGTTTCACTGCGAATGGTGTTTCACTTGCTTAACGAAATTCATGGTGTAGCCAAGTGGAATAATTCACTCACTTAGGGGGCCAATTCATGAATACAAACCCCATGAATACAGCAGGACACAACCTACACAACCAACACAACCCGACACGGCCAACTTGAGACAACACAAATTTAACAAATTACATTGGAATGGCCGGGAAACGAGTAAGACAAAGCGGTGCGGCGGACGAGAACAACAGCTGAATGGTGAAATGGAGCAATAGCGGAATGGGAGAGGAGATGATGGGGCGATGGAATCAAAGCGCGAACGGTGGTAGACTTTTGGTGTAATTTATGCATAACACACAAATCCCGAGGGGGAATTTAAAAACCAAAAGTAAAGGGAACAGCGATAATAACAAGACTCAATCTGAATTTTATGCCTGACCATAAAGTTTACACAAATCGCCTTTGTAGGCAGGGGTTAGGGGAACATTACAAGCATGTAAAAAGGTATTTTCCCCAGAATAATGTGGCTAATATGAATGGCTTGGTCATCTACCCAGTGGCATATGAAAAATACATGAATGTTTAATTTAATTTAAACGGTTCAGTTCATCTATATATATAAAATTGTTGCGTGACTGGCTGACTGACTGTCTGACTGATTGACTGACTGATCATCGCCCAGGCCAAACGGCTGAAGCTAGAATCATGAAATTTGGTGGGCCGCACAATGGGGCAAAAAGGGATAAATATGGTACCACCACCAAATCTAAACGAAATGAGCTAGAATCTTGAAATTTGGTATAAGGGTAGCCCTTAGAAGGTAGACTCAGAAATTGGCAGGATTTTTCGAACATTTACGCACACAGTGGGGTAAAAAGTGATAAATGTGGTACATCAGCCAAATCCAAATGGCAAGAGCTAGAATCGTTAAATATTGTGTGGTAGCCCTTATGAGGTAGACTCTGAAATTGGCAGAATTTTTCGTAATTCGAACATTTACGCACACAGTGGGGTAAAAAGGGAAAAATGGGATAAATGTAGTACAACAGCCAAATTCAAATGGCAAGAGCTAGAATCGTGAAATTTGGTGTGAGGGTAGCTCTTATGAGGTAGACTCTGAAATTAACAGGATTTTTCGAAATTCGAACATTTACGTACACAGTGGGGTAAAAAGGGAAAAATGTGGTACAATAGCCAAATCCAAATGGCAAGACCTAGAATCGTGAAATTTGGTGTGAGAGTAGCTCTTGGGACGTAAAAAAGAACAAGGATTGATTTTTTTTAAAAATTTAGAGGCACAGTGGGACAGAAAGGTATAAATATGGTACCACCGCCACATTTAAAGCCTAATATTAGAATGGTGAAAATTGAAGCGAGGGGTGTCTTTATGACAACTGATCGGGGTATTAAGTTTTTTTTGTATTCGTAGTTTTCGGGGCACAGTGGGGCAAAAAGTGTAAAATATAGTACAGTGGCTTAAAAATGTCAAACATGGATCAATGATTCCAGGGTAACTTTTAGAACATAAAACTAGAGATTGAAGTGATTTTTAGTAATTCTAACTTTAAGAGGCACAGTGGGACACGACTGGTTAATTATGGAGCATGGGGAAAAAAGGGAACAATCTGCCAAAATTGGAACTTGAACATGAGATATGAAGAATTTATATGGTTTTAGGAGCACTGTGGTCAAAAACGGATAAATAGTGGAGTGGAGAAAATATGATTAAATATGTTACAGTCGGTACAGTGAGACAAAAATTTATTAAATATGGTACAGTGGGTAAACATTTTGTACAGTGAGATAAAGAGTTGAATGGGGCACAGTTGTGCCAAAAGGGTTAAAAATGGTACAGTGGGGCAAAAAGCGTTAACTATTGAACAGTGGGGCAAAAAGGGTTAAATATGGTACAGTGTGACAAAAATGGGTAACTATACAGTACAGAGGGGCATAACTGTGTTAAATATTGTACAGTGGAGCACAGAGGGTTAAATATGGTACAGTGGGGCAAAAACTGTTAAATATGGTACAGTGAGACAAAGCGTTTAATACGACACAGTGGGGCAAAAAGGGTTAACTATGGTACATGGTAACGTGGGCAAAATGGGTTAAATATGGTACAGTGAGGAAAAAAGCTTTAACAATGTAACAGTGGGAAAAAATTTGTTAGCTATGGTACAGTGGGACACAAATGGTTAAATATGGTACAGTATGACAAAAATGGTTACAGTGGGCATAAAAAGTAAAATATGGTAACGTGTAACAAAATGGGTTAAAAATGGTACAGTGGGCAAAAAGCGTTAACTATGGAACAGTGGGGCAAAAATGTATTTACTATGATACAGTGGGGCAAAAAGGGTTAAATATGGTACAGTGTGACAAAAATGGTTAACTATACAGTACAGTGGGGCATAACTGTGTTAAATATTGTACAGTGGAGCAAAGAGGGTTAAATATGGTACTGTGGGGCAAAAACTGTTAAACATGGTACAGTGAAACAAAGGGTTTAATATGACACAGTGGGGCAAAAAGGGTTAACTATAGTACAGTGGGGCACAATTAGTTGAATATGGTAACGTGGGACAAAATGGGTTAAATATGATACAGTGGGGAAAAAATGTGTTAGAATGGTACAGTGGGACACAAATGGTTAATTATGTTACAGTATGACAAAAAATGGTTACAGTGGGCACAAATAGTAAAATATGGTAACTTGGAACAAAATGGGTTAAGTATGGTACAGTGGGGCAAAAAGCGTTTACTATGGAACAGTGGGGCAAAAATGTGTTAACTATGGTACAGTGGGACAAAAACGGTTAAATATAGTGGAAAATACGTAATTGCACTGCAATTACGTAGCACTGTGGTGCAAAATAGTCCCAAATAGGTATAGAAATTCGTACTTTAGAAGCACAGTGTAATAAGAAGTGTTTAATATGGAACAGTGGTACAAAAGGTGTTGAATGTGGTCCCTGAGTGCAAAGGTAGCTCTTACAGCATAAACCAAAGCTAAGAAATTGTTTTTTCCAAATAGGTTCTTCTACTTAAACCGTGGGGAAAAAGTTAAATAAATGGCACAGATAGGGGACAAAAATGTTCAAATACGGCCTAAGCTTGCGAATTTGGATCTTGAAATATCAATTATCATTTTAAAATATTGTACAATCGTGCAAAGTGCTTAATTATGACACACTAAAGGTTAAATGTGGTACAATGGAGCGATTTACTTTAGATTTTTTTTTTGCATTCCTTTATAGACACAGTGGGACAAACATGGTTTTATATTGTACCAGGGTGTGAATGTAGGTATTGAAACATAAACAAGGGGAAAGTTGCTAACGTATGAACCAAAAAAAAATAGTTTTTCAACTTCCAGAGGTACTGTGGGAAAGGGATAAATATTGTACCATGATGTCAGGGTAACTCTTGGAACATAAACTGGAAATGAAACGAGTGTTCGTATTTTATATATAAAAGTAATCAAATCTTCTTCATTTTGCACCATATGTAATAATCATGTCATTTTGAAAGAAAGAGGTATAGCTATTTTACAGTACCCTAAACAGAAAATAGATGGGGGCTGCGAAGCGCACCGGGTAAGCTAGTATTATATATTTAAGAAGTTTTATTCATAGTCTGTTGCCGTCACTGGATGAAGATGAGGATAATTTCTGGCGTCGCTAGAGGCTAATCGAGAGGAGCTTCTTTCACAATTGTATCGCTATCGTGTCATTGATTGACACTATAGCGACAAATAGTACTCATCTATAGCTTAGAACTTTAATTTTGGCTCCCTATGGTGTACAGGGGCGGAGCTATAGGACCACAATATTGGCCACCTCGAACAGTGGGAGAAATTAAAAGAGGAAAACATTTCTGCCGTTTCTTAACCATACAAAACTTGGCATGCTTTTATAAGAGGTATTAGAAAACTTAACTTTTAAGTTTGGCGCCCCTATGGTATACAGGGGCGGAGGTACAGGGCTTTGGTCACCTCTGGTGAGCAAAATGTTCAAGCGCCCGTAACTTTCGTCCGATTCAAATTTTTTTTGTTTGCATTCCACTAACCGAAAATAATAATTTTTAAATATTTTATGTCGTTATTACATTTCTGTCTGAATTTGAAACAACTAAGAAAGTTCATTCGGGTAAACCGACTTATGAATCCCCTCACCTTGAGTCCCAAAAAATATTCGCAAATGAATTATTTTTTTTGGTTTAATCAAATTATTATCAATTTAAATATCATTTAATAACTTTAAAGAAAGTACTGGTACATATTAACGTTGTTAGCTGTTAACTTTTCGTGCAAAATGGTCCATTCATGTGGGAGGTACCAAAAGTGGCCTACCAATAAACCCCCCTTTTCGCTGTACACTGTACAAAATTTCAAGTATTTTTATATACTGGTATTAATGTTATAAGCTGTTAACTTTTGGTGCAAATGATGCATTTGTGTGGGAGGTACCAAAAGGGGCGTGGCCACTTCGCCCATTTTTCTCGGGTTGATAGCGACTGATAAACTAATACTATGTGTGGAATTTCACATGATTCTAATAAGTACATATAATATCAGTTATTAAAGAATAAATATTTCACAACATTTTAACCATTTGTGGGGGAGGTACCAGAAGGAGTGGAACAATATGGTCCATCTTCGAACTTAGCCGGAGATAGAAAAAAATATTACCACATACCAAATTTGAAGTCAATCGGTTACTCCTTTCAAAAGTTATCGTGCGCACCAGCCAGCAGACAGACAGACAGACGGACGGACGGACGGACATTGCTCATTCGACTTAAAATGACCCAAAACGGATTTCCGCCGAACATACTTGGGGTCTTAGGTCACTCCTTCGACGTGTTACACTTTTTTCCGTAGCAAATGATATATACCCTCTTCTCACTAAAGTGAGGGTATAAAAATCAAATATAAATATAACTTCGAATTGCTATGTATACATGTTGTCTTATTTTGTTGCCTATTCAGAAAAGTTGATGTGAAAGAAATCGGTGCAGATTCTGTTCCGATATTCACAAAATTCTAGGACAAAGTCGGGAAAAAATTATAAATTCAATTTCCAATTGCAGATATTGGTAACTATACGAGATAACCTTTTGGTGTAAGATGTTATATGAATCAGACGAAAAAGATAAAAGTTACATTCGTTTAAAAGTGTTGTTCGCCCGAGGAGGCCAACTTTGAGACGCTGTATTTTTAAAATCATCAGATACATACATGTGCACAAAATTACAGCACTCTCGCTAATAAATTGTGGCAGATATCTCAGTTTCAAAATTTAGCATATATGGGCGGGGCCACGCACATGGTTCCGATCCCGCCCATTTTTTGACAAATCACGTAGACTGCCGCCAGAAACATATATAAAATATTACAACACTCTCGCTATCAAATTGTGGCATATCTGCCAATTTCAAAATTTGGCGCTTTTCCAATCAAGACCTAATATAGCCTATGTCACCCACTAGGCTTATCTGAAGATTCCCTGAAAATTCCACCAAAATCGGTTCAGCCGTTTTGGAGTCCATACGCAACATACACACATCCATTTATATATATATTTAGATTACAAATAAAATATGTGTTTACACACAAACAAAGTTATTGTTTTAGAAGTTTTCCAAATATATTTTATTTAAAAACGATTTTTAAAACATTGCTGACTGTTTCGAATTTTAGCTTAAATAATTCCTAGATTTCGTATTATAGGTAAAATGTCATAAGCAGTATTAGGCTTTTTAAATTTGCACTTTGAACTTCTGAAAAACAGAAAACATGCCTTTAAATTAAGGCATTGGTTCATTGCCATGGTTAGGTTAGGTTAGGTTGAAGAGAGGAGACTCTCATGTCCATGGACATACACTTAAGCCAGTGGTTCGGCCTGTTGTGCGCTCCTTATTTATGATCTTTTTATACCTCACGAGTTACAGAAAATCGCTACTACACACGAATTTTCTCAGTATCTTCCAGTCATATTCTCTGAGATGAGTCAAGTCTGGCAATATGTCGGACCCGAAATGTTGGGATCTTGCATGTGTGAAAGCCGGGCAGTGACACAGAAAATGTTCCATCGTTTCGATGTTTTCTCTGCATGCCCTGCATTCGTCGTTTCCTGCTAGTCCTATGCGATGAAGATATGCCTGTAAGCTTGAGTGTCCCGTTAGAACACTCATCATCTTACTAATATCGATCTTGTTTAGTTTCAGAAGACTTCTTGTTTTCTTTTTATTTGGGTCACCCACAGTATCTTTGCAGTTGCTCCTACTGTTGCGCTATTCCACACAGTTTTATGAGCCATCACTGCCCAGTGCTTCAACTCATTTTTCGTGGCTTCCAAAGGTTTCCAATTTTCCAAGTTTATTACTCGAAGTTCTCTGCCCTTTGAAGCCAAGTTGTTTGCCCGTTCATTTCCAATCACTCCGTTGTGTCCTGATACCCAGCAAATACGCAATTGACCATGGGCTGAGTAATCATTTATCGTTCTTTTACAGTCCAACACAGTTCTGGATTTGACCCTTTCCGATATTATTGCTTTAATCGCCATTTGGCTATCTGTGAAGATGTTGGCATATTTAGGCTTTGTCGTGTTACTGAGCCAGTTCACACACTCCGTGATTGCTCGAACTTCTGCTTGAAATACCGTGTTATGGTCAGGGAGGCGGAAGTGAAGTTCGACTTCTGGTTCATCAATAAAAAGTCCCAGACCCGTCCTTCCTCCTCGCTTGGACCCATCCGTGTAGCAGCTGGTTCCCATTGGCACATGGGCCAAAGTTCCATTTTCCCAGGAGCGTCTGTCTGGCACAAACGTATCACAGGTAGCTGTAAGCCGCACTTCAGGAATTCGGTCCGAGATTTCTGGCGTTTGAATGTGACCAACTAGATATTCTAAAATCTTCTGATGGTACGACTTGTGGTCTCGATTTATCCATTCACCCATCACTTGTAGACGTCTTGCTGTGAGGGCTGCCTCATATTACGTTGCACTTCTTGTCCATTGTTGTCCACCACACTACAGAGGCGTAGGTGATGGTCTAATCACGCTCATGTAAAGCCAGTGAGTCATATTTGGACGTAGTCCCCATTTTAAACCTATAGCTCTTCTGCACAACGACCAACATCTGTGTGTCTTTGTAACTCTTTCTTCAAGATGATCTTTCCAGTACAGTTTCTGATCCAAGATTAATCCCAAGTAGTTTACCTTTTTAGTTATTGCAATTGTCTTATTCAGGAATCGAGGCGGGGTAAAACGTGGGATCTTCGTTTTCCTTGTAAATAGACATATTTCTGTTTTGTCTGGGTTAACATTTAATACGCTTGGTTGTGCCCAGTTATATGCTATGTTAAGTGCCTCTTCAGCTCTTCTGCATAATAGATTTGGATGAAAGCCCCTTAGAAGTATTACAACGTCGTCTGCATAACAGACTGGTTTAAGTCCTTCATTGGTGAGGGCTTTTAGGAGACTGTGTATCGTCGTAACCCATAAAAGAGGCGATAAAATGCCCCCCTGAGGTATACCACGATTAACCTTGTCTCTAATGTTTACGTCATATGACCCACAAATAATCCACATATTCCTTAGCATATTGTTGATCCAGTTTTTCAGCGCCCGGCCAACCTGAAACTCGTCTAAGGACTGGATAAGTGTATCGGTCTGTACATTGTTAAATGCGCCCTCAATGTCTATGAAAACAGCAAGTGTATACATTTCTTTACTGAAGGACTCTTCTATGTGGTGCACTACCTCATGCAGAGCTGTTTCCACTGATCTTCCTTTGACATAGGCGTGTTGTTTGAATTATAGCCTGTCATCCGCTATTATCATTGCCATAATTTATAAATACAAATCAATTTTTGTTTCGGAAATATTAGTTCTAAATAAAAAATATTAGGATGTATATCCAATATCCTCCCAAACATATAATATTTGTGTGTCAAATATTATGTATTTGGAGTGTACCCTAAACATATGTATGTTTCAAGCAGAATATGTTTGGGGTAATATCAGTACTGGTAAGGTGTTATTCAACCCCTTATTAAAGTTACTATAATAACTACTTATAGCTGGGATATTCGTAAGCGTGGCGGTAATTAGTTTTTTGTTAACTTTTTGCACTCTTTTATGAAGTACTTTACTCCCATATCATACCCATGTGAAAATAATCTGAAGGGTGGCTAAATAACGATTGGTTATTTCTTTTTAAATTTGACTTACCCGCCAGGTTACCTGGTAATGAGATTTTTTGCTGGGTGATATAGTATAGTAGCATTTACTCCGTAAGTTTAAATATAATTCTGCCACACAAATACACTTTGGTTCACTTGGCCCCGTCTTTGGACATACGCCAGAGGAGAAAATCTTTATCTACTAATTTATAATAATAAAAAACTGAAAGTCTTTAAAATGCAAAATTATAAGATAATTTGTAAAATGGCTTCACTTTAAATGTCTCTTCTCCTCTTCCAATCTTGCATATTTTCACACTTTCATTTAATCAATAAGCCGATGCATTGCGATGCCAATTATTCGAATTTGTCTGAATAATTTGGTTAAGATGTCCACATCCGCATGTCCTTGCGGATTTTGTCGTATTAATAAGTGCTGAAAGGATACAAACGACATTCCATCGTCAAAGGGGTTTGTCCAGCAGCAAATAGATTTTAAAACGTGCAGGGATTTTTTCTTAATACATATATTTATTTTTCACTGTCTTCTGACACTTTATCGCAAAAGAAGAAGTCAACATACATACTATGTATGTACGTACATACATACATACATATGTATTTATGTCTATACATTGGTCTGCAGCTCTGTTTGACCGGGAATGTAGCAGGAGCTGGGAGCGGTTGAAGGCTGAAATACAAGCTGTGGGAGCCGTAGGCGTTGAAACAAATCAAGTAAGCACACATTTATGACGTGTCAAACACATATGGACATATGTACATTAGGCCGCCTCGATATGTATGAAACGAAAAGGTGTTGCAGGCGTATCGATGTCATAATAAAATATCAATATCGGCAGAACACTGACTGTGTTACAATTTATGTCATTTATCTAGATTTATACAAATACACACTTATTCCTCGAATCGAATGCGAATTACATATATATATTTAATATGGATTAGCTTAAAAAAATGCACACATTCGAAAAAGCCAACGAAAGAAAACAAAGAAACATGAACTTTAATGTAATGCAACTTTTTCATTGATTACATTAACTCTGTGATCGATACATTTATGTTACGAAATCGTACATTATTTTTTATAGATTAAAGAAATAACGTAATGTAGTAAATTTCTACACCTTCTCAAGTTTGCAATGAGAAAATATATACATAATAATAAAAATACATATCTTGAAAATGTGAATTCGTAATGAGAAATGAGTCGTAGATTGAAAGTGATTGTAGACTAATCCTAAAACAGATGGACAGAAATCGGCACCTGCAGGGTAGCTAGACAAATCTGGCCAAGGTATGACCTGAGAAGGTCAAAATATCTCCTCGCACTAGAGAGGAAACGATTGTCTACGTTAGTACAGGTTCTGACGGGACACTGCTTGATTGGCGAACAAGCCAAAAGATTGGGTATTGACTCCAATGACTTCTGCCGAAGCTGTGGAGATGAGGAAGAAGTGGAGAGCATTGAGCACATGCTTTGTGACTGTCCCGCTTTGAGTAAACGACGACTGGACATACTGGGGTCGGCCTTTTTAGGCAGCCTAACAGATCTTTCCAGTACTGATATTCGTACTATCGATAAATTTATATATCAAACAGGTTGGTTTCGATGAGGGGCATTTCAGCCCGTGGTAACACTAGGGACCTAAACTGGTCTATGTGAGCTTGTAAAAAAATACGGCTGCCACCCTAACCTAAACCTAAACCTAAATCCTAAAACAACTTATAGATCAACTGTTTTCAGAGTTCAATGTTTCCGTTGTGCCCATAAAAGTTGCGAATTATTTAGAAGGACAGCCATTTGCCTATAATGTGTTTCACAAGCAACCCATTAACATGAATTCATCTGAAAACAAGAGTAAACGAGCGGAGTGGATCTGTCACCTCTTACAAAAAATTAAAAAAAGCGGAAATAATACGGAGGGCTAGATAATCGTTTGCAATAATGCAACATGTCATTCAAGAATTAAAATGACTGTTGAAAAAAATTCGTGATATTAGGTCTACAATTAAAACCGATGTTAGGAGAAAGCTTCGTGGATCATTTTGGGTGAGGCCTGATCAACAGTAAGTGGACGAGACTGCGTAAGAACAGTTCATCATGCAAGTACATACTTTTCATACAGATGTACTAAGTTGGACAATAATCTGTTTGAGTTTTTATTGTACTTAATATTTTTATTTTTTCTTAATTCTAAATACCCCACCAGTAACTGAATCAAATAGTAGCAATATGAATTTATATTTTCTCATTATTTATTTATATTTGCCCAGTACGATTTTATATACCTCAATATGTTCGCAATACAAATTTACATTTTCCAATATGAATTCACACATCTTAAAATGAAATTATATGTTCTCATTATAAATTTACTTTTTCCAATATGATTTTACATTATCTCAATACAAATTTACATTTTCCCATTGCAAACTTGAAAAGATGAGAGTCATTAATGGAAATAAACATAACGTGACTTAAGGGCACTAATGACTCAAGAAATTAAATTGACCGAGTTGGTCTGTTTCATAAGTATAAAAAATGCTGAGACAGCTCTCGCAGACGTAGCAACAAAACAAAGTAGGGTCTAACGAAATCGTCTATAAGTTGCGCGAATCGATGACTGATTTTCTATATAAATATTGATAATTTGGTAGCATTGTTCAAGCGCAAATCTATTCATGGCGTTTTCCCAGAGTATACTGATCATAAATGTCAGAACGTGAACGCAGTATGACATTTCGTTTGACAGCTAACCCTTTTGTAAGTTCTAACTAAGCGATAAAAAAAACAAGTAAGAAAGTTCAGTCGGGTAAACCGACTTATGAATCACCTCAACTTGAGTCCCAAAAAAATATAAGTAAATTTATTACTTTTGTTTTAATAAAATTATTATCAATTTAAATTGAATTTAAAAACTTTAAAGTATGTATATACTGGTATTAAAGTTAAATGCTGTTAACTTTTGGTGCAAGATGGTCCATTTCTGTGGGAGGTACCAAAAGGGGCGTACCAATAACGCCCATTTATTATAGGTCCTATAATAGCATTGCACTGAACAAAATTGCAAGTATTTGTGTGACTGGTATTAAAGTTATACGCAGTTAACTTTTGGTGCAAAAAGGTCCACTTGTGTGGGAGTTACTAAAATGGGCGTGCCAAAAACGCCCACTTTTCCGTGGACTCTAGGTACTAGGTACAATATTTAAAGTATTTTTGTGCACTGATATTACTGTTATAAGCTGTTAGCTTTTGGTGTAAAATGGTCCATTGGCGTGCCAATAACGCCCATTTTTATCTAGACTCTTGTTACTATAAATGGATTGCACTGTACACAATTTCAAGTATTTATATTCACTGGTATTAAAGTTATAAGCTGTTAACTTTTGGTGTAAAATGGTCCATTTGTGGGGGAGGTAACAAAAGGGGCGTGCCAATTACGGCCACATTTATCTAGACTCTAGGTACTATAAAAGCATTGCACTGTACGAAATTTCAAGTATTTGTATGCATTGGTATTAAAGTTAAAAGCCGGTAACTGGTCCGTTTGTGTGGGAGGTACCAAAAGGAGCGTGACAATAGTGCCCATTTTTCACTGTATTTTATGTACTATAAAACCAGCACACTGTACAAAATTTCAAGTCCTGGTATGCACTAGTATTCAAGTTTCTAGCTGGTAACTTTTGGTTCAATATTGTCCATTTGTGTGGAAGGTAATAAAATAATACTATGTATAGAATTTCAGAGGATTCAAATAAATAGTATAGATGTTATTAAATAATCAATATTTCACTAAATGTTAACCCTTTGTGGGGGAGGTACTAGAAGGAGTACCTTTACAAACGGGAACAGTCTAATGTTCGTACTCGTACATAGTCGTATATTTAGGCAACCATAACTATTTCCACATCACACGGACGTTTGCAGGTCCATGCCCCGTCTTGATTATTATTCATTTTTACTCGTATTACGAGTATTTGCTGGCCGCTGCCCGAATTACGAGTGAAGGGGGTGCAAAAAGGTTGTGTGAGGTCATGTACGTGACACATATGTTCCGAGTTCATTCTGTTTATTGTTTGGATTTTGGGATGCGACTCTTTTAGTGCGATTCGTCTCTCTCTAACAACGTTTATTATTTTACGATTACTGGAGGCTTGGTTGGTTGATTGGTTGCTACAACCAATAAAATACAACGTGACATGTATTCACACTCGCAACAGTGTGACCGGTTGATTTTCTCAGAACTATTTCGCCACACTCTCCTATGAATCCTTCTCAAGTTCTCAAGCAAAACAAGGATTATGTTCATATTTTAATTAAAGTCCCATGCTGACTAGTTACATGTAGTATCATGGATGTAATTGATATTGATTAAAGTTTTTATATATTTTACAATATTTTGAAAAATGTGAATGAAAAAGAATTATTTTAGAATAATTTAATAAAGAACAATAGTAATAAACTTTAACTGCTACTTTAAAGCAGATCAAACTCTATTTCTCAGGAATAATATGCATATGTATTTCCCTGAGAAAGAGTGTAAATACAGGGTGGCGAAGAATGAGCTATATGGTTTGAATTCTTTATAACTTTTTTAATTATTGTTCTTTCGTTGTTTTTTCAGCATTTGGTGAAGGAGACTTGGGGAATTAATTATAAATCGAACAACGTACAAAAATAATTGAAAATTTTGCGAAATGTTATAGAAAATATGCTAAAAAGACCACGTATGTGCGCAGCAGAAAATGGACATCACTTACAGGATATCATTTTTTAAAGCTAATTGCAAAAAATCGAAATGTTATAGAAAATATGCTAAAAAGACCACGTATGTGCGCAGCAGAAAATGGACATCACTTACAGGATATCATTTTTTAAAGCTAATTGCAAAAAATTCCCCAATAATATACTGTATTTTAAAAAAAATATAGTAGTCGCATAAATAAACCAGTAAGGAAAGGCTAAAGTCGGGCGGGGCCGACTATATAATACCATACACCATAATACCCTGTACCACAGTGTGTTGTAGGGTATAAAAACGATTGGATCTAAAGAGCCAAATCGGATGAAACATATATATGGAAGCTATAGCTAAATCTTTACCGATTTTCTTCAAATTCGGCAATGTTGGTTCATGGATCAAGAAACTCTACCATTCTAGATTTCAAAACGATTGGATGTAAAATATAGCTTCTATAGAACTAAAGGGCCAAATCGGACGAAACATATATATGGGAGCTATAGCTAAATCTTAACCGATTTTCTTCAAATTCGGTAGTGTTGGTTCATGGATCAAGAAATACTACCATTCTAAATTTAAAAATAATGATTGGATTTAATATACAGCTTCTACAGGACTAAAGAGCAAAACCAGACGAAACATATATATGGGAGCTATAGCTAAATCTTAACCGATTTTCTGCAAATTCGGCAATGTTGGTTCATGGATCAAGAAACTCTACCATTCTAAATTTCAAAACGATTGGATGTAAAATACAGCTTCTATAGGACTAAAGGGCCAAATCGGACGAAAGATATATATGGGAGCTATATCTAAATCTGAACTGATTTAAACCAAATTCAATAGCGATCTTAACAGCTGCGAAATACTCTAAACTACAAAATTTCAGAACGATCGGAGTGAAATTGCGACCTGTAGTCGACAAACAACTTTACATGGACAGACGGACGGACGGACGGACATGGTAAATTTGACTCAGCTAGTGATTCTGAGTCGATCGGTACACTTTAAGGTGGGTCCAGCTGTGTTATTTTCAGGTGTTACAAACATATGCCGTGAAACAAACTTATAATACCCTGTACCACAGTGTGGTGTAGGGTGCAACGGGTTTTGTTTTCGTTTGTAAAATTATTACTCTCCGCAAATGCGAAAATATCGCATTTTCCACGTTCAGCCCAGTACACGGTGTTGCACCGTCAAAAAGCAAACTTCAAAACCAAATTTAATTGAAAGCGTATATTCTTAATGCGCTTTAAATGGTTGCGCCATAATGTAGGTATGGTTTTTACTCACCGAACGATTTTTGTTCGATTGTTCGCATGCAAAATGCGAAATTAGCAGTGGGTGCAAGGGGAATTTTTAAAATGTCGTAAGTCTTTCCATGATGAAATGCCAAACAATACTTAACAAAAATAACATGACAGCATGACACGACTCACACGTGATCTATCAAAAAAGGCTATTGAAAAAAGTATCTCTACTTGGATCACCCGTTATTTTTGTCACTCACAATTACTATAACGGAACTTTTGAGTGGCACGTTACTTATGAACGTTAACGTTTGACATCGTGGGTCAGCAAGTTAATCTTTTTATACCCTCACTTTAGTGTGACGAGGGTATATATCATTTGCTACGGAAAAAAGTGTAACACATCGAAGGAGTGATCTAAGACCCTAAGTATGTTCGGAGGAAATCCGTTTTGGGCCATTTTAAGTCGAATGAGCAATGTCCGTCCGTCTGTCTGTCTGTCTGTCTGTCTGTCTGTCTGTCTGTGTGTCTGCTGGCTGGTGCGCACGATAACTCTCGAAAGGAGTAACCGATTGACTTCAAATTTGGTATGTGGTAATATTTTGATCTATCTCCAGATGAGTTCGAAGATGGGCCATATTGGTCTACTCCTTCTGGTACCTCCCATACAAAGGGTTAAAATTTAGTGAAATATTGATTCTTTAATAACTTCTATACTACTTACTCGAATCTTTTGAAATTCTGCACATAATATTAGTATATTATTCGCTATTAACTCGAGAAAAATGGGTGAAGTTGGCATGCCCCTTTTGGTACCTCCCACACAAATGGACCATTTTGCATCAAAATTTAACTGCTTATAACTTTAACACAAGTGCATAAAAATGCTTGAAATTTTCTACAGTATAATGTTTTTGTAGCGCCTATAGTCCGGTAAAAAATGGGCATTATTGTACAGCCCCTTTTGGTACCTCCCACACAAATGGACCGTTTCGTACCAAAAGTAAACGGCTTGTAACTTTAATACCAGTGCATACAAATACTTGAAATTTTTTACAGTGTAATGCTGTTATAGTGCCTATAGTCCTGTAAAAAGTGGGCGTTATCACCCCGCCCCTTTTTATACCTCCCACACAAAATGACCAAATCATACCAAAATTGCATAGCTCGTAACTTTAATATACCAGTGCACATAAACGCTTATAGTTCAGCACAATGCAATGTATTTACCGAAAAATACGTGTACCTCCCACACAAATTGACAGATTTATTGGTGTAATGTTATATATTACATTACTCACAAAGTGAGGGTATACCTTAGTCGGTTTACCCGACTGAAACTTTCTTACTTGTTATTTTCTTACATTATTCTACAAGGGAATTTCTAAGAATAATAATGACTGACTGTTTGGGAAAACTTGACTGGTTTTGCTACGTCTGTGGCAGACATACCCTTATGGAACATATGGTTTCATTTTTCACGAGCAAAGTGGAGGATATATATAAAATTTATTTTGAACTGGAAGTTTTTCCAGATGAGCCATGGGTACCAAAACATATCTGCCGAAATTGCTATAACGGTTCGATATATATATATATTGGGAACCTGGTACAAACGCCGAAACCGAAACCATAATTTCAAATTTTGAAACATTTGAAGCCACACAAGCCCAACATTAATGTCTCAAGAGCATATAAATACTTTGGTGAGAAAATTAGGTCTATCAAAAAATAATGCAGTAATATTAGCAGCTGACTTGAAAAGCCTTCATTTGCTCGAGCCTGGGGTAAAAGTTTCGAGCTTCAGAACGCGCCAGAATACATTTATGCCATACTTTACTGTAAATGAAACTAACGCATTTGTTTATTGTAACGACATTGTAGGCTTAATGAATGAAATGAACATACAATACAACCCATCCGATTGGCTTTTATTGACTCATCAAAGCTATGTTCAAAAGCTGTACTTCTATTTTATGACAACTCACAAATCGCATATGGTGTCAATATGAAAGAGTCGTATGATTCTAGAAAATTTATATTGGACGTAGTGAAATACGAGGAGCATAAATGGCGTGCATGTTGCGATTTGAAAGTAGTTGCCTTTCTCTCTGGAATGCAGTCTGGATACATAAAATATCCATGCTTTTTATGTAAATGCGAACAAAAATTGGGAATCCAGAGTTCACGGGGAGATAGGCGAACACAACATCATTCATATACATATAAAACTTGGCGTGGTTAAGAATTTTGCAAAAACTTTAGATAAAAATTCGAGTTTCTGAAGGCACTTTTTCCAAAACTTAGTGAAGCAAAGATTAAAGAAGGTATATACATATATAACTTGTATTAAAAAAGAGGTTGTTTACATTTTTTAAATGCGTTTGTTTTGTATTTAATCCAACAGTTGTCTTTGTTGGTCCTGATATAAGGAAACTTATTCAAAATGCTGAATTCGAACTTATGCTCTCCCCAAACGAACTAACAGCATGGAAAAGCCTTAAAGACGTTATAGCAAATGTTCTAGGCAAATACCGATCTCCTCTTGCTCAAACATACACCAACATCATGCTGGAAGAGTTCGAAAAATTAGGGGTTCACATGTCAACAAAAATCCACTTTTTGAACTCACATATGGACTTCCTTGAAAATCAGTTGTCAACTGAATCTGATGAGCATGGCGAACAGTTCCATCAGATATGTCTTCCTATTGAATAACGCTACAAAGGCAAGAGCATTTTGTCTCTTATAACAGATTTATGTTGGACATTGTTTGATAATGGCGTCGAATTGCCAAGAACGAAAAGAAAAGTGAATTAAAATAAATGTATTATGTATGTATTTAATTATTATGTATTTAATAAGTATTTCTCCTTGTTATTAATATTATTATTAATATTTGTTGTTGTTTATAAACCTGAAATAAAATTTAATATAAAATAAATATTATTTAATTGTAAAATAAAATCTTTTTTTTTTTTGCATCACTGACATCAACCCCGAAAAATCCAATTTTGAAAGACTTTTGGTACTAACACTATATAATATCTAAATTAACCCTTAACATCTTGAATTTAGCCGTTTTTTTGGTGTTTGTGTTAAGTTTTGGGCTTTGGTGTGTTCTGACATATATAGTAAAATTTTATGGCCAACATTTTTGTAGAACAGTTCAACCCCGCCACACCAATTTTTAGGGGAGTTTTTTACGATTTGTTAAAATATAGACAAAAATCACCGTTATGGGGGGAAGCTAGAGGGTTAATATATTCCACAAAAATATATGCCTTAACATTTGCTACAAAGTTGCTGAAGATACCCTACACCTCAGATGAACAGAACACATAGTTTTATATACCGATATTCTGCACAAGCGAAGGGGGAAAACTTTAACCCCTCCTAAAATAAAATTCCGATGTGATCTTTAAAAACGCCGATACACGTATATATTTTTTTGGTCTCCTTTACCAGAATCCACTGACAGAACCCTGTTATTTTAAAAAAAGTTGAAATTGTTGTACAGTCTGTGCGTCTGTCTGCTGGCTATTTTTGCGTATCTCAGGCTATGTTCGAAGATGGGTCATATCGGTCTATTCCTTCTACTACCTCCCACACAAAGGGTTAACATTTACTGATATATTGATTCTCTAATAAGAATGTTTTAGTCGGTTTACCCGACTAAAACTTTCTAACTTGTTTAATAAATTCTTGCTTTCCGTCTAGTACCGTAGATACAAATATTGTTGATTTTAAGTGCCCAATGTATGTAAGGTTAGATGGAAAGGGAGGAAACGTTCTAACATCTAACATACACTGCGCTCTTTATTTATGATAATTTTCTAACTCTCAAAAGTTACAGAAAATCGGTACTAGACACGAATTTCCTCAGTATCTTCCAATCATATCCTTTGAGATGAGTCAAATCCGGTAATATGTCAGTTTACTAATTGAAGTTATCTGCCCTTTAAGGGCAAATTATTTGCCGGTTAATTTCCAATCACTCCACTGTGTCCTGGCACACAAAAGATACGAAGTTGACCATGAGTTCAGTAATCATCTCTGGATTTGACCCTTTCGGACGTTATAACTTTGATCGTCATTTGGCTAAATGTGAAGATGTTAGCATTTATGGTGTTACTGAGCCAGTTCACACAATAAGTAATTGCTCTAAGGTCGGCTTTAAGTAATGTGCACTCTTGAATATGCGAAACCATGATTATTACTCTCGGGTAAGGGATACGTATTTAAGAACCTAACCTTAACCTAAGGATACTGATGCAATAATATCGGTAAGTCCATATTCACACTTGCAATTTTTTTCTTCTGAATTGCAGTGTTTGTGGGAGAGGGACGCAGTCGGTAAGGGGGGAGAAAAAAATCTTCCGTACTCGCAATTTTTTTGCAATGCGTTTTCATTCGCTGTAAATTTTTCAACTTTTCCACACTGCTTTTCATTTAATATTCGTTGTTTTGTGCTCGGTTCAACATATGTAAATTTGTGCGACATACATTTTAATAAAATTTAATGAATTTAATGAGTTTTAATGAACGGTGAAAATAAAAAATTGTCGAAACAGTATACATTGTCTGAACGCAAATGCAATTTCAAAAGAGAATTGCAGAAAAAATTGCAAGTGTGAATATGGACTAAGGAACGGCAACCTAAAATCTGTTAGTTCTTTACAAGTATGTTGGTACAGATTATTATATCCGATATAGATCAATGGTAAATGTTCCCAAAGACACAAGAAGAATAATTAATAATAGAGTGGCTTTATTCACACCTTCCTTTGCGGTCCAAGTAAATATACATAAAAATATTTACACAAATAATTTTTAAGAATATACTGTCTTTATACTCGTACAGGATAAACTGACCAAATCATTTTCGAAAAATGTATGTTACCGAAATAATTTATTTTACTATAACGATTTTCTAAGATAAGTTATTTTTTTAATTTACTGAATTGGAACACGGAAAATAATTAAATGAATGTTACCCTGTCACGTGGAAGAAATTACAGTACCTAGTGCTTCGACGAGCTTTCTATTTTCTAGTCGAGTTCACGTTTAAAAATACATGACATTTTTTAAGGATATAATATTCAAAAATGTTTTGTAATTTCTCTGAAAGTCCTAGTAGACGATATGGATGCCAAATGAAAGGCCAAATTTTGGGTTATCTAATACTATTTTTTTAGAAACTGGAACTAAGAAGTTGCTAACATTGCCTAGAAAATTTTAGTCCTTCGTTATCCTTTAAGATCCACGGCAGAAAATTTTGAAAAACAAAATTTTTCGTGGATCTTACTGTTTAGTTATTCATATTCAAATTTTAGGTTTCTACATTAATTAGTTTGATTTGTAGAGCAAGTTTTTCGAAAAGTCGGAAATGTAATATACCGAAAAATATCCAAATAATGGCCAGTCGCTGCCACTTTTGAGAACAACGCTGCTTAATGAACTAAATATAATACTACATTGCTACCTCTGGACATTCCAGGTAAAAAGTTTGCCTGTAATTACTATAGATGTGGCGTAATCCTTCTCAGGGTGCCTGCACCAGGACTACACACTGAGTATCAAACCTGCCCTTGACAAATCGTCGGCCTAATGCTATTTTGGTCCATACGCCATTTTTGAGTTAGGAATTGATAATATGGGTTTCAAGACTTCTCTTTCAGAATCTACAATAATTTGTTTCCTATCTCGTCTAGTTTTCGAGATATTGGTAGGGTAAATCGAAATAACTCATATTTTCGGGAAATCATTTTTATTATTTTGTTCTATGTCTACATTTTTCTATCGCCATACCTTTGGACTCATTAGTTTACGTTCATTTGATCACATTATGTAAATTACTCTGCTTCCATACCGACATTTCTTGTGGTCCATGTAAAACAAACTCAAAAAAATATTAAAACAAAAGTGGATATGGACAAAAATGCCATGCACAAAAATTTTTATAACTTGCTTATTTTTTATTGCAATGGCATAGAAATGCATGGGAATCATACAAACAATGCTGGGAATCCTATGGAATCAAATGTGTGTAACTCTTCAGTTCCGTTTTTACTCAGGCAATAAATTGCGTTTTTCTCCGATCATAAAATATGGCGTATGGAACAAAATAGCATTAAGCCGACGAAATATACTTGTACCAGACAGGGTACTAAGGTATGTGTGACCTCTTTACTGATTTTTTCAGACTTAATTATAGGTTTTTCTCGGGTCTATTCGAAAAACCTATGACAATCTATAGTTTGTAGACTGCCTGTTCACTGCAGTGTTGGCAATGACAATGGATGGAATAAATGAATTCAAATATATCACACAACTGTCAGATCTTTTAATAAGGGTTGGCCGATAGTGGTAGCATATGAAGACGCGTCCCCGAATTGACATATCGTCGCTCGATTATTGGAGTGACCCAATAACTTTTTTAACAAAAATGAGTTTGGCATCGATTATATATGATTGATGTGCCCTCTTTCTGAATATGCAATCCGTTTTTCTATATCCCATATGAGTAAAGAGATATCCAGCCACATCTTTGCTTCTTATCCCAATTTTTCAACCTAACAAGATATTGTTTAGTTCTACATTCACCTTTATGGTCTTTGCACTAAAATTGACATAGAAAATAGAAAACACTTTTCTGCGATGTTGTTTTGCCGCATGTCATTAATGAACTGTAGAACACAAGAGAAAGACAAAAATTCTGTTCATATTCATAAAATAGTCGATAACAAATTATTAAAAACAAATTATTCGTAAAAATGAGTGAAATATTAAGTTTATATAATTAAGCAAGGGACATCTTATTTTGTGATTATTAAAAAACTTCATATTACTTTGACCCACCTGTAGTATTTGACACAAAAATAGTAGTGAATAGTGTGACATGGATCACACAATAAAAATATCATTTTTTAGTAAATGTGTAATAACTTTAAATATATTGTATAAAATTATACCTTTTTATACAATTTTATACAAAAATGAATATATTGGTTTATTATAAATGTAGTTATTAATGTCTACGCTAAAAAGAACATCTATCGTGTAGATATCGAAGAAAATATACGTAAACCTTCTTTATCGTTTTTCTCGAAAAAAGGTTTTTGGTTGTTGGGTCATTCCAATAATCGAGCGACGATATGGGATTTTAAGGACACAATCGTTCCATATTCAGGAATAGCGTCAAAGTCCTTCTGCTAAAAAAAAACTTCATAAATGGATATTTCAATTGGTGTTATTGAATGAATAGATATTTTGGCCAACATAAAATAATTAATATTTCGAAATGTCGCACTCATGTCTTGAATTCAATTGGAATTAAAATTAAATATTAACATACAATTCTCATTAACAACACATTGTATTATTAATTAACTTTCTTGTCATCTTGTTTCGTTTACAATTACTACAATTATGCAAATTTAATAAACCCGATTAAAAAGTTACCCACATGCACTCACACCACCCCTCCAGTAAGTGTCTCTATGTCTTCAGGGAAAGAAACTTTTTGAATGAAATTAGAAAAAATAAATGTATATTTTCATTTAATAAGAACTGTCTGTGTCGAGGAGTAATCAGAAAGTATTGTCTACGAAATAGGAGACTTCGACGCAGTATCCCACCGGTCACTGGCGTAGGTTCGAGTGTCTTTTCCATAAAGACGACTGTTTTTGAGATTTTTTTATTGAAGTTACATTTGCTTCTCTTCCTAGTCGTTAAAAGAGAGGGAAGAAGTGAGAACTAGTCGAAATACGTAGGCAAGTGTATCTGTGAGAGAAAACATCGACATGCGCAGCTATCCGAAACAAATTTCTCTTAAAAGGACTCCAAAAAGCAACAGGCGTTAGTTAAATTGATGAGAGATCATATGAACCACGGCCACAGTGGTGATTCAGCATTTTAGATAAAGCCAATTTAGCTTAATTTTCTGCTATACCATTTAAATGCATTAACTGAAATTATATTAGAATGCTTTAAATGAAATTCCACACATAGTATTAGTTTATTAGTTGCTATCAACGCGAGATAGATGGTAGAAGTTGCTACGCCCCTTTTGGTACCTCCCACACAAATGCACCATTTTGCACCAAAAGTTAACAGTTTATAACATTAATACCAGTGCATAAAAATACTTGAAATTTTGTACAGTGTAATTCTTTTAAAGTGTCTATAGCCCTGTGAAAAATGGACGGTATTGCCACGCCCCTTTTTGTACCTCCTACACAAAGGTACCATTTAGCACAAAAAGTTAAGAGCTTACAACGTGAGTACCAATGCAAGAAAATGCAACAACATTTTGCACAGACTAACGCTTTTGAAGTGCCTATAGCCCTGCAAAAAAATGGGCGTTATAACCACGCCCCTTTTTGTACCTCCCACACAAAATGGCCAAATCATACCAAAATTTAATATCGCATAACGTTAATATACCAGTGCACATAAACGCGTATAATTCGGCACAGTGCAATGTATATAAAGTATCTACCATTCAGCGAAAAATAGGTGTATTTGTTAAAAACCTTCAGGTACCTCCCACACAAATTGACAGAATAATTTGTTTAATATTCCATATAACATTACTCACAAAGTGAGGGTATACCTTAGTCGGTTTACCCGACTGAAATTTTCTTACTTGTTTTAATTTCAATTTATTTAATTTATTGTATGTAATTGATATTGTTTTATAATTTTCTCACTGTGGAGTTAAGCTGAAGGAATTATTAATTAATTAAATTATAACATTATATAAAAATTTCAGCAGAATATTGACATTTTAACGTCTTGAAATTGTTGTGTAACGTCCGCAACAAACGAATTTCCAGTTTTTGGGTAAACAACGAAGTGTTTTATTATAATAAGAGCTATTTTAATGTCTTTAATATTCCATTTTCTTTAATGTATTTCGATTTTTCTGATTACTATGCAAACTTAGCTAAAAACATGCAAATTCACGTTAACCTGAAAACACACTTCAAATTTTTGTAACGTACCCACGAACTTTCGCCGTGAATGAAAAAGTATTAAGGTAAATATTTATATGTAATTTCAAAGAACTCTGAAATAATTGTTGTTGCTAAGTTTATATGCTAACATTACATTCAGAACGCCAACGGGATGAACATGAAAAGTTACAAATCTTTCGAATAGTTACAAATCATTGTAATTAGTAACAGGACAATCTATATCGAATGCATGTGCATTTAATGTACAATTTAATTCTAAAAATTCTATTCAATTTCTAATAAGATCAATTGAAATTTAAAATTTTCATTTGAAATTAAAAACAGGTGAATTAAAACAACTGCAGTTAAAAATGGTTTGCTTTGAATAAATGATAAACATATTTTTGTGAGAATAACTTCAGTACGCTATTCTGGTTTACAAATAAAAGCTTATTTTAGAGATCGATTCTCGAATTCATTATGAATTTTTACTATTCTATCCGGAGTCCGGACTATCCAATAATCTCTAATTTTTTTTTGCAAGCCACGGATGGTTGCAAAGCTTCAAAAAATTAAATGGTATTGATGATTCATGTTGTATACATGTAAGTCAACCAAAAAGATTGATATCGCTTTCATTTTTGGGGATTGGTTTAAGAGTCTTTATAAAAAATGTGAACAAATTTCTGGCTAATGTTAAAATCTTCTTAAAGCACTTCTGATATTGGATAAGGCGCCCAACACAACATAATATGAAATCAATATGGAGGCTACCACACCATTTGTTCGGTTAAGAGATCTGTCCGAAAATGAATAGAATTTATTCGACACAGTTGAATTCCAAATCCCACTGATACTTTTCGTAAATGCTTTGTATCTTCGGGACTTACGACTTATCTGATGAAGTTATAGTTCAGTCAATGTCAAATTAAATTATTGAATAGAAAAAGACTCTTATATCTGATAGTAGTCTTGAGGAAATTCACTACCTTGGAGACAGGGGATGAACAGACGATTGATTCTGTGGAAGAAATATTGCTTCTCAAAGAAATTTAAATCAGAGCTGAAAAACTGCACAAAGATAATTTTTCAACCTCTAAAATTTAAATGTTTATTTTGTCAATTATTAAAACATACAGGAGTATTAGGGTGATGACTTTTATACAACTTCGTCAGAAAAATGAGAATCATAAAAAAGTCGTCAACGTTTTTTCCAAAGAGATACATTCGATTCAAAATGAGATACCTTCACTTAATTGTAAATTAAATCGAAAGATGTTCATCGAGTTCTATGATCACTGTCTCATTATTGTTCATAGGTTATGTGGCTTTTCGTGAAAGTTACAAGACTTGACACTTTTTTCCGTTTTGGATTTATATGATTTAAAAAAAAAGAAAAAATTTAAATTTTTTCACAAAAATATCATTTTAAAGTGGTTTGTGCGTGACCTTTTTCAATATTTAAATGGAATAAACGTTATTTTAGTCATTAATAGGCAAAAGTTCATTCATTCGTGCAACAGGAAATAGTTTTCGAGAAAAAAAATCAAAAAGTCATCACCCTAGTGTAAATATGGCCCCGTTTTAACATTTTGTACTGTAGTCCAATTCAGTAATCGAGACAAAGGTCGGAACTAGACCTTTCCGGATCAGTGAGGTTATACTGTACTGTATATTAAAAGATTTAAAACATACCAGTCATGCTACTACGGCCGACTTTTGCTGCATGTGTCACGTTGCCTTAAATGTAGTTAAAAGTTAAATATGCTAGCATATAGTGCAATACATGTATAGTTTCCGAAAAAGGACTTTAATCTCTATCTTTTGACATTTTAAATTGCATCTTGTCGGCGGGCATTAATAAAAGGACCGCATTGACCCATCAACGAGCTTTCTGTAAATATACACTTGTGTTTTGATATGATCAACCTTACCTTGTCGTCACGCAGTCATTATTTTAAGCAACAGCGCAGCACAAAATAAGAAGGATCTTGTAATTAACTTTCACTATTTTGACGGCGCGAGAACTTAAGAAAACATAAACACTCACGACACGAGAAAAGACCTTCAATGCAACGATTAATTTAATCGCGAGTTTCTTCACTTGTATTTTAAACATAAGCCGCATTCGGAATACAGAACCAAAGTCAATGAATCTAGAAGATGTGCCATCGCATGTTTGTTTACATTTTCTCGAGTTACGAACGAATAGAAATGATTTTTCAAAAGCAAAAAAAATAGTTTGCCGCTGTTTTTTCTTGAACTTTTTTTGCACGTATCGATTGATATTAATTTTCTAATCGTGATAATTACAAGAAAATCGATCTGAAATCAAATTCCTATTCGTTTGTCACTCTCAGCTACCCGTTATGCGATGGCACATCTTCGTAATTGACTGACTATACAGAACGGCGATTAAATTACGGCTGCTACTTAAACAAGGCTGAAAGCATACGACGTCTGTCAGTCTCACAAATGCGAAATTTCCCCCATTTTATCTTATTATTACTTCTAAAGTTCTAAAAAGCACAATGACATCATTCTAACCAAATAACATTATTACTCGGAATAACATTAAAACGGCTGTCTAAATATTAAGAACAAGCGCCCTACTATCGGACAGAATTTTAGACATGTTTTCGTTACAAGCTAGAACTTTTAGTTTAGCACTTTGCAACGAAAACAACTGACTTCCACTAACTGGCACATAAGCAATAAGTGACGGATTTTCACTATCTGGTAGCAATGGTGTCATGAGTTGCGAAGAAAGAACAGTGCGAAACAGACAAAAAATTCGTGAAAAGTATTTATAAAACATATATTTACTATTATATGTTCAATTGTTTACACTCTTTTGCAAATATTAAAATAATTTCCCATTTTTGTTCTTCTTCCCGTTAATTCACAATAATTGATAAAATCTCTCCAAAAATGGGATGCCATACTGCTAAATATAGGGTGCCCAATCTGGCAACATCATACTCGATTAAGACATGAACACAAGCACCAAACTTCATCTGCTTAAAAGTGCTTAGCTAATAGTGCTTAAAAGTGCTTAGCTCCCCATACAAATTAAGCACTTATGGTGTAAAGAAAACACGCCTATTATAGTTTGGCACATGCGATTTCATGCATTCGCACAGTTGCTTAAGCTAGCTTATGCATATTATAGTTGGGCCTTTAGTCTTTACGGTCTTCGTACGCTTAAGAATGGAATCAGAAATAACAAATTTTCAATTCATAATAGCCATACTAAAGAAATGTTTGTAGTCGAAGATGAACTAGGAAGCACATTTTCTTTCAATGTCCTAGTCTACATGCACCAAACTTCATCGGGAACTAATAGTGCTTAAAAGTGCTTAGCTCCCCATACAAATTAAGCACTTATGGTGTAACGAAAACACGCCTATTATAGTTGGGCCTTAAAGGCCCAACCATAATATTCTTAAGCTAACTTAAGTAATTCCGTACGGAATGTGCGTTCAGTTTCGCACCTTGCTTGAGCAAATGGGTACTGAGAGAGAGCTGAGAGAACTTAACGAAAAGTTCACGTAAGTACATTATGGTTTGTCACATATGATTTGTATGTACTCGCACCGTTGCTTAAGTCAGCTCATGCATGTTATGGTTGGGCCTTAAATTAAATCATACGGTTTTACGGCCTGTTTCTGTATTTCTAATGAAAGTCTGCGAACGAAAACCAGTCACTCACTTTCGCCAGGAATTTGGTTTCTCTAACGTTCTATCGTTCGTTCGCCTGGCCTTACGTCAACGACGTTAGCAATTTACCAAATGGAAAATAATGTAATTGCCAGATCAATAATTTCACAACTTCCGGTCTAAAAAAGCACACATTTGTGTATGGTCGACCTTAGCAAATACATCTCTGTACTATTCACACTAGCCGTGACCAAAAAAGCAACTCTGGGTGGTCAGTTGAGCTGCACCAAGACTCTCGTTTTTTTTTCTCTCTCTCCCGTCTCTCTCATTGTGCAGTGATAATTTTTTCCATCTTAGTGAGCAACCAATATTGACTTCTGTATATTTAAGCATACAGAAGTCAATATTGGTTGCCCATATGTACACAATTTTATTATTATTTAATTGTTTTTACCATAATTATATTAATATCTACTTATTTTTTGCTTTTAATAATGTTTATTTTGTCATTGTTCCTATCAGTCGACAAATAAATGTGACTCGATCTGACATTTGTGTTCGCCGAGATGACAGCAAAGAGAGATAGAGAAACCAAAATTTGCACTGAAATGATTACGTTTTCGTACGAGTTCATTATCGTACGACTTGTCGTTCTTATGGTAGTTACTGAAACCCAAATCAGCTGTTTGTCGTCTGGCAGGCGAACGAAAGCAAATTTTTAACGGCCTGTTTCTGTATTTCTAACGAAAGTCTCTGCGAACGAAAACAAGTCACTCACTTTCGTCAGGAATTTGGTTTCTCTAACGTTCTATCGTTCGTTCGCCTGGCCTTACGTCAACGACGTTAGCAATTTACCAATTGGAAAATAATGTAATTGCCAGATCAATAATTTCACAACTTCCGGTCTAAAAAAGCATCCATTTGTGTATGGTCGACCTTAGCAAATACATCTCTGTACTATTCACACTAGCCATGACCAAAAAAGCAACCCTGGGTGGTCAGTTGAGCTGCACCAAGACTCTCATTTATTTCTCTCTCTCTCCCGTCTCTCTCATTGTGCACTGATAATTTTTTTCCATCTTAGCGAGCAACCAATATTGACTTCTGTATGCTTAAATATGTACACCATATGTACACAATATACACCATATGTACACAATTTTATTATTATTTAATTGTTTTTACCATAATTAGATTAATATCTACTTATTTTTTGCTTTTAATAATGTTTTTTTGTCATTGTTCCTATCAGTCGACAAATAAAATAATGTGACTCGATCTGACATTTGTGTTCGCCGAGATGACAGCAATGAGAGATAGAGAAACCAAAATTTGCACTGAAATGATTACGTTTTCGTACGAGTTCATTATCGTACGACTTGTCGTTCTGATGGTAGTTACTGAAACCCAAATCAGCTGTTTGTCGTCTGGCAGGCGAACGAAAGCAAATTTTTAGGTTACAGAAACAGGCTGTAAGTTCCAGAAACAGGCTGTTAGTGAACTGCTGAAGGAAAGGACCAAAAATAAAAAATGTTTGCAGCAGCTAGAGTTACTTGAGGATATCTTAAGAAATCTATGCACCTTGTGGCCTGCAAGTACAATGTCTAATATTTTTCGGATGGCAACATACAACGAATCTAAAATTTGGTATAAATTGAATTCTACTGGTCAGAAGTTGTGGCGAACTTGTTATACAACAATTCTTCAAAAATCTATGTGCAACAAAGATCCTGTAACATTTTTTTTTTTTTGATTTTCACATACAACAAGATTTAGAATATTCTTATTACAGTATTTAAATTATAGTGTTATAGGAGCAAGTTGAAATCTTGATAACAACAACGGACGCTATCACTCCTACACTTGACCAGGGCGGGCGCAGGATTTTGTTTTTGGGGGGCTGGGGGTTTCTTTTTCACATTCAAAAAGCGATCTTCGAGATGATTAACTCTAGGTATGTAAAATAGGGCTTTTTCACATTCAAAAAGCGATCTTCGAAATGATTAAATCTAGGTATGTAATATAGGTCGAAATCTTATAATATTCTTCAATATTTGTTGCATCAACATTGCAACGATAACTTTGTCGGCTGGAATCCTAGGTTTCTTGTTTGGAATGTCTTGTTCTTCACAAAATATTTTAACAGACGAAAAAATAGCACTAAAGTCGTGGTACACACGGGACAAGCAAATGTCAAAGTTTATAGGAGAGGGATATGCAGGAACTCTTTCCGCCTGCCTCTCTCTCCCACAAACTTTGACACTTGCTTGGAAAAAAATCTATTTGCGTTTACGAACTGCTTTTCATGAATTTGTAATTGTTTATCGATGGACACTGTGGCTTGCTTATCTACTTAGAGCTCATTTCAGCTTTCAATACACTGTTTCTATGGTATTCGGGTGACGAGTGGTAGGGAAATACTTCAAGTGGTTTGTTTTAAATGGTCTTGATATTAGTCAAATTTTCCGGATAGTATAGGCTTTGACTTACTTTTACTAAATTATTTCTGTCATCATATGCTACATTTTAGACATAAACCTTTAAAGTAAACAACGGTTCAATGTTTAGTCTTTGATTTACTTTTTGGAACAAGAAACAAATTTTAACCATTAAAACTAGGAGCAAAAACGTTTAATTCCAAATCATTTGGGGGAAAAATGTAATGAAAACTTAAAAATGCATTAGTTTCTCTCGAAGCGTACTGGGAAACACATTTCGTTTAATAACAACTCCTTTAACTTTATTCTTTTGGGCAAACTAAGAGTTTGTGGCAGCACCGCACCAAGACTGCCGGCAACGATAAGTTTTTAACAAATCTATCTACTTGTATATTTTTATGCAATTAAAATATGAACAAGGGTAAGTATGTAGTAACGGAAGGACGGTGTTCATGAATTGTAATATTCAATCGTCCATTTCCAATTCTTTGGCCAACTGTTGTGTGCGATCATTTAGCATCTGCTTCATGTCGGGTTCCAACTTCATTATGTCAATGGCTTCCTTCAACAGGTTCATTGCTTCTAGAAGTCGTTCCTAAATAAAAACAATTAAAATATGGAGTTTTTATAAATTGTTTATGTTATATTACCTGAGTAGCTTCCCTCGTCAACAAGCCATTGAGATATTCGCGTTTCGCTTCAATGACCATACACTCTTGCAAGTCCAAGATCAGGTTGCCTCTAAATAAACTCCAGCCACCGTCTAAAACATCAGCTATTTCCAAAAGTTCTTGGCAGAGTTCAATTTTTCTCTTCAAAGCGGCATCATTCATCTCTGGGAAATAGTAGAGAATAATGTAAAAAAAACAATTTTATATTGTTGGTGTGATGTAATATTACCATGTATCGAAAAGCCGGGTGCGCTTCCGTATAGCTGTGTCAAAGCATACTTCACTTGTAGAATATGGGAATTTTTTTCGTGGAGAGTAACGCGATATCGAAATAGAAACTCCTCAAAGGCTTTCACTGAAGTTTTATCTAAGGAATCGATTTCCTTTTGAATTGCTGTGTTGCCAAGTATTATTTGTTTAGCAGATAGCTGGTGGTTGCACAGTTGACATTTCCAAGTTGCACTATTATCCGCAGGATTTTTCGATATTATCTATTGCAATATATGTAGTTACCAATTCAAACACAATTAGTTCAACTATTCTTATGACAATAGTTATACTTATCAACTATATTATTATTATACATACCCAGCAAAAATTTGGTAAGTACCTATCATTACCACTTGCATTACCAGGTAATGACGTATCATTACCCTCTGCATTACATGTAGTCAACAAATAATGACTTATATTGACATAAAGTCAATGTAGTTATTTTAAGTCAGGTATTGTGAAATATGTGACAACTCCAATTTTTATTAAAGAAACGTTGATTTGATTTATAAACCTAGATATATATATATATATATATATACATACATATATATATAAAAAAATTCTAAATCAAATCAACGTTTCTTTAATACAAATACATATTTATGTCAATATCAGTAAGTCATTATTTGTTGGCTAAATGTAATTCAGAGGGTAATGACATGCCTTACGTGTTAATGCAATTGGTAACGACATATACCTACCATGTTTTTGATGCGAAAATTCCGAGTAAAAAATATGTCTCGTCGTATTTACTTATATTTGATATATAAATGTTATGAAAATCATTACTGGTAAGGTATTATTCAATCCTTACTAAAATGACAATAATAACTACTTATATCTTGGTTATTTGTAAGCGTGGGGGAAGTACTTTCCTCCAATATCATGCCCATGTAAAAATAATCTGAAGGGTGGCTAAATGGTGTCTTTATTTCTTTTGAATTTCACTTATAAGTAAAAGCTGGTATACTCCCCAAATTAGCTATTAATGAGAGTTTTTACTGAATATTAACACAAATTAACTAAATCTATGTTTCCTTCAACTAACGGGTGATCCAAGTAGAGATACTTTTTTCAATAGCCTTTTTTTGGCAGGTCACGTGTGAGTCGTGTTATGCTGTCATGTTATTTTTGTCAAGTATTGTTTGGCATTTCATCATGGAAAGACTTACGCCTGAACAACGTTTACAAATCGTTCAACTTTATTACGAAAATTCACGTTCTGTGAGGAATGTGTTTCGTGCACTTCGCTCAACTTATGGTCAACATAATCGGGTCTTACGATCGTGTGTCTACGTTAGTACAGGTTCTGACGGGACACTGCTTGATCGGCGAACACGCCAAAAGATTGGGTATTGACTCCAATGACTTCTGCCGAAGCTGTGGTGATGAGGAAGAAGTGGAGAGCATTGAGCACTTGCTTTGCGACTGTCCCGCTTTGAGTAAACGACGACTGGATATACTGGGGTCGGCCTTTTTAGGCAGCCTAACAGATCTTTCCAGTACTGATATTCGAACTATCGATAAATTTATATATCAAACAGGTTGGTTTCGATGAGGGGCATTTCAGCCCGTGGTAACACTAGGGACCTAAACTGGTCTATGTGAGCTTGTAAAAAAATACGGCTGCCACCCTAACCTAAACCTAAACCTAACCTAACGATCGTGTGTGAGTCGTGTCATGCTGTCATGTTATTTTTGTTAACTATTGTTTGGCATTTTATCATGGAAAAACTTAAGGCCGGGTTAGGCAAACATAATCGTTATTTAACTTTAGCGCCGCCGTAACGTTGCCCCAATTACCCAAAACTTCAAAAACGTGCCATATGACTCAGACATTCACAACAAAAAAAGCTACAAATTCATTTTATTTTGTATTCATTTGCTACTAATTTATCATTTCATTACTCATTCATCATTACTTTTCAAAATTTTCGCATAATTATTTTCTTTTTACTGATTTTGTTTGCAAATGCACATAAACGTACCGTCCAAATCAAATTTCATCAGATTCAGCCGTCCGTTTACCTTTCGTTTTCGTTGGCTAATCGTTTACACTGAGTTCCATATGTCCCCATTTACATGGTACTTTTTTTTAAGTAACTTATAACGTTCACACACGTACTTTTTTTTTCAATACTTATACTTATTTTCATTTGTTTTGTTTCGGCTTTTCCTGTGTGAATTGTTGTTGTTTCCAAGTGCGAACGAAAAACACAAAACGATAAGTACGAGTACGGCATACTTTTTTTCCCCCGTTTCCGACTGCCTCTCTCGCCCACAAAACGCCGATAAGTATACTTAATACTTAAAAAAAAGTATCATGTAAATGCAGACTATGTCTGATTGAATCAGCTGATTCGTTACGCTACGGGGGCGTTACGGTTACGTTTGCCTAACCCAGCCTTTACGCCTGAACAACGTTTACAAATCGTTCAACTTTATTACGAAAATTCAAGTTCTGTGAGGAATGTGTTTCGTGCACTTCGATAATCGAGTCATCGAAAATTGGAGACAACGGATGGACCATCTGAGACGTAGCCGCGGCCAACATTTGATAGACATAATCTTCAAAAAATAAATGCCAAAGAATGTTCTTTCAAATGATAATAAACATTCCCCATTCAATTTGAATTTTCTGTGTTTTTTCTTTAAAAAATAGGGAACCTCGAAATGGATCACCCTATATTTATTGAACGTTTCAATGACGGGTTTCTAGGACGTTCATTCCGTAATAGAGTATCGAGACTAATAAATTCGTTACCTCCATTATTAAAGACAATTTTTCTATAAAAGCTTCCAGTTTTGAAAAAACGCTAACTAGAAATTATTCTACGGTGGACCGCCGGCATATTTAAATACTAACAGGTAGCGCAAAAGTAACCTTTCGATGTTATGTTAGACGCGATTGGCGGTCAGCAGCTAACAGCTGATGCACCGTCTGGACTTTGTACGGAAACATCTTCAAATCTTGTACCAAAATTCGCTGTAGAGACCGTCGACTGATACCCATTTGTGTGGCACGTCGTCTGGTCGATGTCGACGGCGCTTCCATGACATCCTCGGCTACAGCACAATATTCTCTGCAGAACGGCTACTCCGGGGTCTGCCACGCCTGGCAGCATCTCGTGTTGTGCCAGTCTCTTCGAGGCGAGCGGCTAAACGTCGCAGTGTTTCACCAGTAGGCGTTGGACGGCCAGGAAATCTGTGCCAAAGTCACCGACCGATTATTGGTCAAATAAATAGTCAGCAATATTCCGCGTTCTGGAGCAGTGTAGCGTACATTGTTTATTAACGTGTATTTCGCATGTGTTTACTACACAAATGTCAAAACAGAACTGACATTAGGGGCCAATCGCAAAATTTATAGCATTTTCTGATAGGAGGATTACTTTTGCGCCACCTTGTACATCTAAACAAACGGCGTACTGTAAACTAAATCGTGTTTTTAGGATCGTTTTAAGGTAACTTTTTGATTTTCCCGTAGTTCTTCTCAGCAAATGGAAAAAAATGGTGGGAAAATTAAGTTAGGGTTTTATTTTTGATTTTAAATAACTGTCCTATTAATGTAGTCCTTTAAGAGGGTTCTATTGATTAATAATTATGAAAATAAATAATTAAATCACAATTTGTTTGATATTGCATACCTTTCCCGCTTTACATAAAGTGCATGAAATAGCACCTATAAATGTGTTCAGCTCTGTTTCATCTAGGCAACGACGGCAGGTACAATGAAAACATTTAGCATTCAGTAGATGTGTGCGGCGTTCCAATGTTGACCACAGCGGCTGAGTGTACGAAGTGCAAATTATTTCCCCTTTGGAAATTGGCGTCTTTGCTATGAAAATTATATCCATGTTGTCGTCAAATGTGTGGCGGGAATTTGAGATGCAGTCGTGGGAGAACATTGATGCCATTGGGTAAATAGCTCTCACTTTTCGACCTTCGTTGTTTTGACGAACCTCGAAAGAATTTGTATCGAGAATCGCAGCTGCACGTAAAATTTCTTCCTCCGCCTCGTCTACTCCTAATATGGTCTTTACAAAAATTAACAAGTTTGACCGAAGAACATTATATAGGGGCGTATTAATGCGCTCGTTCAAATGATCTTCTAATTCAGAGAATTTTTGATAATCACGTGGTTTATTCCTCTTTAGAAGAAGACATCGAAGTGGAAGGATAACACAATAAGCGGATTCCTTTTTTCCACTTTCTCCACTATAGTCAATTTTGGCGCGGAAATTCCTAGAAGTCATTAGCTGACATTCTTCAATGTGATGTTCAGATTTTTCACAATCGGGACCACACAATGGCCAAGAACATTTGGTGCATTTATAGTAGTTGTTCCCAACAGTGGGTGTCGGCAAAGTACGGTGGCATCCAAGACAAGATGCATGGCAAGCTACTTTCGGTCCGTATATGAGAGGAGACTCCCTTAAAATGATTTCACCACATTTGATATCTCTCGATGCTCTCAAATGCCTACCCAACACATCATTCCTGACAATCTATTGTGAACAAAGAGAACTCATACATATGTATTTTATTAATTCATACATGTGCAGCAAAACAGACTGGTTTACCTCGTAACATTTACATTCTGCTTTGTGACCCTTCTTCCAATGAATCTTCTGATGATCCTTGCCACAATAAAACACCTGCTTGCACGCCATGCACTTTAAAGAGGCGGTAACTCCACAGACAGCGCATTTTGTCGTCATTTCATACACCTTTTCTTTATATTTTGTATATGCAAATATGACGAAAATATCACTTTAGAAATGTTTGCGTAATCCGAAATAGCGACCAACAACCACCACTACTCGCGGCAGACAAATGAAAACAGAGATATGTTCTCTTTGATGTATGAAAACAGAATGTTTTCTTCCAATACACCATACAATATAGAAGAGATGGTACATCACCAACAACAATAGCTACCCAAACGTTTAACAATGGGAATAGAAACAGAATGTGCCAGCAAAAACAATTCAATGAAATTGACCCCTATAGGGGTCTATGGACTTAAGGGAATTCCTTCAATCATACAATGTATTCCCATCTATAGTCCATTTGATCGACAGGACAACATGGACACATGGTTTACATACAGATGTACATGAAAGATGTGTGCACATAATTTGGTTGCCTATTGTAAACGTATGTATGTAAATACATATATGTACGAGTATACAAACATATGATTTTAAAAATAGACAGTGAAATAGAAACTTCACATGAGTGCATGAGTTTGAAAGCTATTTTGGAAAGTTCAGATAGCACGTTGGTGCAGTTCTCTCATTTCACGCTTATACTCACGTTTCAAATATCTATATAAAAATAATTTAAAAAAAAATCTAATCGAAATTATGTACATTTATTAGTTTATTTTTTTCATATTACGAACATAGTAAGTTGTATATAATAATATATTAAACAATTCTTAAAAATTGAGGGAAATCAGTCTTTTTCAAATGTATGATGTATGATTGAAGCATGAAAAACAAGTACATAGTTGTAAATTCGGCGAGCCGAACCTTTAATGCCGACCACCATCAGTAAGTATTTTCTTGCTTTTTTTCCTTTGGCCAACGTGTTTGTTTTGTTAGAGTTACAAACTACGTGGAAATCGACACGATGCAATAAATGGGCTATTCTGTACTTTGGTGGAAGGTAAAAACGGCTCTGTGAACTGTGGCCCCAATGAAAAATAACCCCAACAAAAAAAGAAAAAATGGTCCCAAATATTTTTTTACTACAACACGAAAATTTGTGGATATTTTCGAGATTTTTTGGGATCATTTTGCATTTTAAGATGCAAAACTTTTAACTTTTCATTTTTTTGAAAAATGAAGAATGGTCCTAGAAATGAGAAATGAAAAAAGCCGCAACAAAATAATTAAGATTTTTAGGATGATATTTAATTTTCCTTAAAATATATACTTCGTGCGAAACTGAATGAATTATACAGTTGAATTTATTTGTCAGCCTAAAATGTTTGGTGATATTGACGTCAATATCGTTGGCTTCATTTAGTATCATGAAGCGCAAGTGAAAGGACCAAAATTGTAAAAATTCACGGATTTTGCACGTTCCAGAAAAGAAAATATAAAGATTTTGTGAAATTTTAGTGTTGGCATGAACATCTTAGTTGGTGTTAAATCAAATAAGACTTCTGTATAAATTTTAAAATGTATTGTGTTCGAGAGTTTCATTTTTGTAAGGCTTTAAATACGCGCGATTTTTTCATAATTTTACAAATCGTCAATGCACAACTTAAATCTTAATTGATCTCGTGCTAAGCATTCTGATCTTTTTATTTTTCTTCTATTTGATTTTATTTATAATTCTTTAAATATATTTTATTGTCTTCGCAGGTTTCATTTTTGGGCTTTAAGGCGAAATATGAGCTCTGGTAAAGATCTGTTGCAATACATACATATGATCTTGAAAAGCTACATATATTCTTTACCATCAAATTATGGCGCTCCCATTACATCCCCCGCACATACGTATATGTGGTTCCTAGGAGGAACAAAGGACAAAAATTATAAATAAATTTAAATGAGGTGGTTTTTCATTTCTGATTTGTGGCTAATTTCATTTCCATTGGGGAATTTTTCATATTTAAAGTTAGGGACTCATTATGTTTGGTGCCATTTTTCATTGTGGCCACAGTTCAAGGACCCGGTAAAAACTGTAACTGAAACGATTAATGTATAAAATAATATAAATATGTTAACTAACATCTAACAATCATTAGGATAGGATACTGACTTCTGCCATCACATATTTAAATACGTACGAGTATATAGATAGTAGCGTAAACATACATTTAAACTAGGAAAAAATATTTAAATATGTATTGTAGTTTTATATTAGATAAGTAGTTTTATTAAAATTTGAAGCTTGGTTTCATTTAGTCGTTAGTTTTTAATATTCTAATTGTGGCTGTTTTGTCACGTTTTGTCACGTTTTTAGTCGGCTTGTCTGTTGGCTGTCACCTTAAAATTATTGTTTCACGCGCTAAGTAATATTTATCGCAACCCATATACTTTTTTCAAAGCAATTACCGTAAACTGTGGAATTTCTCAGTACAGGAAAATTTGAAACCACAACACAATCGGTTAGTTGTACCAAGTATCAAAGCTGAGTTTGAAGAACAAACACAAATCAATTATCGAAACATTATTCGTTCCAACAAAAGAAAAAGACAAGTCAATCCCAAGAATATGAAATGATTCAAATCTTATTTACGAATGTACTTTAAAATAGGATCAACTGCAACCATTTAATTTGTATAATTTATATATACATAAACTGTATGTATGAATATAAAAACCTGATTTACATGGTAAATCGCCGTTTTCTTTCAATTTAAAAGTAAGATGTCTTCAAAATGTGGTAATTTTCATTGCTCAAGATCTTTTTGGCTCTGTATTATTATAGCATGGAATGGTATACTAATAGCGAATGACATTCCTTTTTGGTATATCTACCTCAAAGAAAAATGCTTTTTAAAGTATGTTTAACTATTCATTACCGTAATGACCTGCGCCTACTGTCCAGTCAGCTAGTGCCCTACTCAGCTCCAAAAAATTTAAATTATAATGAAAAAATATTGCCAAATATAAATTCGTAATGGCAACTTAGAGATTTATATTGAGAAATATAAATTCGTAACGAGAAAATAACGTAGAATATAAACTCGTAATGAGAATTTGTAAATTCATATTGTCAAGTGTAAAATTGTAATGAGAACATACAAAGCATAATGAGACAATGTAAAATCGAAATGAGAAAACATAAATTCATAATGAGAAACTTTTAACTCAATTTATCGAATATTACAAAATTCGTACGGGGAAGCACTTGTTTTCAGGTTTCCATATTCTTCAATGCTTAACTTAGCTGTTAGGATTCAATATCTCGAGAACATTTTGGATAAGGCCCGGTCTACATTAACTAGAAGAGACTGTGAAACAGCAGTTCAGCATGCAAGTACTTTCTATGCAGATGTTCTAGGTTTAAATGATATGCATGTTGGACAATTATCAGTTCGAGTTTTTTATCTAATATTTTTTTTCTTAATTCTCAATAACTTACCAGTAATAAATGTTATCAATATGAATTTGTATTTTCTCACTATTATTTTATATTTTCCCAGTACGGCTTGATAATACTCATTATGAATTTACATGTTCTCATTATAAATTTACATTTCAATACAATAGAAATTTACAATTACTAATATAAATTTGCATTGTCTCATTGCAAACTTATTCAGCAAGTGCAGGGCCCTACTCCGCTATTGCCCTACTCAGCTAGTGCACAACTCAGCCAGGGCCCTATCCAGCTAGTGCCCTACTTTAAATATATATGTTCAATTAACTCAAATTTACACAAGGCTTTACTTAGAATTCCTCTCGCTCGCGGGTTTTTTTATACGAGCATACCATTATTTCAAATTGTTTCAAATACGGCAATTAAGCTTTATAAAATGTGATTTTGAAAGAAAGGAGTGTAAAACATTTACTTTGCTAGTAGTTTTGCGGGATCGATGCAAATGCCGCAGTTGCGTTGTGAGATTACCAGTGACCCAACAGGAAATAGAGATTACATTTTATCATTCATCTTTCTCCTCAAAGTGATGATAATGATGATGTATATGTTCGTGGACATATCTATGAATTAAAGAAGATGTAGCACTGGTGTTGGCACCAGTATTTGCAATGGTAGCCTCATTTGCTTCAATGATGCTAATAGAACTATTTCGACCACTTTCGGTAACCGCGATTTCTTCCAAGTCGGCAAGATGATCTTCATCTAACTCGTCATCTATTTCGAGCTCATCCTCAAGGTGGGTTTCATTAACATTGGAATCAACAGATACAATTGGGCAATGGTTGGCAGCATGCGATTGTTTTTCCGCATCAACATCTTCTAAGTCCACCAGAGTTCCTTCTGCAACATTATTTCTTGTGTTCGAAGCAACATTCGAAATATTTTGACTGTCGGTAGTTTCATTTGCAACGACTCCCTCGTCGTGTTGTGAATGACTTTCATCGTCACTCGTCGTTTGAGCAATGAGATTCTGAAATTCAACGGGATCCTCACAGAATGGTATGAGATTAGTGTATTCGTTGCTGGCAACTGTTGGAACACATACTTTATTCACATGCGAAATTGTGGCATTCGATCTTCGGTGCCTCAAAACACGCTGATGCTTGTTTCGTCTTTGAACGCTTTCCCTGCTATTGTTGGTTGCCGCTAAACTGGTTTGCTGTAATTTCTCAGTCAGCTTTGCATACAAGTCATAGTTTTGCATCTGCATTGATCGGTACTTTTCATTTTGCGATTTATCTGAACCATGATTTTCAAGTAAATTCAAGGGTGACAAGTGATGTTTATTGCCCGAAGGTAGACGTTGGTAACCGTGGTATTGGGGCGAATTATGTGATGATATGAAACCACCCGGAACATTATCAGCATAGTGAGTTTGAGAATGAGCTCCATTTCGCAGCATCTTGCTGCTTTTAATCTGGTTGGGACCACCTATTGTCGAAAGACCCATTTGCTTTGACACACTTTGGGGATTGGTTGCAAATGTTGACGACATGATGGGTTGAACGGTGGCGGTGGCCACTTGCTGATGGTTACCGTGATTATAATTTAACATAGTGTTTGGCTGGTGATTATTGGAAGACTTCGTGTGCGTGGGCGATGTTTGGTTCAATCTGCCACCACCACAAATTGTTGCATGCAAAAAAGAGTCATACCCACAGAGATTCATTTTGCTATGCTGGCCATTAGGTGCCGCAATACTATTCGGAGCCGCCGAAACTATAGGCCCTATCTGAGGTTTATATAAGGGAGAAATGTTCTGCGATTGGAGATGAAAAATGTTGACGTTGTTGCTGTGACTACTGTTATGATGTTCGTTCATACTTGAGTCGTTGTTATTCGAAAAACTGCTCGAGCGGTTGTTGTGGTTTGCAATTAGCATAGGAATTTTTGTCTTTTGTCTTGTTTGATTTTGAGCTTGTTTGTTCGGAACTTGCGGCTGAAGCTGCTGCGGCGGTGATTGCTGCCTGATAGGACTCACGTTTGCCTGGGGTTTTCTAGAAAAACAACAAAAAGGAAATAAATTAGGGGATGATCTTCTGGACAAACTGCCTGAGGCAGGACAACAAGAAAATGATAGGTGATGATTGTGTCGAATGATGCGTGCAATGTCGCCATTTGCCATATTTCACAAAATAAACAATACCTAAATGTAGTTTGAGGTGTGCCAGAACAACGGAAATATTGAAATGTGTAATGACTGGGTTGGTCAGGTTTAAAAGCTTACCCGTTGAGTTGAAAACACAAACGGTTCTTCTCCATGCTCTCGCGTATTATGCTTATCAGATCATTGCGGTTTAGCGCCGTCTTCCAGCATTCCGAGTTACGTTTCTGGGACATTGGTGTGTTCTCCGCCTGAAAGGGATAGGGATTTCGCAACTGGACACCATCTAACACATCTGTATTTGTCAGCTGCTGATCGGCCTCCCAATGCAACTCATGCTGATGCTGATGATGATTGGATTTATGTAAGTGGCGATTATTCCAGCACGTTGTCTCATTGCCAACGGACAGACTACGTTGTCGAGTTTGCAGCATGCAATCTTGATACTGATGAAGTTTCATTTCAAATCCGCGTTGATAACAATGTAATTGAAGCGATAGCATTTAATGTATGAAGATGTTGTTTGTTTGGCAGAGATGTGAAATTAATGAAGAACGTAAAAATGAAAAGACAAAGACAAATAAAAAAAACACACAGAAATGTAATCAGTAACATAAAATAATCAGCAATTATGAAAATTGGCAATATGGCGTAATAAAATATCATTACCTACATTCAAAAATCGATAATAACCTGTAGCCTGTAACCTAATAATAATACCTGTAGAATTATTAATCTAGTATTTCTAAATCAAAATTTTGATATTTTCCTATAAATGAAATGTTTGTTTTGAAAGTGGCGTAAACTCAATTGTTTTCAAAACGAGATATAAAGGGTTTTGCCTTTCAATTCGTTTAAAAATTTGGGTGAATAGTAGAAATAAAATGTCTGCATAAAGCTCATCACAAGTTATCGAAAAAAATCGCTTTTGAGGCCTATTGACCCGCTTTTTGCAATGGTGAATGTAGTTAAGCCATTTTGTCCTCATGAGATAAAGAAAATCGGCACTAACCGCTAATTTTTCCAACATCTACCAGCCATATTCTCTGAGCTAGGTCAAGTCTGGTATTGTGTCGGACTTGAAATATCGATCACTTGCTGTAACTTAGAGAAATTTTCCGGACGGGTTGTTTTTCATAACTATTAAAATGTTCTTACGTAAGATAATTATCCAAAGACTTCCTAAGAATGACCTGCAATTAACATCCTTACGGTCTAGTACAATATAACATTTTATTATCCTTACGGTCTAGTACAATATAACTTTTTATTTTCATTATTTTTTATGAAGAAAAAATAGATACAACTCAATTTAACCGAAGGGGATTTTTTTGTTAAATTTTTGTTGCAGCTCGTTTTATAAGACGAAATTGCATTTAAATTAAACTCATTAATAATTTCAAAACTGCATTAAATTTTAGTATTTTAACCATATTTTAATAATTCATGAGTTCTGCAATATTATCCACGGGTTGTTTGAATAACCACGGTAATTGGACTTACACCACTTTCAAAACAAACGTTTTTGTAATTTTGTTTTCTAGCAAAACTTAAGATTTAAAAATCTAAGCCACCTGTGACTTTTTTGAGAAATTTCTTTTTGATAAAATTATATCCGGCTAGTCTGATGGCGAATCCAGCCTTGACTCAATTAATGTGAAAATGGCGTTTACGCCTCTTTCAAAACAATATAACTATATTTTGTTAGTATAAATCTAAACATTTACATGATTGCTACAGTGCTTATGAGGAATGAATCTGTAATTTTTTTCGGGGAGTACCGGAAGGTGCTCTACAATAACCCTATTTAGCACTGAACGGAAGATACTACAAAGGCATTGTACCGTACCGCCCATTTTTATACCCTACACCACACTGTGGTACAGGGTATTATAACATTGTGCATTTCTTTTTAACACCAAAAAGGAGAAGAATTAGACACATCGTGTATTTTACCGATCGACTTAGGATCACTTTCTATGTTTATTTAGCTATGTTCGTCTGTGCGCGTATTCTTGTAAGCAAAGTACAGGTCGCGATTATGGTCCGAACTAAACAAAACGAAAGCGGTTCGTATTTACATATAACTGACATATATATGTTCCTCCGATTTATTTTTTATTTATTTTCAAATATCAATACAAAGGAAGCCTATAAAGGCCAATTATACATGTATTGTAGGTTTAATATCTATGTGTTATGTGTAGCTACATATTAACATTATATTTTTTCAAATCTTAAATACAAAATACTTCATAAGAACAAATTAAATTAAATTGGCATATAAGCAACATTTTTTAACCGATCTGTATAAAAATGGACAAAGAGAAGTCTCTTGATACACTTAGAAACAATACTAAATTTGAGTAAAATCTTTCAGATTTAGACATAGCCCCTATATATATTGTTTTACCCCTATTTGGCATGTAAGCGCTGTATAAACTGTATTTTATATCCGATCAGTACGAAGTTTGCCAGATAGAGGTTTCTTATTACATGAATGATCACTGCCAAATTCGGGGAAATTCAATTGAGATTTAGATGTAGCCCCCATATATATGTTCCTCCCGATTTGGTATCAAAGCGCAATATAAGTTGTACATTACTTCCGATCATTATAAACTTTGGCAGAAAGAAGTTTCTTAACTTAGGAATGAATACCGATAAATTTGTGAGAAATCGGTTCAAATTTAGATATAGCCACATATACAGGGTTTTCCAAAAAGAGTGATATGATATCTTTGAAAAAAACACACTTATTGTTAAGGAAATTCAATAGTGTTTTATTTATTTGAAGTACAATCGATACAATTAAGTTCTAAATAAAACATCATTCAAATGGCCTCCACAACTTCTTCTGCAGGAACGAATTCGACGAACCAAATATTGACTTGTAAAGCTTGAAGAGAGTCCGGTTTTTTCGAAAGACCAATGACTTCAAATAACCCAACAAGAAATAGTCTAATGGTGTTAAATCACAACTTCTTGGAGGCCATTCAATATCACACTTTCTTGAAATAATCGAATCTCCAAACTTTTCTCGCAACAATTCAATTTTTTCATTTGCTGTGTGGCACGTAGCCACAATCGGTCATGGGTGTCAAGGCTCAAATTGACTTAGCATCATTTTCAAATGTGAACGGAATGTTTATTTTTGCTCTAGCTTCTTAACGGTACGTCGGATCGGGAATCGGTCAATGGCAAAAAGATAGCTCTTAACGAGAGCTAAAATATTGCACAGGTCGTAGGTCGACTGGAAAGTGTTTTTTTTTTTTCATTTTAAAATAAAAATGGACTTAGCGCAAGAAAAGTTCCAATTGGAGAACGATTATTTTGATAATAAAACTGAATAATTTGTAAACGTTGTTCTTGCGTATATCTCTCCATGATGAAATTGTAAACACACTGAATACAATGAAAATGACATATTACAAATGGCCGAAACGTCACTTCAAAATCATATCATCATTATTCGAAAACCCGTTACTATAAAGCCCCTCAATATAATAATATAATACTATTATTATATTGGATAGAGGATATGTTCCTGTCTATTTAGTATTTAAGCGCTATTGAAACTGTATATTACGTCCGATCTTTATATAATTTGGCAGAAATGAGGTTTTTGATCCATGTTGACCTCTTGGAGGTAGAGCCATACTGAGGAGGTAGAGCTAAGTACTTTTTTAACTGAAACGAAACCATTTATTTCAAATTATTATCGCAATGTCCCTTTTTATTATATAGTTGGCCCCGGCCGACTTTTTGTCGCTCCATACTGGTTCATTGTATTGTAGGGTCTGTGAATGCATTACAGAACAAAATATAATTCAAATATTTGTATTCACTGGTATTAAAGTTAGGAGCAGCTCTGCCAGTTTAGATGATTTATCCCCTATTTGGGAATTTTTCTTTGTAAATGGGAATATATTTTTTGGTTTGCGGATCCGGAAACTGCCATTTCTTATTATTACTTGTCTTCATATATGTTAAAATTTGTATTTTCTGTTAAATCTTTTATTTCAAAATGCGTCCGTAATTTGTGTCAAAAGTTCGTACAAAAAGAAGCTTTCACTAAAGCTCTCGCAGTCTACTCGTAATAGAGTACGACTTATGTAGACAACCTTTATTACATGCAAATATGTATTTCATTACGAACAATTTAAGCCCATTTTGGAGTAAAATTCATTTTTAATATATATTAAAAATGAATTTTTGCACAAGTACACTGAATTTTAAAATACTTCATACTTAAATATTAAAATATTTTTTGGGGATCAGAATTTTTTTTGGGGGGATTCGAGACCAATAAAAAAACTGGCAAGGCTTTTTAAGAGCTTTAACTTTATGTACAAAAAGGTCGTTTTGTGTGGGGATTACATAAGGGGTTTGGAAGCGTTGTCCGGTTTTCTTAAGGTGGTAACAACGATAACGATATTACCCCATGCCAAATTTGAAGTCCATTGGTATCATTCTTCGAGAACCAGCCAGACAGACAGACTGACATTGCTCAAACGACTTAAAATGTCCTTGTGGTTTCTTTTTGAAATAAGAATCGTCTAAACAAGACAGCAATGGGAGAAGGCTACGTGTTTGTGGACATCCTAAACCTTGAGGATTTGGGCACAATTGTTTTGATTGTAAAATTGTTTTGATTTTAAACCCTTCACTATCAAAATTTGTTGTCAAATTTATGATCCCCATAACGATCAAACCATAATATTGGCTGATATATTAAATGCATCTAGCTATGTATGTATATAAATTCGTTTTTTGAATTCTTTATAATTAAGTAAATATTATATTTGCAACATACCTTTTGTTTTCGTGACTTTCTTAGCAATTTTATTCTCGTCGATGCCGCGTGTTTCATATTGGCCTCATTGGCTAACGATTTAGCATTATTAAGCAGGTGGGATGCCGCTGATTGGGTGTTATGAATTGGCGATACAGCTGCATTTTGAGTTTCCTCAACAGCTTCTAGACAATCTCCGCATGTGTCGTCGGTGATTCCTTTCTTCATATGATCATAAATACTGTCCTGAATATTAACATCTACATTTTTTGTTTGGCCTTGTGATGGTAGTTGGCAGCAGTGTTGATCTCCTTTGATCTTATGAACTCTGTTATATTTGACGTGGCCGGTAGTATTGATGTTCGTGGCTAGTCCACTAGTAAAACGTTCTTTGTCACTATTGCTGTCTTCATCTTCATCGTCGGATTTTATAAGTTTACGTGGTCGGTAACGGTGTAGTCGTCGACCAGAAGTGTTAGTGGTACCCTTTTGCGACGGTTGCTCTAACAGAAATGTATTGGGGGTCATCTTCTTCGACGCTTTTGACGATTTTGATGATTTATCCTCCGGCGATACGGTAAGCCTAACGTTAATTGTTTTGCTACCACTGTGAGGTACCACAACAGATTTTCCAATTGACTCATATATAGTGTACACAATACCCACAATATCGTCCTTGGTGATTTTCCCATGGTGCCCATCCAAATCATAGAATGTAAAGGAAAACTGTAGAGGTTGTGATGATTTGCCACCTTCAACCGAAACATCACAAGTAAATTCCTAAAACAATAATAAAATTTAATAAACTTGAATTTTACATTTGGTATGGTGCGATTTATAGCGTTCTTAACAAAAACAAAGATATGTCAACAGTTGTAGGGTACCAAAGTTACAACTGCATTCAAATTTAAATTCCGTTACATTTGAGAAATACATATTCAATACATACACAAATGCTATTTACTATGAAAATCCTCACCTAAAAACGAAGAACAGTACGCTTTCCCGTTTTTTTTTTCAAATAATAAAGCATAATTCTGAACCCCTATCTTTTTGGAGGATTCTTTAAACTTAATGTTCTAAATAATAAAAATAGTGAAATGAATGGCACCAGGTGATGACCCTTTTGTTTGGCTCAAAAGTGTTTACGTCAAACAAAAAAATATAAAATTTCTTATTGCATTTATTTCACCTGAATTAGTACATGTCATTAGCTTTCCGTTCCAGTTTTTATATATTTTTTCGCTTAATTAGTTCTTTGTTAATTCACTATTTACAAAGTGCCTCAAATCGGAAAGGGAACAGTCATTTTTAATACCAAAAATAAAACTTAACTTTGACAGATGATTTACAAAAGGTCAAACAATTTACGTAAAAACTGAGTACGCAGTTTTTTACCTCCAATGTGCTTCTTTCAACCATATTATTATCCCCTCACCTTAGAGAGGAGGGTATATATCATTTGGTACGGACCAAAAGTGTAACACATCGAAGGAGTGACCTAAGACCCCAAGTATGTTTGGCGGATATCCGTTTTAGGACATTTTAAGTCATTTGAGCAATGTCCGTCCGTCTGTCTCTCTGTCTGGCTGGAGCGCACGATAACTCGAAAGGACTAACCGATTGATTTCAAATTTGGCATGCGATAATATTTTGCTCTATCTCCGGCTAAGTTCGAAGGTGGGTCATATTGGTCCACTCCTTCTAGTACCTCCCCCACAAGGGGTTAACATTTAGTGAAATATTGATTCATTAATAACTTCTATACTGCTTATTCGAATCTGCTGAAATATCACACATAGTATTAGTTTATCAGTCGCTATAACCTCGAGAAAAATGGGCGAAGTGTCACCATCCCTTTTGGTACCTCCCACACAAATGGACCATTTTGCACCAAAAGTTAAAAGCTTTCGTACAGTGTAATGCTTTTACAATACATACAGTCCAGTTAAAGATGGGTGCCATCGGCACTCCCCTTTTGGTACCTCCCACACAATTGGACCATTTTGTACCAAAACTTGACAGTTTATAACTTAAATACCAGTGCATATAAATACTTGAATTTTTATACAGCGTTATGTTTTAATGGTACCTACAGTCCGGTAAAAAATGGGCATTATTGTACCGCCCATTTTGGTACCTCGCCATTTGACCATTTTGCACCAAAAGTTAACAGCTTATAATCTTAATACCAGTGCATACAAAAACTTACAATTTTGTACAGTGTAGTGCTTTTATAGTACCTACAGTTCACTGAAAAAATGGGAGTGGTTGACCCGTCCCTTTTGGTACCTGTCATACAAATGGACAATTTTGCACCTAAAGTTAACAGCTTATAACTGTAGCACAAACTTTAAAGTTATTAAATGCAATTTAAATTCACAATTTTATTAAAACAAAAAAAAATAAATTTAGGAATATTTTTTGGGACTGAAGGTGAGGGTATTCTTATGTCGGTTTACCCCACTGAACTTTCTTACTTGTTCTTTTTTTTAATTCGACTTACTTGAAAAATTGGGTCTTGGCCAGAAAATCAGGAAATCATATTGCTTTAGAGTGCATTTTTTGGACAATTATATTTGTAATTCAGACTGGAAGAAGAGATGAGAATGCATAGTAAGAAATTAAAAAATTACCTTAACCTAATAGTAATTTTTTCCAATTTTGTGGCCAAAACTCAAAAAAAGTTAGTCGAAATCCAAAAAATATTAATATGGTTGAAAGAAGCACATTGGAGGTAAAAAAACTGCATACTTAGATTTTTCGTAAATTGTTTGACCTTTTGTAAATCAGCAGTCAAAGTTAGATTTTATTTTTGGTATTCATAATTATTGTGCGCTTTCCGAGAGTAAATTAAAAAAGAACCAATTAAGCGAAAACAAGTAAAGACGGATTATGTTCGGCCATGCTGAATCTTATATACCCCCAACATGGATCGCATGTGAATGGTTACGGGCACTAATAAACACATTATACCAAATTTCAGCCCAACTCGTTGAAATTTGATTGCAAAACATGGCAAAATTCCGTAACGTCCGAAATTTGGAATTACACATCTTTAAACAATGGAACGGAAAGGAAAGCTAATGACATGTACTAATCGTTTGAAAATATTTCATTTTCATGTTTTTTCGTAAGTTTTACCCGCAATTTTAAGAATGTTCCGCGGATGGATTCTGTGTCTTAAAACAACAAAAATGAAGCCCATTGTACCGCAGTGGGATGAGAACAACAAAAGTTGTAGAAATTTTAAATGTCAAACATACTATTTTTTATGATTTGCTCTAAAATGTGAACCAGAAACACGATTAATAAATTGTAATGTTGGAATTATATATACGGAATAGCGACTAACTTGCACATACATGGCAGCACGTAAAAGAACATAAGCTGACTTAGCTGTTGTCTTAACCAATACTTTCACAAACAGGGCTGTGGAGTCGAGCCAAAACTACTCGACTCCGACTCCCGGAGTCGAATTTTAAAATCATTCGACTCCGACTCCTGCTCCGACTCCGGCAGTTAAATAACATAAATTTCTGAAATTATATTTCAACTAAGACGTGAGTTCATGTTATTGAAAATATGATATAGCTTTGTTAAAAAAAAAACACAAAAAGTAGGTATTCTACTGGTATTGAATTAAATAAAATTTTATTATTTGTTAATCGAGGCTTGAACTTGCAGGTCAACTAATATGACAATTCTTTAAACATGGAATCATGATAAAATGTTCATCAATCACTGTATCTGTTTTAATATACTGCAATTTTTGGAAATTATGTCCGCTTCAGGCAACCAGTTTATTCGTTAGTTATTATACCCTTGTACAGGAGGTTATAATTAGTTTTGTGACAGATTTGTAACAAATACTACAGCTAGACACACCTTAAAATATACCGTTCTACTCAGAATCACTAGCTGTCCGTTTGTCCATCTTAAGTTGTTTGTAAAGTATTTGTACCATATTAAATTGTACCCGTATTAAAATTTGTCAATAAGAACTCTTTCAAACTAGGGAGGAAACCTATTGGAATTGGTGAAAATCGGTTCAGGTTGATATTGCCCCCAGATATAAATGTTTCTTTAGATTTATCCTTGTAACGCTACGGAAGCTGTTTTCACATTCAATAATTTTTTATACCCTCCACTATGGGCTGGGGGGTACATTCATTTTGTCACTGACAAATTGAATGCAACCCATGTTGGAGGGTATATAAGATTCGGCATAGCCGAACTTACCACTTTTACTTGTTTTAATTTAGTAGGGTAGAATTTATTTATCCAAGAACTTAGGAATAGTTATAGTTTTACAAAAATACTTATTTTGTTAGCTAAATATGTACATATATTCAGAGCTTTCCTAAAACTGTTTTACATAAAAAAAAAAAAAAGTTTTGAATATTTTATCCTTCTTTTTTTACCAACTTGTTTTCCCAAAATTTTTTGAGTGCAAAATTATCTATCACATAATTGGTACATTTTGCACAACACATCTCGGAGTCGGAGTCGACCATAATTTTTCGACTCCGGACACCGACTCCGGGCAAATTTCCCAGACCCCGACTCCACAGCCCTGTTCACAAATAAATAATACTCTTCAAAAATAAGAAACGATTTAACATCTTAAGAAAAACCACTTATACAATATTCTTTGGAATTTCTACTGGAAGATAAACTTTACCATGAACCAATATTACCAAATAAGGATAGAAGGCAAGGCCGGATTTGTGACATTTAGTCCTATATAAAGCAAGCTGTAATGTAGACATGAAGGAATTATTGTTACAAGAGAATCAGTTATGTTTCTATTAAGAATTAGTTTAAGGCGCAGTATAGATAGAGGTGTTTTGACTACGGCAATAAAAACAGTTCAGGACAACCAGCTGAAGTATCAATTCATATCATCTATGGATTTTATGGTGTTATTAATTACATTGTGTATGCAAAATACACTTTAAAAATGTATCCTCGATGAAAAAAACTTCGAATGGCATTAGCCGTTGTTCATGTGACATCGCGTTTTCGAGATATTTGGCCACAAAGATTGCTGGGTACACAAATAGGTTAGTTAATTCAGACACAAATTTAGTATAGAAGGTTGGTTTCGGAAAATATGTTCCCTGTCAAAGAACAAAATAATCCTTTAAGCAGTATTTTTTCTCCAAAAACACCCGACAACCCCTCTCATCCCCTTACCCCTGAAAACCCACCAGTGGTTTATTTATACAAACCGTATTGTTATTGTATTTTCGAATTTATCCACAAAGTTTGCTGGGTAAACAAAGAAGTTAGTAAATTCAGGCACAATTTTAGTATGAGGCTTCAGAATAGATGTTCCATGACAATAAAAATATTAAAGGGGACATTCCAAGAGGTATTTCTCCCAAAACACCTGACACCCCCGCTCATCGTCTTACCCCTGAAAATCTTCCACCAAAAATAATGATATATCAATAGCAATCCAGCGGTTTCTATATATACAAGGTGGCGCAAAAGTAACCTTTCGATATTTTTTGGCTGTAATTTAAAAAAAAAAATAAAAATTTTGATTCTTCTTGTGGATTATTTTTATTTGGTCTTTTAATTTTTTTTACATCAAGTCGAGAATATGATGTCATGTAAATGGCCGCCGCCACAGTTGATTGTCATTTGAGCCCTTTTTATGGCATTTTCCATCACTTTGGCCAAAACTTCCAGCGATAGGTCCTCACATTCTTGACGGATATTGTCTTTAAGAGCTGCAAGAGTCTGAGGCTTGTTGACATAAACCCGCGACTTCAAAAAGCCCCACAAAAAGAAGTCTGGAGCGGTCAAATCAGGCGATCTTGCTGGCCAGTGCAAATCGCCAAAACGGGAGATTAGGCGCTCGGAAAATGCATCCTTCAGCATATCGGTTGTGGCACGTGCAGTGTGTGCCGTTGCACCGTCCTGTTGGTACCACATGTTTTCCAATCCCAATTCATCAAGTTGCGGCAAAAAGAACTCGTTGATCATTGCTCTGTAGCGCTCACCATTCACAGTAACCGTTTGGCCCGCTACGTCTTCGAAGAAAAAAGGTCCGATGACTCCTCCAGCGAAAACAGCACACCATACAGGACTTTGAGCGGGTGTAATGGCTCTTCGTGGGTTACACGCGGATTTTCAGTGCCCCAGAAGCGTAAATTTTGCTTATTTACGTACCCGCTAAGATGGAAATGGGCCTCATCACTCATGATTATTTTTGATGAAAAATCATCTTCCTCTTGGTGGTGATTAAGGATGGCTTGAGCGTATGTTAGACGCGATTGGCGGTCAGCAGCTAACAGCTGATGCACCGTCTGGACTTTGTACGGAAACATCTTCAAATCTTGTAACAAAATTCGCTGTAGATACCGTCGACTGATACCCATTTGCGTGGCACGTCGTCTGGTCGATGTCGACGGCGCTTCCATGACATCCTCGGCTACAGCAGCAATATTCTCTGCAGAACAGCTACTCAGGGGTCTGCCACGCCTTGCAGCATCTCGTGTTGTGCCAGTCTCTTCGAGGCGAGCGGCTAAACGTCGCAGTGTTTCACCAGTAGGCGTTGGACGGCCAGGAAATCTGCGACGAAATTCACGTTGTGCCAAAGTCACCGACCGATTATTGGTCAAATAAACAGTCAGCAATATTCCGCGTTCTGGAGCAGTGTAGCGTAACATTGTTTATTAATGTGTATTTCGCATGTGTTTACTACAAAAATGTCAAAACAGAACTGACATTAGGGGCCAATCGCAAAATTTATAGCATTTTCTGATAGGAGGATTACTTTTGCGCCACCTGTTATCGTATTTATCCGCAAAGATTGCTGGTTAAACACAGGGTTAGTAAATTAAGGCAATAATTTAGTACAGTAGGGTTTTGAACATATGTTCCATGTCAGAGAACAAAATAAATGAGGCGCTTCATGAAGTATTTCTCCCAAAACAACCAACAACCCTGCTCATACCCTTACCCTGAAAATCCCCTTCCAAAAATTATGATATATCAAACGTCTTGAGTAGAAATCGATATACAGTGAAGGCTCGCTAATCCTAAGCACCTTTTATCCGAATATACAGTAATCCGAACTACATTTTCAAAAGCATTAGAGATTCTATATCCCGAATTGGTTGCAACTCAATAATCCAAATTGGGTGTTTTGTTTTTTGTATTAATTCTTGTTCAATACACATGCGTATCTGTTTGGTCTCATTTCATTTGTCTGCGAGTGTCGATTGGTTGATTTTTTATTGCAATAAAATGCCTCCTTTGAAAAGAGCTCACAAAACATTATCTCTTCTGGAAAAATTAAACGTGATTGAAGAGTTAATAAAAGGAACAGGTAAACAGCTGACGCAAAAATATGGTATGTGTGAAGCTACAATATGTGATACAAAGAAAAAAGCGCAACCTTGAAAAGGTGGGTAAACCACCTTTAAAGACTAAATTTGTGTCTCAAATGTAACCTTTACAGATTCGCTGAAAATTCTAATCGTAAGCTTCTTAAATCCCACCGAACTCTGAAACCTGGAGCCAAATCACGGCATTCAATATCGAGATCTTTTCGATCGGAAAGCCATTGTAATTTGTGTTAATAAGAATAATTGCACATTGGAATTCATAAAAAACTATCCAGATAAGCTGTAAAAGAATGTATCTAAACAATCTACTTGTAGATAGAAGCATATGTAAGTACTCTTTTAACAATAATAAAAAATAAATTTCGATCATAAAGTACTCGATATCGAATGCCGTGATTTGGCCCCTGGCGAGCATGGATATTTAGAACGTCAATTGTATTCATGGTTTGAAACGCGGAGGGCCATGTATGTACCAATTTCTAAAGAAATACTATGCGCAAAAGCAATGCTATTGTTCATTAAGCTAAAGTAAAACTGCAGAGTACAAACCATTTATGCTATACAGAGTTTTAATACTTGTATCAAGTGGGCCGAAGAAATTGATCTTAGTACGGAGAGTATTCTGGTTCAAAAAGATCTAAACATCAAAATCTAAGTATCTGTTCTATTTATATTTTTTTTCTTAAATAAAATGTGTTTTGTGTAGTTTCATGTGAATTGTTTTTTTGTCAAGCAACACTTTTGATTTTCCCTCAATAAATGAAGCTAATTCCAATTAAAAATATACTTTTTTTCTTGAGCCTGTAATTCGAATTTTTCGATAAACCGATAAATTTTGTTAAAAGATTATAAATAATGATTTATGACCAATTGCAACTTCTCTTGTTATCCTACTGTTAGAGCTACCCTTCAGTTATAGCTGTCAAATTTTTATTTTTTAACTGTTAGCTCTAACCGGTGGTTGTGAAATTGGGGGTTAGTGTTAGACGTTTCCGATTTGTAATTAGAATATTCTTCTGGATTTATATCATTTTTGCCACTATCCTACTATAGAACGCAAAGTTTTTCAAAAGGGAATAACAGATACTATTTCCTGATAGCGTTTTCCTAAGTTTCGTAATGGGAAAGGCTAATTAAAATTTCGATAAGTATGAAAAATGTGAATTTGAAATAATATTTGTCGAAATCCACTTTATCATTGATATATACCCAGGAAACATTGTCTTGTCGCACATGAGACATTTTAAATTGGTTCAGATCGATTTATGCATTAGATAACATGAAGAGATATACATAAATACATATTTTACCAGAAATTTTATTAAATTATATTTCTGTTAGTTATTTAAAAAAAAAAATTCATTAAATGAAATATATTTTGAGTAGTTATCTCAACTGTCAATAGTGACAACCCGGATATTTACCTCAAGACGTATGTGTTCTTCGGTTCGTTGCTGATGGTGAGATCGCTGCGTTGATGAGTGACTCTGTTGAGCTTCTACTTGAACTTCATTATCAAGTGGTTGCTGTAGCAGATCATCTGGTAATAGTCTATGGCCCCCACTTTTTTGGTGATTTTTGCCATTTGTTTCTTTGCAGCCATGATATGATGTCGAATATTGCTTGTGGAGCTGCTGATGCTGTTGTTGATGTTGATGTGGGTCTTTAGGGTTATTATTACTTGATGCGGGACAAGCGTTTCTACAAGTCGAAGGTGTTGTCGTTACCATCCCAGTCCGTAATGGCAGATTATTCTCACGATCACTCACCAATAGCAAATCTGGAGGAGCACTACATGAGGAGGACGCTCGTACTTGGTGGTAAATTAACTCCTCCGAATCTGTGGCGCATTCTTGTACTGCAAAGATATAATTGTGGTTAGGTTTTTTTATTGACCAATTCATGATTATTATTCTTAATTGGAAACTCAAGTTCGAAATAAGGTTTTGTTGAACTAACATCAAACGCTGTTACTGTTGTAAATTTTTTGCAGGCTACGCGATTGGTCCAAAAATGGGCGGGATTGGACCAATGGGCGTGGACTCGCCCATATAAGCCATGTTTTGAAACTGAGATATCTTCAACAATTTGTTAGTGATAGTGCTGTAATTTTGTGTATATTCATATTGTGGCAGTCTTCGTGATTGGTCCAAAAATGAGCGGGATCGGACCAAGAGGGAGATATCGGAATTGGAAACGAAAAATAGGGAAAACCATTGCACGAATCGGCTTGAGTTTTGGTATTTATACATTTTAACTGTCGCATGTATGTATATCACGACCTAAGAGTGAAAAGGCGCCAAGTCCACTTTTTGCCTAAATGTGTTTTTTGAAGCGGTACGCAAGATAAGTTGAGAATCCATCGATTTGGAAACAAAAAGCCAAAATAATCATGCTTTGGCTTCATTGAATGCTGAAATCTTAAAACGCTAAGTCCATATTCCAATTAAAAATGCATGTATGCATAGGAAGTATTTTTTTCTCTTCTGTAACATTTTAAATATTGGACTTAGCGCCTTTAAACTCTTAGGACGCGATATGCGAACATGCATACTTTGAGAAGAGTATTTTGCATGAGCGATTGAGATAAACTTATTAGTCAAAGTTATCACACTTTTTACCTGTGGTTATCGAGATTCCTATTTCAAATAGTTTGGCAATATACAGGTATCCGGTTTTGCAAGTTTTTAATAAAACTAATTACATATATCCGAATAAATTACGTTATTAACTTATTATAACCATTGTTTTTAGAACCGCCAGCCACAATCCGTTGATTGTATGCATGTATATTGTTATCAGTGTAAACCTACATAGTTATGCACTTGTGGTTCGTATTGTTTTTGTGCGCTATGAGAATAAAAATTCTCATAAATTAATTATCAGTAATTCCTAAATTTTTGGTACTGAGATGTAGAATTTTTAAGAACAATTTAATCTAATAACACTGTGCAACAAATGAAAATTTTTGAAAAATACACGGACTTGACAGTATAGGTTCGATTCTACCACCAAAGAGTACCACCAACCCTATACTCGGTTTGGCGAAATTGGTGACCAATTATTTTTTATGGGCCTCCAATTCAGATTTAAAAAACATCCCTTAAAGTGTAAAGGACGGGGATGAAATGTTCTACAAAAATGTTGGCCATAAAATTGTACTACAGGGTGGCTGATATGTAATGCAACAAAGTAAAGCGCTGTATTTTTTTAATTTTTTTTAAATTTGATTGTTCAAAGCAAAAAATGTTAGAAATAACATAAAATTTTAGAAACTCTTTAGATTTGTTCGAACTGGCCACCTTTGGCACGAATTATGGCCTTCTAAAATGCCCTAGGCGCAAAAGTCCAACGGATTGAGATCCGGAGATCTTGGTTGCCATTGTGCGGTAAAAATGAAGCGAGGATTCTCCTTTTTAAGCCATTCTTGGTTGACGCGTGCTGAGTGCGATGGTGCTGAGTCCTGTTGGAATGTCCATGGTCTGCGGCCGAAATGTTTGTCTGCCCAGGGCTTCAATACTGTCTTTAGGACATTTTCCCGATAATATTCGGCATTTATTTTGACTCCATGGTCGATGAATACGAGCGGGGAGCGACCATCGGCCGTTACGGCGGCCCACACCATTACCATCGGCGGCGCTTGAGTTCTGGTGGCCAATGAAGGTGTAAATTTTCAGCTGACCTCTTTGGCAAGTAAACCCGATCATTTTGTTTGTTCAGAAACTGCTCAATTTGGAATGGCTTCTCATCGGAGAAAACCAAATTCGGTAACTGGCCACTGTCGTACAAGCGAAGCAACTCCTTGGCTCTTTCCAGTCTAACTTTTTTTGTGCATCAGTGAGCTCTTGCACTTTTTGGAACTTCAATGGCTTTAGTCCAAGCTCATTTTTTAATATGTGTTGTATCCGTTCTCGCGATATCTTCAGCTCACGAGCACTTTTTCTACCACTGTGGGGTGGATTTCGATCAAATCTGGCCTTCACTTTTCGGATCATTTCTGGTGTTGTTACCGTTTTTTTCGTCCACTTTTTGGACGCGATGCAACACTGCCAGTATCACGGTAACGAGCAATGGTACGAGAAACAAAAGATTTATTCACATTTAAATGCTGGAGGGCTCCAACGATAGCCACTTGTGTTTTTCCACCCAAATATAAAGCAATCACACTATCACGCTTGAATTCCATCACGAATAACTTTTTTCTGAATGCAATAGATCAAAATACTTTTGTAAGCTTGTAAACAATAAAATGAACTGTCACTGAAATAAATCTGTCAGCTATCAGACTAGCGGTTTAGAAATGATAGCAACCTGAAGTTGGTTGCAATACATATCAGCCACCCTGTATATGTGTCAGAGCACCCCAAAACTTAACACAAAAACAGTCAAATTCCAGTCAAAAACGCTCTTTACTGGTATTGTTATTGCTTCGACCACTAGATCTATGACTAACATTCCGGCACGAACAGGAATTTGAAATTTCGTTGGTGTTTGTGTTAAGTTTTGAGTTTTGGTGTGTTCTGCATAATATAGTAAAATTTTATGGCCAACATTTATGTAGAAAATGTTATCCCCGCCCTTTACACTTTAAGCGGTGTTTTTTAAGATTTGTTACAATAGTGTCAAAAATTACAGTTATTCGGTTTTATTTTTCTCGCATAAAATCTTAAGAAACTTTGTTCAGCATATTCTTAGCTCCATTATTGCCAGATATAGTTAGGCTCTATCACCAAGTCTGAATTGGAGGCCCATAAAAAAGATTAGTCACCAATTTCGCCCAACCGAGTATATGGTTATACTATCCTTTGGTAGTAGAATCGAACCTATATTGTCAATTCCGTGTATTTTTATCACTGTTGCACACTGTAATCTAATATTGTAAACTCAATTTTGATTTTTAGGATGTTTGATAATTTTGAATTTCTGGAGATGAAGATTAAGTAAACAACCCTTTTGTACTCGCAGCCAATAAAAGGCACTGTTTAATGGCATTCTGAACTGACACAAAAATGACGTTTCATTCTGTGAGTTAAACAAACTGATATCAAATATGTATGTACCTTTTGGGTACTGAGGCGTTATTATTGTATGAATATTTCATATAGATATTAGAAAGTATCTAATGAAATTACCTCCTGTATGTTATGTATATCTAAAGATATACATTCTTTTGCATCCCAAACGACTATATTTTAGAGATGTCGTTCCAGAAACGAGTTACATGTACACACATACATATGTATATAGAATTCACTCTCTGAAAGCTGTAACATCATCGGTGCATTTGTTCGACCCACCTTAACATATGTATGTACATATATCTGACAAATGACTACGACTGACATACACACACATACGTGAGTTTCAGTCTTTCATCCTACGTTGGCGGGGCGCTGCTTAGAGGTTCTAAACGACTATCTTTTTTGTTGTTCTTAAGAAGAAGCAACAAAAACGACTTGAAGTATTTTTTTTTGTATTTCTTTCTTTTGAAATGATGCGGCTCTTCGGGGCAAAAGTACAAACAAAGAAACACACACACAGTGTATGACATGGGAGGTGGTCGACAGCGTTGCCAGTTTTTGTAGTTAAGTTCCCAAAATTAAGAAATTGAAAATACCCAAGACATAATTTGGCTTTTTTAAATGATGCTACAAATGAATTGCTTCCTAAGTTTTATTTATTTATTTATTATTCAAAAAACCCCTCAGCAAGATATACATTGATAGAACATTATTAAACATTAATTAGTAATATATATAATTAAATATATATATATATAATTGAATATATAATATATATAATTGAATGAAAATAAATTTGGGATGTTCTTTTGGTGAATTTGTTAGTCTCCGTTCTCTGCTTCTTTTTTACAAAATCTATAAAAATCAATACCCCACATTCTTGTCCAATTCATTCTCTTTTACGCGGTCTTCTCGCTGTAATCAGTTAATTATACCTACATTAGACCATTATGTGGAGATATCATTCTTAGTCAGAGTAGCTCGTATGTTTAACTCATAACCGGTTGCCCTTAGGTACTTCAATACATCAGAAGCTAGTTATCGTAAAAAAAATCCTGCAACATTTCCAATCTTCCAGTTAGTGTTATACCTTGTACAACACTAACAACTGTATTAGTACTAATACCACTGTAATTTCATAATAAAACAAAAATAATCAATATATCTATACACATATATAATTATAAAAATCATCTTTGTGCCTCTTAATCTACTATTACTACTCGACAAATTTTGCGAGTAATATCTAGTACATATTTTTTCGCTCTTATTTCACCCTCTAACTTTCCTAGTTTTAAAGTACTAGGTAGACGTAGAGTGTAAGAGCAGGGTAGTTTATTATGTTAATTATCAATAATTTATTTGATTTATTGCCGTTTTTTTCTTAGAGTGATTTATGACCCTTAAAGGAGCTTAAAAATTCTTGTTCATGGCATTGTTTTTGCTTTTATGTAATTATTTTATTTTTTAAAGCTTAATATCTTGTTACAGTAGAGTATCAACTATAAAGTAGCAACCTGCAATTGTTATTATTACTTAATTTAATAGTTATTAAGTTATACATATATCTAGAAATATTTACGTTTTTCCGTTGTAGTAGGAACTCAAATTAAATACCTAAACCAATTTTTCGTTGAAGAATATTGTAATTTACCTATACTTGGCCTACAGGGTTTAAATTACATTAATAAATAATGAAATGAAATAACAAAGCCATAAAGTAAATTGAAGGAAATAACAAACTAAATATTGATCAAAACATAAACCTAACTAAAATAAAAAAAATCTAACGCACTTTATTCTAAACCAAAACAAGATGTTAAACCTAATGGAAATTATTGTCAGCGAGGTAACATACGACATTTGAGCGCAGGGTTTAAAAGTAAGGCTAATAAGAATTATAAAACTATGAAGCGATTAGGGTTATGTCTAGATGTTAATTATTTGACACCGAGTAGTAACGTGTTAAGGCTTTTTTGAAACTAGAAGGACTGACGGAAAAGCATTTTAAATAAGATGGTAGAGTATTCCATAACCGCGACACTCGATTGTGAAAAGAACGACTTAAAATACTACCATTATCTCGCTCTATAAGCAGTTGAGTTTCTACTTGTGTTCTGGAAAGAAAAACAGTTAAAAAGGCAAATTGGTTTTCTGGATGTTTTATCTTTTTGCTGAGCAATACCTAAATAATGAGAGCGGCAGCCATAAATACCTACAGTTCCACAAAAAGCGTTGTCAAGGTGCGGATTTAGAAAGATAGAGATAATGAGAATATAATTACAATAAGTGTTATTAGAGAATTTTCATTCATTTACAAAGGTGAAAGGTACCGAAATGAAGTTGTTATTGCGATTTTTGTTTGTTTGTTTGTTCATATTTTCGTTTGATTTAATTTATTTATTCTTCATCACAGTAACATTTAGGCTTATACAGTTACAAAATACAACAACAATAAGGATGGTATTGCATCTTATTCTTAATTATCTACAATGTATTGAAGAGATTCAATTATCAATTAACTAGTTCTTCTAGCTGCCACAGCATTTTCATTAGTTAAACAATTCTAACAATAGGAAAAGAAAGCCACTAACATTGTACTGTTATGAGCTCGAAGTCATTCTTTAGTCATACGAAGCTCAAAAAATAACAAAACTATCAGAAATTTCAGGGGTTTTCAGGATAACTAAACATAGTGATGCATGTCGACGGCTTCAGAAGGTGCTATATTAAGATTTCGAAAATGAGATTTTGATGCCATATGCTTCTATGTCACATGATTGACCCAATCACATTTTAAATAAAAAAAAATATCCTAACTCGTCTTTATAACGCTTTTGTTGCTTTGTTATGTTGTTTTATGTAATTTTGCCGCTGATAGCAATTATGTATTTAAAATTCTTGCAAAATAAATACATTTTAATGCAGTGTACCGTAATCCATAAAAACTTAATTTTCATTTTCCTTTCTTACGCCCTTTCTCGTTTCTGATGACGATATGTACTTGTATATTGACTTATTCTTTGAGCAAACATAAGAATATTTCTTCGAGTGTAGCGATGTATCGTTCCTTTTGTGCCTTCATTCGGATTCACTTTGAAGTTTCCGTCGTCGTAGTTCTTTTCGATGTATTTCGTATTTCTGTTAAATACCAAATACCACCACCGAGTTAGTCAGCTTCATTTGTTTACATCGGGTTCTGTTTTGTTTTCTTCATAACTACACACACTCACTCACTCGAGTTTTGTTGTTGTTTTATCTTACAGAGAACTGGCTGTTGGCGGCGGGCGGCTATTCAAAGCAACGATAAATACCTTTGAAGCAAACCGACGAGTATATCATGAAAACATGTTTTTACTCCATTCTCAACGTTTTCTGTCGGTCACACCAATACCAATGACTACACGGCATCATCTAAAAAACCATCTTGTTGATGATCGTTGGCCACTTTTACCAATAACCAAAAAAGGGCCACTCACCAAAAAATTGTTTATATCCTCTCCCTAGAATTTTATGATTTATCTATTTTATAAACATAAAAGCGGTCACTCACCTGAAAATTGTTTATATCCTCCACCAAGAATTTTATGCTTTATGTATTTTACTAGATTTCCCGCCATGATATATGGCGACTTGCGATGACAGATTACTATATTTTGCCACTATACATAATACTAGCAACACATTATTTCATGTTTTCTCTTTTCGATTTCCTTTAAAAAATTAGGGAATGACGAAACGCGAAAACGAATAGGCGTAAAATTATGTACACATAGCCATATAAACGAAGCAGCATACACACGCGAGTACAAACGTTTTTACACAAGTTTTGATGCCTGTCCACGAAAGATTAATTAAATTAACATTTTCACAATTTGTATTTATTATTAATTCGGTATCCAATTATAAACAAAATCACGACCGTGTTTGTTTACATAAAAAATTATGCATTCACTAATTCGCCAAGTGCTAGAAATCCACGAAACGAAAAACAAAAGCAGACAATGAAGCCGACTACAAATTGACGAAGGCGGTAGTTGGATCGCGGAGTCGATTCAAATTTGTACCGACGGCGGTGTACCGAAGAACATGCGATTAGTCGCACTTCGTTACGTCAATGTATACAAAAACGTCGCATAACGTAATAACTGGTACCAAGTTCTGCTTCACAAGGGGCATTTTTTCCAAGCAAGTGCGAAAGTTTGCATGCGGAAATAGCTCTCTGCCCCTATCTCCAAGAAACACAGAGTTTATTTAATAGATCGACACTAGGCATATTTTCCAACTGGTTCGTGGTTTGCTGAGGTTGGCATTGAGCTGTTGGAGGGAAACAATTTAATTGTTTCATCATCAGAAATTAAAAAGGGCCAATTTTTGTCGATCTATTCATAGTCGAATAGAGACGGCGTTTTTTGGTGTGAGTCTAAGCCAATCTTCTATCCCTTGGGGCACGCTGTGCCTAAAACACAGGGAGTTTTTGTCGAAGCATTTCTATAAAGGGTTACATATACATTAGGGCAGGTCGATTTAAAAATCGCCCATTGCTCAGTGAAAATCGTATTCTAGGGATCAAAATAAGAAACTTTGCCGAAGGAACCATACCTCTAAAACGAATTCTGATGTCCCGGAAAAAATCCCACTTTGACCCATTTAGAGTGCTCCAATCGAGTCCAAATGTATGGAACCCCCAGGGGGTGTGCCACTGGCATGGGTGGGTCGGGCCTCCAAAGTTAGTGGGGGTCGGTCATACATTTGGACTCGATTGGAGCACTCTAAATGGGTCAAAGTGGGATTTTTCAAAATTTTCCCCTACCCAAAAGTTTGACCCAAATTCCGGGACATCAGAATTCGTTTTAGAGGTATGGTTTCTTATTTTGATCCCTAGAATACGATTTTCACTGAGCAATGGCGACTTTTTTGCCTCCCCACAAATCGACCCGGCCTAACATACATACATACGAGTTTTAGGTATCTTCGGAACAGGCTAGTCGTATAACCGCTATTCTAATTTGACAATAAAACAAATTCGAAAAATTACACAGGAGTTTTCGTTGGCGATCCGGCGATATTAGAACATCAATGTAAAAAGCTGTTATTTCAGAGACTACCATTTATTAAAAAAACGTTTTTCTATATGGGTTTTTCATAATTTATGTGTGTGTCTTTTTCTATAAAAACTTAATTTACAATTTGCTTCGAGCCCCTTTCGCTTTAATGTTGAGGAAAGGAGACGTCAAAGGAAATAGTTCTTTGCTAGATTTGAATACAACTAAATCAGATATCTTTGCGTGACGATCCATATTCGTAGCGGCATTTTCATCTTCAGTTTGTTGTGTTGAGATAATGTGGACTGCGAGCACTCTTCGGTCCGAACTTTCGGGAGCTATAAATGTCTGCGGAAAAAGTAAGTTTGTTTCCGTCATACAAAATATTTCAAGGACTCACTTTATAACATTCCAGCAATTCATTTTTAGTTATTTTTCGCAAAATGGCCACTTCAGCCTCACTTCGTTCAAAATGATATTGCGCAAGTGAAATCTCAGCATAAAACTGTACGAATTGAGAGAAAACTGTTTTAGGTTTCTCGAGTTTTTTTACAGCTAAAGCTTCTTTATGTCGTTCGAACTCTTCATCTGGCATTTCCTCTATTACTTTCTGAAAATGTAAAAAAAATGAAATATTCCCCACACAATATTATCACACGAACTTACAGCATAATTTTCCAAAAATGTATCTATGCGGTCCTCGACAAACGATGGATGCCTCGATGATTGAACAATAATTCTTATTCCATTGGCACCGTTAACCTTTCTTGGTCCGCTAAACACAATATAGCCCAACTGTTCCTATTTTCATAAAAAAAGCTCTTTGATAAAGTAATTGTACTTCAAAATGGTTAACTCTCTTATTCATAATCATAATCATAATCATAATCATAATCATAATCATAATCATAATCATAATCATAATCATAATCATAATCATAATCATAATCATAATCATAATCATAATCATAATCATAATCATAATCATAATCATAATCATAATCATAATCATAATCATAATCATAATCATAATCATAATCATAATCATAATCATAATCATAATCATAATCATAATCATAATCATAATCATAATCATAATCATAATCATAATCATAATCATAATCATAATCATAATCATAATCATAATCATAATCATAATCATAATCATAATCATAATCATAATCATAATCATAATCATAATCATAATCATAATCATAATCATAATCATAATCATAATCATAATCATAATCATAATCATAATCATAATCATAATCATAATCATAATCATAATCATAATCATAATCATAATCATAATCATAATCATAATCATAATCATAATCATAATCATAATCATAATCATAATCATAATCATAATCATAATCATAATCATAATCATAATCATAATCATAATCATAATCATAATCATAATCATAATCATAATCATAATCATAATCATAATCATAATCATAATCATAATCATAATCATAATCATAATCATAATCATAATCATAATCATAATCATAATCATAATCATAATCATAATCATAATCATAATCATAATCATAATCATAATCATAATCATAATCATAATCATAATCATAATCATAATCATAATCATAATCATAATCATAATCATAATCATAATCATAATCATAATCATAATCATAATCATAATCATAATCATAATCATAATCATAATCATAATCATAATCATAATCATAAGATCGAAAAATCCTTATAAGATGGATTAGTTTTAACTCATGTAAAAGGTTTTTATCTTTAAAGCATATTGTAATATATCTTCAAATGGTCCGATGGCTTTTTAGTACAAGTTAAGAATAATAAAAATAAAATTTTCAAAATATTAAAAAAAATTTAGAAAATATGTTTATATGTATATACATATGTATATTCAGGCAGTGGAAATCCTATTTATGTCATTTGTACGTCTTTTTAAAACAACGCGGAAATTATAGTATCGAAACCAAAATATAATTTTGAATTATCGTATTTTAAGTACAGTAGCTTCGCGTAGTTATATTTTAAACCGTAACAAATAGTGATGATCTGAAGATTTCGAGTACGAGTGGGTTTGGGTTATATGATCGGGTTGAAATTTTGCACAGGTCAGTTTGTAGATCTAATGAACAAATCGCTCACTTACTGTCGTAACTCAAAATTGAAAATTGTTGAGATGTGTAACTTTAATTCCGTATTAAAAGATAAATAAGATAAAATAGGAAGTTTAAAAAAGGTGGAATAATCCGATATATGTTTGTTTACTTATAAACTAAATTTCGTTGAGATTAATTTATGGATATTTACAAAATTCGCATTTCTGTAAAACAACCTCAAAAATTTTAAATTTTGAGTTATAACGGTCATGAAGTAAATGAGCGTAATGTCGGGAACGGAAGCTTAAGTTTGCCAAACAAAACAAAAACAGTAATTCTAATAACACAGATTCTTACTAACCTTAGTACGTAGACAATCGTAACATGGCTCGGTTAAAATTTGAGAAATGAGGTTAACCATGTTGTTGCTTCGATCGGTCTGCGGACCACATTGAAGGTATAGTTGAGTACAAGAGCTTTTATGAAATTCATTTTTCTTCTCAAATAAATAGCTGTCACCTGGAAGAATAAATTAATTTATTATGTTCGCAACAAAGCTTCCGATCAATAGATTGATCTTGCCTACCTGGACATAGTTTGTATTCCCGCTTAGGAAGCATTTGTCTTGCTAGCAATGGCAAAACCATAGCATTGGTGTCTTCTAAACGTTTGTTCACCATTCCCGCAATTTCCTGTGCTCTTTGTTTGTTGACGTTTCCGTAAATAAAACACTCGGTGTGCAAACGTGAGAAAAATTCTTTCGCATAGCTAAGGACTCTCTCGTATGTCACCACTGTTTATGTATGAAATAAAATTGTACTTAAATAAGACGTTACGAACTTAGTATATACCTACATTCAACCGCATCTAAAAGTTCACCATTTGACCAGATGTTCTCGGTTAAAAGTAGGGTCAAATAATACATTGAATGCTGGTATGGTTGTTCGGCATTGAAATTCTTCAGGTTGCGCTTATATTCTTCTTTGAGTATGTCGAAACGTTTTTCATTAGCTTCAAAATCGAATAGGTGACTCAGCAGCTTTTCCAAAAGAACCACTTGCTTATCATCGTATCCTCGTATAGTAATCTGCATTACATGGATTCATTTTTACGATTAGATTTTGTAATTTTAAATATAAACGCATGTAAATATTTGTTTGCCAACTTACTTCTATTCCATTCGACTTGTTTCCGACCTGCAATTTCAAATCGGCCAGTTCCGCGTCATAAAGATATTCATTTAATTGATCTCTAATAAGGGACACCATAAGATAATTCAGATTGCAGTTAAGAGGATCCAAATATGCAATAGGGTTTGACATATCGAATGACATACAGGCTTTAGGTTTTAAGTAGAAGTTATCTTGTTTGTGCCATACTCGTAAGATGGGAGTATCCATTATAATTACGGGATGCTTCGATAAATCATTATCAAATGGGGCCAAGTCATATTTTTCTGGTATGAATGCATTACGTAGTGGCAATGCCAAATTTTCATTAAGCTCGCAGTTCTCCCATTCCTGGAAGTAAGTAATAATCGTAAAATAAAAATGTAATAATTAAATTAATTATCTGACTGACCTTTAATGTTGCGTTATCAATTTTTAGTGTTGTATATTTGGTTTGATAGTAAGGTTCCGACATATTTGCTTGCTTTTCGTAGCTCTGGCCAATTACTATCACTCGACATTTAGAGGGCACAAGTTCATCCAGTAATTTTGTAATTAACTCAGGCTTCCATTCATCATTTAAATATGGTGCAGTAAGCACTTCTTCCAATGGATAAACCTGCATACAGGAGACAACGTTGGTAACTAACTTTTCTGGTTTTTCCTTTTCTTTGAACCTGAATCGCATTTCATTTATTTTCACACATTCGTCGAATATCCATTTCTGGGGACCAAGCAACTTTAACATTTTTAAATACTGGAATACAATATTAATGATGTCGTCAACGTGCTCTACACCTTCCTGGGTAAGGGTAATATGGATTTCAAAAAAACCGAACCCATTTAGAATATTTTGGTGGCCAGCCAGAAGATCATTAGACCAGCCTAATCTACGCAACTCTGACAAAATGCTTCCTTTACCCTCATGTCCAAGCAAATGCGTGAGATAGCTATCGGGTGCAGTTTTATAGAACTCTGTCAGATCGTCGGTGGTGAAGCTGATGGTTATGGAACGCAAATCTTTGACAGGTACAATCAATACTTTTTGTTGATATTGGTCATTATCATATGGCTCCCTCGGCCAAGACGGGACCTGTACAACCTTATTCTCGATTTCAGAAAACTTCTTCAATACCATTTTCTCAAGTTCATCAAGGCTATCTAACAGTGAAGAAAAAATTTGACCGATGTATTTTTTAAATGAAAATGAGTTATTAAATACCTTTGCCAATTACTGCCAGACTCATTATGTTTGCTGAATACCACTCCTTGTGAAATTTTAACAACTCATGTCGTACTTCTATATTTTTTTGTTTCGGAATTTCATAAAGCGTAGCCTTACTACCACTTCCAAACTTTTTATATGCATGTCCCTCCTTTGCTAAATGTTTATGTACTTGTTTTATACGCCATTCGTCGCTGGAGAGATTTTTTTCATGTTCCGAATTGACCTAGTAAATAAAATTTTTGCTGAGCGCCTAATAAACATTAATGAGGCATCCTTACGGCGTTAATTTCGCGCTCCGTAGCGCTAGATGTAAATAAGGGTCCTATGAAGAACTGGGCGAATCGATCCAAAGCACCATCTAGTTTATCGGGCGCTACATAGAAATGGTATTTTGTCATCAAAGGATACGTAGCCTTTAAAAAATAAAAATATTATTATTATGTCTATTAAATCAGAAACTGTGTAAATAATACCGCATTAGAACTTCCTCCACTTTGGGATAAAAATGTCGTATAGTCGTTCTCATTTGGGTACTTTTTTGTGCCCAGAAATAGCATATGCTCGCAAAAATGGGCCAGTCCCGGAAGAGATTCCGGATCTGACATATGGCTGTAAAATGATAAGTAGTATTCTTAATATGTTTAGCTTTAGAGATAATTGACTAGAACAATAAAAGGTATGTGTAAAAACTCACCCAACTTGCACGGCTAAAGCGGCGGCAGATACATCAGTATCTACGTCACTGACCAGCAAAACTTTGAGACCATTTTCCAACTCTAAGCCCCTATATTGACGGTTATCTTGCTCACTTTTTTCGATGTTATCCAGCCTTTATTAACAAAATTTACAAAATAAAAAAAAAACAAATATAACAAAAAAATAAAAACACTTTAGAGCTGCTATCCTTTTTGGATTAATAGAAAACAGTGGTGTGAGTTTTATAGGAAATTGTAAATAAAAAGCTCGCTTATTTGTTGAACGACAGAATTCTGAATGAAAAATATTTTTCATGTATCGATACTTACGGAAGGGTATTGGACTGCCCAGTTCATCGCCTATTCATGAGATCTATAATCTGGCAAATATATTACCACCCAAAGAAAGAGGTATACTACTGGGCGCCAACAAAGGATTTATATAGTGACACTTTTTTTAATTTATTTATTTACTTATTTATTAACCAAACTGAGCCCTCGTGGGCTATATGTTGATAGCTAACAAAATACTATAATAATACGAAACGATGATGCACATATTAAAATTAATTTAAATGGTGAAACGAATGTTGTCAGTGATATAAACGAAATAGAATTCTAGCTCGATTGATCAAAATAGTAAACGAGCAGTTTGTTTCGAAATGTCCGAGGACAAACAGAAACATATTTAATGGTAGGCGATAACATATTCCACAACCTTGACACACGAATTACAAACAAAACCTCCATTCTAAACTATGCTAAGTGCAAAAAGGTAGTTTTTCAGCAGAGGCGATCAAATTTTAATGATTTATGTAGGTACATTTTTCGAATTCAACATATCATTTAAGTAAGGAAAAATAAAATTTAAATTAGGTTTTGATAGTTCAATTGGTGTTAAGATTTCATCTATAACAAACAATTTACAAACTCTACATTTTCGATACCTTCGGGAAAATCTCCCTTAATCCTCACGATTCCCCGAGAATCCCTGATTTAGGTCTGAGACAACTGACAGTCTTTGAACTTGAAGCTTGTAGAAAAAATTACCATATTCCACAAAGTCACCGCTTTCGAGAATCATTAGGTCGAGTAAATCCTTCTTAAGACAGTTCTCCATTTTGTCGATCTTGTATTGATCCTGCATGTGCGGTTGAAATTTGTCGTTTGAGAGAGCGCAATTGAGACAAAAACTTGGATCGTTTTCTTATTTCTCCAAAATTATATTTGGGGTTAGCATACAAAATTCAAAGATTTAACATTGACAAAACGTTAATTTTCTTCTCTAATAATGAAACGTTTTTGTGATTGAGTAATATTTTTTTATTGAATTAAATTTTTTAAAGAATTGAAAACGAAACATCTCCGAACATAAATTAAATGAAATAATATGTTTATAAGAATTTTCACCATAACTAGTTTCCTAAAGGTTAATTTCTGACCTTTTACTAAATGACTCATCCAACGATTCAGTTTAGTGGCACTAGTTTTAAAGATTATATAAGCAACAAATTTATATTGCACATTGCGAATCTAAAGTGGAATAGAAGCACAATTTTTTAGATCGGATTGTGCGAAGCAATAATGTAAGCAAATTCCAATCGAGCTTGAAAAAACAGTAGTGAATGACTAAATTGTACATATGTAGGGCTATAAATAAATCATAACAGATTTGCATTAAATGTCATAAGACCGGATGTAAAATATCTTTAATCTAAAAGAGGAGGAAAATATATAGTGAGGCTATAAATCTGAAACTATTTTCTTCAAATTTGGCAGTGTTCGTTCTTGAAGCAAGAAATTTCTCCTTGTCGAATTTAATACTTATCTGATGTAAAATATAACTTCTAACGAGCTTAGATGTCAAGTCGGAAAGAACATATCGACAGTTTATATTCAATATCCTCTAACGTAAAAAAAACACAATTGTTCAGTAGAGCCTAAAAACCGTTTAAAATCCTAATTTTAAAGAAAATTAAAATTGTTTGTTCTACAATGTTTATTACACCTACGTGAACTACTAAATGATATATTATTTATTATTTGCAACACGAGCCATTTTATGGAACATAGAGGGTATTGCTATTCAAAAATTCTTCATGTATAAAAAAAGATAAGAGGGTTTTGCATAGTAAAAAAAATTATTTATGAATTCCACAAATTTTTTAAATATATAATTATACATAATAAATGATAATAACAATGAATTAATCAATTAATGATTAATTTTTTATTTAAGTATTATCTATTTCTTGGGGTCCATTTTTGAATCCATTTTCAAATTGTCATAAAAAAAATGGTATTCTTGTGGAATCACAGGATAGATATAAAAATAGTCATAATTTGAAAACTAAAGCTTCGACTAAAAAAATTTAACCAAATTCGGGTTTGGCATACTCTTTTCACCAAAGAACCATCTGTTAGAAGAAAAAAAAACAAAATAAAAATGGTCCCAAATTATATGAAGAGATAGAGGGTATTGCATTCAGAAAAAATAAGTGTGTAAGATAGAGAAATTACAAAAATTACCATAAAATCTCAATTTTTGTTTATTTATTTCCAAATTAGTACCATAGATGCGCCTTATTTTAACATAAAAATCTCATTTTTGCAAAACTTTAAGATAGAGGGTTTTGAATATAAGCTCTCGATATACATAAATAGGATATATCTCAAAGTGATGTTTAATATCAATATGCTTGGCACGCTTGCTCTCCAAGTTGTTTGCCATGCCAATGCAGCCCCGGTTATCCTCAAAGATAGTGACAGAATAATTTTTAATTTCTCCAAGGTCTTCCATTATACCTCGAAGCCATATCGCCTCAGTTGTTGCAAGGCTTAAAGCCAAATACTCTGCTTCGGATGACAACATTGCAACGGTCTGCTGCTCCATGAGACAGATGACCCGTAAACTTTAAACAAATACCCACTAACAGATTTTCGATCCGTCTTATCTGATGCCCAATCAGCATCAACATACCCAACAATTGGTTCACAGTCGCTTCAAGTATCTCACCACTCTTTTAAGATGCTGCCAGTGCATGTCCGTAGAATTCTGTTATAAACGAACTGGGTAGCCAACAGAAAAACAAACATCTGGTCTCGAGCACAACATTAAACACATTACTGTACTCTAACTGCAGTTCTTTCTCCATCGGGCTCTACACATAATTGCAATTCTGCATATAAAATTTGTCCAATATCTTGCAAATGCTTCGTTCTTGTGTAATGCATAGACCACTATTGCCAAAATGTATATTCATTACTAGAAAATTCTTTAAAGGACCACAATTTGTCATTTGAAATCGCCTAGAAAGGCTGACCTTTAGTTCCATTATACTTTCGAGGTGATTACCAACTATAAGTAAATCGTCTACGTATAATACATTTTTCGAATCGGCTTTTAATACAGGCAGTAGTCGTGCTTCGACCTCTCAAACCCCAGGCACGTAATGAAAGCATTAAATTTCTTATTCCAACATTTCGACGATTGCTTCAACCCATATAACGATTTTCGTAACTTGCATGATGTCCCACCTTGTGCATTCAAGCCTTCTGGGTTAGCCATGAAGATATCTTCACTCAAATCTCCGAACAGAAATGCTGCTTTAACATCTAGCTGATGGATAGTGACCTCTATATACACCAACGGTCAGTACTACCCTAATAGTTGTTAATTTTGCAACTGGTGCGTATGTTTCGTAATAGCCAAAACCATATTTGTGCTGATATTCTTTAACTAGCCTCGCCTTGTATTTTATGGGCTTACCTTGTCCGTCTTCTGTGATTTTAAATACCCATTTAGAGTTGAGCAGCTTAGCTTTGGCTGGCGTTGGAACTGCGTCCCAAACATGATTCGTTTTCATCGATTTTAGTTCCTCTTCAATAGCAATCAACCATTTTTGGGCATCATTTCGATAAACCTGAACAGGTTTTCTCCAAATTTAGATGTTTGTTTGTTCCTGATGGAGAGGAAACTTTCTTTGTCAAAAATTCGTAATCATCGGATGTAAAATTCAGCAGAAACACACCGATATTTGGGGGATATAGCTAAATCTGAAGCGATTTTCGTCCGATAATGTTCGTTAATATATGTTAATATGTGTCTATCTCTTCTCCGTTTGGTTGCTACAAACTAATACACAGGTTATAATAAAACTCTGTACCACAGTTGTTGTGCAAGGCATAAACACAATTATACTTAATGGCTACCATAGCAAAGTACTAAATGTTTTATTAGTATGTCTATAGTTTCTGTAAATAAATAAGGGCCAATACAAATTGATTCCAATCATGTCTATTTGATGTTTTTAACACCTCCCCAGCTTAATACGGTTTGATCTATTTCACATTCAATTTGGCGACTCCATGTGTGCAATGGTCTTAGCAATATCGCCATTTAGTTTGCGTAATCTATGTCCAATCCAGCGCCATTTGCGGTTCAGAATTTCGGTATGGACGGGTATTTGGTGGGATCTGCCCCAAAGTTGACTGTTAGATATCATCTCAGGCCAATACATCCGAAAAATTCTGCGTAAACAGCGGTTCGCAAAAACTTTTGAATCGGTTCGGTTCGTCATAAATTGAACCCATAACATATCCTAGCACCATTTATGAACGTATAATTTGGAAGAAATGAAATTAAGCATACCATACCTTAATATAACCGGCATCTCAATCGAATCCTTCAATGGACCGCTCATCAATGAATCGCCTGTGGAAGTTGAGTTACTCATGGTTCTTCTATTAAAACCAAACGACGAATACAATGAACTTTTTGAAGTTGATGACACAATAAAGCTCGGAAACAGATGATTTCTGTAATAATGCAAATATATGATGCGATCGAATATATAAGACGATGATCGAATACATACCTAGTAACTGTTCGAAAAAGCAAAGGTACAAATTGCCTAATATACATTAATTTACTTTAAAAAATTTAACTATTTCAATATTTTATGAAGAATGGAAAATCATCGCGAATCTTCGGTTTTCCCTTCTGATGATGTATACAATATCAGCTGTTTGAGACTCTCATTTAGGGTGTCTCTTAAATACCAGTGAATGCGTCAGCGTCTGTCAAAAAAACGCATGATGGATATTTTTTAACGCGCGCTGTACCGAAATACGCAGTAAACAGAAAACAGCTGATTTATCATCCCCATTTCAGAAAAATTTTGTTTTTCTACATTTTGAGTGGATATTCAGAGCAATATCGATATTATGGATGATTTATATGTTTTGAAAATATTCTGGACAAACCACAAAGAAGAAGGAATAGAAATATATTCCTAAACCAGGAGGCATTCGAATTTTAAACATTTTCAGACAGCAATTCATTTTTCTTCGCCTTCTCAACTTTCTAAGTAAGTTTTCATAAGGAAAGATTGTAGAAGCTGCACTGAAGCAATTTGATAGTTTGCATTCGAGCAGTATTATTGTGTATACACCCCAATGACACAACGTTTTTTAACTACAAAATTTCCATAGCATTGTAGTTATATGTTTTAATTTGTTTGTTATGCAAGATGCTGTTTTTCATTAGAGAAGAACGGAAACATTGCTAATATATCGTGGAGTATCTAAAGGTGTTGGTTTTGTACACCGAAGTCAAATTATGTTTCTTAAACTCTTTATTGGTTGGTTATGTAAAGACCTGTAACTCTCTTCCTGACTTTGTAAACGCCAACCAAATCTATCGAAGCTGTCGGCACTTGCCATGTTGGGACTAAAGCGTGGTACTATGTTCATTTTTCGCGTTGAAATCCCATATAAAAACAAAGTTGCGAAAAAAACTGCGAAATTTTTTCGTTTGTGGTACTCTGTTTATTTCAACGCGAAAAAGTAAAATTTTGCGCCACCACAAATTTAACGCCGTTACAAATTGACGCCGCAACAAATTTAATGCCGCCACCGTAACACTCCCATTTGTTTATATTTATTTTTGTCCGCAAGAAACTCAAATGTTGTAAATATTAGAAATAAATGTTCCTAATAAAGAATAATAAATTAAATTATCTTCCGAAATAAAGAAAAAGAATGCAAAGATGTGATAGGAAAAATAATTATGTTTATTTAATAAACCAGAAGAGCGAAATTCCAATTGGATTGCAGTACAAAAGCAAACAAAATGTGCAAAACACTGGAAGGACATGTAACTAAATGTAATAATGTGGAATTAGTCTTGAAATTAGATATGTACATTTATGTTTGTATGTTTAGAACAATTGTGTGCAAAAGCCAGGAGAAACATTATGGACGGCTAACGCTACTAAAGCAGTAGGACAATGGAATTGGACAGTGCCTGTGATCTCGATTTGGTTGTAAAGAACATACATAGTTAATTCTTGCCAGCCATAGAAGTTGGAAGAAGATATTCCGTTTATGGATGGAAGTATAATTTATATATGTAAACAAATATAATGTAAATGCTTAAATATAATAATAAAACATATTTTTCGTTTAATCAAAACATCATTTTATTTATTTATATTCGTACAATAGTAGGAAATAGTCTGTCAAAAAAACGCATGATGGATATTTTTTAACGCGCGCTGTACCGAAATACGCAGTAAACAGAAAACAGCTGATTTATCATCCCCATTTCAGAAAAATTTTGTTTTTCTACATTTTGAGTGGATATTCAGAGCAATATCGATATTATGGATGATTTATATGTTTTGAAAATATTCTGGACAAACCACAAAGAAGAAGGAATAGAAATATATTCCTAAACCAGGAGGCATTCGAATTTTAAACATTTTCAGACAGCAATTCATTTTTCTTCGCCTTCTCAACTTTCTAAGTAAGTTTTCATAAGGAAAGATTGTAGAAGCTGCACTGAAGCAATTTGATAGTTTGCATTCGAGCAGTATTATTGTGTATACACCCCAATGACACAACGTTTTTTAACTACAAAATTTCCATAGCATTGTAGTTATATGTTTTAATTTGTTTGTTATGCAAGATGCTGTTTTTCATTAGAGAAGAACGGAAACATTGCTAATATATCGTGGAGTATCTAAAGGTGTTGGTTTTGTACACCGAAGTCAAATTATGTTTCTTAAACTCTTTATTGGTTGGTTATGTAAAGACCTGTAACTCTCTTCCTGACTTTGTAAACGCCAACCAAATCTATCGAAGCTGTCGGCACTTGCCATGTTGGGACTAAAGCGTGGTACTATGTTCATTTTTCGCGTTGAAATCCCATATAAAAACAAAGTTGCGAAAAAAACTGCGAAATTTTTTCGTTTGTGGTACTCTGTTTATTTCAACGCGAAAAAGTAAAATTTTGCGCCACCACAAATTTAACGCCGTTACAAATTGACGCCGCAACAAATTTAATGCCGCCACCGTAACACTCCCATTTGTTTATATTTATTTTTGTCCGCAAGAAACTCAAATGTTGTAAATATTAGAAATAAATGTTCCTAATAAAGAATAATAAATTAAATTATCTTCCGAAATAAAGAAAAAGAATGCAAAGATGTGATAGGAAAAATAATTATGTTTATTTAATAAACCAGAAGAGCGAAATTCCAATTGGATTGCAGTACAAAAGCAAACAAAATGTGCAAAACACTGGAAGGACATGTAACTAAATGTAATAATGTGGAATTAGTCTTGAAATTAGATATGTACATTTATGTTTGTATGTTTAGAACAATTGTGTGCAAAAGCCAGGAGAAACATTATGGACGGCTAACGCTACTAAAGCAGTAGGACAATGGAATTGGACAGTGCCTGTGATCTCGATTTGGTTGTAAAGAACATACATAGTTAATTCTTGCCAGCCATAGAAGTTGGAAGAAGATATTCCGTTTATGGATGGAAGTATAATTTATATATGTAAACAAATATAATGTAAATGCTTAAATATAATAATAAAACATATTTTTCGTTTAATCAAAACATCATTTTATTTATTTATATTCGTACAATAGTAGGAAATTATTTCGTTATTTATAACATTGTACTACCCTGACTTTTCATGTCTCACAAACATCGCCACCGCAAGAACACAAAATTAATAAATTATGTATAACATTAGCACAATGATCTCCAACACTATTTCCTTTCTGACATTTAAATTAACTATTTTCTAAGTCGGCATTATTCCAATTCTTTATTGATTCGAATTTTGTTTTCAAGAATGTTAGCAAACATGATACAATAATTGTAAAGGTAGTCTCATAAGCCCAACAACAAAAAGTCCGGTACAACCCTGCGTATTTTTGCCATTTTGGTTGTCAAATTGAACTGACAGATAGACGTCAGTGACAGAGTGAGCACAACAACAACAATTCAACAACAAACTCGGAATTTTGTTTGTTAAATAACAAAAGTTAGTGAAGAAAAATAAAAATGTCATAAAATCTCGATTTTGATTTTTGTTATCTTAATGTGACACCCTCCGGTGGTACTGGCCAAGGTACCTCATCGAAGAGAAGACGTAAAAAGTGCAGTAGTTTGAGATGTGATGTGGCAGTTGCAGTAGCAGCTAAATTCTTCGCCAAGAATTTGGAATCTTGGGCTACAGCAATGCAAAAACCACAAAGGCAACGAAAAGGAATTTTTTGCAAGAAAACAACGAGTACTAAAGACAACGGTTCTCCTCCCCAGTCATTAGTCAATAGCACGCTCTTTTTTGCTCCTCTTACAATGTCCGAGGGCAAAAAATGATCGTCGCAGATGAACTCACCGCTTTCTAATGCAATACCACTAGCCTGACACCACTACCATCGGAGCTCTCCATCTTTCGGTATTTTGAAAAACGATCCATTTCCATGGTCATCACGTTTGTCACAAATGCGACACTTGCGTATTTTTTCTTATTAGAAAAGTATATATTTTTTAAAATAAAAACAAACACACAATATAATTTTAAAACAACAATCATTTTTTATTGTTTTCTCCACTTTATATTATATTTTTTCACTCAGTCTTATTTTTTTCACTTCCTATTACTTTTTTCCAATTTCAATTTAAACTCATACGTTTCCTTTTTTCGCTCTCCACTGCTGTCAAAAAATGTAAACAAACATTTGGAATGTAAACAATGAGATTGACAACCAAAATGCTGTCAAACACGCCAAAATAAAAAAATTGTAATCAGCTGTTAGCTTGAGACTACCTTTACAATTATTGTATCATGGTTAGCAAAAAGAAAAAATGCATATACACACATACATATAAAAGTGACACTTTGACACACACGCTTCCAAATTGCCATGCGACTTAGTAAAAAAGCGTTCCATTTTTCAACTCGAAATAACATTTTGCGAAATTTTTTCGTGCCGAAAAAACATAGTACCCACCTTAAATTGTGTTTTATATCACATGGCAGTGTCGCTATTAAATCAAATTCTATCATATAATCATGCTTCAAAGTAGAGAATTGTTTATTGGGCAGTTTCAATTGATATTTCCAAATGTCCTCGTTGAACATGGAATTCAAATCCAGCCTCGTAAAGCTATGGAAATAAAAACTATTGGGAACAAGCTCGTGTCACATGCTTCATTGTAGGAAGAACAAACACCTGGACTAACGATTTTCTTAGATTAGGTCCGACCGGAATCAAAATGGATTCCTTGCGTCCAAGCAGCATGAATAGATTCCCCACGTTTCTGTTGAATTAACAAACATTAATACAAAAATGCTGGTACATATTTTAAAGTTTTGGAATTTTCTTGGTGGTGACAACTTCAGAGAAATTGCTTGCCATGTGCCGTTCTTGATTTTTACACATTTGTGGAGAGGCTTCTTTGTATTCCATAAGTGGGCGGTGTCCCAGCTATTTCAATCATTTCTTCGCTGTTAATCTGAAAATACATTTTGATATAAATTTTAACAGTAAAATATTAAATTCTTACCAGCTTGTATTTGGTATTTCCAGCAAATTCAATATTTAATATTTTTCTACTTCGTGGACTGTTCCAAAATAAAAAATAAAATGCTGCTTGTCATCTGTTTGTGTTAATGTTTTCTTTTGTTGTTGTTTTGTTTTCTTTCGTTGTAGTTGTAAGCGCACTGTCAAGTTCGGATTTTTTGAAATTATCCGGCGTATCCGTGTACGTATTTCGGTAGCTATAGTACATTTCCATACATTTGAAATCGAGTTTGACAGACGCAGGACGCATTCACCGGTATTTAGGAGATGCCCTAAAATACGAATGAAAGCGTACGGCGTCTGTCAAACTCGATTTCAAATGTATGGGATTGTTCTAGGCATACACAACCAAATTCGCTTTCGAATACACCTGCGTGAAGATACCGACGTCGGTAACTTTCGATAACTTCCGATAACACGAAATAACAGGGTGATCCAAAGTAGCTCAACATAATGTCAAAAAACCAAATGTACGACCTGCATGAAGATACCGACAAAGATATAAATACCAAGATAGAAAAATAAATTGTTTACAATTTCCAAGAGATGTCGTTGGCACGTTGTTAAAAATGGGAAATAGATGTCGATAGGCACTTTTTCTGTGTATCCATTTTAACCAGAGTTGCCGCTAGACAGTTTTATATTTCACGCCCAAAATTATCTCAGAAACTCCCCAAATCCATTAAAACCGCTGCATATGAATGATTTTCTGATCAAATTTTCATTTCAGTGAAGTATTTTTAATTTTTGTAATAAAATTACCTATTTCAGAAATTCCAACGTAACTAAAAGTCTAATATGTCCAAGGAAGCAGAAGAAAAGGACGGCAAAAAAAACTTTTGGAAGAGAATCCTGATGAAGGAAAGCAAAAAAACCGTTAGAAATTGGAACGAAATAAAAGCAACCGCAAATGATAGAACATCCTGGTAGATGTTTTTATAGGCCCCATGCTATACATGAGTTAGGCGCAAGAGAAGAAAGAAGAGAGAAGAAGAGATGAACATTATATTTGTCTATTTTTGTATAATTTATGTTAATTTGTATTGGGTTGCGGTCCTTTTAAACAATTTGGAATATTCCTAATATACCATTAGCAAGATCCTTCCTTTACAACAAAAATCTATTTGTTTGTAAAACATAGGAATTCCAAAGTGTGAGGTTTTTCGCTGATTTTCAGCCCGATTTTCCCGAATTTTTTGTAATTTGTAAAATTATAAAAAATTAAATATTAATCGATAAGCACAAAAAATTCATACAATGTTCGCGGAAAACTGTTTTTGCGTGTGACAGTTCATTCATATTCGTTCGTAACTGACAGTTTTTGACATATTGGCCTGAAGACATATCTTAATCTATAGTTTTTGGTGCAAACTGGCCAAATACGAAGGAGTCAAATACGAATTGGGTGCCTCTTAATGCGTGGTTAACCCAAATGGTCGTCTAAGGAGTAGCAAATATTGATCTGCAACGATTCAAAATTATATAATTTTGTATTATGTCAGCGTTCCACAGATTTTTCTTAGAATATTTACTTTTCTTGAAGAATAGATTCTGTTTTTGAGATTAGCGTTTTTCCGATTGTTCGGAATTATCTAAACGTCCAAAAAATCAAATTAAAAATACTGAAGGAATATATATATGTTTGTTTTAATATTATTGCTACTGCTCCCAATGGGCAGTGGACCACCAAATGTATTAATTTTAAAATAAAACGTATTTAGTCAAACATATATAATGTTTAAAACATTCCATGCATATCAAAAACATAGACTTTTCTACAAAACATTATTTTTCTGTCTGCAAACTTTTTTCATTTTACATATGCACATACATTTCATTTTCTCCAGTAAAATGTTCAAATTTGATAGTCGGCAACACCAAATATTTGAATTCATGTGTAATGGCTACCCTGTTGTTTATTTATGCCAGCAGAACGCCATCTATGAACTAGTTGTGAAGAATTCGTTGTGAATGGATACCGTTCTATCTTGGTATTTATATCTTTGATACCGACGTCGGTAACTTTCCGATAACACGAAAGAACAGGGTGACACAGAGAAGCGTAAAACCGTATTTAGAAGGCAAAAGTACGCCTTTTATCAACTGTTATGGCCCACTGACAGTAAAAAAGTTACCGACGGCTGAAAAATTCTAAATAAATATTAATTTTATTGTGCTAAATGACAAAAATAAATGTTTTTAATGCATGTTACGTACACGAAATGAAACTTGAACAACTTTGGGATCATATTAAATCACCCATATATGGAAATGTGTCATTCTTTATCCAAATTATTGATTTCAATTTCCACTGAAGGTCAGGACATAAATAGCTTCCTGGAGATCCAATGGTACAATTTAAGACACCGACTTGTACCTCAAATAAAAAAGGGGATCAAGACGAACACGTCGGTGTGTACTTTGTACCAAGAATCGGTTTTTGGTGGAACAAACTTTCATGATTACTGTAGGAAAGGGGGTGGCAAGGACACTAATTCCTACCGACGGGACCAAAGGACACGATTTAAGATTCCGACTTGCACCTCAAATTAAAGAGGGGATCAAGACGAACACGTTGGTATGTAGTTTATGCCAAGAATCGGTTTTTGGTTGAACAAACTTTCCCGATTTCTGTATAAAATGGGGCGGCCCAAGGACACTAATTCCCACCGACGGGGCCTAAGGACACGATTTAAGATTCCCACTTGTACCTCAAATGAAAGAGGGGATCAAGGCGAATACATCGATGTATAATTTGTTCAAAGAATCGCTTTTTTGTTGAACAAACATTCTCGATTTCAATTTCGAAGTGGGGGTCAGGACACTAATTCCCACTGACGGGAAGGGGATTCTTTGAACAAATAATACACCAATTTATTCGTCTTGATACCCTCTTTAATTTGAGGTACAAGTCGGAATCTTAAATCGTGTCCTTAGGTCCCGTCGGTGGGAATTAGTGTCCTGACACCCACTTCGAAATTGAAATCGAGAAAGTTTGTTCAACAAAAAAGCCATTCTTTGAACAAATTATACATCGATGTATTCGTCTTCATACCCTCTTTAATTTGAAGTTGTTTAAGTTTCATTTCGTGTACGTAACATGCATTAAAAACATTTATTTTTGTCATTTAACACAATAAAATTAATATTTATTTAGAATTTTTCAGCCGTCGGTAACTTTTTTTACTGTCAGTGGGCCATAACAGTTGATAAAAGGCGTAACTTTTGCCTTCTAAATACGGTTTACGCTTCTCTGTGTCACCCTGTTGTTTCGTGTTATCGGAAGTTATCGAATGTTACCGACGTCGGTATCTTCACGCCGGTTACAATAATTGTAAAGGTAGTCTCATAAGCCCAACAACAAAAAGTCCGGTACAACCCTGCGTATTTTTGCCATTTTGGTTGTCAAATTGAACTGACAGATAGACGTCAGTGACAGAGTGAGCACAACAATTCAACAACAAACTCGGAATTTTGTTTGTTAAATAACAAAAGTTAGTGAAGAAAAATAAAAATGTCATAAAATCTCGATTTTGATTTTTGTTATCATAATGTGACATCCTCCGGTGGTACTGGCCAAGGTACCTCATCGAAGAGAAGACGTAAAAAGTGCAGTAGTTTGAGATGTGATGTGGCAGTTGCAGTAGCAGCTAAATTCTTCGCCAAGAATTTGGAATCTTGGGCTACAGCAATGCAAAAACCACAAAGGCAACGAAAAGGAATTTTTTGCAAGAAAACAACGAGTACTAAAGACAGCGGTTCTCCTCCCCCTTATCGAGTGTAAATAGAGAAACCACAGGAGAAACCATGCAAACCATTCAACAGCCTAAGCAACGTGACCGTGTACCGCAATAAGGATAAACGTTACAAACATTCCTGGAACGACACAGATCAGACACAACAAATGGTATTGCATTAGTCAATAGCACGCTCTTTTTTGCTCCTCTTACAATATCCGAGGGCAAAAAATGATGAACTGACCGCTTTCTAATGCAATACCACTAGCCTGACACCACTTCCATCGGAGCTCTCCATCTTTCGGTTTGTTTGTCACAAATGCGACACTTGCGCATTTTTTCTTATTAGAAAAGTATATATTTTTTAAAATAAAAACAAACACAATATAATTTTAAAACAACAATAATTTTTTATTGTTTTCTCCACTTTATATTATATTTTTTCACTCAGTCTTATTTTTTTCACTTCCTATTACTTTTTTCCAATTTAAATTTAAACTCATACGTTTCCTTTTTGCGCCCTCCACTGCTGTCAAAAAATGTAAACAAACATTTGGAATGTAAACAATGAGATTGACAACCAAAATGCTGTCAAACACGCCAAAATAAAAAAATTGTAATCAGCTGTTAGCTTGAGACTACCTTTACAATTATTGTATCATGGTGTCAACAGAAGAAGAAGGGTCGATCGCCATCTATATACCATTTTTAACAACGTGCTGCGACATCTTTTGGAAATTGTGAACAATTTATTGTAGTATCTTTCTTATTTATTTCTTTGTATTTATATTTAGTATTTATTTTATTTTAGTATATATTTTATTTTAGTATTTATATCTTTGGTACTACAGCTACACCGCAAATACGATTTTCGATTTCAAATGTATTTAAATGTACTACAGCTACCCAAATACGTATTTGGGCACCTGTAGTACATACATATTAATACCTTTTAAATACGAGTTTGACAGACGGCGTACGCATTCACTGTAAGAGGTAACCCAACAAACATTGACGTAACGTTTCCCGCAGCCTTGACGAGAATAAACGGCCCCGTGACATGATTTTTCATGTCGCCGTTGTCATGAAAACAGCGCCATTGACACTAGGAAACCAAAACAAAATACAGCTGACAGTGACCAAAAAAGAGCGGACATCTGAAAGTTTGTTGGCGGAAGAATTTGTTCTTGAGGAAAGAATTATTTAATTAAGAATGTTCAAACGCACTTTTAAAGTTGTACTACGACCCGTTGTGAAAAACAACTTTGTGCTTTTACCCGAAAATTATCGGGTAATCGTAAGTACATACGTGAGTATTAATTACTACATGATTATCAGATTATTAATTATATCTATGTATTATAAGGTACTTTGATTAGATTATTTTTTATTTTCATACATTTCCTTTTCTTAGGATAATGGTTGTCTACAATTGCAATATAATAATGGTCATTTGCATTTTGCGTCATGGGCGCCTGAAGGCAGCAGCAGTAAAGATAATGAAATAGCTATAAACGCGAGAGTTGCAAAAGAGATCGGTGGGTATACTAAATAACTAAATAGTAGTGGCTAATAATGATATTTTGGCACATAGAAAAATTGTAGTGTGAACACTTACATTTTTTATATACATACGCGTACTTATATGTAAGACCTGTGTTTGATTAGAAACAAAGGTCAGCGAGCATAAGTATATGTAAAAGCAATTCAGTTTTCTGAAATAGATCGATATATTATATATAAAACATGTATATAATATTTTGAGTTTACATGAATTTTCATGAGTTATACATGAAATGTCATATTTCAAAAGTCATACAAATCGTCAACATTTTCAGATGGTATATATGATTAAAAAAACCCTTGCGAAGAATTACAAAGGGTTATCATTCAATATTTCGAGTCCTAACCGACAAAAAAACAACCGACAAAAAACAAATTTTTCAGGAGAATTTTTTTTAAGTTTTCTCTGTACTAAATGCAGGTATTGACATGAATCTTTCAAGTATTATTCGTTGCATTAGTCTTTTTTTTTAAATAAGTATGATTTGTGTGACTTAAGGTTATTTCGCTGTGTTTGTAGCAAGCTGAAGCGATGTGTTTGTGTAGGTTAAGTTAAAAAACATAAGCACAGAAATATGCAGCAGCATATTTTTTTTAATTTATTTTGGAAATTTCAACAACTCAAGACAAAGGAAATTCATTAAAGTTAAAATAATAATAAAAAGTACTAAAAAATGGTTCCTCACATCATATCTCTTAATTTTATTAGAAAAAATATAATTTTTAAGGTGTTTTTATGATTATTTGTAGTATTATTCATAAACATATCCAATCATAAATACATTTATGAATCTAGAAAATGTTTTACAAAATGTTATTAAACATAATGTAATTTGATTTGTTAAAATAAATATAATTTCTATTATAAAAAGTTTGACTAGAAAAAATGTAGCCTGCAAAAACAATTTCTGGCTGCAAATAATTTTTTTTTTACAATTCTCCTATATTCATCTTTCTTATAGGTATTTAATTTTGTGTGCTTTATTATGCAAAACTTGCTAAAAAATTACGAAAACATACCTTAACCTTTAAAGCTAGTTCCCTTTTTTGTAGCGTGCGTCACAATAATTTGTGATAAATTTTTTCCGCAACTTATACCTGTTACACAAATTTTTTATGGCATTCGAAAGAACACTCATATCCCACTAAACACTATGTATAAGTTGAAGAAATCTCTTTTGAAAGACCAAAAAATTGTTTTATTTTAATCCGAAAACGAGTACGAATGTAGCGATCGTCACGCAGGATTTGCCCATATAAGAAAGCTCATCTGCACTACAGTTCCATGGAATGTCACTGTTGTTAGCAATTAATATATATTATAGCCATTCAGCTAATAATTTACATGACTCTTCTTCTCCTGTGTACAATTTGCTTGTTTAAGTCCTTTTTTTTTGATAATTTATATTTCTTTTTTTAATTTAAGTTTTAATGATTATTGTTTCTTTTATTTGAACTATATCAAATTTATGTGATATAAATTTATATTTTTAGTTCGATTTTGTTTGCCAGGCATATATCAATATGTATATATGTTTTATGTATATCTATATATGTATATTTGTCTTGGCTTATTTTTGAGAGTAGTCTTCAATTCAATTTCAATTTCACTTATTCAATTCAGTCTGTTTAGTTTAAATGTTTATTTATAGGTTTATTCAGTGCTAAAAAGATTTGTTGTTAATTTTTTTTGTCAATATTTTGTTTATTTAAATTATAAATTTTTATCCGAATTTTTTAAATATTTGAGTAGTTTCAATTCCTCCTTATTTATAGATAGTTTTTATTTTTTTATGTCTAAATGTTGTAGCCTATTTAACCATATATGGCCATAAGGCTTGGTTATATTTTTGATTTAAATTAAAAAAAAAAAAAAAACAAAAAAAAAAGTATTGGGAAAAAATAAAAAACTAATAATGAGTAGTCATTCTCAGTTAGAGTAGCTCGATTATTTAATAAATTGCCGGTTGCTCTCAGATATTTTAATGTATCCGAAGCAAATTATCGTAAAAAAATCTTACTACATTTTCAATCCATCAGTTAGTTTTTCTTTGGAGTTCTACTGCTATCACTACATGTGCAAATATACGCATGTATTTGTTGTATTAATTATTTATTTATTTATTTATATGAATTACAATACAAAGTAAATTTATATTATAATATTACGGTCCAGGGAGAAGCCGGGTGACAAAGACCATGTTGCTTGTTAATTTTTGTTGCGACAGACCAGAGCCTCTGTTGGGAATCGAACCCACGACCCCCAAACTCATAGGCGAGCTCGCTACCAACTCACCTACTGGGGCGCTCTTGTTGTATTAATATATTGATAAAATGTGCATAATAAAATCATCCGTAACCCTGTAATCTACTATTACTACTCGGTAATTATTCCGAGTAATAATTAGTACATATTTATTTGCTCTTTTTTTGTTCTCTAGCTTCCCTAGTTTTAAAGTGCTAGGAAGTCTTAGAGTAGTAAGAGCAAGGTAGCTTCATAATTTTCTCTCTCTTTTTTCATCATGGCGTGTCCCATTTGGGAGCTTTAAAACTCTAATTCATGGCTTTTATTTTCTTATATTTTTTTTTGGATTTAAAAAGATTTATTTTCTATGTTTCATGTTTAATGCTTATTTTTTAATCTTGTTAAATTGTAGTAGCAATTATAAAGTAGCAATCTGCGATTGTTATTATTACTTAAATAGTTATTAAGTCCTTTGTCTAGAATTAGATATAATTGTTTTTATTCTACACCGTAGTAGAAACTTTAAGTATCAAACCTACAGTCAAATTATTAGCGTAAACCAGTTATTTTTGAAGAATTTTGTAATTTACCTTTAATTGGCCTACTGGCTTTAAATTACATTAATAAAATTAAATAAAATGAAATGAAATACTCGTAATGGGCAAATCTTATTAATAAGCATACTAATAGACAGTATATTAATTGAATTGTATTTCGTCAAATAAGTAAAATTCGTTCTTTGTATTTTCCATCCAGGTCTAAATGAGAACGATATGGTAAAGTGTACACTTATTGTAGATGTACCTATATTGCGGAATGTGTTTTTGACACCGGTTTCAGCTAAGGATTGGGAGATTATAGTAAGTTGAATCTGGAACAAATAATAATAAAAAAAATAATGTCCATCATTCATAATTTTAAGGAGCTGAGTAGTGAGCACATTTCTGGAAATGCGTTGGAACAAACACGTATCGTTAACGCAAACCAAATCCTAATTGTGTGGATAAATAAATCCATGCAGGTTGCCCTAACAATAGATCGTCTAAAGCCGAATCTTCCTTATGGACGTATTGATCATACTACAGAGTTAGTGATAGCACCTAATTTATACAATAATATTTCAAATGGAGAAAGCGAGGTCTTATCGCGGAGTAAAACTATGGCACAAATTAATAATAACACAGAAGGCGAAACAAGCCAGCATAATTTATCTCGATCGACCACAGTTAGTAACATTAAACAGTTAAAACGCTCGCAAAGCTTAGCTAAAACTAATCGGCACGATAAAATGGAACGCTTGAAAAAGGATTTAAATAGAGAAGTATCTAAATTCATAGAATTTCGTGTTATTTGTGGGGATTGGTCAAATGACTCGCAAATTTCTGATGTTTTTGTCAACAAAGTTAACTGGCCTGGTAATATGGATTTAATGGCAATATATTGTCTTCGAACCATGGAGGAGCGGGAATATTATGTTCGTGTACGATTGGTTGGACAAAACGAAATTTCGCAAACAATACATCCCACTATCGAGATTAATGCGAACTTAATGAAATTGTTACAATTAAAAGAACTAGAGAAGGTAGTTCTAAAACCTAAGCCAATGGTAGTCAATTTTGTGGAGAAAATTGAATTATTTGCGAACAAAAAAACGCACTACAAGGTTATGGAAAATTCATTCAAACGATTTGTTATCGAAAAAACTAGCAGAGGCCCACTCCTATTAAATCAAGATGAAGTTGTACGTTTGGAGGATGATCTTATAGTGAGCGTAGGTATGTATGATCATTGTCAATTTTATTTTTGCCAATCCTGATTTATATAATTTTTTAGACGGTTACTATGAAAACATACATACATGTCGCCGACAAAAACTCCTTTGTGTAATTTTTCGATTTTTTTTGTTATTGTCGAATTAAAAAGACCTAGCGGTCATACGACTACTCACCAAAGCATATTAAGCTATCTTCGCCGGTGAGTAGTTGTATGACCGCATAGCTCAATATGCTTTGGTGAGTAGTCGTATAGATGTATAGTAATTTTTTAAGGATTTACAGTATTTACCACCAATATGATATATTGGTGGTAAATAATTAAAAGATAAATTAAAAAATCTGAAATATTAAATATATCGCTATTTGACGAAATGACACGGTTTTTTGTCTCTCCTGAAAACTAGTAAAAAAATCGCATAGGAGTTTTCGTCGGCGCACCGAAGATATGTATGTTTGTCTGGAACATCGGCAACTTGTTATATCCTATACCAATCTCTGGTACAGTGTATTAGGTACTCCGAATCACTTTTGAGTTATTCAATCCATATATTCTGGTCATAAATGTACAGCTCCCAAAATAAACATTGATCTTTACGAAGATTTATCTTGACTGACACAGAGACTTCTTTCGTTTCCCTTCCGAATTAACTCATTGACACTGAACAACATTTTCCACTCTGTTTGTCTGAAATTTGACATCATTAGTTTTTTCATCCAAAAGCAATACCAGTAAAAATGGGCCATATTGTTCCAAGTTCTCATGAAGCCCCCTTCCTGGAGCTCTAGATGTTATATTTTCCAACCGATTTTAAATTTAGTAGTTTGTGTTCCATTTTGCCCAAAATCAATCTTTATAAAAATTGTCAATATCGATCCATGTTTTATGTAAGCCACACATAAAGCTCCCTTTCTTTTGTGGTGCATACCTTTAAAAATTTTCATCGGGTACATGATATTGCTACTATAAATGTGTTTATCTCTGTGTCATCACAAAATGTAAATCTGTGGCATATTGACAAAACAACGGATCACTCTTTTTTTTGTAATTTTCTCGGCAGTCACTATATCTGGATGAAATGTATAAATTGAGATATAGAGGTACCCGTATTCGCTACAGCATATTTTTTCTACATTTGCTTAAACGTGTCGCGGGTTTCCGGGTCCAATAAAATTTTATGGCGAATTCTTTTCTGCAAAAAAGTGCAACATTTTCATTGCCCTTTTTCCGAAAACGGCACTATTGTGATACTTTTTTGAAATTTGGTAATTAAGTTACTCGAATTTAGCACAACTAAAATTTCAAAAAAGCGATGTAATAGTGCAGTTTTCGGAAAAAGGGCAATGCAAGTGTTGCACTTTTTTGCAGAAAAGAATTTGCCATTAGTTTGCTTTCCGGTAAAATGCAGCTTTTTGAGATCGGAGGTTATTTCAAAATACTAGGTATAATAATAATGATTAGAAAAGCAATGTAATAAAAACAAACAATGCGCCTATACTTTTTATGAAAAAAAATAAAAATTAAAAATTTTATATTGTAGGCATATTACCTGAGCACTTCCGATATTGCGCAATTGACTCGCAGTTTCTAAAAGAGAGTAAAATTTACGCTGCAGACTTGGTGCGCAAAGTTGATGATTTAGTTGACGCAAAGACCACGGTCGTCTCACCTCTCACCATTAAAGACCTAATACAGCTGCGTGATTTTAATCTTAAAGTCGATGATTTGGTAAGCGAATTGAAAAGCAGCCTCTGTCTAGATTCGAAGAATTCTGTGCTGAGACAAGGAAACATCCTATTGACCGGTATGTTAAAAGTTCGTTGAATCTCTACTAGATATATGATTTCTTGTGTTTTATTTCAGGTGCTTCAGGCTCGGGAAAGACAGTCGTTGTTGAACGTATACTAGACGAATTAATACGAAGACCATACTATTGTTATTTTGACATATTTTATTGCACGCGTAGCAAGGGACGAAAGGTACTTGTATAATTATTTATTATTTTTTACAAACACTGTCTATTTTTAGCATCCAACTAAATAATTTCTTAAGACCACTTAAATTAAATAGCATCCCAGCAAAAAATAAAAGAAGTACTTCCAAAAGAATAAAATTATAAGTACTTCCAATTCATAAGTATGAACATTTTTTCGGCATTTAATGAAGTTCTTCTAAATAACTAACCAAAATGTAATTTCGGAATATAAGTTATTAACCCAAGAATGCATAATTTTAAAACGATTGGATGTAAAATGAATCTTGTGAAGTGATAAAAGTCCAGATCGGAAGGAACATATGTATGAGGGCTATGATATATATGTAAAATACTGCGTCTATAGTGCTAAAGGGAAGAAATATATATTTATATGGCGGCTATATCAGAATTAGTGAATGGTTCTGGAAGCTAGTCGACTTTTTCATCAATTAAATTTCGTTTCAGTCGACTAGGTCGATAAATCGGACCTACAAGTCGACTTTTTCATAGCCGATTAAAATAACATAAAGTCATTTCAAAGTTTGCTGATTTTCTTCGAAATATGTTAAATTTTGGAATTGTATATAATAATATGACATCACTTTATGTGACATATCTCTCAAACTGATTTTAAAAAATATGGATAAGAAATTTAGGAGAAATATGTGTGCTCTATAGTAATTGTATCGGGTATTAACTTTATACGAACTTCCAACAAAATAACTCTTGCTTAAGATCATTTAAATTACACCACGTTAATTGAAGTAGAGATGAAAGTGATTTAAATAAATTAAATATTTTTTCTCTGGCAATAGCTCTGAACAGTTTTGCAGTACAAAAGAAGTGTTGGACCGATATATTACACAGTGCGACAGTCCAAAAACATAAAACCGCGATATTACTTTTCTTGTATATCTTGCCGAGTAACATGATTTGTGCATTTTTAAAATGTAGTTATTTTAAATTAAATTTTTTTGACGCTAGGAAAAGTCATTATTTCCCGTTTACTAATAACATTAAGATATAACGATTTATTTTAAGAAACATGTTGTATTTCATTTCTTTCTGACAGGCAGAGTCTATTCAAAAAGACTTAAGGACACTCTTCACAACCTGTTTGCAAAATGCCCCTTCCATTGTAGTCTTGGAAAATTTAGATGTGTTGGCACATGCATCTAGTGAACAAGCAACGCAAGATAGCGAATACTTTAACCGAATTTCTGACATGGTTCAACAGCTAATTCTTCAATACACTAGCCATCATCCTATTGCAGTCATTGCCACTGCAAATGAAGTTCAATCACTCAACAAACGATTATACTCCCCACGAGGTCGGCACCTCTTTCAGACTATAGTCAAACTGCCTGGTCTAGATCGAAACGATAGAGAAACTGTTCTTAGAGAACTGTGTAGTCACACTGACACAGAAAGGATTGATTTTGAGCAGTATGTCCTCCTTACAGAGGGATACAACAAGGGAGACTTGATACAATTCATAGAACGAGCAATATTTTATGCATATAGATTAAGTAAGTAAATTCTTACTGAATTGTACGGATTATATATACATAGAACATTTCTTTCAAAAGGTAAGGACCACCCAGTTCTTTTAAATGAGCATTTACAAAGATCTTTGGAAAATACAAATTCATATTGCTTGCAAGGAATTGAGAGCAACCAACTTGCAAACACTTCATCAAACATTGAAGAGATAAATAACGACAACAATATTCCTGGTCTAGAGTCTGTTGTATCAGTACTCGAAGAAGTTCTTATGTGGCCATCAAGAGTGAGTTGTGATTAAAATATATAAAAGCCCCTTTTCAAATACTGTTATAGTTTCCTAGAATATTCAACGAATCGCCACTGCGTAACCAAGCCGGTGTACTGTTGTATGGCCCTCCTGGCACTGGAAAGACGTTTTTAGTTTCGAAGCTTGCAAAAATGTGGAATCTTCGAACAATATCAGTTAAAGGACCCGAACTTTTAGCAAAATACATAGGCCAAAGTGAAGAGAATGTGCGAAATTTATTTAATAGGTATGTTAATTGCATAATTATAATATTTATTATTTATTGATTTTACGCCAAATCGTGGGTGCACTGTATTTATCTAGCAAACACGATGCAAGCATTTCTGGTGATTTTCAAACTGAATGTAATTTATATAATTACAGTATAGACCTCGGGACGTAGTCGCGATTTAAAAAGTTTAGCCTATCCGATGTGTTTAGGGCTGGGTAGTATGAGGTCCGAAAAAATCGAAAGGTGGACCCAGTAGGTCCATTTTTTTTTGTAATATAATCGCGAGATTTTGGTTTGCACCGCATAAAATCCAATATTATGTGGTAGATGCGTGGTTTTAATTGTCGTAGTCAAAACAACTCTATATAGTGTCTTTTAAAATTTGTTGTTTCTTACTAGAAACGATTCATTCATAAAGTGAACAACCCCAGGAATAAGTAATTATTTCTCCTAGTTGAATGACAAAACACCATCGATTGGCACAAAAAAAGGGGAGACTGACTTTTAATCAGTTTATAAAAAAACAGAACTCAAAACTCAATTTATCGTCCAGCTGGACACCCAAGCACTGTAACTCACGGACAAATTCAATATCAATACCGTTATATTTAACGTGGATGTTGTTATGGGCGCTGGAGGAAAAAAGAGGGCTTTCGATTTCAACGGATTCACGTTCAGCTTGTTAAGAAACATCCACGCACGCAGAGTATCCAAAACCAAATCAATCTTAGATTGCAGAACTATTGAGCACCGACAGTCACAGTACACCACTTTTAACAGGCAGAACACTACTTCTCCTACCATTAATACAAACTAATTGGCGTCTACCAGTAAGGTAAGAAGTCAACAGAACACACGCACTACTCGAGAACCCATATATGTTATACAACTTATTCAACAAAGTGGAGTAATCCACCCTATCAAAGGCTTTCTCAAGATCTAGTGACAAAAGAATTCCAAATCGACCGCCACCGAAATTGGCTCGAATGGAGTCAAACCCAACAACAATGAATAAGTGCTTCTTTTGGCTCTAAAACCAAGCATCATGAAGCATATTGTTTTCCTCCAAATAAAATTACATTTGAGACGTTAAAATGTGCTCAACTTCTTTTGAAAAAATGGGCAAAATCGAAATAGGATGGTAATCAGTTAAAACCTGAGTAGAGTCTTTCTTTTTACAGGTACTATTTTTGCTTCTTTCCAACCAGAAGGAAATGACGACGCAAGCAAGATGGTGTTCACAAGTGTCAGAAAATGGCCAGACACAAGTGGGTATATAATTTTGAGAAATTTTAAGGTGAACCCATCCAAGCCAGCAGCATTTGATTTCACGGCGTGAAAAGCTTTATCCAACTCCCACAAATCTATGAAATGGAAAGAAAAAACCCCATTATTGTTCCCCAACGCTCTAAAATCAAAAATATTACCAGGATCTTCTAATTGGTTTCCACGAAACGCAATATTGAGATCTTCAACATTTAAATTACAGTCCTAAGACTTTGTATCAGACAATCCATTAGATTTAATCAATCTCCACAAATCCTTACTACTCCTATTAACTTCAAACATGGATGCATGAGCTTGCTTTTTAGCTTGTCGCACAACAGATTTGGCTTTGTTTCTCGCTCTGCAAAAAATACTCCAATTAGCTCTTGATCTATTCTCCATATATGCTGTAAAGGCTAAGTTGCGTATGGAAATATAATAAGAAATGCGAGGAGACTTTTACCAACTATCGTCCCGTTCACGTATCATTCTGCGCCTCAAAGGAAAAATCGAGAGTACTGAAGAAAGGCAAGACTCAAAACTACCCCATATTTCTTGCTTGATTTCCGAACAATTATATACATTTCATTCAACAACATTAGTCCGAAGCCAATTATCATTGCATTTTTTTAAAAAATCCATAAAACGACCACACATTTTATAAATATTAATTTATCGCAGATTCCACGACACTTATTATTAAATACGCGTTATAAGGATCACCCACAGCTCTAATATGAGTAAAATGCCTGGTGTGAAGTTAAATCATTATTTTGCGGTCACTTCAATGATCCCACCATTGAAATGGCAAGTACAGCGAGTCTATAAAATATAAAATACATCATTAAATAAAATTTCCCATTTTGTCACTCCGTTTGTAACACCTCTAAATATTGATCGATTTAGCCATGTCCGTCTGTCCGCCCGTTGTAATTACGCTACAATCTATAATAATTGACCTAGATGACTGAAATATGGTATAGATACTTCTTATAGCCGCAGGTAACTTGGGATTGAAAATTGGTAATATCGGCCCATTTTTAATTTACTTGTTTTCATCTGAGTAACTGAGCCTTTAAGGCCAAATATGATTACAAAATACGACAATAAATATTCTACTCGAAAATCTTAAATATCAATAATGTATCAATAGACTTAATTATAAAATAATACAGAAAACAAGAGTTAAAAAAAACGTAACTAAATTTCTCCTAACTTTCACAGTTTTATTGGGTGTCCCAAGAAGAGCGCAATTTTTTAATTACTGATGCAGCAATTGAATTGTTTCTCTGGCTGTATGACATGTGGCGCCGTCTTGTTGGAACCACATGCCCTCCACATTTATTTCTTCAATTCTAGGCAAGAAAAAACTGGTTATCATTTCACGATACCGAACACCATTGACTGTTTGCGCTTGACCTGCCTCAAAGGTCCAATGATTCCTCCAGCCCAAAAACCACACCACACAGTGACACGTTGAGGATGCATTTGCTTCTCGTGAATCACTCGAGGATTTTCCGCACCCCAAATGCGACAATTCTGCCTATTGACGAAGCCATCAAGATGAAAATGGGCCTCGTCACTGAAGATGATTTTATCGGCAAAATCAGCATTTTCATGTTGTCTCTCCAATACCCAATTAACGAACTCCCTTCGCTGTCCTTCTCCATTTTTACTAACCTCGTACCTTCTACTAACAAACAATAACAATTATTCAAATGTCAAACAATGACACTTCGAATGTTGCGAGATTTAAAAATTGCGTTCTTCTTGGGACACCCTATATAAACAGTTATGCAGAAATCAACAATAGGAAAAACTACTCCCTGCGACAAAAAAAAACTACAAATTATTAAAAAAAAAACATTCAACATAAAATACAAGCATAATAGTTAATTGCAATAATAAAAGAAAAATAAAACAATTTTTAAGGCGATTGAAGATAAAAAACAAGAGTTCTAAATATCAGAGATTTTATTCACTCAAAACCTACTCTAACCGGTCATTCATCCAATTAGGCAAAAATAACATTGGAACAATAAAAAAACAGAATGAAATGAAAATGAAATGAAATGATTGTTGTATATACGTGCTACTCTCTAAAATTACAGTTAACCTTGGAATGACAATTTGTGTATTTCTTGTCGACCTACCAAAACTGAAAAGGTCCAACATAAATTGCGGGGTTTGCAATCGATGCACTTTATAGAAGTGCAACAAACTTCTTATATTAACGAAATTAGCAAAGGCAAAACCAAGAAAATCAGTTGCACATTGCGAAATGTGATTATGCCCAGGGCTGTGGAGTCGAGCCAAAACTATTCGACTCCCGGAGTCGGATTTTAAAATCATTCGACTCCAACTCCAGCTCCGACTCCGGCAGTTAAATAACATAAATTCCTGAAATTATATTTCAACTAAGACGTGAGTTCATGTTATTGAAAATATGATATAGCTTTGTTAAAAAAACACAAAAAGTAGGTATTCTACTGGTATTGAATTAAATAAAATTGTATTATTTGTTAATCGAGGCTTGAACTTGCAGGTCAACTAATATGACAATTCTTTAAACATGGAATCATGATAAAATGTTCATCAATCACTGTATCTGTTTTAATATACTGCAATTTTTGGAAATTATGTCCGCTTCAGGCAACCAGTTTATTCGTTAGTTATTATACCCTATTGTACAGGAGGTTATAATTAGTTTTGTGACAGATTTCTAACAAATACTACAGCTAGACACACCTTAAAATATACCGTTCTACTCAGAATCACTAGCTGTCCGTTTGTCCATCTTAAGTTGTTTGTAAAGTATTTGTACCATATTAAATTGTACCCGTATTAAAATTTGTCAATAAGAACTCTTTCAAACTAGGGAGGAAACCTATTGGAATTGGTGAAAATCGGTTCAGGTTGATATTGCCCCCAGATATAAATGTTTCTTTATATTTATCCTTGTAACGCTATGGAAGCTGTTTTCACATTCAATAATTTTTTATACCCTCCACTATGGGCTGGGGGGTACATTCATTTTGTCACTGACAAATTGAATGCAACCCATGTTGGAGGGTATATAAGATTCGGCATGGCCGAACTTACCACTTTTACTTGTTTTAATTTAGTAGGGTAGAATTTATTTATCCAAGAACTTAGGAATAGTTTATAGTTTTGCAAAAATACTTATTTTGTTAGCTAAATACATATATTCAGAGCTTTCCTAAAACTGTTTTACATAAAAACTCGATAGTTTGGTTCACTTTATATATTTTTGGCATACTTAAATATTTGGTTAAAAGCTATGAATATTTTATCCTTCTTTTTTTACCAACTTGTTTTCCCAAAATTTTTTGAGTGCAAAAGTTCTATCACATAATTGGTACATTTTGCACAACACATCTCGGAGTCGGAGTCGACCATAATTTTTCGACTCCGGACTCCGACTCCGGGCAAATTTCCCAGACTCCGACTTCACAGCCCTGATGATGCCACCTCACATTATATTCAAATGGCATAACTTTGTCGAACAACAACCTCACCCTTCGCATAATGTAACCAACACAACATGAGCAACACGAATCCTAATACTACTCGGAAAAACCAAATCCAGGTTGTATAATTTCCGTAAAAGAAAGAACTCTGGAAATTAATGAGTATACATGCGACTCAAAAAATAAATCATTATCAAGAACATCTATAGCTGTGCTACAGATGGATACAGAAATAGCATCTGTGGGTATATTGCCGAAAAACATTGCCTTGGTCTTTGAGGCATTAATTGACAGGCCATTATTGTTCATCCAATTAACAAACATATTAACAGTGAAGTCAATTGTTCTCTGCAAAACATCTAAAAACACAAAATCATCATTAAACAATATCTGCAAATCATCAGAAAATGCATATGTAATACGATTTCTACCAACTATACGATTAAACAAGTCATTAACATACATAATAGATAACAAGGGACCCAAAACTGATCCCTGCGGAACTCCACTACTCACCGGAAGGACACTAGACGAACAATTCTTACCGGACACATACTGTTTTCTACCAGACAAATACGAGTACATTAATCTGCAGGATGTGGAGGAGAAGCCAAAGTGACAATAAAGCTTTTCAACTAATATTGCTGATCAATTCTGTCAAAGGCCTTTTCGAGATCCTGTGACAACAGCACACAACAGCCACCCTCACTTACTCTCTTCCTAACATTATCAGTTAAACCAAGGAGTAGAGAAGTGGTGCAACGATTATGCCTCAACAACTTTAGAGTAATCAACAGCACGAAACGAAAAACCATCATTAACATAAATATGTACATACGGAACAATGAAGCTGCCATGTGCCTGATTCTCTACAAAATCACGATTTAACTGATCACCATCTACAATTTGGACGTCATCACTATTATCAAACACGTCATTCATGTAGAGAACCGACCATATTTGCTTGTGTGACTTATTGGCGAAAAGGCTTTAATGCGCTAATCTTTTTATTCGCCTATGAACAGTTTTTGCACGATTTCGACACTTGCAATAAGCTCTCCAGTTATCCGAACTTTTTTCACCAGTATAAATCTTAAAAGCAAGGTCACCTAGTGACAGATGATATTGAATTTCGAAAGACCTGAGCCAATCACCTGTATCTATTTTACATGCACGCCTCTTAACAGGAATAGTGGAGTCTATTGGTTGAAGATTCATATTCAACACATTTAACTGCACATCAACATTAGAAGTTACATATATATCACTAAAACTACACAAATTTACAGCTTCTTCTAAGATCCCTGAAGTAAGGGAGTCATAATCTGGAAATTCATAATAATGACGAACATAACGACAGACAACTTCAAAGGACAAGAATATAAACGAATGGCCAGAAATTCCCGGGGAGCAGAACTGATATGAAAAACGCATTCATTCCGGACATGGCAATAAAAAATAATCTAACAATGAAGTTGATTCGTGGGCTAGATAGATTAAGCCTATTGCACATACCCCTTACCGTCGCACACTTAGAGACATCAAACAAGTTATTATTGAAGTCACCCATAATAACAATATTGTTGTACCCAACCAATTCAGAAATTTGCTCCACCATAGAAGAAATATATCCATGAGGAATATAAATTACTACCAACAATAATGTTATTCCGTTAAAAATCGTCTCACAAATAATAAATTCAGCAACACCATATAAATTACCTTTACAAACAACCTTATTTCTAATGCTCTGGGATACATACGAGTATGTACATAGCAACATCACCTGCCCTCATATCACGGCGATCACTCCTGTGGCAAACATAATTCGAGACCTGCACAGCATTAGTAGATATCGAGGACTTTAGCCACATTTCAGATACACCAAACACATCCAAATGTCCACCTTCCAATATGCTTCTAACCTCATGAATTTTATAGGAACCGTCAGATACTCAACTCCCGGTATGTCCAATTGCTTCAACATTAGCATCGAAATTCCATCGGGGCCAAGCGCTTTGGATGACATCTGCAACTTCTCCAACTGTAAACTGTGGTGGTACTTCTTCAGCTCGGAGAGCATGGATACGACGCATTACTCTCCTTATCGCTCTGTCACTCACGGGGTGCTCTATAAATTGTCGGTTAAAATAATGCGCGCACCTCTTCGGGTCAGTCACAGTGGTGGCACCAAATGTGACTGCCGTCCGATCGTCTTTCCTGCCTGGATTCGAGAGTAACTTAACCGTTGCCCACAATTTACCAATACCGGAACATAAGTTGCACTGCTTCAGTTGATCTAGCCATTTATTCCGCTTATATTCGTCGACTTTCCTATTGATTTCTAGATTCAGTTCCCTGATTCTAGCATCAGCAGGATTAGAACGACGAATTTCATCACGCACGTCTGCTAGTCCCGCTGCATCTTCTGGGAAATTAGGTCGTATCCCGTACTTAACTGCTACCCCCATACATTCAATGTATGGGTCTCTAGAGTCAAGCTCACCTGTATTGCACAGAATGGTACTCCTCCTTGTGGGAGGAGTACCAAAATTATTAGCTCGTAACTTTAATATACCAGTGCACATAAACGCTTATAGTTCGGCACAATGCAATATATTTAAGAATCTACTGTTTACCAAAAAATAGGTACAAACTGACAGATTTTTAGTGTGATGTTATATATTACATTACTCACAAAGTGAGGGTATACCTTAGTCGGTTTACCCGACTGAAACTTTCTTACTTGTTTTGTTACATAACAGTGAAATACTTAAATTTTTGGGGTACAATGTGGTTTTTTGAGCTATTTAGGGTACCTAGACACGTTCAGATTGTATTGATATGTTCACAAGAGTTGTTCAGATTTACGTTGGCTACAATTTTGCCAAGCATTGTTAGCAAAAAATTAAGAGCACATGAAAGTTATGCTGGAAAAAAAATTGTTTACCTATACTTTTTCAAAAAAAAAAGTACCGGAAAAAAATTGTTTTCGCAAAAAATGTTAAGAAACTTTGTTCAGCATATTCTTAGCTACATTATTGCCAAATATAGTTTAGCGGTATCACCAAGTCTGAATTAGTTGTTGGTCAAAAGCTGATGACACCTTTTTCGAGGGGCCCACTAATTTTCAGAAACTTTGGAGGCCCATAAAATGAAATTGGTCACCAATTTCGCCAAAACAAGTAGGGGTTATACCCTTTGATAGTAGAATCGAACCTATACTGTCAAGTCAGTGTATTTTTTCACTGTTGCACAGTGTAATCAGCTCGACCTCGTCAGACGTTGCTTCTTTTACTACTTCCCTGAATAGAGCAGTTGGTACTACAGCTTCATAAGGCAAGTAACTGGAGACCAGCCAATATATGCGTTTACCGATCTCCACACTAGCAGATGTTTGGTCTTTACCACTTAAATTAGCCGGGAGAAAGATACTTAGATCTTTCCTGGCCTAAATGCAGGTTGTTGGAGTGCCTTCACAGTTGACCACAAGCAGTTTAAAGTTGGGTGTCCTGATACCGCACAACCTTCCTCCCACTGCGTAGGGCTCCTGTATCAGGACGATGTCTACTGCACCTTTGAACAGGCGCAGCAATAGAGCCGCTGAGGCTGCTTTAGCGTGATGGAGGTTAATCTGTAGAATTCTTACCATCATTGGTGATTGACAGATTAACATCCACCCCGACAAGGGTGTTATCGAACTCTTCGTCCGTATCACTGAGATGCGTGTCCCCGCCAGATGCGTCAAAGAGTCCGGAGACTCCCCTCAGCCCCTCTGTGTCAGAAGTAGAGCTTTCGTCCTCAGAGAAGGACGTTACATATCTTCTGTTAGAGTTGGAGTCACCAGAAATCATGGGCGTGGGTACCTCCGCACTTCCAGAAACCCGTGTATCAACCACGGTGGACGACTCACCTTCCGCAGTGGGAGCTATATCCTGCTTGTATACCTTCAAGACTATAGTCTCGAAGCCATATTGTAGGGTTGCATCTGCACGTTGTATTCAGCGTTAAGGATCAAATTGATCCACCGCTTTTATATGGGAGGTGGATTCAGCGTTAAGGATCAAATTGACCTGCCGGTTTTTACCATCCGCCTCACCCACCTTGCTGGTTCTCCAATTATGGGCCGGCAGACCAGGATTGGAATATTTTATTATTATTAATATGTCAGCCGTGTTGGAGGGCTCTTCTGTAACCCAGGTGATGGCTCTAGGGTGACTAGGGATGTTGTTTTTTTCGACAACGAATTTACTTAGCCTTCCAGACTTTGTACAGTTTTTTTTTTCGATTGCGTAATAGGTACTGCGTAATAGATTTTAACTATCTGCTCTGTGCTAAACACGTCCGTTAACTACGACTGATCAGCAACGACTCATCTGGCTCATTGATATTTTTTTTAAATTTGTGTGAAATTCCTTTATAATGCAAATCGAATGACCTGTACTGTTTTGTCAATAACTTTTGATTGGGTTGACGGATAAACACCAAATTTTGGCTGAATATAATTTGGAATATTTAGAAGTTTAAAATGCAATCTCCCTAAAACTATGCTAAGTCGACTTAGCATGGTTTAGAATGCAGGTATCGATATGAAGTCAGAATGGTTAAAAGCAGAACAGTTTTCAAAATGTTGCAATATTACAGTTATTTGCGTTTTTAAAAAAGATGTCGCTTAATTACAAATATCTTCAAAAGTATATATATATATATATATATATATATATAAGTATTTATTTTTTTCTTGAAAGATAACAACAGTTATTTGCGTTTTTAAAAAAGATGTCGCTTAATTACAAATATCTTCAAAAGTATATATATATATATATATATAAGTATTTATTTTTTTCTTGAAAGATAACAACATGTCTAAAATAACCATGGATAGTTTGTAAAAATTAGTCAAGAAATGACAGAGCCCAAGTGGACAAAATTTCAAACTTCATAAAAAATTTTGTTTTTTTTTTGCTATTTTCAAGTTATTTTTTAACCAAATAATGAAACATTTTTTATATTTATTTTGTATTATATAGGACATTAGTTTATTTTAATTCGAACATTTTGCGCCGAACAAGACCCAGATTGGTGCAAAAATGGCAAAGCTACAGAAGATTTAGTGAGTTAAACCACTATTCGCTTTTTATGAAATCAAAAACCCAATGGAAGTAAATACGCAGAATTTGAAAAACGAACGCTGTAAATATTACAAACATTGATTTAAAAAAATCTCTAAAAAAGCTATAGTTAATAAGAATAGCGCGGGACAAAATATTTTTAAGAATGTAAAACGGTAAAAAGCTCTATTCATTAAAGATTTTTGACCACATTGCTTTTGTGGTGAAAGGTTTTTTTTTATTGACAGTTTACAATTTCAAATTGTTTGCCAATTGCTTCGAATATCTCGAAACGCAGAATTCATATTAACAAGAACAAAATGCATAGTGCAAAACGTGTATTTATCTGCAAGAACAATCTAAACAAGTTTTGCTATATGTACTTGTGCAGTTTAAAGTTTTGCGCTGTATTTTGGCTGTATTTTAAAGTCAATCCGGAAAACATTTTGAAATCTTAGACCCCAAATACTTTATGCAAATCATGACAAACTAGTTCAACTATGTGGATGTCGGGTGCAAAGTAAGTATGTATATATTTCTTAATTTTGTGTTTAAAAAATATGCCTTCAGAATCTTAAGCTAATTTACTGTACCGCCGTCGGTATGCCATTTGATCTTCCCGCAATTTGGCGTGAACCTACAAACCACGAAATTGACTGTTATTTTTGCTTCGCCAAGGTAAAGCAAAATGGACGTCATAAGTCTGTTGAATATGAGCAAATCCTGCGTGACGAACGCTACATTCGTACGCGTTTTGGATTAAAATAAAACAATTTTTTGGTCTTTCAAAAGAGATATGTACCTTCAACTTATACATACATAGTGTTTAGTGGGATATGAGCGTTCTTTCGAATGCCATAAAAATTTTTTTGTAACAGGTATAAGTTGCGAACCAATTTATCACAAATTATTGTGACGCACGCTACAAAAAATGGAAGTAGCTTTGAAGGTTAAGGTATGTTTTCGTAATTTTTAGCAAATTTAGCATAACAAAGCACACAAAATGAAATACCTATAAGAAGTTCAGATAAAAACAGACATTTTGCCTAACATGCCAAATCACATAAAACAATCGCGCCCATTTTTAGGCCAATAACGTAGACTACCATCAGATACATATGCACAAAATTACAGAACTCTCTCTAACAAATTGTGCAAGATATCTCAATTTCAAAATGTCGCTTATATGGGCGGGGCCACGCCCATTGGTCCAATCCCGCCCATTTTTAAACCAATCATATAGACTACCGCCAGATACATATACACAGAATTACAACACTCTCTCTAACATATTGTAAAAAATATATAAATTTCAAAATTTGGCTTATATGGGCGGTGCCACGCCCATTGGTCCGATTCCGCCCAATTTTGGACCTATCACCAGATACATATGCACAAAATTACAGCACTCTCGTTAAAAAATTGTGCTAGATATATAAATTTAAAAATTTGGCTTATATGGGCGGGCCATTTGTCCGATTCCACCCATTTTTGGACCAATCACGTAGACTACCACCAGATACATATACACAAAATTCCAGCACTCTCGCTAACAAATTGTGCAAGATATATCATTTTTAAAATTTGGCTTATATGGGCGGTGCCACGCCCATTGGTCCGATCATGCCCATTTTTGGACCAATCACGTAGATACGCAGATACATATGTACAAAATTACAGCACTCTCGCTAACAAATTGTGCAAGATATCTCAATTTTTAAATGTGTCTTATGTGGGCGGGGCCACGCCCACTTGATATATCGAAAATTCAAGTACCCTATTTTCACATTTCAAGTACCCTATTTGCACATTTCAAGTACCCTATTTTCACAAACCAACAAACACACATTCTTCTTTATATATATAGATTTGAAAAATAAAGTCTCTCATGTACAGTGTTTTCCAATAGGAGTGATATGATTTCTTTGAAAAAAAAACTCACTTTTTTTAATGAAGTACATAGATACAATTAAGTTCTTAATAAAACGTCATTCAAATGGCCTCCACGACTTCTTCTGCAGAAACGAATTCGATGAACTCAATTTTCGAGCACCTTTTCCACTAAATCAAGTCGTATGTCATGAATGGCACGATCAATATTGACTTGTAAAGCTTGAAGAGAGTCTGTAGTTGACTTGTAAAGCTTGAAGAAATAGTCTAATAGTGTTAAATCACAACTTCTTGGAGGCCATTCAATACTCGTATCACAATTTCTTGAAATAATCGAATCTCCAAACTGTTCTCGCAACAATTCAATTGTTTCATTTGATGTGTGGCACGTAGCCACAATTGGTCAATGGCAAAAAGATAGCTCTTTATGAGAGCTAAAATATTGCACATGGGTGTCAAGGTCGTAGGTCGACTGGAAAGTGTTTTTTTAGGATTTTAAAAAATGGACTTAGCGCACGAAAAGTTGCAATTGGAGAACGATTATTTTGATAATAAAACTAAATGATTTGTAAACGTTGTTCTTGCGTACGAGTATATCTCTTCATGATGAAATTGTAAACACTACTGAATACAATGAAAAACAAATGACAGATCATTACATATTAAAAAAGGCCGAAACGTCACTTCAAAATCATATCATCCCTATTGGAAAACCCCTTATTACCTGACTGTTGCTAATAGTGAGAGAAATGAGAAACTATTTTTTGCTCCATCATATTAGCACATTCCAAAAACAAATATCCCTTTTCATTCTCCCAAAAGTCCCTACGAATAATTAACATAATTACTCTTCTCCACTAATGGCTCCAGTTTGCGGTTTCCTTTCTTTCGGTTCGGTCGCGGATCACAACGCTCTGTGTTTTTAATTAAAACCCCTCTAATAACAAACGTGTATAGCTAAAAAAAATTGCATACAAATAAAATAGTTGGTTTATTAAAACACATAAAACGTTTAAAGAAAATCGGTAAACATTTAAGTGAAAAAAGTGTTTTTATTTATTGCTATTTGCTTTGTTTTGTTTCAATTCCGCTTTGTTTTGTTTCATTTCCGCTTTGATTTGTTAAACAGTGATAATTATTAACAGAGGTGAGAAGAGAAATAGCTTTCGTTAAAGTTTTTTTTTTTTGTTGGCGGGATTTCGGAAATTGTTCGGTAAAACAATTTGCAAATGTTTGCAACCAACAGCAATTAGATCGTGAGAGACCTCTAAGTATGTGAGTGTTTTTAAGAGACAGAAATAAAAAGCTTTAAAGCGGAACGGAAGGAAAACCCAAACTAATTTGAGGAAAGAAAAGGCAAGTTTTTGTTTATTTGTCTGCTTTATCTTTATTTATTTTTTATTTATTAATATATTTATTGCAAATAAATTTACGAGAAATAATTATTGGAAAAAAAGAGACTGGCTACTAGGGCCTTTGTTGAAAAAAATCGCTTTTGTAGTACGAGTATATTGTCCCAAACATATTCTGCTTAAAAACTACTTAGGTTAGGTTAGGTTAGGTTAGGTTGAGAAGAGGAGGCGGTGAAATTCCACCTCATGTCCTTGGACATACACGTAAGCCAGTATTCGGCCTGTTGTGCGCTCTAATTGTTATTATTTAGAAAGGTCGGTAAGCAATTTTAGGAACTCTGTACTGTCGACATAGTCCTTAATTTTCTTCCAGTCTACGCCCCTAAGTTGGGTCAAGTCTGGTATAGCATCATTTCCTAAGAAACGTGATCTATTGTTGGCGAACGCTGGGCAGTGGCAGAGGAAATGCTCCAACGTTTCATCATCCTCCCCGCATGCCCTACATATGCTGTCATCTACAACTCCTATCCTATGTAGGTGTGCTTGTAAGCATGTGTGTCCTGTAAGGACGCCCATGATCTTACTAATTTCTACCTTGCTCAATCTCAGTAAGGTCTTGGCCTTGTCCTCGTTTGGGTCACCCCACAAGACCTTCGTTGTCTTCCCAACGTTTTCACTATTCCATAGCGTGATATGGGCGTTCTTCGCCCATATTTGTAGTTCAGAACGCATAACTCTGAAGGGTTTTGCGTTCTCTAATGTTGTTGTTTGCAAGTCTCTGGCTCTAGATGCCAAGGCGTTTGCTTTCTCGTTACCCCTTACTCCGCAATGGCCAGGCACCCATATGATGCATATAGTGCCGTATTCGGAGTAGGCGTTAATCGCCATTTTACAATCTAAAACGGTCCTCGACCTCACCGTTCTAGACGTTATCGCCCTAATAGCCATTTGGCTATCTGTGAAAATATTCACTTTTGTTGGTCTTGTGTTAGTCCCAAGCCAGCTCACACATTCTGTAATTGCTCGGACTTCCGCCTGCAGGACTGTGTTATGGTCTGGCAGACGGAATAAGAGTTCGGTTTCCGGTTCTTCGATGTAAAGTCCTAGCCCCGTTCTCTCCCCTAGTTTCGATCCATCTGTATAACAGCAATTTCCAGATGTTGTCTGTACTACGGTTCCATCAATCCAGGATTGTCTGTCTGGTATCATGGTCTCACACTCAGCAACCATTGATCTTTCAGGTATTCTGTCGGATACTGATGATATGTCAGTTAAATCCACCGTCACTACCTCAGCTATCTTTTGATGATATGACACGTGATCGCTTTCGATCCATTCGCCCATCACTTTGAGCCTCGTCGCCGTGAGGGCAGCTTCATATCTAATCTGTATTTCTATTGGTTGGATATTCAAGATCGTCTCCAATGCCCTACTGGATGTGGTCCTCATTGTCCCGCTTATGCCGAGACAACACATTCGTTGGACCTTTTGTAATATCATTATGTTGCACTTATTCTTCATTGATGTCCACCACACTACTGATGCGTAAGTCAAAATAGGTCTGATTACGCTCTTGTAGAGCCATTGTGTCATACTTGGATTAAGGCCCCATTTTGAGCTAATGGCTCTTCTACATAGTGCCCAGCATATGTGAGCCTTGTCTGCTCGTTCTTCTATGTGGCACTTCCAATTTAGTTTCCTGTCCAGGATAACACCTAAGTATTTAACCCTGTTGGAAACTGGAATTGTTTTGTTTAGGAAATGCGGGTCATCATACTGACCAATCTTCGTTTTCCTTGTGAACAAACATATCTCTGTCTTTTCTGGGTTTACATTTAGGCCTCTCGGTCGAGCCCAGTCATATGCAATTTTTAGAGCCGTTTCGGCCCTTCTACAAAGTTGATTAGGATTCTTCCCCCTCAGAAGTATTATAACGTCATCTGCGTAACAGACTGGTTTAAGTCCTTCATCCGTTAGTATCCTTAGGAGACTATTTATAGTAGTGACCCACAGGAGTGGTGATAAAATACCGCCCTGTGGTGTTCCCTGTGCTACTCTGTCTCTTATTTTTATGTCGTGGGACCCACAATTTATCCATCTATTCCTTAGCATGTGGCTTATCCAGTCTCGGAGAGCCCGGTCCACCTGAAACTGGTCTAAGGATTGGATGAGTGTGTCGGTCCGTACATTATTGAACGCCCCTTCAATGTCTATACATACCGCAAGTGTATACATCTTTCCATTGAAGGATTCTTCTATGTTGTGTACTACATCGTGTAGGGCGGTATCCACCGATCGCCCTTTAACATAGGCATGTTGTCTAAATTTTAGCATTTCGCCTGGTATCTTACTTTTAATCATGGTATCCACTATACGCTCCATGGTTTTGAGTAAGAACGATGTTAGGCTTATTGGTCTATAAGCCTTAGGTGTTGCATAACTTGCCTTGCCGGGTTTAGGTATGAAAACTACCCTTGCCTCCTGCCAGGCTTTCGGTGTGTATGCGAATTTTAGACATGCTGTGAAAATGGCGGCTAGATGAATTGATATGTAATCCACCTCCATCTGTAGTAGTGCCGGAAATATTCCATCAGGTCCTGGTGCCTTAAATGGTGAAAAGCTTCTTACGGCTTCTTTGACCATATGGTCTGTAATGATATGACTTAGTTGTTCCTCATTTTCACTGTAGTTCGGTATCTCAGTCTGGCCCGTCGTACCTTGCGGAAAATGGGTGTTCATCAAAAGTCTTACCATCTCTTCGGTTGAGTCCACTCTTCTGCCCATATCGTCTACCATTGTTTCGGTTTGGGTATGGGTTTTTGAGAGGAACTTTTTAATTTTAGAAACATCGTTAACGCTATCGACCTGTTCGCAGAATAGCTTCCAGGAGTTTCGTTTTGCTGTTCTTGTGATTTTGTTATATTCTCTGAGTCTTCTATGGTAGTCGTCCCAGTATACTGGAGATTTTTTACGGCGTGCCCTATTGTAAAGTCTACGGACCTCTTTCCCAATGTTGCGAATCTCCCCGGTCATCCAAGGCTTCTCTTGGGCTGATTTCCTTTCTCGAAGCGGACAGCTGTCTTCGAAAGACCTTACTAATATATCCGTAATGTAGTCAACATTAGTGTCAATATCCTCAACACTTAGGCACTCGAAAAGTCCATGCCCTAGTCTTTCTCTAATTAGCTTCCCGAATTTTGTCCATTTAGTTTTGGCCTTATTTCTGAAACTTATTGGGTTCGGCGGTGGCCGTGCTATCTTAAACCTTATGTAACGGTGATCAGAAAAAGAATGTTCTTCAGAGACCCTCCATTCCTGTATCACGTCTATTAGATTTTCTGAACATATTGTTATATCTAATACTTCTTCCCTTATTCTATTAACGAAGGTAGCCGTGTTACCTATGTTAAGTGTTATTAGGTCGTTAGTATTCAAGAATTCTACTAGGGCCTGGCCCCGTTTATTAATGTTAGTACTACCCCACGCGACGTGGTGAGAGTTAGCATCGCAACCTACTAGTACTTCGTTACCTGTTTGTTTGACTTTCCTCACCAAGCGTTGTAGTTCCGACGTAGGTGGTAATGTCGGTGAATCGAAAGGCAGATATACTGATGCTAGGTATACACTTCCATTCCCTTGTTTCAGTACTGTAGCATCCGATGTTGACAACTCTGGAGAAAAAAGATAACATAAATTTTTGTGACATATAATACAAGTCCTTGGTCTAGTTCCTGTATTTGCATAAAACAGTTGGTAATTAACGTGATTTAAGCCAGTAACCTTGTTTCGAATCGTCCATGGTTCTTGGATTAAAGCAATATGAGTCTTACCTTTATTTATTATTTCCATCAAAGCGTTGGTTGCCGCCTCGCTCCGATGGAGGTTTATCTGGACGACTTCAATCATTGGTCCTCCAGTAACCGGTCTTCTTGGGAGTCAGTGATTGTAGATTCGGCTCCCTCATCATTTTTTGGCTGCAGTGAGCGCTTATCTTCATCGCTGCCTTTATTATTTATTGGCTCAGTTGTCCGGTTTTCAGCGCCAACCAAAGCCTTACCAATTTTGAAGAAGACTGCTTTGTTCACATAGAACGCCATACCCTTCGTCTTGACCAGGCTGGCCATGGAGAGCCGATCCAAACCCACCACAAGGAGAGTGCCATCACGGTCATTCTCTCTGTGGAAGACTTCCCACCTCTTCACGTCCAGTCCCTTGTTTTGCTGGCCAAAGAGTTTGAGCATGCGTTCTGATGTGAAATTGCTGCCCCATCCTTTGACGTGTACTGTTGTTTTTATGAGCTGAGGGATGTCCCTCCTCCTTACCAGTTTCAGCTTAGCGCCTTCCCAGGGAGAGGGGATGCTATCCACAAGCTCTTTGAGGGTCTCTATACATTCTGGTGACGCGAAATTCATCCTCAGTGTGTCCCCTTTGAACTCGCTGCTCATTATTTGAATTGGGGGCCCGTCGTCGGAGTTGAGAGCGTGCTCCACAATTTTATTATTCACCAAGTCTTCAACGTTGTTGTGTTGGTCAGTGGGGATTTTGCCGGATGCTCTGTTGATGTCGATCACTGCGTAGCAGAGCTCGTCTCTATATTGCTTTCTGGCTACTTTGGCATAAGATGGTGGCTTCTTACCTTTTTCATCAACCAACTTCCTCTTCCGTAAAGATCGTGACATCTTTTTGGATGTACTATGCTTTCCGGAGGGTTCCGTGGTTGCGCTCGCTTCCTTTGTAGTTGGATCGACTTTGTCGCCGCCCTCTCCACCAGGATACAGACTGGAGTCTCCTTCGTGAGGGGCTTGACTTGTTCTCTCCAATTTACTTGAAAGCGGGGAGCTCTTTTTCTTCTTCGGCGGTTTCGCAGTGTTCTGCTCTTCTGGAGATCTGATCCTCTTTCCTGCCTCCGCAGAGGTGGATGGAGTTTCAGATAGCTCCTTTGGAGCATCCTGCACTATGGCCTGTTTGCTGCTTCGGTTCATCTTCTTCAACTTTCGTCGTTGTGCCCCTGATAGCTTCTTCTTTTTTGTCGTGAGCTGTGCCATGCACGCGTTGACTTCTTCTACCATCTTGCTGACCTCGACGTCTTTGGAGTTAGCTAAAACAGTAATGTTAACGTGTTCGTTTGAGTCGGAGTCGGAATCGGATTCTCTACCTGTACTAGAAGGCTGGGTCCAGTTAATACTCTCCCGTGGTTCCTCCTCTTCCTTCTCCGTATTTTTGCCAATGGCTGTATGTGCGCTTGTTGCATTGTCTGCGACTACAGGCGCCAAGGCACCCACACCTGTAGGAGGATTGGTTGCGCTTGTTTCACTTACTACGACTACAGGTGCCAAGGCAGCCACACCTGTAGGAGACATTGAAAAATTTTTTGGCTCGCTATCTTGGGATAACGACGGCACGTGACTAGGGAGCACATCAACAATTGCCGCCGGTACTGGGGTTATTACTCCCTGCACCGTAACTTTATTTACACATTTCCTACTTTCCATATTGTTTTTTTGTTTTAGGGGAAACACCCCCATAGTCAGTTTTGGTCCGCGGGGAATGCAATATTCCCTAAGGTGGTGTACACACTGTTCCATCCCCCCCAGGGGCGCCTCAGTAAGGATAGAAAAAATCCACCCTCCCTGAGGCATCCCTAGTTGAGATGAAACAGTGTGTCCATCCCCCTCCCCTATCCGCCACCTGGGGACGCGCCCGTTAGGAGACTGACAACTCCAGCGGGTAAAAACTACTTAGTAGGGGCATAAATACTGTTAAAAAATTGAACACACCCACTAGAACAGTGGAGTTGAACATACCCTACCATTACCACGTGGATTATGGAACATAACCTCTGCAGCGTTAGTTTGTAACGGGAATTCAAAATTGCTTCAATTTTCGCCATGGAGTGGTCAGATAATAAGAAAAGTATCGCTTTTTAAATATGGAACGTACTATTCGAACGCCGCAAGTCATCAAATCAAGAATTCTGCGAATTCCGCTGTAAACTAAAAGGGGAATGGCAACTTCGCCCATTTTTCACTGGACTATTACTATTACTGGACTGGACTAGTACTATTAAAACATTACACTGCACAACATTTCAAGTATTTGTATGGATTGATATTATAGCTATAAGCATTTAACTTTTGGTTCATAATTGGCCATTTGTGTGGGAGGTACCAAATGGGGGTGCCAATAACGCTTACTTTTCACTGGACTATAGGTACTATAAAAACATTACACGGCACAACATTTCAAGTATTTGTATGGACTGATATTAAAGCTATAAGCATTTAACTTTTGGTGCAAAATTGGCCATTTGTGTGGGAGGTACCAAAAGGGGTGCCAATAACGCCCACTTTTCACTGGACTATACGTACTATAAAAACATTACACTGTCCAAAATTTAATGTATTTGTATGTATTTGTATGTATTTGTATGTACTGGTATTACAGATATTAGAAGTTCACTTTTTGTACAAAATTGCCCCTTTTGTGTGGGAGATACCAAAAGGGGTTCGCCCATTTTTCTCAAGCTGATAGCGACAGATAAAATATTACTGAGCGCCCCAGTAGGCGAGTTGGTAGCGTACTCGCCTATGAGTTTGGGGGTCGTGGGTTCGATTCCCACCAGAGGCTCTGGTCTGTCGCTGCAAACATTTAGCCATATGGTCTTTGTAACCCGGCCTTTCCCTGGACCTTAAAATTAGAATATAAATTTACTTTGTATTGTAATTCATATAAATAAATAAATAAATAAATAAATAAAATATTACTATGTGTGGAATTACAGAAGATTCGGATAAGTAGTATAGAAGTAATCAGAGAATCAATACTTCACTAAATTTTAACCCTTTGTGAGGGAGGTAATAGAAGGAGTGGACGAATATGGCCCATCTTCGAACTTAGCCTGAGATAGAAAAAAATATTACATACCAAATTTGTAGTCAATCGGTTACTCCTTTCGAGAGTTATCGTGCGCTCCAGCCAGACAGAGAGACAGGCAGACTGACAGACGGAAGGACATTGCTCAAATGACTTAAAATGTCCCAAAACGGATTTCCGCCGAACATAATTGAGGTCTTAGGTCACTCCTTCGACGTGTTACACTTTTGGCTCGTAGCAAATGATATATACCCTCCTCTCTAAGGTGAGGGGATACAAATGCAAACGTTTTTTTGGTGAAGCACGCTGATAACTTGCACAAAAAAATCTTGTTTACAAGAAAAATCCTGCAAGAAAAATCCTGCAAGAAAAATCCAACAAACGAAGTGATATGGTGTATGCACGGTCGCCTAAAGCATCTCAAGTGATTCCACGGGTTGAAAAAGTCCATCATACAGCTTGAATCATGGTTTGATGGGGTGTCTCTTACGATGTGGTCGCTGACTTGCATTTCTGTGATCAAGAAGTCAAAACATTGGCCAAAAATTTCCAAGAAACCGTTTTGGAAGCTGTTGTGAAACCACTTAACGATTCCCTATTCCAAAACCAGGCATAGACTTTCTAGTATATTCTATGCCGACACATATGGCTAAGATGACCCTGACATGACCGTTTAAAACAATTTTTTAGCTTTCATTACTTCTGATGAATATAAACCCACTGGATTACAATTTGTAGACAGTTTTAGAGGACAAGGTCTGCACAAAAAATACCCCAGCATCGATTCTCTTTCCCAAAGGGACGAGGCGCGTGCGGCTATTGGCGATTGGTCAGTGTGACTTAAGGCATGTATGAAGGCCAAAGGCGGACATTTCGTTTGAGTGCTTGATTTTTGTATACAATATGTATATGTCAATAATATGAATGTCCCTACTAGGTACATATGTTTAGGGTAGACTCCAAATATATTATATTTGACACACACAAATATTATATGTTTGGGAGGATGTGGTTTTAAACAATACTATGGTTTCGTCCAAATATTTCTTTTATTTGGATCTAATATTTCCGAAACAAAGATTCTTTTGCATTTAAGTATTTTTGCAATTGAATTTAAGGCAAGTTTTCTGTTTTTGGATGTTAAAAGTGACATTTTTTTTAGAAAATTTTATATGATAGTAAAAATCAATTAAAATTTAAAACGTATAATCTTTTGTAACTATAAATTGCATTGGTGTATTGACAATGTGATTTATAGTGTATTAGAATATTTATAAATTAAAAATGTTTGTACTTGAAACAACTTTAATCTTAAATCAGTAAGGAAAGGCAGAAAGTCGGGCGGGGCCGACTATATAATACCCTACACCTCCCTAACAATGCGATAAGGGTCATTGCGATAATAATATGGAATAATTAGTAAATGAATAGGAACATAATAATCGCTAAATTAAGCAATATTCGTTCCTAAAAAAATTTCTGGAAAATTTTAATGATCGCAAGTAAAGTACAACTTCTATAGCGCTTTGATGCCAAATCAGGAGTAACATATATATGGAGGTTATATATAAATCTGAATACTCATTCATGTAAAAAGGCCTCTTTCTGTCGAATTTCGCGCTGATCGGATATAAAATAAAATTTTTACAGCGCTTACACGTCAAATGGGGGGTAACGTATATATGGGGGCTATATCTAAATCTGAACCGATTTCTTCCAAATTTAACAGTTTCATTCACATAATAGGAAACCTCTATCTGCCGAATTTCATACTGATCTGATATAAAACACGGTTTCTACAGCGCTTACATGTCAAATCGGGTGAAAAATATATATGGGGCTATATCTAAATCTGAACCGATTTTCCCCAAATTTTGTATTGTCTCTAAGTGTATCATAAGACTACTCTCTGTCATTTTTTGTACAAATCGGTTTAAAAATGTTGCTTATACCGTGCATATATGCCAAATCGGAGGTACATATATATGGGGGCTATATCTTAATCTGAACCGATTTTAACCAAATTCAATAGGGATCGTCCAAAAAAAAGATATGTGTAAAGTTTCATCGAGATCGGACCATAATTGCGACCTGTACTTTGATTACAAGAATACATGCACAGACAGACAGACGGACAGACGGACATAGCTAAATCAACTCAGAAAGTGATACTAAGTCGATCGGTATAATAAACGATGGGTCTATTTCTTCTCCTTTTGGGTGTTACAAACAAATGCGCAACGTTATAATACCCTGTACCACAGTGTGGTGTAGGGTATAAAAAACAACAGCGCTCTTGAATCTAGAGATTATGGTTGTTGGGTACGTTTAACCAACAAAGTAGTTATACCAACAATTTTGTATTTAATTTCAACAACTTTGTTGGTTAAATCGTTCCCAACAACTTGTTTTATTTTCTTGTGTGTAGGAAAAATTCAAACTTAAATTCGAAAAATTAAAAATCTTTTTTAAATGAGATACATATATTTGGAAAACACGGGGCAAAATCGGCCTTTTTGATGTTTGAATCGGATTATTTGCAATTATGGAACACAAATTTTTAAATATTATATCAACTGTTTGTTTTGAAAGTGGCATAAATCCATTTGCTTTTAAAACGAGATATAAAAGGGGTTTGAGGCCTATGATCCCGCTTTTTGCAATGGTGAATGTTTGTTTGTTTTGAAAGTAGCGTAATCGCCATATTTCCTATATAAAAATGTTCCATTCGAAGCTAATTTTTATTATTTCATACACTGGGCAAAATCGCCTTTTTTGATATGTTTGAATCGAAAGAAAATATATTTGGAACACAAAGTTTTTAATATTATATATTTCTGAGCAAATACATATTATTTCAAAATCAAAATTTATTTGGAACGCAGATATTAATATATTACAACAAAATATATTTGTAAACTAATTTTCTCAAATAAAATAAATGTTTATATACAAATAAAATAATTGTTTAGGAATTTCTCCAAATATATTTTGTTTAAATAGCTAATTTTATATTTATGTTTATTCCAAGTCGTAATTTGTTGTCAATCAATTAATTATAAAGGAATTTTACGAATTTGTTGTTTTTGTTTGTAAAATTTTCCATCTATATAGAACTCAGAATTCGAAAAAAATTTGTTCTATTTTTCTCTAAAAATTAAATTTGTTTAACTTTGTAGTTATAAATTATAAATCGTCGCCGTCGTGGCAAAAATAGCAATGTGTATTTTTTCGAAAAAAAAAAATATATTGTTGTATTTGAAGTTTCTTTTTATTATACGTACACCCACCAAAACGTTTGTGGGTGTTTTCTTTCTTAATTGTTTTTAGATTGTAGCAAAATTAGTTATATGTTTCATGAATAAAAACAGAAATAGTTATGTATTTTTCAGCACATAGCTAGTTTTTCAATACAATTTAAAAAATTAATAATTTATGAATGTTTGACTGAAAGGTATTTTTTTTTAATGATTCAATAGTGTTTTACGCCACATTCTAACATGACCATTAGTTTATAAGTTTGTCCACAAATGGATGTAAAACAAGTAAGAAAGTTCAGTCGTGTAAACCAACTTATGAATCCCCTCACCTTGAGTACCAAAAAAAATTTCGTAGGGTTACTTATTTTTTGTTTTAATTAAATTATTATCAATTTAAATTGCATTTAATACCTTTAAAGTATGTACCTGTATTAAAGTCATAAGCTCTTAAGTTTTGGTGCAAAATTGTTCATTTATGAGGGAGGTACTAAAAGGGGCGTGCCAAAAACGCCCACTTTTCTCTGGACTCTAGGTGCTATAAAAGCATTACACTGTACAAAATGTCAAGTATTTGTATGAATTGATTTTAAAGCAATAAGCAGTTAACTTTTGGTGTAAAATGGTCCATTTGTGTGGGAGGTACCAAAAGGGGCGTGGCAACTTCGCCCATTTTTCATGTCTCAGCTACTAATACTATGTTTGGAATTTTAAAAGATTCGAGTAAGTAGTATAGATGTTATTAAAGAATCAATATTTCACTAAATGTTAACCCTTTGTGGGGGAGGTACTAGAACAAGTGGGCAAATATGGCACATCTTCGAACTTAGCCGGTGATAGAGAAACGTATTACCGCTTACCAAATTTGAAGTCAATCGGTTAATCCTTTCGAGAGTTATCGTGCGTACCAGCCAGCAGACAGATATACAGACTGACAGACAGACGGACGGACATTGCTCAAATGACTTAAAATTACCCAAATCAAATTTCCGCCAAACATACTTGGGGTCTTAGGACACTCCTTCCATGTGTTACACTTTCTCCTCTCTAAGGTGAGGGGATAAAAATATATTTTGAATGAAAAAACTGGCCTTTTCGAATACATTTTAAAGATGAGAAAAATCGGATATTGACAAACACACATTTCAATTATGTTTGAAGACAAACTAAACTAAAAGATATCGTTTCGCCGGCAACTTCCTGAGTTGTAAACTTTTTGGATATTTTACCGAAAGTAACTAGCTTCTATTGCCGACTGATATCAAAAATAATTTACGTGGATAAATCTCTTATATCAAAAACGCCTATGCATACGGTGACCATTAATTCCATGAAGAAATAGTGTACACATTCTTACGAATTGCTTTAATTTTATTTAAAACAAAATAATCTTATTTATTCTAGTAATAACATAGAAAGAAACTACAAAAATATACATTCATAAACAAAATATCGATATTTTACTTGTGATATTTATCTATCGAATGTTTTTTTTTTGTAGCACATCATTTCTATTTGTTAAACACGTTTTAAATTCAGAACAGTCCATTTACAAGTTGTATTTTATAATTAATAGTGATTCTAAAGTTCGCATTTTCATTTGAGATTATTATGAAGTCCAAATATTGTTAGATATTGAAAACCCCTTTTCGAAGGTGCATTTGAAAATCTACTAATTTCAAAAAGTTTTATAAGAAATATTTTCATTTCTAAACATATCAAACCAGCCCATATTTAAAAGCAAGGGTTAAAATATACTATGAAAAAAATAGTGTACAAGAGTCTCAAATAGTGTACGGATGGTCACCGTAGGTATACCTTAGTCGGTGTACTCGACTAAAATGTTCTTACTTGTTAATTCTATCATTGTAGCTAATATAGTGTACCTATACAAATACCTTTTTTGACGTTTTTGTAATTTTAGAGCCCGAAGTGCAAAACCATGTGTGCTCTTCTTCGACGAATTTGACTCGCTAGCTCCGAAACGAGGCCACGACTCTACCGGCGTTACAGATCGTGTTGTCAACCAATTACTAACGGAACTTGATGGTGTCGAAGGTTTACAAGGAGTTACCGTTATTGCTGCGACATCTCGTCCTGAATTATTAGATCCAGCATTACTGCGTTCCGGTCGTATTGACCGCTTAGTGGAGTGCCCTCTTCCAGACTCTTCTGCTCGCCTCTCAATATTTGAACTATTTTCCAATACATTAAACCTGGACGAAACAGTAGATTTTGAATATTTTGCTGAAAAAACTGAAAATTATACTGGAGCGGATATACAGAGTATATTGACGTCAGCTAACATGATTGGTGTTAAAGAGGCTATTGCAGAATTCGGTCATGATGTAAGTACAATCGCCTTTATTTTATTAATGTTAAGAGCACCAAAATAATGCTTGACCAAATCATGCACGCCCAAATTTATTGTTATTGTTGGAACATTTTCTATAACTTCCGAGATGTCCAAGACAAACAGTTATCCGATTGTTTTATTTAATATATATACGCGAATCATGCTTTGCTATAATCTAATCTACATCTTCTTTGTGTGTGTGTTTGTAATGCATGATCTCCGAAATCGTAAGAGCGAAAATTGCCCTATAGTTTGGGGTCATTTGTGTTTGGTGGCCTTTTTTTCATATTTATGGTGCCTATTTTCTGAAACTCGGTAACTGGCCACTTTCGTGCAAGCGAAGCAACTCCTTGGCTCTTTCCAGTCTAACTTTTTTTTGTGCATCGGTGAGCTCTTGCACTTTTTGGAACTTCAATGGCTTTAGTCCAAGCTCATTTTTAATATGTGTTGTATCCGTTCTCGCGATATGTTCAGCTCACGAGCAATTTTTCTACCACTGCGGCGTGGATTTCGATCAAATCTGGCTTTCACTTTTCGGATCATTTCTGGTGTTGTTACCGTTTTTTTCGTCCACTTTTTGGACGCGATGCAACACTGCCAGTATCACGGTAACGAGCAATGGTACGAGAAACAAAAGATTTATTCACATTTAAATGCTGGAGGGCTCTAACGATAGCCACTTGTGTTTTTCCACCCAAATATAAAGCAATCACACTATCACGCTTGAATTCCATCACGAATAACTTTTTTTCTGAATGCAATAGATCAAAATGCTTTTGTAAGCTTGTAAACAATAAAATGAACTGTCACTGAAATAAATCTGTCAGCTATCAGACTAGCGGTTTAGAAATGATAGCAACCAGAAGTTGGTTGCAATACAAATTTTGCTTAATCCAATAAAACCCCTTTTTCCTAGGACTGACCGTGTGCGTGATAATAGTTTTATATAGTGAAATACTTGTGAACTTAAATGTTTTTTGTCCGAAATTTATTCGTCGCTGGATGTTTATGGCGGAAATGCTGGAACCAATCTGTCCCTCATCGAATGTATATATATTAATTTTATTAAATTCGCAATAATATCTTTGTAAAAATTTAACGGTGTAAGTATAATTTATGGATTACAAAAATTTCGCTATAGAATAATATTGCAAATATCGCGGACAGAACAAAGCGTCTTACAAATGTTCATATCTATTGGAAATTATGTTATAGTTTTAAGTTTCCGCAATTCAAAGTACTTCAGTTCGTTTTTTTTGGTAAAAAATGTTTTTAACGCGATAACTCGCGAAAGGAAGCAAAACAGATTTTGATCTTTTCATAGTTGGGTAGAGGGGATGATGTTTTTAACGCGATAACTCGCGAAAGGAAGCAAAACAGATTTTGATCTCTTCATAGTTGGGTAGAGGGAATGATTCTGTACAAAATCTTATTAGTCATTTTTGTCGTCAATCTTGGCCAACTTTCGATTGCTTGAGGCAGGCTGTGAACATTGAAATGCCAAAACTCCTATCTGTAATTTTTTTGTTTTATAAATATTTAAAATGCTCCAAACAAAATGTCCCATGTGTAGATTTTCTTGAAAACCATTTACCACATTATGGCTTTTTCACAAATACGATTTTTGTTATGATATATTGGTGGTGAATAATTAAAACATTAATACAAAAATATGACATATGACACACATCGCGATTTGACGAAATGGCACGGTTTTTTGTATCTACTGAAAACTAGTAAAAAACACATAGGAGTTTTCGTAGGCGCACCGACGATATACTCTTTACCTAAAAAAATGACAAAAAATCGAATTTTTTAAATCGGATAGCCATAACTTTTGTCCTATTGGGTATATGGAACCATTTTTTTTTCATGAAGTAGGACAAGTAGATTTTTCTCGTATAGTTACCTAGATATCTGCAATTGAAAATTTAATTTTTCATTTTTACCCCTACCTGTCCTATTATTTTGTAAATATCGGAGGAGAACATGCACTGATTTCTTTCACGTCCACTTTTCTGAATTGCAACAAAATTTGCAATATGCTGTAAAAAATCGATCCGATATACCCAATAAGACAAAGGTTATAGCCATTTGAGAAAAATTTGATTTTTTTTGTCATATTTTTGGAAAAAATATATGTATGTTGTTTTTTTGGAGTTACAGAATAATTTATTTAAAGAAGTATTACATATTGATAATCATCATAAAGGAAAATGCCTAGAGATTGTTCTCGAAAAAGAACGGGTTAAAATTTAAATTCAAATATTCATTGGTATTGTTGTCAGGCTTCTCCAATTTACACCCAATTTTACACAAATTTCAAAAGTAAGCCGAATTTTCTCAATCCCAAAGCTAAATCATTAAAAACCTTTACTACCTTTATATGTAGAAGGTGTTGCACATTGAACTGCAAAGGGAATTTGGAGCCCGGATTTTAGTATAATAGATATGGGGAATCCATAAAATCCCATTTTGGAGATTTTCGATTCTTTTTTTGGAAATTGTGAGATTTACATTCGCTACTTTTTTCAATAGCCTTTTTTTTTGACAGATCACGTGTGAGTCGTGTCATGCTGTCATGTTATTTTTGTTAAGTATTGTTTGGCATTTCATCATGGAAAGACTTACGCCTGAACAACGTTTACAAATTATACAGTTTTATTATCAAAATAATCGTTCGCCAATTGCGCTAAGTCCATTTTTTTTAAATGCAAAAAACACTTTCCAGTCTACCCACGACCTTGACAACCAAGGGCAATATTTTAGCTCTCGTTAAGAGCAATCTGTTTGCCATTGTCCGATTCCCGATCCGGCGTACCGAAATCAGCGGTCCATATTTCTTCAAAAATGATGCCGGTGAGAACGTAACCGTCAATGGCGACCGTTATCGTGCCATTATAACCGATTATTTGATGCTTGAAATTGAAGCTCGTGATCTCGGCGACATTTGGTTTCAACAAGACGGTGCCACTTCCCACACATCGCATCAATCAATGGATTTATTGCGAGAACACTTCGGTGAGCAGATAGTTTCACGTTTTGGGCCGGTCGATTGGCCACCAATATCGTTTGATATCATACCGTTAGACTTTTTCTTTAAAAAAGTAGGGAACCTCGAAATGGATCACCCTATATAACGATTATCTAATTACTTTCGGTTTCTAATGTCAAGACCTACAATCTACAAAATATTTCGTTAAAATATATTAATTTTAAAATATTTTAAGGCGTTATTACCGCCTGACACTATTCCAGCATTTTGTTAATATCAGTGCATAATATAAACCGATTTTTCTGAATTGACAAAAAAATTATTATATGTAAAAGTTTCGGTCAGATGTACCCACTAAGATGAAGAGGAAATTATAAAAAGGAAGTATGTCGCGACCTAAAGGCAGAGTGTAAAGGCGCTAAGTCCAATATTTAAAATTTTACTGGAGAGGCAAAATACTTACTGTATATGAATGTTTTTATAAAGGGTATGTGGACTTAGCGCTTTTACGTTTCGACTTTTTAAGATGACAAAGAATGATTTTTTTGGCTTTTTGTTTTCAAATCGATGTATATCCAACTTATCTTACGTTCCGCATCAAAAAATACATTTAGGCAAAAAGTGGACTTAGCGCCTTTTCACGCTTAGGTCGCGATGTATGAGTATAAAGCTATGTACACACTGTCAGGAAAATGGCGAAAAAATTCAACCATGTGAACTTACAATTTTTGTTGGCAGAAGAGTCATCGTCAATAAATTGTAAGATGTGAGAAGTTTATGCATCTTACATGGTGCTGTTGTCAGAGAAACATTTTATTGACAACACTGTCTATAAAGTATTTTTATTGACAATCCTGCATATACGAGTATGTAAATATTTACAAAATATAATATACGAGTATGAAATGGTAAGATTTTCTTGCAATCATCTGAACTGTCAATTCACCTTTGCCTAACAATTTGTCATTGTCCGTACATTGGCAGCACTTTAACAGGGTTGATAACGTTGTTCGATCTGACAAATCTGTGTACATAGCTTAACATATTTATAATCGTCTTTATATGTCATAACTTTTGTCTCAACGGGTATATCTAATGGCAATTTTTTTTTCATCAAATAGCTTATTTCGGTGAATATTCTGCTTTGTTCAAAAATTAAAAACTCAGTTTTCAATTGAACATATATCGCGGTAACTATACGAGATAAATCCTTGGTTTAAAAATTCTTTTGATTTTATTATTTGCTAACTTTGAGGGATTTTTGCTCCGCCCCTGTATAACATAGGAGTGCCAAATTCAAAACTTAATTTCTCTAATACCTCATCTACAAACATGCCAATTTTTGTTGCCTGGTTTAGAAATGGCCGAATTATTTCCCTTTTTTTTGGAATTCGGCCCACTTTGCGATGACATGACTTGTGAGCAGATGAACACTTGCCGCCGGTACTGGGGTCATTACTCCCTGCACCGAATCTTTATTTTTCTTCGCCTCTTTACTTGCTTCCATGTTTTTTTTGGGGGGGTGGTAACAAACCCATAGTCAGTTTTGGTCCGCGGGAAATATTAGATTCCCTAAGGCGGTTGGGATATTTTTCCTGAGGAGACTGACAAGCTCCAGCGGGACAAACCCTAAAGATTTTGCTTTGAACTAATGTATTTATCCAATAACAATGATGTCTAGGTACACCAGATAGGTCAGTTTTTCCAACCTCAATCGGCTAATCATCGATTGACAATAAGCAAAATTCGACAAAAAATATCCGCTTCTGTTAATTATTTTTTCTAATGAATTTTCCACATAGAATTTATAGCACCGAATCATACAAAAGTATGTGTCAGATTTTGTAGTGAATGTAACATCTTTTATTCTCAATTTTGTTAGTCAGGGATGTTCCTAAATGTGGTTGGAATCCAGAAATTGGATTATTAATTAAAAATAATACGTAACGCAGAAATAATTTCAAATACACCAATATAAGCCACCAAATAGAAACGTGACCATCGTGGCTTAGGGTTTAGGGCACTAAACATGAAATCCTAAGGTGTTGGATTCGATTCCCAGCCGGGGCACTGGAGAAAAAAATCGAGCTTTTGCAGCTAAAAAAAACTCACCCGGACTCACTACCACAAAATCTACTTCATTGCCCAAGTCAAGGTGGAAGCAGAAAATAGCAATAACAAATGCAGAATATTATATTTCTAGTGGATAGGAGTAACGGTAAACTCAACCCATTCTCTAATATTGACAGATAAGTAATAATTAACTTCAAACAATATGCGATTGGTGAAAATAACAGGTTCCCGCGATATTCGGATATATGTATGTATGTATGACGGAACAAAGTATGTAATACACCGGGCAAAATCGCCTTTTTTGATATGTTTGAACCGAAAGAAAATATATTTGGAACACAAATTTTTAAATATTATGTATTTCTTAGCAAATAAATTTGCAACGCATATATTAATATATTACAACAAATTGTATTTGCAAACTAAATTTCTTAAATAAAATATGTGTGTAAATACAATTCAAATTATTATTTAGGATATTTTCCAAATATTTTTTATTTAAGAAAGATTTCCAAAACTTTTGCTGACTTTTTCGAATTTCAGTTTTAATTGTTCCTTGGTTTCGAATTGTACCTTCCACTTATGATACCACATGCAGCATGAACTTCTGTTTTAAATCAATCATTTCAAATTTCTGAGTATTCCAAGCCATCATTAGTTGTCAATCCTCTAAGTATTTTATTATATGATTTCAATTATTATTATTTATTATTTTTACGAACATAAAAAAAAATTAAAAATGTAACTTTGAATTACATTTGTTTCGGAAATAACAGTCACATTGGGATGTAAACAAATATTTGTTTAGAACAATTTCTGCCCAAATACACAATTTTTGGTGTGTACCAAATATTATATGTTTAGAGTGTACCCTAAACATATATATGTTTCAAGCCGAATATGTTTGGAACAATATACTACAGAAGCGATTTTTTTTCAGCGTGTAGAAATATACTAAAGAATTATTACCTCAGTTTTCGCTAAAATAGCAGAGAAAACAGTTTGGCGAAGATAGCAGACAAATCTGCTTTCCTGTATCAGCAAACTGAAACTTTTGCCATTTTTACAAAAGAATATCTTTTAGTTTAAATTATATATTAGAAATTGTTAAAAATATCCATATTATATTTTATTTTCATTTCCACACACCACAAGTAAATGCCAAATTGAAGACAATAGTCGTATCTTTCCAGTTTAGATAATATCTGAACAATTGCAAATGCCGTTTATTCCAACGAACGCATACTCATACCCATCTCCTTTATGAATTATCGTAAAGTGGAATAATTTTACATCGAAGTGTATAGTATAAGTAGTTAGTATATCCAAAGGTTTCAAAGGATTAATTTCTATTCGTACAATTTAGGTAGCTGGTAGTATCAGTAAAATTCGATTTTGTACGTGACAACATTTGGGAAACACTCAAATGTTGTTTTTAAACACATTTGCTTTAGATAGTCGATGTGCAATGATAATCCTTATCCAATGTGTGTGAGTGTGAGAGATATTCCATTGAATATTTTTTATCGTTCAACTTCCAATGAAATTATCTTTTTATGCGGGTAAAATAATATCCCAATGGTGTTTGTGTTATCTTGAGTCTAATTCGGATTAGAACATTTATATTCTAAAATTTTCTTGTAAATCCAAAGGAAGAAATAAGTCACGTAACGGATATTTCTTATTGATATTCAGTGAACGCACACGCAACACAAACAAAGAACTAATAAATGAGCTCTGTAGAGAGAGAGAGTACATCCATACATACCAAAACAATGATCATCGCAAAGAGGTACCTGTTTGTTTCTTAGCTTGCAGAAAGTAAACAAAAAAATTAAAATGTGCATAAATTATGAAAAATCTGGGAAAGAGAGTGTAGCGCGATATTCATATTCGTAGATAATGTACCTATAATGAATGCATAACAAAGCACCTAACTACGAGTTGGGTTGCATTCCCGTATTACTGAATTGTTTATATATGTAGTTGTAATATATATGACTGTATGTGCACACACACATACATATGCACAGAACTCTCGGAGTTCATATTGTAAATACTACAATACCGAGGAATATTGCATGTAGGTCCATGGACAGTAGAGAAATAACATGGCTCTCTCAAAAATGTATAGGTTTGTGAGCATACAATACAGGTAGTGTAGAGGTTGCTAGGTTGCTTAGGTTGCTTGCAGCTAAGAAGGATTAATATATTCCTGGCCTCAACGTATGCGTGAGGAATAAACCATACTTCTGATTGGCTCTTTGGTATAAGATATAAATTTAACATTGGCGACGATCAGACCATTTCGTCGTTCTTGTTGACAACAAGTGTTTTCTCTTTGAGTATTGCTTTGCCTACGTTCGCTGCTCAGAGGAAGTAACGTTTTGTCTTTAGTCGCGAATGAACTCTTGGTTCGAAAGGTATCGATCGGTGCTATTATTGTTGTCAAAGCGGAAGTGATTCAAAGTGGTTATATAAGTAGTATGTATTGTAATATGTACATATACTTGTATACAAATCAAATTAAATCTTAAGGACTATTGTTTCATACGAACGCAATCCGACACAACATATGTGATCAGTGAACAGTTCTATATCAAGCTTATTTTTCATATAACCATAGTGTACACATATTTGAAACACATTGTGGAAAAGAAAATACTTGACACCAATAGGCAAGTTTCTATTGGGGCTAATAAAGAAGCGCGTTTTAAGCTCCATTGGGTACCCTGTGTTTGACGAGGGTACCTACTAAATACCTAAATACATCAACAACAGGCAACAGACATCAGACAACAAAAATGTATTGAAGACAGCGACGAATGTCTATTTTTGTGGAAGCCCGGTTACAAAAACATCGATTCGGCACTAAAAACGCTTGTCCAAACTCATTACGAACGCAATGCACATACTATTTTTTAAATAAAAGTATCGACTGTGATTGAGTATCGAGTAGTGAGCAGTGAGAAGCTACCAACACAAATCTATTAGAGAAGGAAACAACCATTCTACATAAGCTAAGAGCCAAGAGTCAAGAGCTGAGCTCAATAAGTGTATACGAGAAATGTCGTCATATTAACTGAAAACTCACCTTCAATTTATAATTTGTGTGTGAAAAAGTCGTACGTAAAAATAAAAAATAAAAATCAGTTAATAAATTGAATATAATAACAATGATGATAAAATCATATCAAAGTTATACACTTAAGATACTAATTCTAATAGTCACCGTGAAGTTCGGCTACACAAAAAATATACGGAAAAATAGCGTTAGAATAAATGTCGACCATGAAAAGGAAGTTATATTGGACGGAAACAAATTGCAGTCACATCAATTGAATATGGGGCAAAGTGTGAACATGGTTTGCCCATTCGAACAACCGCTGTGGTATTATAACGAAACGGTCATTTATGCCAATCGAACTCTTAACATTGGCAATGTTACACCAGTAAATGGAGGGCTGTATAGTTGTACGCCAAAAAAGAAAAAAACGTTAGAGGTTAGTAAGTGGGCGAATATAAGCATAATTGTGTGTGACGATTTTTGTGGAAATGTGAACGCTTCGGTTGTTAAGGAATCGGACTTATTCGAAAATACGAAAAACGCACGAGAAAACAATAATTTTGTTTCGAATTTTGAAAGTAATAAGTTTTACAAAAACATTGAAAAGCACTGTGGGGAATCTGTCACATTCAACTGCGCTCCATCAATACAGGCTATGGCGAACATCTCGTGGATGGTAAATAATAGTGATATCGACATACATATGTCAAAAGCGAAACTCAAAAAGTGGACCCTCTCTATAGATGACCTAAATCTATCAGATTCAGGTTTATATACATGTCGTCTATGCAAAACGAACGGGTGTGTATATCGCTCAACGAATTTAAGTGTGATTAAACGTGAGTTTTCGGGTCCGCCGATAGTGAGCGATGCACCCAGAAATCAGTCTGTAAACGTGGACGACAACGCAATTTTCGAATGCAATGTACTTTCTGAACTTGAGCCGCAAATAATTTGGTTTAATCATGACATGCCTTTAAACAACATGCAGACCAAAGCTTCTGATTTGTTAAAAAATGTCAATATGAAGAGGATGGTGACACAACTTGATGAGCCGCATATATTGAGACTTGGCAGCGTACAGAAAGAAGATGAAGGATGGTATTCTTGTATTGCTGCAAATACCTTTGGTGAAATAATGGCGAGTGCATATCTAACTGTTTCGGAACCTAATCTTGATTTGAAAGTGTTGAAGCATGATGACAAAAATACCATTTCATCGGAAATTGTTCCTGCGCTGAATTCATTAAACTTAGAACAGCAAGAGAACGACGAGTCATCGGATCACGAGGTAGAGCACGAGAATAAGGTAACTTACGATACTGAAGAAAGGCCGCCAGAATTTAAGAACATGAAGAAGTTAGTACATACTCTTCACAAACCTTCTGGTAGCTCTGTCCAATTGCTGTGCCCTGCCACGGGTAATCCTACACCTAACATAACATGGACCCGAAATGATACTGACATAGATCGTCATATAGGGAAAGTTACGTATAAAAAGTGGTCCATACAAATGGACGATGCTATAACAAAGGATTCTGGAGCTTACAAATGTAGGATATGTAATATACACGGTTGCATTCAGCACATCACAAAGATAACCATATTTGATCGATTGCGTTCACGGCCGATAATAAGTGATAAGTTTCCACAAAATCAAACTGTTCTTACAAACAGCAGTGCTTCTCTGGAATGTAGGGTTGTCTCTGATCTGGAACCGTATATATTTTGGCTGAAATATTCCCGGAAAAACGAGTCAATAGAAGAATTGGAAAAAATTGCACAGAACTTTGACGCACATCAAAGTGCGAATAAAACAAATGATATTGTGGTACTCGAAAGAGATCCAGACAAGCCAAATATACTTAGCTTTGGAAATGTCACTCATGACGACGAAGGGTGGTACTCGTGTGTAGCAGCCAGCTCCTTAGGCCAGACTGTAGCTAGTGCATACTTGAAAGTAGTCGATAAACTCCCTCAGAGAGACGGTTTGCAGCGCAGTCATCCCGCGTGGATAACAACGGTTGGGGTCGTCGTGGTTTTGCTATTCTTGCTTGGCACAGTTTTCATAATTTATGTACTGCGCAATTTAAAGCATGAAAAGCTGCTTAAACAAAGAATAGAGACGGTTCACCAATGGACGAAGAAAGTTATAATTTATAAACCACCTGCGTCGGAAGGCAGTTCGTGTGATTTGCAAATGCCAGTGATCAAAATCGAAAAACAGCGTACAACATTTACAACGTCAACGAATTCGGATCCAACGCAAGGATTCAATGAATACGAATTTCCATTGGATGCGAATTGGGAAATACCTCGCAATCAATTGACGCTCGGATCTACACTTGGCGAAGGCGCCTTTGGTCGTGTGGTCATGGCTCAGGGGAGTGGTTTTATGCGTGTTTCATCAAACGCTGGTGCAACAACAATTGTGGCCGTTAAGATGGTGAAGGAGGAGCATACTGACGCAGATATGGCGAGCTTAGTTCGTGAAATGGAGGTCATGAAAATGATCGGGAAGCACATAAACATTATCAATCTATTAGGATGCTGCAGTCAAAATGGACCACTTTGGGTAATAGTGGAATTTGCGCCTCATGGAAATTTGAAGGACTTCCTCAAAAAGAACAGACCACAATCTGCTTGGGGGAGTTGCAGTTTAAAAAGAAATAGTGAATATTTGGAGGAAGTTCCAATGCTGACAGAGAAACATCTCACATCGTTTGCCTTCCAAATAGCACGAGGCATGGAGTACTTAGCATCGAGACGTGTAAGTACGAGTATTTTATCATTTCTTTTCAATGGTTTTTTTATAATAATGTTTTTCTGGGTTTCAGTGTATTCATCGCGATTTGGCAGCAAGAAATGTCCTGGTCAGTGATGACTATGTAATGAAAATTGCAGATTTTGGACTGGCGCGTGATATTCAAGATACTGACTACTATCGGAAGAATACCAATGGAAGACTTCCAATAAAGTGGATGGCACCAGAATCTCTTCAAGAGAAATTCTACGATTCACAATCCGACGTATGGTCATATGGAGTATTGTTGTGGGAAATATTGACTTATGGCGAACAACCATATCCCAATATTATGTCTGCAGAAGAACTGTACAGTTATCTTATAACCGGACAACGGATGGAGAAGCCACCACGTTGCTCGCTTAATATTTATATGCTAATGAGGCAATGTTGGCACTTTGACTCAAATGCAAGACCGACATTTTCGGAAATAGTGGAAAATCTTGATAAAATTCTTCAATTATCGAGCGCAACATCCAATGATGAGTACCTAGATTTATCAATGCCTATGCTTGAAACCCCCCCATCTTCAAGTGACGAGGAATCTGAGAGTGAAACCTTCCTAGAATCACCTACGACCAGATACCAATACACATATAAATTTAACTAAAAGTCTATATTTCAGTATCAATTATCAAAAAAAGTCCTTTGTTGTTATGGTCTAGTATTGCACGACGTTTAACGTGTGTAGTAGTAACACTTGCTCGAAGCCCCAATTATTATCTTCCAGTGCCGAAGATTCTGAAAGTGAAATATTTCGAGAATCAATTTCGCTTAGATACAAAATTGTATATCCTTAGTATAGCAAACAAGTATTAAGTCATAAGAAGTTAAATTCGAATTTTTTTAAGTCACTCTCAATATTTTTAAACATTTTCCGATTTAACAAACAACGGATAGCAAGGTATTCCCATTAGAACAAACTGCATGCATATTATTCACTATTTATGCAGAAACTGCTAAAATAATAATTTTCGTGGTCCAAATAATAATACTTTATAACAAATACGTGTAGTTCATTATTCTCTTTCGCCTCCGTTGTTAACATTGCCCGGCAAACTTGGTTCTGTTCGTTAAATCTGAAAATTCCCTGTTTTTCTATCGCATATGAAATATGTTCAATTCATTGCATAGAAGAAGAACAAACAAATTCTAATGCGAAACTCGATTTTTGTGCCAATTGGGTATTATTGTCCGTAAAATTTGTATTTTTTACATTTGAAACCAAAAATTGTAAGCACACATACTTATACACATCTTATCCTATACATTTTATATTAAAATACTCACTATACATCACCATAAATATAAGATATTTTAGTTTTGCATTTAACCATTACAGGTTTTTGTAATTTCATAATTATCTACTTAATAAAAAATACATATTATTTATTGCTATTTGTTAAGTTTATAGTAATTATTAGTGACCAATACCAAACGATAATGACTTTCGAAAGAAGTGACTAAATGACTTCAAATTTGGAATGTGGTAATTGAATACCTCGTAACTTTCGTTACACATAGACACTTGAAGTAATCGATGAGACGTCGGTAAGGTATTTATTTCAACTTCTAAGGCAGTATGAATGGGTAAGAACCCATATTTAAAATCATTCATGGATATTGTTATTTAACGTTTTCATTACACAGTACAGCATTTTTCAGCTCATTGATTTGGAACTCAATTCTGAGAATTGGACGTGAAAGTAGCCCCAAAAAATAAGAACTTCTGCATCATTCGTTTAGTCTACTTGGCTAACATATAAAAATCTCATATTTTCTGTGTAAGAATGGCTGTGTAAGAAAAATGGGGGAAAATGGTAAAAAAATAGCATTTTTGCAATTTGTAAGCACTTTATTCCGGAGGGTTTGTTCCGAATTTTGTTTCTCCTATTCAATTTCTACAACTTTGCTTCAGACACAAAAGAGATATTCCGTACAGTATACCGTGATATAACCGTGTTAAAATATAGAAAAAATTCCACCTTGAGCAAAAAAAATCGTATGGCCATTAAATTATTAATTGAGCCAACTTGACTAAACAAATGACTTATTTTTGGGGTACTTTCACGTCTAATTCTCAGAACTGAGCCCAAAATCATGTGTTGTACTGTGTTATGTAAGCAAATTCGTTTTTATAATAATTGGAATATTCACAGCGTGCCTCAAGTGATAGAATTTTGTCTAGATTGACGCCAAAAACCGCTAATGAGGTTTTGTTGTATATTACTCAAAGATGCAAACTTTACTTTGATTTGTAAAGAAAATCGCGGAAATTTAGAACTGTAACTCAAATTCCTTTAAATGTGTGCCTTTGTAAGATGTTTTGTAATATCGCTAATATTTGCAATATTATGATGTTGCGAATTTTTTGTAATATCAAAATTTTTTCTAAAATATTATATTGATTTTAGTAAGGTTGATATAATAGTATTCATAAACATAAAAGTAAATCCCGCATGGAAAAAGCAGACATATACGCTCATTATCCCCTCACCTTAGAGAGGAGGGTATATATTTTTTGCTACGAGACAAAAGTGTAATACATCGAAGGAGTGACATAAGGCCCTAAGTATGTCCGGCGGATATCCGTTTTGGGTCATTTTGAGCCGAATGAGCAATGTCCGTCCGTCTGTCTGTCTGCCTGCTGGCTGGTGCGCACGATAACTCTCGAAAGGAGTAACCGATTGACTTCAATTTTGGTATGTGGTAATATTTTCTTCTATCTCCGGCTAAGTTCGAAGATGGGCCATATTGGTTCACTCCTTCTAGTAACTCCGCCACAAAGGGTTAACATGTTGTGAAATATTGATTCTTTAATAACTGCTATACTACTTATTCGAATCTTCTGAAATTCTGCACATAGTATTAGTTTATTAGTCACTACTAGCTCGAGAAAAATGTGCGAAGTTGCCACGCCCCTTTTGGTACCTCCCACACAAATGGACAATTTTGAACCAAAAGTTAATAGCTTATAACTTTATTAGCAGTGCATACAAATACTTGAAATTTTGTACAGTGTAATGGTTTAATAGTACCTAGAGTACAGAAAAAGTGACCATTATTGGGACTCCCCTTTTTGTATCTCTCACACAAATGGACCATTTTGTACCAAAAGTAAACAGCTTTTAACTTTAATCAATTCAATCAATATCAATTTAAATTGATAATAATTTAAATAAAACAAAACAAGTAAGAAAGTTCAGTCGGGTAAACCGACTTATGAATCCCCTCACCTTGAGTCCCAAAAAATATTCGTAAACTTATTTAATTTTTTTGATTTAATTAAATTATTATTAATTTAAATTTCATTTAATAACATTAAAGTATGTACTGGTATTAAAGTTAAAAGCTTTTTTACATTTGGTACAAACTGGTCTATTTGTGTGAGAGGTACCAAAAGGCGCGTGCCAATAACGCCCACTTTTCTGTGGACTCTAGGTACTATAAAAGCATTACACTGTACAAAATTTAAAGTATTTGTATGCACTGTTATAAAGTTAAAAGCTGTTAACTTTTGGTACAAAATGGTCAAATTGTGTGGGAGGTACCAAAAGGGGCGTGACAATAACGCCCACTTTTCTCTGGACTTTAGGTACTATAAAAACATTACACTGTACAAAATTTAAAGTATTTGTATGAACTGATATTAAAGCCACAAGCAGTTAACTTTTGGAGCAAAATGTGCATTTGGGTGGGAGGTACCAAAGAGGGAGTGGCCACTTCGACCATTTTTCGTGACGTGTTAGCGACTAATAAAGTAAAACTATGTGTGAAATCTCAGAAGATTCGAGTAAGTAGTATAGAAGATATTGAAGAATCAATTATTCACTAAAAGTTACCCCTTTGTGGGGGAGGTACTAGGAGTGGACCAATATGGCCCATCTTCGAACTTAGCCGGAGATAGAGAGAAATATTACCGCATACCAAATTTGAAGTCAATCGGTTACTCCTTTCGAGAGCTATCATGCGCACCAGCCAGTAGACAGACACATAGACAGACAGACAGACGGACATTGCTCAAATGACTTAAAATGACCCAAAACGGATTTCCGCCGAACATAGTTAGGGTCTTAGATCACTCCTTCGATGTGTTAAACTTTTGGCTCGTAGCAAATTATATATACCCTCCTCTCTAAGGTAAGGGGATACAAATAAATAAATTTACTCATATTTTTTTGAGACTTAAGGTGAGGGGATTCATTAGTCGGTTTACCCGACTGAACTTTCTTACTTGCTTTTGGGTCTTCTTACCGTGAAGTTTTTCATATCAGAGCCTTTTATATGGAATTTTGATTAATCTGAAAATACTATATTTCTTCGTTGAGCAACACTCCAATCTATACATGCTTTTACAAAGACTAGTCTGGCTTTTCGATTGTTTGGCGTGAGAGTCCTCTTCGACGGGTTCATAGCGTAAAAGCAAGCTTCTGCAGCTCGTGTGTGCACAGTTCTGGAGCATATATCCAAAAATAACACCCTTACCAATTGCGTTATTTTTACCAAAAGACTTATTTTTTAATTTAATTGGAATTGTTTTGTCAGTTAGGTTAGTGAAGTTTTTCGCGATCTTTCTCCCGAATGCTTTGTCAGTGCTGACGCAGTTGACTAAAATCGACTTATTCTTCGAGAAATTATTGATTTGTTAGTGGTATACTTTTTCGAAATGTTTGTTATCGACACCCAAGTACAGTACTAGTTTGTAGCCATTATTGACTTTTATGGTAAAAAAATCGAATAGGAAGTATTTCTATCGCACGAAATAAGTATAAGAAGCAATGCGTTACAGTTCTATCGGTACACCATAAACGCGCATATTTTTCAGAAATCTTCAAAAATAAAAACACTTTCTTACTGTTTCTTTTGCACATCTAATAATGAGTAAAAAAGTTGATAACAGCCACCCAAAAAAATTTGGTTAGGAAAAAATATTTTTTCTTTTTTTTGCCAATAATATAAGTTTAGTTTTGGCCACCAGTGTGTATCAACCTTATTAATTTCGCTATAATATTTTGGTTAAAATTTTGAGGTGTAAGTCAGATTTAAAAAAATTAGAAAAAATATTGTTTCCGCTATAAGTCGGGAAAGGAAGCAGAGGGGATGATTGTCAACCAAACCTCATTAGCCGTTTTTGGCGTCAATCTAGGACAACTTTCTATCGCTTGAGGCACGCTGTTTATAAAGAACAATACTAAATCGTTTAGATACGACTGATTTTTAATTTTTCCAAATATATTATATTAAAAAAGATTTTCAAAGCGTAGCAGATTTTTCCAAAGACAAATAGAATATGAGAAGACATTCCTTCAGGCCGAAACGTCAAAATCTATCAGTTACGAACGAATAGGAATGAATTGTAACACGCGAAAAAACAGTATTCCGCGAACATTGATTGAACTTTTTTTGCACTTATCGATTAATATTAATTTTTTAATTGTGACAATTACAAAAAATTGGGGAAAAACGGTCTGAAAATCCGCGAAAAACCTCACTCGTTGGAATCAAATTCCTATTCGTTCGTAACTGACAATTACTCGCTACAGGAAAGAATGTCTTCTTAAATTATATTGTCTTTGTTAATTTCTGTTTTAATTTCTGTTTAGCCCAAAAAGGAATTTTACGAACATTTAAAATTTCCAAAAAAATTGCCGTTGAATTACTGAAAAACATAAATCTTGTCTTAAAATTAAGGTATTGACATATTTTCTGAATACTTACATGCAAATAAATATTTGTTTCGCAAATAACAGTCCCAAATAAAAAATATTAAAACGGAAACAAAGATTTTTTTAGAACAACATCTTTCCAAATATACATAGTTTTGATGTGTGCCAAATATAGTATTCTTACAATATATTCTAAATATTTGTATATATCAAGTAGAATATGTTTGGGACAATATTAGGGTAATCAAAAACCGCACCGGTTAACCGGTTAATCGGTTTCTCTTTAAAAACCGCCTATCGGTTTCCGGTTTTTCTGCTTTTTCGAATAACTCGAAAAAGCAGAACGACTTTTCGGTTTTTTGAAACTATTATAAAATGATAAAGAAAATGTTATTTTTGAAACAGGAACCTACCTAAAATTTTGAAAACATCAATATAAAAACCGTTGACATCATTTGTGCATATCCATCGATTTCAAAATTCAGTTTTATATGTATTTATACTGTTTACATTGCTAACTTCTCTATTGACTTCGTCTGCATATTTTATCAAGGGTCTTATTGCGGTATAGAAATTAATTAACAATCCTTTCTAATTGAAATGTAGGTATAAATAAAATACATATGTTCAGTTTCACATTTCGACAAGTTTTCATCTCTATAGTATGCTCAAGGCAGAATCCGCTACTTCTGATAATATATGTATATAATCGGTTTGCCGATCTTCACTATTAGTCAAGTTTTATAAAAATCATAATCAATTTTTTTAAAAGAAATCTCTTTAAAAATTGAACATAAATATTACAAATATTGCAGAGATTATAATATTATATCATAAAAGAAATTGTAACAATTACCTATTATAAATAAAACAAGTAAGAACGTTTCAGTCGGGTAAACCGACTAAGGTATACCCTCACTTTGTGAGTAATGTAATATTGAATATTACTCGAATTATTCTGTCAATTTGTGTGGGAGGTACCAGAAGGGGTTTATCAAATACACCTTTTTTTGCTGAACATTAGATACTTTAAAATCCTTGCAATGTGCCGACTTATAAGCATTTATGTGCACTGGTATAAACGTTATGAGACATTAAATTTTGGTATGATTTGGGCATTTTGTGTGGGAGGTACAAATAGGGGCGTGGCAATAACGCCCATTTTTCACAGGGCTATAGACACTATAAAAACATTACACTGTAAAAAAGTATTTTTATACACTGGTTTTAATGTTAGAAGCTGTTAACTTTTGGTGCAAAAAGGTACCATTGTGTGGGAGGTACCAAAAGGGGCGTGACAACAACACCCATTTTTCCCTGGACTGTAGGCAATATAAAAGCATGATACTGTACAAAATTTCAAGTATTTTTATACACTGTTATTAATGTTATAAGCTGTTAACTTTTGGTGCATTTGTGTGGGAGGTACCAAAAGGGGCGTGGCGACTTCGCCCATTTTTCTCGAGTTGATAGCGACTAATAAGCTAATACTATGTGTGGAATTTCAAAAGATTTGAATAAGTAGTATAGCAGTTATTAAAGAATCAATATTTCACAACATTTTAACCCTTTGTGTGGGAGGTACTAGAAGGAGTGGACCAATATGGCCCATCTTCGAACTTAGCCGGAGATAGAAAAAATATTACCACATACCAAATTTGAGGTCAATCGGTTACTCCTTTCGAGAGTTATCGTGCGCGCCAGCCAGCAGACAGGCAGACACACAGACAGACAGACAGACGGACGGACATTGCTCATTCGACTTAAAATGACCCAAAACGGATTTCCTCCGAACATACTTGGGGTCTTAGGTCACTCCTTCGACGTGTTACACTTTTTTCCGTAGCAAATGATATATACCCTCGTCACACTAAAGTGAGGGTATGAATATGAAGTGTTTAAAATACAATTTTCAAATAAATCTTAATTTAATTGGAATATGGTTACATATGGAATTTGCACTACTCTTATTTTACGTCATCTAACAAAATGTTGAGCATTATTTATGCATTTTTATTAAAAAAGAAAAAACGAAAACAACCGGTTCACCGGTTTTTTATTTTCGGTTAAACCGAAAACCGGTTTTAGAGTTAACTTAATTTTCGAAGAAACCGAAAACCGTATTTTCAAAATAACCGGTTTTTTGATCACCCTAGACAATATACTACAGAAGTGGTTTTTTTCAGCGTTTAGGCACAGAATGTACTTATTTTAAAGACTAACAGCCGTATTTATAAAAAGTTAAAACAGTTTAACAAACCTTTTTCAATCTAAATTTATTAAAAATGTATTCATAAACGATTATTAGCCTAAAACACCTTTAGTAAACCATTGTTAAATGTGTGAATTTTAATATTGGTTCGACCCTACTTTAAGCGTTTGTTAAAATGTCATTTGCTGGAATTTTTTAATTAAAAGAAAGAAAATATTGAAGACTGATTTTAAACATATTTTCTAGAAATGCTTAAGGTTAAAATAAAAAAGAATAAAATACGTCACTGTGCCTTCTAGAACGACTTATGCCAAAATGGAATGTACCATTAAATAGGAGAAATATCAAAACGTGGACAAATCCGTCGCATTTTTCCAGGAAGAGTTAAAGGTATTGTGCAACATAAGCTGCTCCTTATCCCAAAAATTTCGTAAGGATTGGTTCCTTTTTTCGAGCAGTACTTTGATTGTCACAGACGGACTGACATGGCTAAATCGACTCAGAGCATGATTCTGCGTTCATCGGTATATAAAATGCATTTTTCCATTATTTTTTCCAAAATTGTTTTTAGAAAAAACTTTTATTGTTGCAAAACCACAAAACTAGAAATGTAAATTGTACAAAATTCATTAGCATTCTACGTTTAGTTTATTAGTTTGTTTTTTAGAACTATTTAAACTTTACATTGATGGTTATTTTGTTATTTTATTATTTAAAGAAATCTAAATGTGGTATAAACATTCAACACAATTGCTTATATTATTTTATAGAAGACCAAAATTTGAATTAAAATAGTTCTATAAAACAAAGTAATCAACGTAGAATACTAAAATAAGATCCGCAAAATATTTTTTTCAAAATTTTCTACCGTGGATCTTATAGGACTAAAATTTGCAAGTCCATTTTTGCAACTTTTTAGTTCCATTTTCTAAAAACAAAATATTATTTAGATAGCCCAAAATGGGCCCTTTCATTTGACACCGTAGTGTCTTACTAGGCCCTTCAGAAAACTTAAAAAAATTGTTAAATAATTATATCCTTAAAAAGAGGCATGTCCTTTTAAACGCGTACTCGACCAGAAAATAAGAAAAATGAATAACTGAGTATAGTTTTGTTTTGGTTCATGTCAGCTTTCAGAATTATGTAGAGATATTCATGACCAAAAATTGGTGTCGCACGGTGTTATATAATAAAAATAATTATTAATTATAGTTATATTGTTTTTAAATATTTTCGGTGCTATAACTATTTTACCTTCCTATGTCTTGGCCATTCGGATGTCTATTGTCTATTAATGTTATATATGTGTTTGGTCAAACAGATAAGATATTTGCTAATTATAGTTAAATTGTTTTTAAATATTTCTAAATTTCTATACATGCCTTCAAATGCGTGTACTTTTTAAACACATAGAAGCTGCCTGATAAAATTATGATTAAACAGACGCACCTAAATGACGCCTTTAATTCAACTCGACCATCACTCAGTACCTCCGATGTGGTCAAGTATCAAAAAACGTAAGTACATTATTTCATATTTTGTTTGTTTAAAAGCAAATTTTCATTCGCTGTTTCAGATATGCACGATTTACAAATAAAGAGAAGACGTCCCGCGAATTTGTTTCAAAACGTGCCACTCTAGCCTAGTTGGATCAAACCAATTTCAGACTATGGACGAAACAATCAGTAAATTTTTCACTTTTCGAGAATGATGTTTAATACTCTTGTCAATAAATAGAAAACCGAATATTTGTATGCTTAAGGGCTGGTACTAAGATCATTCGCGTGAAACTCTCAATGAATATAAATTGACACTAACATAATCTATATATATAAAAATGAAATGGTGTTCGTTGGTACGCGATGGACTCGAAAACGGCTAAACAGATTTTGCTGAATTTTTGCATGAGTACATCATTTGGTGTGTGGAAGGTTCGTAGCTACATATATTCGGTTATGATTGAACAAAGGCGCGTGGCACCGCCCACACGACGTGAAATTTAAAAGTGAAATATCTCGGGTACTATTGGATCAAAATTCTCGAAATTCGATATGTGTGACCTTGGTACCAGTACACATCATGGAGCCAAAAACCGGTGTGATAGTTAAAGTGGGCGTGGCACCGCCCATACAACCTAAAATTCAAATATGAAATATTTCGAATACTATTGGAGCAAAATTCTCGAAACTGGGTATGTGTGACCTTGGTACCAGTACGCGTCACTGGAATAAAAACGGGGAAATAGTGAAACTGGGCGTGGCACCGCCCATACAACCTAAAATTCAACTATGAAATACAATTTCGAATACTATTGGAGCAAATTCTCGAAAATGGGTATGTGTGACCTATTAAGTATTTGCGCCCTGGTAGCAGTACGCGTGTTGGAGCCAACAACAGGTGTGATTGTGACAGTAGGCGTGGTACCACCCACACTACCAGAAATTCAGAAGTGCAATATTTTGATTGCTATTGGACCAAAATTCTCGAAATTTGGTATGTGGAACCTGATAGTGTGCTGGTGCAAGAAACTGGCGTGATAGTAAAAGTGGGCGTGGCACCGCCCACACAACCTGAAATGTCAAACATGACGTCTGAATATATGTATAATATTGACTGCGCTATTGCAGCTAGCCTGTAAAAATGGGTATGTAACCTTCGAACCACAACCAATGATTGTACCAAAAACTGGCATCGTATTAACAGTGGGTACTCCTACACAACCTGAAATTTCAAAATCGAAGTTTGGCTGTCTGGCCTTGGTACCGGTAGGGGTGATTGAGCTACAAACAGCAACGATGGAAACAGTTGGCATGACACCCCCATATAACTAAAAAAGTAGAACGCAATATTTGAAATAGTATTGTGACGATATCTTTGCAAAATAGAATGTTAAGGGGGTGTCGCCGCCTCTAGGGAATCTGATTAAAAAGCTGATCAGTGGAAGTATCTGTACATACGACACGCTTGCTGAAAACGAAATAACTGGAGACCATTATATCTAGATTGACGCTTGACCAAGTGTGTAAAGTATTCAAGTGCCTTCAAAGATGGCACGTGACTCAACAAAATTGAGAGCTATCGGATTAGAGGGCATGACTACGGGCATGCGGCATCGTTGTAGAAAAAATAAATGCTGATAGAATTATTGCACTTATTAGTATGACTTTATTTCACAGCTATCTATATGCCCCAACAGAGAATGCGCGACGTAGCCTCCCAAGGTGATTTGACGGTTGTTGCACTACACGAAATTTGTGCATTTACGTGCAATATGGATGACCCGAAAACACTGCCGTAATATCAAGAGTGTCAACATATCATATGGTTCTATTTCACTGAAACGCACTTTGAGGGCAGCGAAGCGCACCCGGTCAGCTAGTGTTCATATAATAAATGTACGAGTAGGTATATACAATATTTCGACGAGTAAAAATATGTGCGCCTTTGAAACATAAAAAATTCAAAATAATTATGCCATTTTTATGGAGTTTAACAGCTGCTTGCATTCAAAAATTATCTAAGACATCAGTTATAAACTCTACAAATACAGTATGATGTTCGTAAGTAACAGATGTGTAACACTAAATAAATATATTTCATATACAATTACCTACATCTATACATTTTCTCATTTGAATTTTATGATACTAACAATTCATTTTGTGACATTTGCCATACTAAACACAATTATACATACAACTTGTTTCTTGAAATCTTAATACAATTGGTTGCCTAAATGAAAGTATTGAAGCTATGAATTGAATTTTTTCCAAGTCGTCTTTTTTAAACCAGTAGCTGCTATATGTAGAACACTTCATAGAACTGAACTTGGGTAGGTATTGGAAAGACGCCGCTTCAAAGATATATATTTATTGTACTTTGTACGAGTATTAGCAATTTCTATTAACAAAAACTACTTATACTATTATTCAAATAAAATTTAAGAATTTACATATATATATATTGTCATTCGCATTATATCACTTCACGAGTATGTACATTTACGTATATTTTCTATTTTCAACGCCATACATCATACGCAGAGAACGACCTCTCTTATATCATTGATTTACACGTATATCCATCTGATGGTCGCAAAAATAGGTTTTAAATTATATCATCCATCCATTATCCCTCTATATATTTTTCGTAGTTTGGTACGATCTCTTTGCAGCATAGCATCGTATAGTCCACAATACCTTCTGCATGCAAACACCTTCTCAAACAAGAATCTCAATATATTACTTAATTGAGCGTAAACAATTTTAAATGGAAAAAAATAATCATTTTCGTCTCCACACGAGTATTTCCAGTGTAACCTATGAAAATGAAAACGATTTCTCTTAACATCCACTCAAGGAAGAGATAGAAAACCTCTCTATTCATGGAAAATCATAACGTGTGCCGTACTAAAAAGTTCCGAGTGCACGACAACATAGACTATTCATTTAGCTTCGGGCAATTGAAGCACACAAAGTGGAAATTTCAATTAACTCCCATGCACCATTATTGTAAGGTGTGACTACAATGCGGCTAGTCTTTATATATATGTATATATTAGGGATGTAACGAAAGTGACTTTAGCGAAAGCGAATGTGAAAGCGAATATTGAAATATATTTCTTGCGAATGCGAAAGCGAATAGTGACATATGCATTTTTGCGAAAGCGAATGCGAATAATAGTTTGACCCTTTAGTACCAACAAATTTAAGGAACTGAATTGATACTTTTCCAGGATATTCAAGTATTAAGAATGTTTTCCATATTTTTACCTCCTGTTACCACAAGGACAAACATATTTTTTCAACTGTTTTGACGAAAACGAATGTTAAAATGATGCGAATATTTCGCATTTCGCGTTCGCATATGCGATTGCGAATATTCTTTACATCCCATATATATATATATATGTAAATGGACTAGTATATTCGAGGTAAGTAGTGTTGCTACGTTTTTTCTAAGCTTTTCCCCTAGTTTATCAAACTCACTCCCTCCGTCAAAAAAAGGAGATTACAAATGATGAAACATTTTATGGGGTTATTTTCAATGAAAGTAGAATTTAAAAACTGTAGTAGTATTTTATTTGATTGATGGGAACGATATATTGTCCTCCCTACACCACACTGTGGCCCATGGTATTATAAGTTTTTGCATTTGTTTGTAACACCCAAAAGGAGAAGAGATGGACCCATTTTTTTATTATACCGATCGAATCACTTTCTGGGTTGGTTTAGCTATGACTGTCTGTATGTAGGTGTATTCTTGTAATCAAAGTATAGGTCGCCATTATGCTCCGATAGCTACGAAATTTGGCAGGAACTTTTTATTTTGTTCAGGGATAATCCCTATTTAAGTTGGTGAAAATTTATTCATAATTAGGTATAGCCCCACAATTTTCAACCAATCTGTTTGAATTTGGAGTTTTTTGAACAAAGAATGAATACTGCCGAGTTTCAAAAAAATCAGTTCAGATTTAGATGATATTATAATAATAATTTTTCAGTACATTTTCGATTGTTTCGGGTCGAATATCTTCAATGGCAACTTCGATTTCATGTTTCAACGCTTCAATTGTCTCTTGATGCTTTGCGTAACATTTATCCTTAATGGATCCCCACAGAAAATAATCCAAAGGGCTTAAATCACAACTCGAAGTAATCATTACATATACTCTATGAATAGGATATGAATTTACTTACGTAAAATTCCACCGATCAAGTAAAACTTTTCTTTTACTGAGAAAGGATTTTTCGAAAATAAATAATTTTAGGAAGTTTTGCCTAGAAATATCAGATTTGCCTAAATTCTAGTTCATGTTTTTCTGAAATTTATTGAACTGTTTTCAAATAATTCTTGAATATTTGTTAAGGAAAGAATCCCTTTCGTTTGAAGAGATTCTTTCCTTAACTGCTCTATTAGGCATGTTTTCGTTACAAGCTAGCACTTTTAGTTTAGCACTTTGCAACGAAAACAACTGACTGCCACTAACTGGCACATAAGCAATAAGTTGCGGATTTTCACTATCTGGTAGCAATGGTGTCATGAGTTGCGAAGAAAGAACTGTGCGAAACAGACAAAAAATTCGTGAAAAGTATTTATAAAACATATATTTACTATTCTATGTTCAATTGTTTACACTCTTTTTGCAAATATTAAAATAATTTCCCATTTTTGTTCTTCTTCTTCCCGTTAATTCACAATAATGGACAAAATCTCTCCAACAATGGGATGCCATATTGCTAAATATAGGGTGCCCAATCTGGCAACATCATACTCGTTTAAGACAGGAACACAAGCACCAAACTTCATCGGGAACTAATAGTGCTTAAAAGTGCTTAGCTCCCCATACAAATTAAGCACTTATGGTGTAACGAAAACACGCCTATTATTTCAAACAGCAGCTGCGCAAATATATAGGATTATATGTAAATTGCTTAAGACATATGATTGATGCATTCAATGAGAATTATTGTTGTTTAAGATTTTTTTGAATTGGGTTCAAATACATTGAAGCAAAATATTTATTTGAAAACTCCCGAAAATATTTTATTTAATTTATTTAATTTTATAAGATAATTCCTATATTAGCAGTAATGAACTAAAATTTTGTTTACTTCTACTAGTTGCAAGTACCAATCCTCCTTTATAGTTAAATATATTTTTTCATTTTAGTTCAACTTTCCTATTTTCATGTAAAATTGAAGTTGATTTGAGGAAATATTTTTCTTCCAATTAGTAAAAATTGAAGTAAATTTAAGAAAAAATTTACCTGATTTTAGTTGAAATTGTCCTCATTTTTGGAACAAATTTCCTGATTTCAAGTAAAATGTCCCTGATATTAGGAAATAATGTACTAAATTTTTCTAAATTTCAAGTAAATTTTTACTTCAACTGAGTTAATTTTTCCTTAATATGAGTTCAATTGAACTAGGTATAACTAATTTGTTTTACAACTTTTAACTAATTTTTTAATAAAAGACATTTAGATATATAAAGACATTTTAAGATTTAGTCTGCAAAAAATATTTAAATAAATGTAAAGATTTAAACAACCCAATTTACAGACTTGTTTACACTTTTCAATTTCAATTGGTGTATTACGAATTTCCTGCGTACGCCTCTGGCTCCGTACGCATCTTCCAGCGTACGCCTCTGGCTACGTACGCAGCAAAAGCTATACAATTTTCACATACCAAATGCAGGAGTTTTGTTGCCCTACATGAATGGTGTGGAATGTGGAATGGATTTCAAATGATATTTTATTAATTACAAATGGGATCATTGAATATCATCAATTGATATATTTCGAATTACAGTCGAAAATGGTGCATTTGTAATTTAAAAAACCTAACCTAATTTAAGACATACTTTAATCAGAATCTTTGGATATTTTATGAAAAAACCTTGAATTTTTAATTTACGTATTTGCAAATCTTGTAGTGTTCGCTACCATTCGAAAAATATTTGTATTTGATATTTTAAGGGGTTTGAAAAATTTTGTCAAACTTCTATTTTTCGAATAAATTGTGTAAAAAATATTTTTTTTTTTAAGAATTTCGTGAAAATTTTTGTTTTATAAAAAATCGACAATATTTTATTTTTATAGAAAAGAAAAAATTAAGTTAAATAGAAACGTAGAATTTTTATTGAAAAATTAGATTTTTTATAAAAAGTTCATCAAGATCAAATTCATCAAATCGCATATACCCAGCAAAATTTCTCATTACCAAATAATCCGACGAGTAAGCAAAGTTCGATAATGGTAAGTACTTATTTATTTAGCCACTTTTCTCATTATTTTAACATGGGGATGTCATTGGAGGAAAGTACTTCCCAAAAGCATACAATAAAGTAGCATAATAAGTACTTATTTGTAGCTCGATTTTATGTACTTGAATAATGCATTACAAATAAGTTATAAAATAAGTAGTAGATATGTAGAAATGGCCATTTAAAACGATTTTTTGCATATTGTCGCGCATATTTCTCGAAACAAACAATTTGCTCATGCCAGATTCGAATTTCTGGTATTTTCATTCAAATCTGCACGTATTGTTTGAAAACATGTTGAAATATAAATAAATCTTGTACAATAACCCACATATAGCCAAAATTGCATTATATTAAAATTTGCCAAAATGATTTTCATAACAAAAAATCACTTATTTCTGTTATTATTGGTAAGTCATTATTAATAAGCCGAAAGCAATGCAGCGAATAATGAGATGCCATTATTTGGTAATGCAGGGAATAATGACAGGTGCTTACCAAAATTTTGCTGGGTATTGTCAAAAATCTAGTTTTCTAGAACTTTTTTTTTGAAATATCTATTTTTCTAAAAAAATTGATCAAAATGTAATTTGGCCTAAATTCAAAATTTTTGTAGAAAGCGAATTTTTAAAAAAAAATTCGTCAGATTTGATTTTTTCTAGAAAATGTTTTCGAAATTGTATTTTTCGAGAAAATTTAGTAAAAATGTATTTATGGGTCGATTATGGATTGCAACCAGTTTAATTGCGTTGCCAGTTGCCAAAATTCCATTACGGATGGCAACTACCGACAACTTCAGTTGTTAAATGTGGGATTTTTCAGCAACCATTTATTTGTGGATTTTAATGATGAAATTCAAAGTCTCTACAACGACATCAATTCGCAGTAGGTCTGCTGCCCCCTGCTCCAATGGCGATAAAGATGGCTCACCTCCTGTGATGTTAAGGTTTGGTTTAAAATTAATCTGCACTATTTGCCATTCAGCGAAGGAGATGCCTGGCGGAAATTGGTCACAGTGATCAAACGCTTCAAATGGGCTATACCATGTTTCTGCCATGTTTCATGAGAGTGCAAACCCAGAGACACGGTTGACATGTACGAGTATAGAGCACCTTCTACTTTGAAGGCACTCTTTCCATTTTTCTGATGTCAGGGAGCCGTGAGATAGATGACAAGAGTTTTGCTGTCTCGTGTCTCGGGAACGAAATGCTTTTCGATTGGGAACCGCCACCACCGAACCGCATCTTCTTGGAAACTACGTTCCCAGGCGAAATGCAAGAGTAGTGGCTTCAGATCGTGCTTCGCCTCGGAGACTTCCGGACCCCAGGGTAGCACTGACCCATTATATTGGCATTCTGCATACTTGCTCTCCAATTCATATCGGCCACACTTCATCCGCGAGCTAGATTTGGGTTAGTTTCCATTTTCTCTGTTATCATCACAAATTGTTGTTTTGTGGTGATTTTAACTATGCCTATGATTGTACGCAGACGTCTATTTATAATGATTTGGAGCTTATTAGATATGCTCTTCGAGACAAGCCACGTTTTAGATCCACACAATAGAACCTTTTTGACGATGGATCTAAATGTTCGAAGCTTGGTTTGCTCAGTCAATTGTTTCAAGCCCAAATGCTTCTAAGACTGGCGAAAGCACCTTTCGCCTTGCGTATCCTTGTTTCTATATCTATTCTATCAACGCCGTCTGATAATATAATCATTTGATTCCTCGATTTGTTGCCCATTTATGGTAAAAGGTGGTGCGTTTTCTTTATTTTTTGTTGCGACGTTTTGTTGGAAAGTACAACAATGTCATCAGCATAAGCTAGGTCATCAAGGCACTCCAAGTTGATAGGATGCCAGAGAATACCTCTTACACTTTTCAAATCGAATGAAGTTGTCAATACCTCGTCTATCACTTTTAGTAACAGGAGCGGAGATAGTATGCGTCCTTGTCGTACCCCAGCAATTGGTGTTATGTTTTCAGGTAGATTGTCATCATGGAGCACTCTGCATCGACATCCCTAAATCAGCGAAATCTAAATCCAGCTTGTTGTTTCCGGAGCATGTTCTATTTTCTCGCTGATTCTATTGAGTATAATTGTACAGAGGACTTTTAGTGTTGTGGATAGTAGCAAAATACCGCGCCAATTGCCACAGTTAATCAACGCTCCTTTTTTTTGAACTAGCACGCCTTGCATCCATTCTGTTGGTATTTGACGAAGTAACATTGACGACTTGTATGGGTCAGATTAAAGCATTTCCGCATTGATATTGTCAACTCCTGTTGCAATTTCATTCAGAGTGGGAGGGTTGTGCAGAGGACTTTCAGTATTGTGGATAGTGGCATAATACCTCGCCAATTGCTACAGTTAGTCAACGCTCCTTTTTTTTGGAACTTTCACTAGCACTCCTTGTATCCATTCTGTTGATATTTGTTCCGTTTCCCATAGGGTACAAAATAATTGATGAGGTAACATTGACGAATTGTATGGGTCCCGACTTAAATTTGCTTGATAGCAGGGGCCTAATCACGGCATCCGTTATCGACAAGTTTCGATCGAAATCTTGTATGTTGTGGATCACCATAACCATTATTGAGAACAAATTAATGAGAAATTTCTCGACAACAAAATTGTCATCGAAAACTAATTTTTATTGCTTTTGAGTGAAATTTGGAGTTTCTTCAGAAAAAAAGCCAATTGTAAGTTTTCTGTGCTATTTTAGAATAAAATATAATGTTTTATTAACTAATGTTTGCAGAATTAATGGGATATAAACACTAATGGTAGCTGATTTTAGGACCGAGCATTGACCTCCTTAAACATTATATACAAATGCAACTTCTAATAGAAAGTATACTCCCTTCGGCCGTTTTGAACAATCATTCCTCCGTGCATTGACATGAGTAATCCGTGTTATTTTAAACATGGTAATCATTTCCAACATCGTTACCACCACCGGCCAGAAGATTTTGTGTGTCGTCTAGTTTTAATAATGGTAGAACAGACGTTAACGAATGGCCGGGGAAATTAATTTCAGATAAAACATAGTTAAACGAATCGTTTGAATGTTTTAACGCCTTCTAAATCTGCAAAACTTATTTTTTAATCATAATTTACATTTTTTGGAAGTATTTACGACTTCAGACAATGAGGAAAGATTACGTTTGTCCCTTATTCTGTTGTATACCTCCTCTGAATCCAAACATGAGAAATACAAAATATCATTGGATCTACTTAATGTTTAATATAAACTTACTGCAATTATACAATTTATTCTTTTTCTTTTTTCTTTAAGTTGTTCGTTCTGCCATACAAAAATTGTTTATATTATTCTTCTTCTACACTATTTGACGTAGCCATTCCACACAAAATGATAAAAAATCAAAATTGTCGATCGATTCCCATGATCCAAGGAAGTCGTTGCTGCGATAACTTTTTCGACACGAAAACGATTTCGTTAACGGATGGCGTGATTAGCCCCCAGTTGAAATTTCATTCAGAGTGGGAGGGTTAATGTTCACCTAGGTTGTTCGTTTGGTTGGGGCGTGTGTAAACATATCAACTGATATATATGATATTTCGTTGAAATGAAAGTATCGTCTATCCAGGTGTTGTTGGCATCAGTTAGAAGTATACCGTTTTTATCTTTAATTTTATTTTTAGGTTGGTTGGTTGTTCGTTCCCAAAAATCCCCGAAATCTAGGAGGAAGTCCTCTAAACTGGCAACACTGGTTGTAAGCGAAGATAATGAGTTTTGTCTGCAGTTTAAGCGAGCCCTTTGCATATGATGACACCAATATGATGTGTTCGTTCGTGTATTTGGTTGGGTCACCAATATAAAATAATGAAATGGCTTTACTTGTGCTGACAAATTGACGGAATTTTACCATTATCATTTTATATTTGTTGGTTCACAAATATTTAATACAATAGTTATCTAAGGATTATGAAGATCCTTTTTTTTATTCGACCTTTTTTTTGAATATCCAATTCATGTAAATATTTAATAGTCAAGCTCGAGGTCTGGTGTTTTTGTTTAATAAATATTTGTATTATTCATATTTTTTATCCGATATTTCGCAATTTCTTTGAATTGCATCATCAGGGATGTTATGCATGTAAAAAAACAACACACAAATATTCTTAAAGCTAAAGTAGTGATACTACGCTAGTACTATTATGTAAAACAAATGCATAACATCCCTGATGATGCAATTCAAAGAAATTGCGAAATATCGGATAAAAATATGAATAATAAAAATATATATTAAACCAAAACACCTGACCTCGAGCTTGACTATTACATATTTACATGAATTGCTTAACTAACGATTTTAAAATAAAGATCTGCAAAAAGTCCGAGTATTGGACATAAGTCCACTACAACGCCATATACCGGGTCACCCATTATTTCCACAAAATTGTAATTTTCAGCAGATCGCTAATGCAATAAGAATTTTGCAAAAAACGTTAACACTGATCCTAAAACACAGTTAAATTCGAACTGAACTTTGCTAATAACAGGTGGCGCAAAAGTAACCTTTCGATGTTATGTTAGACGCGATTGGCGGTCAGCAGCTAACAGCTGATGCACCTTCTGGACTTTGTACGGAAACATCTTCAAATCTTGTACCAAAATTCGCTGTAGACACCGTCGACTGATACAGCGAATTTTGCGTGGCACGTCGTCTGGTCGATGTCGACGGCGCTTCCATGACATCCTCGGCTACAGCAGCAATATTCTCTGCAGAACGGCTACTCCGGGGTCTGCCACGCCTGGCAGCATCTCGTGTTGTGCCAGTCTCTTCGAGGCGAGCGGCTAAACGTCGCAGTGTTTCACCAGTAGGCGTTGGACGGCCATGAAATCTGCGACGAAATTCACGTTGTGCCAAAGTCACCCACCGATTATTGGTCAAATAAAAAGTCAGCAATATTCCGCGTTCTGGAGCAGTGTAGCGTAACATTGTTTATTAACGTGTATTTCGCATGTGTTTACTACACAAATGTCGAACCAGAACTAACATTAGGGGCCAATCGCAAAATTTATAGCACTTTCTGATAGGAGGATTACTTTTGCGCCACCTGTTATCAGCATGTTCTCTCTTATGCTTTCGGAGATCATGCGTTATTTTAAATGCGTAATTTTATTTATTTGAGGTTGCCTTATAGAAATACGAATTTTGCAAGTGTCCATAAGTTAATCTCAGCGGATAATAGTTTATAAATAAAAAACCATATAACGGATTATTCCAGCGTTTTTAAACATATTATTTCATGTTAATTTTCTTTTTATACGAACTTAAAGTTGCAAGTCTTGACAATTTAAAATTTTGAGTTATGCCACTCTTGAAGTGAGAGATTTGTACATACAAATTTAATCTCGTATACATTAGCCACAAAGAACTACAAAGTGCATTCATTGCGTACAGAAGACATAATTACCAAGATTACATCTCGCTCGAGTGGTCGCGATCCACCCTTTTTAATTCTCGAAACATGTTAATTATTGCTTGAAAAGGCAATCCGGATGTTTTGAGTTGTTGTGGCTGAGATTATGTAGACATTGTTAAATTACGTAGGCAAAACTTTATAAATGCATGTACGAGAAAAAATATATGTACATAGTATATACGAGTATGTATGCACAGTACGTTATATTCGAGAACAATTCAGAAAATTGAATCAAACCGCACATAACTTACGAAGATACATAGCTCCAGGCTCAAGGGAACAGTGCCATATTCCTGCTTCAGCTAAAAGTATCTCCGCTTGAATGTTATTCTAGAAGTCACATTTGAAGTTCTTCCAAGGAAGCAGTTGTTGCAGTTTTTTCACATCCAAATATTTTCTTTTGTAGCGGTCATAAAAAAAAAAATTTATAAAAAAAATAAAATATTTAAATGTTGTTTTTCAAAACGGAATTTTCAAAATTGTTCCCCACTCGAATAAAACACATTTTGATTTTTTTTTAATTTTGCTTCTCTCTCAAAAGATAAAGTAATTTGGAAAGAGAAATAAATCGATAAATCTTCCTAAAAATCGAAGAGTTTTCGTTTCAATGCATTTGTAGGTTAATACAAAATAATGATTTTTATACCCTCCACCATAGGATGGGGGGTATATTAATTTTGTCACTCCGTTTGTAACACCACTAAATATTGATCTGAGACCCCATAAAATATATACATATATTATTAATCGTCGGAAAACTCTAAGACGATTTAGCCATGTCCGTATGTCCAACAATCAATAATACTTGAGCTAGGTGGCTGAAATTTGGTACATATACTTCTTATATCAGCAGGTATATTGGGATTGAAAATGGGCAATATCGGTCCAATTTTGGATGTAGCCCCCATATATGACATCTCCCCGATTTAACTTCTTAACGTCATAGAGACCACAAATGTCAACGATCGGGCTGAAGTTATAATGAGTTTATTAGTACCCGTAACCATTCACGTGCGATCCATGGTGGAGGGTATATAAGATTCGGCGTGGCCGAACTTAACGCTTTTACTTCTTTTAAATTATATATATGTTGAATTGAATGGATAGGATAGGACTAATATTTTAAAATAAAACTATTATTAATAATATTGAGGATAATTAAGGAAGGACGATTCTCCCGTGAAATTAAAAAAGGAATACAATTTTAATAAAAACGTTAAATATCCGCTACGGGATTGCAACCCGTATAGCAAAGAACGTTTAATACTAATGGCGATTTCGTTTGTGGAAAAAATGTTACGCCGTCAATGTGAAATATTAGAAAATATTTGTCCTTCTTAATTCCAATTTTGAAATTTCCAAAAAATTTGCGGAAAGATCTAAAAAAAATGCTGCACTTCTCCCAGAAACGGAAACGCCATAACATGGGAATTTACGCTCTCCAAATTAGTTTTATTTAAAAATATGTTTAAAACTTTGCTGACTTTTTCGATTTTAAGTTTTAATTTGTTCTGCATTTCGAAATATGTCTTACAATTTAAATTGACATATGCACACGAAGAAAAATCGCCATTTTTGATACGTTTGAATTGAAAGAAAATATATTTGAAACCAAATTTTTAAATGCTTGGGAACAAATAAATTTTATTTGAAAATCATGATATTTTGTTTGGAAAACATATATTATTTAGAACAAAACAAGTAAGAAAGTTTCAGTCGGGTAAACCGACTAAGGTATACCCTCACTTTGTGAGTAATGTAATATTGAATATTACACGAATTATTCTGTCAATTTGTGTCACTTTGTGAGTAAAGTAATATAGAATATATATATATAATTATTCTGTCAATTTGTGTGGGAGCTACCAGAAGTGGTGTAACAAATACACCTATTTTTCGCTGATCAGTAGATACTTTAAATTCATTGCACTGCGCCGAATTAGAAGCGTTTATGTGCACTGGTATAAACGTTATGAGATATTAAATTGTGGTATGATTTGGCCATTTTGTGTGGGAGGTACAAAAAGGGGCATGGCGATAACGCCCATTTTTCACAGGACTATAGGCACTATAAAAACATTACACTGTACAAAATTTCAAGTATTATTATACACTTTTATTGATGTTATAAGCTGTTAACTTTTGGTGCAAAATGGTACCTTTGTATGGGAGCTACCAAAAGGGGCGTGGCACCAACGCCCATTTTTCTCTGGACTGTAGGCAACATAAAAGCATAACACTGTGCAAAATTTCAAGCATTTTTATACACCGTTATTAATGTTATAAGCTGTTAATTTTTGGTGCAAAACGGTGCATTTGTGTGGGAGGTACCTAAAGGGACGTGGCAACTTCGCCCATTTTTCTCGAGTTGATAGCGACTAATAAACTAATACTATGTGTGGAATTTCAAAAGATTAGAATAAGTAGTATAGTAGTTATTAAAGAATCAATATTTCACAACATTTTAACCCTTTGTGGGGGAGGTACTAGAAGTAATGGACCAATATGGCCCATCTTCGAACTTAGCCGGAGATAGAAAAAAATATTACCACATACCCAATTTGAAGTCAATCGGTTACACCTTTCGAGAGTTATCGTGCGCACCAGCCAGCAGACACACAGACAGACAGACAGACAGACAGACAGACGGACGGACATTGCTCATTCGACTTAAAATGACCCAAAACGGATTTCCTCCGAACATACTTAGGGTCTTAGATCACTCCTTCGATGTGTTACACTTTTTTCCGTAGCAAATGATATATACCCTCGTCACACTAAAGTGATGGTATAACAAGTAAGAAAGTTTCAGTCGGGTAAACCGACTAAGGTATACCCTCACTTTGTGAGTAATGTAATATTGAATATTACTCGAATTATTCTGTCAATTTGTGTGGGAGTTACCAGAAGGGGTTTATATAATACACCTTTTTTTCGCTGAACATTAGATACTTTAAATTCATTGCACTGTGCCGACTTATAAGCATTTATGTGCACTGGTATAAACGTTATGAGACATTAAATTGTGGTATGATTTGGGAATTTTTGTGTGGGAGGTACAAAAAGGGGCGTGGCAATAACGCCCATTTTTCACAGGGCTATAGACACTATAAAAACATTACACTGTAAAAAATTTCAAGTATTTGTATACACTGGTTTTAATGTTATAAGCTGTTAACTTTTGGTGCAAAAAGGTACCTTTGTGTGGGAGGTACCAAAAGGGGCGTGGCAACAACACCCATTTTTCCCTGGACTGTAGGCAATATAAAAGCATAATACTGTACAAAATTTCAAGTATTTTTATACACTGTTATTAATGTTATAAGCTGTTAACTTTTGGTGCAAAATGGTGCATTTGTGTGGGAGGTACCAAAAAGGACGTGGCGACTTCGCCCATTTTTCTCGAGTTGATAGCGACTAATAAGCTAATACTATGTGTGAAATTTCAAAAGATTCGAATAAGTAGTATAGCAGTTATTAAAGAATCAATATTTTACAACATTTTAACCCTTTGTGGGGGAGGTACTAGAAGGAGTGGACCAATATGGCCCATCTTCGAACTTAGCCGGAGATAGAAAAAAATATTACCACATACCAAATTTGAGGTCAATCGGTTACTCCTTTCGAGAGTTATCGTGCGCACCAGCCAGCAGACACACAGACAGACAGACAGACAGGCAGACAGACAGACAGACAGACAGACAGACAGACGGACGGACATTGCTCATTCGACTTAAAATGACCCAAAACGGATTTCCTCCGAACATACTTGGGGTCTTAGGTCACTCCTTCGACGTGTTACACTTTTTTCCGTAGCAAATGATATATACCCTCGTCACACTAAAGTGAGGGTATAAAAATATTAGCGAACTGACTTTCACAAATAAAATATGTGTTTGCACAAAAACGAAGTGTTTAAGAAGTTTTTCAAATATGTACATTGTTTTTAAAAAAATTTTAAAACTTTGCTAACTTTTTCGAGTTTTAGTTATATTTTTCCCTAGATTTCGTGTTATACTTTATAGTTAAAAAAATCAAAAACGGCATTAACTTTTGTTTAACAGCACCAATTTATAATTTACTAGCTGGACCCGGTCCACTTCGTTGCCCCAGATTTCAAATTTCCGATCCCGTCCATTTTTGGACCAATTTCAATGTTCCTACTTCGGCACTTTTTGTGTTTTTCTTCAAAAAATACGTGTAAAATATTTTTAACAGTAGAATATGCTTGTGAAAAATTCGTAAAAATCGGAGTCGTCATCGTATATTTTTTCTGAAAATCGTTCGGTTTAATATGGAATGAACGATATACAAAATTTCAAAACAATCGATAATGTCGATTTTTTTATTATGTGATTATCAAAATGCCATTACTGATTATTACCCTTTGTTAATATTATTCATAAATTACTACAGGGTGTTTACAATTTTGGTAAACATTAGTCTTGACAGTTCATATTTGGCAGTCGTGAATTAGAGACGTGGAAAATTTATTATGGAAAAATATTCGATAAACCAACGTGTTTTAATCGTTAAAACATGACAACACCGATTTTCATGGAAAAATCATAATGTGTGACGAGGCACATTTTCATTTGAGTGGATATGTGAATAAACAGAATAGTCGGTTCTGGGCAATGGAAAACCCTTTGCATCCATTAAAAGTGACAGTCTGGTGTACAATTTGGTCAGGAGGAATCATTGGACCTTACATCTATGAAAATGAAAACTGTCAATGGGGAGCGATATCGTGATATGATTGAAAACTTTTTAACGCCAGAACTGCATGCTTTGGGCTTGATTAACATGTGGTATCAACAAGACGGTGCCACATCGCATACAGCCAGGATTACAATGGAAACAAACAAAGTAGTATACTTCCCGACGGACACCCTGTATAATCAATTTTAATTTAATTTATATAATTTAAATTTGAACATATCTAAAATGGAGAATTTCCATTGTGTATATTTAAAATAGGTCCGAATCTGTTCCTGAATTTGTTAGTTCGATTGGATATATGTGACATTCACAATCTGGTGCGGCACTGTCATAGACCATAGCAAAATAAATATTAATATGCACATATTGTGATTCGCGACATTGTGCGTCCTTTGAGCTTCCAGCAGACATTTTCTACTGGGAGGAGAAAAAAAGGAAGTATAGTCGCTATTTTCTCGAGTTTTGGCATTTCCGTTTACTCTCTTAGTGCAGAAGCATAGATACCAAAATTGTTGAAAAGTTTTCGAATGTAGCGAAACTTTATCTGGTTGTGTCCTCAGCGATTCGCGTATAAATTAGCTGGTGTACTCGAAAGTTGTTTTGAAGATGCAAAAATTAAGTGAGCAGCAAGAAAAGTTAGATTCGATAAAAGTATTTTTTTATCTCTTTAGATGCATAGATTATAAAGTATGGGATGAATTTGGAGCACACATACGCTTAAGCATTCGAGTATTTTCCACAATTATGTATTTGTTAAGTTTTAACTTATTACAATTTCTACCGCAAACAAGTCATCCAGTTGCCCGATATTGTATTACAATTGAGTCAATAAACGTTGTAACATAAAATGTATTATATTAAACATTGTGTCACAAACTAACGAATGTGTACATTCAAATTGTTTAATAACTACACGGGGGAAAATCACTATTTTTGATATGTTTGAATTGAACGAAAATATATTTGGAACCAAATTTTCTAAATATTATATATTTGTGAACAAATAAATTTAATTTGAAAATCAAGAAATTTTGTTTGAAAAGCATATTATAATATATTCAAACAACATATAATTGTGAACTGACTTTTTAAAATAAAATATAGGTTTACACACAACCAAAGTTATTGTTCAAGAGGTTTCCCAAATATATTTTATTAAAAAAACATTTGTTTAAAACTTTACCGACCCTTTCGAATTTTAGTTTAAATTTTACCTGGATTTCGTATTATTCTTTATAGTTAAAAATGTCATGAGCAGCATTAGCTTTTGTTAAGCAGCACTAGTTTTTAATTTATAAATATTTCAAATCATCACTTTTTGCCAATCCATCAAAAAAGTCCATAAAATGGTCTTGTCTAAATGTTGGTCCATTTTACTAAAGGGCTTTCCAATGAAAGCTAGTAGACTTCGTTCAGAATTTGAACATCACGGATTCATGCCACCGTGCGAAACCGCAGTGGACTTTTGAAAGATGTTATGAAAATGCGCGAGTTATGAAAATCAAGTTTTTGTATATATGTAAATTACAAAATACATATGTGTAAGTTTTTATTGTTGGAAGATTGATTTGAAAAATACAAAAATTTTTATATCAATAATATAGACAATTTCATAAATGGTGTAGAAAGGGTTTTCAAAGTTAAGTATACAAAATAATTATTACAATAGAGTATGAAATAACGCTAGGTAAATTATAGTAACTAATACGTAATAATATAGATAATTAGAAATATAAGGAGAATATACGAAATATAAAAGCACACAAACATAATGTGAGGATATACGTAACTCGCGCGGAAGAATTTCCTTTTTTGGCATGTACACGGGAAAAATCGCCATTTTTGATATGCTAGAATTCAAAGAAAATATGTTTGGAGCCAAAATTTGTAAATATAACATATTTTTGTAAATATAATATATTTTTAAACAAATAGATTTTATTTGGAAATCAAGAAAATTAGTTTGGAACTCATATAAAAATATTAGAACAAAATATTTTTGCGAACTGAGTCCCACAAATAAAATATGTATTTACAAACAAACAAAGTTATTGTTTAAGATTTTTTCCAAATACATTACAGGTAGACCTCACTTGACACGGGGGTTACGTTCCTGGAAAATGCCATGTAAAGCGAAATCGTGTTAAACGGTACAAAAACTTGTTAGGTTAGGTTCATTAATTAAAAAACACGAAAAATATATTATTTTTTAATTTATATAGTCTTTTAGTTTAAACTATTGTTAGATGTACATTAAAAATAAACAAAAATTCAACTGTTTTTAATCCCCTCACCTTAGAGAGGAGGGTATATATCATTTGCTACGAGCCAAAAGTGTAACACATCGAAGGAGTGACCTAAGACTCAAAGTATGTTCGGCGGATATCCGTTTTGGGCCATTTTAAGTCGAATGAGCAATGTCCGTTCGATAAGACATATTCACTCTCTAGAGACCGCATTTTTTAACCGATCATGCCGACATTTGAATAAATGTTCATTCTATTGCATCCAATCATGCCTAGTGAAAATGATGCATATCGGTCCATTTTCTGATACAGCCCCAATATAAAGCTCCCATTTGACAAGACATATTTACGTTATAGAGGACGCATTTGTTATCCGATCATGACGAAATTTAAATATGTGTGTCTAGTGAAAATGGGGCATATCGATACATACTTTGATATAACCCCCATACGAGGGTCCCTTTTGATAAGACATACTCGTATTTACCCTCTAGAGAGCGCATTTTTTAACCGATCATGCTGAAATTTAAATATTTGTACTTTCTATTACATTCAAGCGTGATCACAATGTAATACAAAGTACAAATATATAAATGTCAGTATGATCGGTTAAAAATGCGTAAATATGTCTTATCCAAAGTACCTTTGTATAGGGGCTATATCAAAATATGGACCGATATACCTCACTTTCACTAGACATGATTAAATGTTTCTGTTACATTTAGCATTTGTATTGCACACATATTTAAATTTAGGCTTGATCGGATAAAAAATGCGCTCTTTGTACGGGAGCTATATCATAATATTGACCGATATGCCTAATTTTCACTAGGCACGATTGAATGTAATACACTGTACAAATATTCAAATTTCGGAATGATCGGTTAAAAAATGCGCTCTCTAGAGCGTAAATATGTCTTATCGAAAGGGACCCTCGTATGGGGCCTATATCAAAGTATGGACCGATATGCCCCATTTTAAATAGGGATCGTCCCTGGGTTGAGAAATAACTCTGTACCAATTTTTATTAAGACTGCTTCATATTTGCGACCTGTGGTGTCGAATATAAAATAGAACGGAACGCTAAACGTAGTGATACTGTTGTATGAACCGTACGTTATCTTAGTGATACCGTTCGTCGTGTTCTAAGAACGGTACGTTATCGTAGTGGTACCGTTCGCGAACAGTAACACTAAAAAAATGTTAAGTGTATTCTGTTATCTTGTAAGGGTTGCCATACTGTTCCGTTCGCGACCAAGGAACGGTACAGAACGCTAAGGAACCGATCCTTAGTGTTTTTTTCGGAACTCTGACCATTTTACACCAAAAGTTAACAGCTTATATCTTTAATAAGAGTACATACTTTAAAGTTATTCAATGAAATTTAAATTGATAATAATTTAATTAAAACAAAACAATAAATAAATTTACTAATATTTTTTGGGACTTAAGGTGGGGGATTCATTAGTCGGTTTACCCGACTGAACATTCTTACTTGTTTTCGTCATCACTGATTAAAGTTCTCGGTTTTGGGATGCCTCAATGCAGTTTTTTTTAATGAAGTTTTTTTGTTTGTGTCGACGTTGGAAAGATTTTTGTAAATTTGAAGATATTTTTCAAGATCTCTTTTAAAATTTAATTGCCTAGCAGTAGAAGGATCGATATTTGAGGAAAATGATCCTAGTTTTTAGCTAGACAAACAACTCAGGGGTGCATAATGCACAAAAGATTGAAATCAAATGCGGGACAAAGTAAATATGTAGAGATCATAAAGTGTTCATACATACAACTTGTTTGAAACATATACAGGGTGGCTGATATGTATTGCAACCAACTTCAGGTTGCTATCATTTCTAAACCGTTAGTCTGATAGCTGACAGATTTATTTCAGTGACAGTTCATTTTATTGTTTACAAGCTTACAAAAGCATTTTGATCTTTGGATTCAGAAAAAAAGTTATTCGTGATGGAATTCAAGCGTGATAGTGTGATTGCTTTATATTTGGGTGGAAAAACACAAGTGGCTATCGTTTGAGCCCTCCAGCATTTAAATGTGAATAAATCTTTTGTTTCTCGTACCATTGCTCGTTACCGTGATACTGGCAGTGTTGCATCGCGTCCAAAAAGTGGACGAAAAAAAAACGGTAACAACACCAGAAATTATCCGAAAAGTGAAGGCCAGATTTGATCGAAATCCACGCCGCAGTGGTAGAAAAATTGCTCGTGAGCTGAACATATCGCGAGAACGGATACAACACATATTAAAAAATGAGCTTGGACTAAAGCCATTGAAGTTCCAAAAAGTGCAAGAGCTCACCGATGCACAAAAAAAAGTTAGACTGGAAAGAGCCAAGGAGTTGCTTCGCTTGCACGAAACTGGCCAGTTACCGAATTTGGTTTTCTCCGATGAGAAGCCATTCCAAATTGAGCAGTTTGTGAACAAACAAAATGATCGGGTTTACTTGCCAAAGAGGTCAGCTGAAAATTTACACCTTCGATTGGCCACCAGAACTCAAGCGCCGCCGATGGTAATGGTGTGGGCCGCAGTAACGGCCGATGGTCGCTCCCCGCTCGTATTCATCGACCATGGGGTCAAAATAAATGCCGAATATTATCGGGAAAATGTCCTAAAGACAGTATTGAAGCCCTGGGCAGACAAACATTTCGGCCGCAGACCATGGACATTCCAACAGGACTCAGCACCATCGCACTCAGCACGCGTCAACCAAGATTGGCTTAAAAAGGAGGTTCCTCGCTTCATTTCTACCGCACAATGGCCACCAAGATCTCCGGATCTCAATCCGTTGGACTTTTGCGCCTGGGCCATTTTAGAGAGTAAGGTTCGCACTAAAAAATACCAAAGTATCGATCATCTCAAGACGGCGCTTCGCCGGGAATGGGCCAAAATACCGCAGAGCCACTTTCGTGCAGCGTGTGATGGCTTTGAAGGCCATAATTCGTGCCAAAGGTGGCCAATTCGAACAAATCTAAACTGTTTCTAAAATTGTTTCTAAAATGTATTTCCGACATCTTTTGCTTTTGAACAATAACATTTAAACAAAATTTAAAAAATATAGCGCTTTACTTTGTTGCATTACATATCAGCCACCCTGTATGTACATATGTATGCATGTAGATACAAAGAGTGTATGTTAGTGTCCAAACACCATACCGATCTACAACATTTTTCCGATACCGTGTTAGAACGAGGCTTTTATCGTGTTAAATAAAAATATGTCGCAAAAAGTGAATTGTGTTAGATCGAGGCAGTGCTATATGAAGTACGTCCTAAACGAGGTCTACCGTATATTCTTCGTTGACCTTTTAATTTAGATTTAAAAAATGTCTTAAGCAGCTTTTTTACAGCACTAAGTTTTCATTTACAAATTCTCCAAATTAACACTTGTTGTAAATCCATCAATGCAATTTGTCGTTACCCAATATTATACGATTTCAATTTTAATAAAATTTTACAAACATATAAAATATCTAAAAAAATTGAACATTAAATTTCTGAAAAACTGAAAACTTGGCTTTAAATTAAGGTGTTGATAGATTGCCAAAATACTTTAATACAAATTAATCGTTGTATCGGAAATATAAATAAAAAAAGTATTAGGATGGAAACATCGTTTTGATTAGAACAACATCCTCCCAAACATGTACTATTTGTTTGTGTCAATGTTTGAAGCAGAATATGTTTGGGACAATATACTAAAGAAAAGATTTTTTTCAGCGTGTGTGAATTGTAGGCCAATATATTTGGAAGCAACATTTTGAAAAATTACGAAGTGCAGATTTGAATTAATTTGGGGTTTGAAAATCGAGTGTTTTTTGAGAAACCTAAATATTTTTTTCGTAATATTTGGCCTTTTTGAACTCCATTTGAAAATAAAATACACTTAACAATACGAATGTCGAAATAGAAAATGTTCATGATAAGCGTTCAAAATGTATCTTTATTTTTGGGGGATGTTTTTATAATCGTACCATTACCACAACGCAAAGTGGGAGGAATTAAAAAAGGGAAATAATTCGTGCGTTTGGCGTACCAAAGTATCGGGATCTTGCATGTGCGAGAGCTGGGAATTGATACAGGAAATGCTCCATAGTTTCGATGCAGATATTCTTGTAAACTTGAGTGTCCTGTTAGAATACTCATCAACTTACTAGTTTCGATCTTGTTTAGTTTCAGTAGACTACTTGTTTTATTCTCGTTTGGCTAACCAACCCCACGGTATCTTTGTAGACATCAATGCCCAGTGCTTCAACTCATCCTTTGTGGCATCAAAAGGTTTAAAATTTTCCAATTTTTCTCCCTATGGTGGAAGGTATACGAGTACAAACAAATAATTTAGAAACATTGATAGTGATTGACAATAAACCAGTTTGGCATTTACATCCGTCATAGGCACATCAGGAGATTAGCTTCCCAGGAAGTTGTGATTCTAGTAAATATGTAATATTAATCCGTTTCGCATTTAAACAAAGGACAGCTTTGTATAATACGAATATTTACTTCTGTCGTGAATGTATAACTCTCATCGAAATGGCATTAAACTGCAGAGAAATTCAATCAAATCAAAACTTGGGGCGCAATGTGAACGTGCCAAGGATAATAACAATAGCAATGAAAGCCATACAAAGGACAAAGGACATAAAGTGAATGACAAACGTGATACTAAGGTACCCATTTGAGCAGAAAGCTCAGTTGTATTGCTACACAAAAATATCACGTTGAAGATATTGTCTATACGTGCAAACACACATACATATGTATGTATGTTTGCATACATAAAAAACAAAATTCGAAGGATTGTTACCACTTCCAATTGAATTTAGTACACACAATGGAGAATGTGAATGTGTAGTGGGAATTTCTTTCGGAAAGGATTTGGCTTTCTTTGATTCATTTGTTTATGTTTCTATTATGTTTTTAGGTTTTTCGCTTCGCAATACCTACACACAATTCTACAGTTTCCATTGTCAACATTTTTAAATCCGTTTGTGTACGCATGATGCTTTAAAGAGTACTATAATTGAATTCCAAGCGTACACGGAGCAATAAATCGCTTCTTTAGTATACATATTGTCCCAAACATATTCAGCTTGAAACATATACGTATATGTTTAGCCTACACTCGGAATATGTGATATTTGGCACACAAACATATTATATGTTCTGGGAAGATGTTGTCCTAAACTAATTTTTGTTTGCATACTAATATTTTTTTATTTGGATCTATTTTTTGAAACACGGTTTTATTTGCATCCAAGTATTCAATTCTTTAGAAATGCCGATAGTGATGTGAAATGAAATGCAAGACAAACCCGTTAGTGTTCATTACTAATAATATTATAATTAACTTTCATTAGATCAAAAGCTGGTTCATCAAACATTTTAAGTCAATTGACCCGCCTGTCTGTCTGCTGGTGCGCACGATAACTCTCAAAAGAAGTAACCAATTGGCTTCAAATTTGGTATGTGGTTGTAACTCCCCACAAATGGTTACAATTTGGAGAAATATTGACTATCTAATAACTTATATACTACTTATTCAAATCTTTTGAAATTCCACACATAGTATTAGTCACAACTACCTTGAGAATTTGACACGCCCATTTTGGTACCTTCCACACAAATGGACCATTTTGCACCAAAAGTTAACAGCTTATAACTTTAATAACAGTGAATAAAAACACTTGTAATTTTCTACAGTCCAGTTAAAAAATTACGTTATTGCCACGCCCCTTTTGGTACCTCACTTACAAAGGTACCATTTTGCCATTATAGCATAAATACCAATGCACCAAAGTATTTAAAAAACAAGTAAGAAAGTTTCAGTCGGGTAAACCGACTAAGGTATACCCTCACTTTGTGAGTAATGTAATATGGAATATTAAACGAATTACTCTGTCAATTTGTATGGGAGGTACCAGAATGTTTTTAACAAATACACCTATTTTTCACTGAATTGTAGGTTCTTTAAATACATTACACTGCGCCGAATTATAAACGTTTATTGCACTGGTGTTTGGTTATGAAATATTAAATTTTGGTATGATTTGGCCGATTTGTGTGGGAGGTACAAAAAGGGGCGTGGTGATAACGGCCATTTTTTACAGGGCTATAGGGACTTCAAAAGCGTTATACTGTGCAAAATGTTGTTGCATTTTCGGGCATTGGTACTCATGCTGTGAGCTTTGTGTGGGAGGTACAAAAAGGGCATTTTTCACAGTTCAAAAGACACTATAAAAGCATTACACTGTAAAAAATTTCAAGTATTTTTATACACTGGTATTAATGTTATAAGCTGTTATCTTTTGGTGCAAAATGGTACCTTTGTGTAAGAGGTACCAAAAGGGGCGTGGATATGACACCCATTTTTCACTGGACTGTAGGCACTATGAAAGCATTACACTGTACAAAATTTCAAGTATTTTTATGCACTGGTATTAATGTTATAAGCTGTTAACTTTTGGTGCAAAATGGTGCATTTGTGTGGGAGGTACCTAAAGGGGCGTAGCAATATGGCCCATTTTTCTCGAGTTGATAGCGACTAATAAACTAATGCTATGTGTGGAATTTCAGAAGATTCGAATAAGTAGTATAGCAGTTATTAAAGATTCAATATTTCACAACATTTTAACACTTTGTGGGGGAGGTACTAGAAGGAGTGGACCAATATGGCCCATCTTCGAACTTAGCCGGAGATAGAAAAAAATATTACCACGTACCAAATTTGAAGTCAATCGGTTACTCCTTTCGAGAGTTATCGTGCGCACCAGCCAGCAGACACACAGACAGACAGACAGACAGACAGACAGACAGATAGACAGACAGACAGACAGACGGACGGACATTGCTCATTCGTCTTAAAATGACCCAAAACGAATATCCGCCGAACATACTTAGGGTCTTAGATCACTCCTTCGATGTGTTACACTTTTTTTCGTAGCAAATGATATATACCCTCGTCACACTAAAGTGAGGGTATAAAAATGCGGTGTTATGCTTGAAAAGTAACTAGAGCACTGCGGAAGATGACGTTATTACCACGACCAGAGAATGAAGCCGTTTAAAGTGCCACAAATGTACGGACAATGACAGATTATTAGGCAAAGGTGTAGACGATTGCAAGAAACCCTTACAATTTTATATACATATTTAAAATATATTTTGTAAATATTTACATATTGCAGGATTGCCAATAAAAATATTTTATAGACAGTGGCCAATATTACAATCTGCAAATTATCTCACAATGACTCTTCTGCCAACGTTGCAAGACAACAATTTTATGTTCACACGGTTGTACGGTCACAGGGTTGCATTTTTCCGCCATTCGTCTATACATAGCTTAAGACGAAACAGGTTGTTTCCAGGAGAGACGAATCGACGTTTTAGTGAAATTTTAAATTTGTGTGGAATTACCTTGGTTTAAATAGAATGACCTCTACTGTTTTGAGCTTAACTTGATTGATTCTTTAGAATGGAGGTATTAATTTATATGTTATACTATTCTTTAATACTCCATTGATTTTTTTCCGAAAATATTTTTATCTCTATATGTACATAATCTAATAATAAATAAAAATCCTCTTATTTCCTTTAAAAAATAATTTTCTATTACTACCAATATTATGATTTTTAAGATATGTTAAGCTCCCGCTTGTGACAATAAACGAATCAAAACGAAAATCACTCACTTCCATATCGTCCACCCAATAAATGAATAGTGTATAATTTATTTGTCGTTTCGAGAAAATCATATTTGAAGTTTTTGTGAAATTGAAACTCGATATTATTATTTATTAATGAACAATTTCAAACACCCAATAACCCAATTTGTGAAAGTAGAATTTTTGATATAGAACCAATTGCGTACATTCTTAGAATGTAATAAAAAATAATAGTGTATATGCGTACACATTATTCTTCTATTAAGGGGGCGATATATCTGCTATATAGCTATTTGCTTATCAAAAATGTAAATTGTCTCTATCCATATTTTAAAGTTTTTCTATGGAACGGCAGCTGTGTTTCAGCCGATTTTAGCCGATTTTAGCCGCAAAGATCGGCGGCGGCTTCGGCTGATGAAAAAAGGTCGGCGGCGGCTAAAATCGGCGGCTCGGCTCGGCGGCTTCATACTCTGACCACGACTCTTTTGGGGACCACACACAAAATGGCCAAACCAACATTTAATATAGGGCAGTGCACATAAACGCTTACAATTCGTTACAGTGCAAGGTATTTGAAGTATCTACAGTTCAGCGAAAAATAGGTGTACTATTTGTTAAATTCACAGATTATTCCATATTACATTACATACTTACAATGTGAGGTTATACCTTAGTCGATTTAAAGTGAGGTTATACCTTAGTCGATTTACCCGACTGAATTTTTCTTACTTGTTTTAAATAACATTTATTTGATGATATTCAGAAACAATATTTGAGCAAATTAGTTCGCAAATATATGTATTTTGATGTAATAAATTAATATACTCGTATGTGATCCAAATAAATGTTATTGACTTTTAAAGTAAATAAAATTTATTTGTACCAAAATATTTATTATTTCCTCCGTGTAAACTCCTTTCCGACGAGCGTATTTATTTACATATACACATACATACATGCATACATACATATGCATAAAGAAAGAAACAAGCTGGATGACATCGTATCGCAACAACATAAAATTTGCAGTGTCTAACCTATCAAAAAATCGCATCTCTAGTAAATATATTTGCCGGAAATATGTTATTTTTAGAAAAATGTACTTTTCCGATATAAGCCCGAAAAAATACTAAAATTTATTTAAGTATTAAGTATAAATGTTTAGCGTACACTCGAAATATATTATATTTGGTACACACAAATATTATATATTTGGGAAAATGTTGTTATTTGGGAATATTATTTGCGAAACAAATATTTATTTGCATTTAAGTCAATTATTAAATACGAGTATATCAATACCTTAATTTTAAAACGAGTTTTATTTTTTTTTAGTAATTTAACGTTCATTTTTTCCGAAATTTTAAGTGTTTGTAAAATTCCTTTATAATTAAATGGTATAATCTTTAATCCTTTATAATTGAAACGGTATAATCAAGTGATGACTTGAAAAATTATTGCTACTTATGAAATTTTACATTTGTAAGTTTGAACTCGAAATCAGTGAAAAATTTTAAATAAAATTCGAAAAAATTGCAACGTTTTAAAAAGCTTTTTTGAACAAAATATATTTGGAGAAATTCCTTAAGAATAATTTTTTTTGTATATAAACACATATTTTATTTGGGAAAATTAGTTTGCAAATATATTTTGTTGTAATATATTAATATATGCGCCCCAAATAAATTTTATTGTATTTCTAATAAAAGTTATTTGCTCAGAAATATATAATAATTAAAAAATTGTGTTTCAAATATATTTTCTTTCGATTCAAACATATCAGAAAAGGCGATTTTGCCCCGTGTGCATTCCAAAGTATGTTAAGTAGAAATACGTACCTCTTCAGGAGAGGCGTTGCAAGTTTTATGAAATACTAGCTGACCCCAGCAGACTTTGTCCTGCCCGTTCTGTTTGGGATGCATTGGTTGTATTTATTGAGATTTTATTCAAAAATTCAATCATTTCGAGTTTCAGGAAAAAATCGCGGTTAAAATAATTCTAAAACATAGACGTCCCCGAACTGAACCTAATGTGCAATTTTTAGCCAATTCGTTCGTTGGTTTCAGAGGTCATGCGTTACTGAGTATACGCCCATTCTATGGTGGTGGGCATAAAACAAAATCTTTAAAACAGACAGGTGTTTATGTGTGAGATTTGATTGATTCAAAAGAGCAACATGTCCTGAACCGGATACATACATTGTTTATTTCGATTCAAACACGGGGGAAAATCTTCATTTTTGATATGTTTGAATTGAAAGAAAATATACTTGGAAACGATTTTTTTAAATATTATATATTTGTTAACAAATAAATTTTATTTGAAAATCAAGAAATTTTGTTTGGAACGCATATACTAATATATTAGAACATAATTTATTTGAAAACTGACTCTCACAAATAAAATATGTGTTTACACACAAACAAAGTTATTGTTTGAGAAATTTTCAAAATATATTTTTTTTAAAAAAGATTTTTAAAAATTTGCTGACTTATCCGAATTTTAGTTAGTTTTTTCCAATTCATCACTTTCTGTCTACCCATCAATGCAATTTATATTTACAAAGATTATACCATTTAAGTTTTAAATAAATTTTACTAACATATACAATTTATAAAAAAAAATTTGCTCTTTGAGCATCTGAAAACCAGAAAACTTGTCTTAAAATTAGGGCTTTGATGCATTGCCAAAATACATTAATACAAATTAATCTTTGTTTCGGAAATTCTTGTTCCAAATAAAAAAATATTGGAATGGGAACATATTTTTGTTTAAAACAATATCCTCCCAAACATATAATATTTGTGTGTGTCAAATATTATATATTTGGAGTGTACCCTAAACATATGTATATTTCAAGCCGAATATGTTTGGGACAATATACTACAGAAGCGAGTTTTTCAGTGTGAACATATCAAAAGCTGAGATTTCCCACCGTGAATTTACTGTCAAACAAGTAAGAATGTTCAGTCGGGTAAACCGACTTAAGAACCCCCTCACCCTTAGTCCCAAAAAAAATATTCGTAAATTTATAATTTTTTGTTTTAATTATACGGACGGACATTGCTTAAATGACTTCAAATGACCCAAATAGAATTTCCACCAAACATACCTGGGGTCTTAGTTCACTCCTTCGATGTGTTACACTGTTGGTTCGTAGCAAATGATATATACCCTCCCCTCTAAGGTGAGGGGATAATTACACATAGGAGTTTTGATATTTGAATGTTCACAGCATACCGAACCTAATTACATTGAATCGCGGAAATTTAAACCTATTACATAGATTCCTTTACATATATATATACATTGCAAATTATTTGTAAGCCATAAATTTGACATACACCTCAAAATTTTTCAAACATATTATAGTGAATATAATAAGATTAACATATTTTCATTCTATGCATTTTCTGAGGAACAGATTTCTTATTCGACAATAAAAAAAATACTTCAGCGCGCCAACGATATATATTTTCAATGAAACTTTTTTGTACCTTGAGGGAGACGTTGCGTAAAATTGTATGCAGTTGATGACATTTTACTTATGGTGATATCGATTTTGAAAAAAATGTTTCCCGTCGACGTGAAATACTAGGATATATTTGCACCTTTAAGTCGAAATTATGTAGTTCCTCGAATTAAACTTAAGGGCCTGTTTCTGTAACTTATTTTCGTTCGTCTACGGCGAACGATCAAAATTCTCTCAGCTATTAATTGAATTCTATACAACGCAGGTTAGAAATTTTTTAGGAACAAGCTTTTTACATGATTTTCTACAGACACAACGAATTATAAACTTCTGCTATTTATAGATTTCTCGGAATAATTGAGTGATTTTTGATCGTTCGCAGTAGACGAACGAAAAAAGTTACAGAAACAGGCCCTCACTCCAATGTTCAAATTCCCAAAATGTATAGAAAAGTGTTGTTTTCGGGGGAAAAAAGTGTAAAGAAAATGCCGCATTTGTTTCAGAATCGAAATCGCAATTAATTTCGAGCAAAGCCCCACCGCATGTGTTCATGTTACGTATACTTAACATTTATAAATACCAAAATCGATCATACGCATAATGGATCAGCCCAAGGTAAAAACAAGTAAGAAAGTTTCAGTCGGGTAAACCGACTAAGGTATACCCTCACTTTGTGAGTAATGTAATATTGAATATTACACAAATTATTCTGTCAATTTTTGCGGGAGGTACCAGAAGGGGTTTAAGAAATACACCTATATTTCGCTGAACAGTAGTTACTTTAAATACATTGCACTGTGCCGAATTGTAACCGTTTATATGGACTGGTATATTAACGTTGAGATATTAAATTGTGGTATAATTTGGCCATTTTGTGTGGGAGGTACACAAAGGGGCGTAGTGATAACGCTCATTTTTCACTGGACTATAGGCATTATAAAAGCATAACACTGTACACAATTTCAAGTAATTGTATGTTAACTTTTGGTGCAAAATGGTACCTTTGTGGGAGAGGTACCAAAAGGGGCGTGACAATAACGCCCATTTTTCAATGGACTGTAGGCACTATAAAAACATTACGCTGTGCAAAATTTCAAGTATTTTTATAGATACCAGTGTATTAATGTTATAAGATGTTAACTTTTGGTGCAAACTGGTGCATTTGTGTGGGAGGTACCAAAAGGGGCTCGGCAATAACGCCCATTTTTCACTGGACTGTAGGCACTATAAATGCATTACACTGTACAAAATTTCAAGTATTTCTAAACACTGGTATTAATGTTATAAGCTTTTAACTTTTAGTGGAAAATGGTGCATTTGTGTGGGAGGTACCAAAAGGGGCGTGGCAATTTCGCCCATTTTCCTGGAGTTGATAGCGACTAACAAACTAATACTATGTGTGGAATTTCAGCAGTTATTAAAGAATCAATATTTCACAACATTTTAACCCTTTGTGGGGGAGGTACCAGAAGGAGTGGACCAAAATGGCCCATCTTTGAACTTAGGCTGAGATAGAAAATATTATTAAATTATTAAAATAGAAAATATGTGGTAAATATTACCACATTCGAAATTTGAAGTCAATCGGTTACTCCTTTCGAGAGTTATCGTGCGCACCAGCCAGCAGACAGACAGACAGACAGACGGACGGACATTGCTCATTCGACTTAAAATGACCCAAAACGGATTTTCGCCGAACATACTTGGGGTCTTAGGTCACTCCTTCGATGTGTTACACTTTTTTCCGTAGCAAATGATATATACCCTCGTCACACTAAAGTGAGGGTATAACCAGTAAGGAAAGGCAGAAAGTCCCCCGGGCCGACTATATAATACCCTACACACCTCTCTAACGATGTAAAAAGGGGCATTGCGATAATACGGGCCTGTTATGAAATCACGCAATTTGGAGGGGTTCGAAAATCGTCCGATTTTGGTATAGTTGGTTTAAATTGATTGTTGTTTACTTTAAACAATAAATCGTAACATTTCCGAGCACCAATAATGATTTTAAAATCGATGGTGTTTTGAAATCACCGTGATTAAAATCGCGTGATTACAGAACAGGTCCGATAATTTGGCAAAATTGGTTTCGTTTCAGTTAACAAAGTACGTAAATCCACCAGTACAACTTCTATAGCGCTTTGATACCAAATCGGGAGGATCATATGTATATATGGGGGATATATAAAAATCTGAACCGATTTTCCCCGAACTTGGCAGTGTTCTTTCATGTATTTAAAAACCTATTGCTGCCGAATTTCGTACTGATCGGATATAAAATACAGTTTATACAGCACTTACATGGCAAATCGAAGTAACATATACATATGTATATGGGGGCTATATCTACCCAGCAAAATTTCTCATTACCAAATAATCCGACGAGTAAGCAAAGTTCGATAATTACAGGGTTGTCCATATTCGACGGACCCACGGACTCGTTGGGCCCATTCCAATCGACGAGGCTTGTCCGCAGGCAACAATCTTTGCGTCAATTGAATTTTGTACGGGAACAAATGCAAATCAACGCGAATAATCCGTTGTAAAGTGGACCGAGCCATGCCCAACTGCTGAGAACGGCGTTTTTGGGATGTTCTTGGGGACCTCTCAACACTGGCTCGTACGGCAGCGATATTCTCGGCCGATCGCCTTGGTCGACTTTTATTTGGCCTCTTCGGATTAGAAAGAGCCTCACCAGTCGAAAATTTTTCGTATAAACGCTTAATGGTGTTCTTAGAAGGCGCACTTCTCACATTTTTTAATATTTTAAAAGCACGTTGACTTGACTTCTTCTGTTGAATGTAAATTTCAACTATTTCAGAGCGCTCGCGTGGCGTGTATTGTTCCATGGTAAAAATCTGCTTGGACTGACGCTTCAAACGCGGTATGTCATTAAGCGATCTGACATCTCTGTCAAAAGTTATGGCGTTGCCAGATGGGTCCGTCGAATATGGGAGACCCTGTATTTAGCCACTTTCTCATTATTTTGACATGGGGATGTCATTGGAAGAAAGTACTTCCCAAAAGCATACAATAAAGTAGCGTAATAAGCACTTATGTGTAGCAAATACCACATAAAAATGTGCTTATATTTTCACGATTTTAAGTACTTGAATAATGCATTACCAATAAGTTGTAAATTAAGTACTTGATATGTAGAAATGGAAATTAAAAGTAATTTTTTGCATATTGTCGCGCATGTTTCTCGAAACAAACAATTTCCTCATGCCAGATTCGAATTTCTGAACCCAAACCCCGATGCGAAAAAATCTTCAATGGTCTAACATCATACGATATACGTTTGATATGATAAATTTCACTTTATTTAAGATTGCCAAAATGATTTTGACAAAGAAAAAGTCATTAGTGATAGGTCATTATTAATAAGGAGGAAGTAATGCTGCGAATAATGAGATGTCATTATTCGGTAATGCAGGGAATAATGACAGGCACTTACCAAGATTTTGCTGGGACTGCACATAACCGGGCAAAAATCGCCTTTTTTGATATGTTTGAATCGAAAGAAAATATATTTGGAACACAAATTTTTAAATATTATACGAGTATATTTCTGAACAAGTAAATTTTATTTGAAAATCAATAAAATTACAACAAAATATATTTGAAACCTAATTTTCTTTATTATTGTTTAGGAATTTCTCCAAATATATTTTATTAAAGAATATTTTCAATACAAAAAAAATGTTCAAGGTTTCGAACTATTCCTTCTGTTGCAAAGCATATATTAATATATGCGCTCCAAACAAAATTTCTTGATTTTCAAATACAATTTAATTGTTAAAATACATAATATAGGGTGATCCAAGTAGATATACTTTTTTCAATAGACTTTTTTGACAGATCACGTGTGAGTCGTGTCATGCTATCATGTTATTTTTGTTAAGTATTGTTTGGCATTTCATCATGGAAAGACTTACGCCTGAACAACGTTTACAATGTTATAACGGGTGATCCAAGTAGAGATACTTTTTTCAATAGCCTTTTTGGACAGATCACGTGTGAGTCGTGTCATGCTGTCATGTTATTTTTGTTAAGTATTGTTTTGGCACTTAATCATGGAAACCTGAACAACGTTTACGCGTGTCGAAATGCTCGAACGAGTCGTCGAAAATTGGACTCAACGGATGGACCATCTGAGACGTAGCAGCGGCCAACATTTGATAGACATAATCTTAAAAAAAAATAAATGCCAAAGAATGTTCTTTCAAAAGATAATAAACATTCCCCATTCAATTTGAATTTTCTGTGTTTTTTCTTTAAAATGGCAGGGAACCTTAAAATGGATCACCCTATATTTAAAAATATCGTTTCGAAGTATATTTTATTTCAATTCGAACATTTAAAAAATTATCATTTTCCTCCGTGTACACCAAAAACGCCCGAAGAACGTAGAAATTATTTTAAGATGTTTATACTATTAAAATTGCCAAGGACAATAATTGAAATTTTCGCAAAATTGAAAAAAAAGCAAATAAATTCGGCATGTAAAAAAACCATCCGGGACAATAAATTCAGCTCAATATTACTGTCTACGTGCACCGCGAATTACGCTATCAAAAAGAATTCACTCAAGCTTAACAAATGTTTGGTAAGCTATAGCGTTGGTTCCAATAGGAGCACATCAACGACACCTATGTATATGGATTTGTAGGCACATCAAGCCGCTGTAATCGGTTTTTTGGTGTTATTTAATTACAAAAAACAATTGAAATCGCATTACTAATAGTTATGAGCTATAATTGTTCACGAAAAGATCTCACATGAACAGTGCTTACGAAAAACTTTTCATCCATGTGTCCCTCGTATTTTTTGTAACTGAACCTTTGTAACCTTTAGAATGAATAGTTTGGCCACAACTTTTAAAAGAATGGATAAAGATATGAACATTTCTAGGATTTTTTTCCACATTTTTGAAATTTATGTGCTTATAACATTTGAAGTTTTTTTTTGGAATAATAACAATATCTTTTGGGAACAAACATTTATGTTTGTGGTTTATCTAAATCCATCAACTTTTGCACCGAAATCTGGGGCCAAATCACGGCATTCGATATCGAGTACTTTACGATCGAGATGTGTTTTTTATTATCATTCAAAGAGTATAACTTCTGTTGAATTCGAGTAGATTGTTTAAATACATTCTCATATATCATATCTGGATAGTTTTTAATTAATTCCAATCTTAATTTTTTCTTATTAACTAAAATTGAAATGGCTTTTCGATCGAAAAGTTCTCGATATCGAATGCCGTGATTTGGCCCCTGTGTACAATGTGAGAAAAGTGGCAACCAACATACATTTGTCCTAAGTATGTTAAACAATTTTAATGTTCTTTCTTCGCTTGAATAAAGCTATCAATATTCTAAGCTCTTGCCCAAGCGAGTATTTTCCTGGCAGTCTGATCAGTTTGACAACCACTCTTCTTCGGCCTCTTGGAGATGTCTGATTGTGGACACGTGTGTCACAGTTTATTATTTTATTACGGATTGAGACAATGTCCATATCTGAATGGTTGTGCCGACAGATTTTATATGCTAATAATAATACATGGGTGCCTGAGTGCGAGAACGTGTGCATACAGTAAGGGTGATGACAATTGGGGAGGAACGGGAGAAGCAAAAAAAGGAACAAAAGTAAATAAAACGCCTCTCCAATTTGTTGCCTTTGTGCACAATCAACACGTCTATTATTTGTACGGGGCTATGAAGCTGGATGCGTGGTTGCAATCGTCCGGCTGAAGCATTCATTAGAAGGGGGGTTGGAATATGGGTCGTGGTAGATAGATGACTCGCAGCCCTGACTATGTCGCTATGTTGATGCATGTCCTTGCACAGCAGTAGTCAAGTCAAGCACCCAAACAATTACTCTTAATAGAGATGAACACATCAATACATTTTGAATAATTTCGTTGCATTATTCCCATAAAAAAGTGTTTAAATTGCATTAGAAGTTCGTGTGGCGCCGGTTCCCGGTTCCCGGGTACAGGCATACCCGTACTGTACTTATTGTTGCTGGTGGCATTTGTTTGGCTATTGTCCTTGCGGTCCTTATTGTTATTGGAGCGGATTCGAATTGAATTCAGAACAAACAATTGTCAATAATTTTCGCGGTTATTGTTGTCATATTTACGGCATGTTTGTTGCCTCGTCCTAAGAGGGTTTGTGTTATTTGTCGTGATTTGCCAGTGTGTGTGTGTAATCGGGGGAGGCGGGGTGGTTCAATCTTTATTCGGTGATTCGGCTATGAGTTTTGATAAATAGAATTCCGTAATTTGCTGACGACACTCGGAGGCAATAAAATTCAGATTTTCTATATAATTTATGCAAGTTAATCACATTTAATGACCACAAGGTTCGTATGTGTGTGTCTGTGTGTGTGCGCGAGTTTGTAAAGTCGGATTCGACTCTGCTTTCGCAGAGTCATGTGAAAATGCTCAGTATCCAGTATCCTTAGTGAGCGAGAGCATACTTTGTGTGTGAGAAGGTTTAGGTGGGGGTATGTGTATCCGTGTGAGATTTTGACACTTTAAAGACAGACGTCTTGCTGGTTGATGTTATTGCGGTGGGTGACGGTGACACTGGCTGGGTGCTGAGCTGTACTGTGCTGTGCCTTTTGTGATTCCATAATGTGCACCATTGTGGCGAGATAAAGAAACGGAAATTAGTACGATAGCAGGATGTTGAACGTGCAGCACAAGGCAAGAATCGTTTGTTTCGAGAGCATAAAAAAGAAATATGTATAATGAAATATTCATTTTGCATGCGCAAAGTCGCACACACACACACACACACACACACACACACACATACATACATATGTACGACCCAAAGCGAGAAATAAACCCAAAACGAAGCCTTAATAAAGGAACGGAAACAAAGTACAATGCGAAAGGCATTCTAATGCTGTTGTCCTTGTGCTCACTGACGAACTCTTCCTCAGCATTGCGGCTTACACGGAGCGAACGAATGTAAATGTCGTAATCATCATCTTTGTCGTCAGTGCTACTTGATTACATTCCTCTTTCGCATAAATCCATTTTTTCTTCGGCTCACCCGCTCCCCCGCCCTTTACGCATTGCTTTGCCGCATCAGCCTTATACACCCGCCCAAATGACACCTCCCCCCCAACCCACAGATTATAAGTCAAGTCACAATCTATGTTGCGGATTAAAAAGTTCATTCCGAAAAGCAAATTCAAATCCAATCCGACAATTTATCAACTCCCAACAAAGGTCCTAATTACAAAGAAATAGGGCAAAAGCGCGGCGACCGTATTTAAAAAAAGATAATAAAGTACTTATAACTACAATAAAAGTTAATAAGACCTCCTTTTGTTGCCCTATGAAAACTCAATTTGCAATTAAAATAAAATGAAAATGGGAATGGGAATGAAAACGAAATGAAACGAAACAATAAAGTGAAAATGCTTCCCAAGATTTGCGTTATGTTAAACCACAAAATTAGCTGTGTTTGTTAGCCTCAATGCCGCCGCTTCATCTTTTTTAGTCGATTGGACTTTTGCTGAGAAGTGGCTGTTGATGCGGATGTCTCAGCATCAGCAGTACCCCCCTCTATGTAGCGAGGGGTGAGGGTGGTGTCGTTTTTAGTTCTGCCAATGAATCAGTTTAAGCCGTTTAAACCAATTACGAATAAAACAAAAGCAAAACAACATCTACCCAACCAATCCACAAATGGAAGAAGCATGACGGCATTTGTGAACACCGCTCATAGATATATACATATGTATTCTGAATACGACTGACTACATGCATACATACGAGTGTTATTCATATTATACATTAGAGTGGTTTCGCTTGTTTGAATAAAAAAAATGCATGTCTAATCTCATATGAAAGGTGGCATGTCATAACGTTCAGGGTCGTAGTATCCATGGACGTGAAGATACTATAACAGTACGAGTACAAAAAAAATATTCCTAAATTTATGTTTTTTTGTTTTAATTAAATTATTTTCAACTTAAATAGCATTGAATATCCTTAAAGTATGCACTGTTATTAAATGTATTAGCTGTTAACTTTTGGTGCTAAATAGTCCATTTGCATTAAGGGTACCAAAAGGGGTGTGGCAATGGCGCTCATTTTCCACTGAACTGTACGTACTATAAAAGCATTACACTGTACAAAATTTCAAGTTATTGTATGTACTTGTGTTAGAGTTATAAGCTGTTCACTTTTGGTGCAAAATTGTCCTTTTGTGTCTGAGGGTGTTCCAATGACGTCCATTTTTCACGGAACTGTAAGACTATGTATAAAAGCATAACACTGCATTTGAAGTATTTGTATGAACTGATATTAAAGCTATAAGCAGTTAACTTTTGGTGCAAAAAGGACACATTTGTATGGGAGGTATCAAAGGAGGCCTGGCAACTTCGCCCATTATTCTCGAGTTGATAGCGGCTAATAAACTAATACTATATGTGGATTTTCAGAAGATGCGAGTATGAAGTATACAAGTTATTAAAGAATCAATATATCACAAAAAGCTCTATAAAGAGTAGACCAACATGGGCCATCTTCGAACTTAGCCGGAGATAGAGAAAAAATATTACCGCATACCAAACTTGAAGTCAATCGGTTACTACTTTCGGGAGTTATCGGGACGGACATTCTTCAAATGACTTAATTGACCCAAATCGAATTTCCACCAAACATACCTGGAGTCTTAGGTCATGATATGTACCCTCCTCTCTAAGATGAGGGGATATAATGTGTCATAAGGGAGAAACTTTCAAAAGTGTCACAATGTCCACAAAAGCGATATCACTACGTCCATGGGTATAGTGGACATGGATTAGACCATTCAGTATGTAAGTTATCGAAATGTCCATGGACACTATGTCCCTGGACGCTATGACTTGCCAGCATATGAAAACAAATTAAGATCAATATCTAAAGTCTTTTTGGCGGAAATCATGGGCTGAAAGGCCTCTAATCAGGCGCATTTCAGAAAAAAGCAGACCTTCCTGACAGTCTAAAATGGAGATCTGTTGAATGTCTGCATAAAAGGCGTAACAACATAAACTGATATAACAACTGTTAGCATTATATGATATCTGTTTTTATAACCTCCACCATATGATGGGGGGTATATACATTTTGTCACTCCGTTTGTTACACCTCTGATTGATCTGATACCACATAAAGTATATATACTCGTATTCTTAATCGTCGTAAAATTCTAAGCCATGTCCGACTGTCCGTCCGTCGGTCCGTACGTCTCTCCGCCCGTCTGTTGTAATCACGATACAGTCTGCAATAGTTGAGCTAGATGACTGAAATTTGGTATAGATACTTCCTATAGCTGCAGGTAACTTGGGATTGAAAATGGGCAATATCGGTCCATTTTCTGATATATCCCTTAGCATCTCCCCGATTTGACTTCTTAACGTCATAGAGACCAGAAATGTCAACTGATCGGGCTAGTAGTCCTTCCAAAACTAAAATTTCAACGAATTAGGTTGAAATTTGGTATAATGAGTTTATTTGTACCCGAAACCATTCACATGCGATTCATGGTAGAGGGTATATCAGATTCGGAATGGACGAACTTAATTTACGAGGGTTGCTATGTATATTTCTGGCCTAGGCAACACTAAGTGTTGCCTGGTGCCATCTGACTTTTCCATTGGAAAGTTTGATATTTTGTAGCATAAACGTACTCAGAACGTTCTGACATACGACCATCATTTGTGTTGTTTACAATGACTTGAAAAAAATCAATTTGGCAAAAAAATGGAATTAACTCGTGAACATTTTCGCGCGATCATTTTTCACAACTTTCGACGTGGATTATCACGACAAGAGTGCATCGATGAACTTAAATCTTTGTATGGCGATGAAGCACCATCCTATAGCACTGTGAAAAACTGGTTTAATGAATTCAATCGTGGCCGACGCTCGCTCAAGGACGAAGGTCGTCCAAAAACGGCCGTTGTGCCAGAGAACATTGATGCCGTGCGTGAACTGATTATGCAAGATCGTCATGTGAAATACCGTGAGATAGAGGCATCCGTGGGCATTTCTTCCACCAGCATACATTCGATATTGCATGAACACCTGGCCGTAAAAAAAGGTGTGTTCTCGTTGGATCCCGCACAATTTGATAATCGCTCAAAAAAAGGCTTGTGTCGATTGGTGCAAAGAAATTTTGAAAAAATACGATCGCGGTGCTTCAGAAGACGTTTATAAGATCGTCACAGGTGACGAATCTTGGATCTATGCGTATGAGCCCGAAACAAAACAGCAATCGACCGTGTGGGTCTTCGAAGACGAGCCAAATCCAACGAAAGTTGTTCGTGGAAGAAGCACTTCGAAGCAAATGATCATGTTTTTTCGGTATAACCGGTCATATGGCCACAGGGCCTTTATTGGAACGTAGGCCGATCAATTATGAGTGGTACACAACTGTCTGTTTGCCAACAGTGTTCGAAGAAATAAGGTGAAACTATAAGAGATGACGGTGAATTTTGCATCACGACCATGTGAGCTCTCACACATCAGTTGAAACAATGGGCTATTTGAGCACTCAAGATGTCGAATTGATCGGTCATCCGCCGCACAACCCTGATTTGAAACCCAATGACTTCTTATTCGCTCAAATCTAGAAAATGCGCCCGAAGCAGCTGTTAAAGCGTTCAAAAACCATGTTTTGGAGGTGAATTTTCTCACACAATGTAAACAAAACAATTCGCGCTCAAATGACATAGCGTTCTGAGTGAAGTTATGCTAAAAATTGCATACTTTCCAATGGAAGTTCCAGTTCTCATCTGGCAATACTAGTATTGCCAGGAACCGAAATATAAATAGCAACCCTCGTACTTGTTTTTTGTTTTGTTCTTACCTGCTCTTACCTTCATCCCTCTAAGCACATATTCTTTTCTATGTACGAACCACTCGCTATTAAATTCCCTCCGCCTTATTTTAGAAGGCCTGTTTCAGGATATCTAACGGAAAGCTTCTACTTTGGAATTTGTATAACGGGATAATTCGTTTCTTTTCGTTGTTATTGCTCTTTCATATTGAAGTACATTGCACGACGAACCACTCGATGCTGCATTCCCTATGCATTCTTTTAGAAGGTCTGTATCAGGCTATCTAAAAGGAAGCTTCTATGATGGAATTTGTATAACGGGATAATTCGTTTCTTTTATTGTTGTTGTTCATTCATTTGTTGAGCTGGACGACGAACCACTCGCTCTTTCATTCTCTCCGCATTTTTTAAAGGCCTGTATCATGCCTGATATTGGCATACCTGGAACTGAACATAAATCATGAATTGTGCAGACCTTATATAAGGAAGTCCTTGCAAAGTAAGGCCTTCAATATGTATTATATATGTAAGGACTGTCAATTTCCGCCGATGGGAGGCTTTAGGTGTACATTCAGTCCATGTTGTGACACTCTAATATCCATCCAAACGTGTAGCATCAGAGGCGTGAACGCCACTACATTCCATACCATTCCATTCGCACTCGTATGTTTGTATGTACGTACGTGTGGGTGGTGCATATTCTACATTGTGAATGTAAACTCAAATGGTACAAATGGTATTTGGAAGTTGTTGTATGCGCTTATCTGGGAAGAACACACGCCATATCTTTTGCATTTAAAAGCTCTGGCATTGTTATTGCGATGCGCACGCGATTTCTCGTTTCTGCCGTTGTAGACTCACTCACACAAACACCAGCCACACAAGAAAAGTACAATAGCTCGTATTAGTCCGAAATCATAAACCAATATTTTGTCGCTGTGTCACAATTTTCTGGAGTGCTGAATGGGGTTTAGGAATAAAGGAAGAGTGGAGTTTAGGAATATATGTATAAGTGTGAACCGAAACAAGTTAGAAAGTTTCAGTCGGGTAAACCGACTAAGGTATACCCTCACTTTGTGAGTAATGTAATATTGAATATTACATGAATTATTCTGTAAATTTGTATGGGAGATACCAGAAGGTGTTTAGGAAATACACCTATATTTCGCTGAATAGTAGATACTTTAAATATATTGCACTGTACCGCATTGTAACCGTTTATATGGACTGGTATATTAACGTTGAGATATTAAATTGTGGTATAATTTGGCTATTTTGTGTGGGAGGTACAAAAAGGGACGTGGTGATAACGCCCATTTTTCACTGGGCTATAGGCATTATAAAAGCATTACACTGTACAAAATTTCAAGTATTTTTATGCACTGCTATTAATGTTATAAGCTGTTAACTTTTAGTGCAAAATGGTGCATTTGTGTGGGAGGTACCAAAACGGGTGTGGCAGTAACGCCTATTTTTCACTGGACTGTAGGCACTACAAAAGCATTACACTGTACAAAATTTCAAGTATTTTTAAACACTGGTATTCATGTTATAAGCTGTAAACTTTTAGTAAAAAATGATGCATTTGTGTGGGAGGTATCAAAAGGGGCGTGGCTACTTCACCCATTTTTCTCGGGTTGATAGCGACTAATAAACTAATACTATGTGTGGAATTTCAGAAGCTTCGAATAAGTATAATAGCAGTTATTAAAGAATCAATATTTCACAACATTTTAACCCTTTGTGGGGGAGGTACCAGAAGGAGTTGACCAATATGGCCCATCTTCGAACTTAGCCGGAGATAGAAAAAAATATTACCACATACCAAATTTGAAGTCAATCGGTTACTCCTTTCGAGAGTTATCGTGCGCACCAGCCAGCAGACAGACAGACAGACAGACGGACGGACGGACATTGCTCATTCGACTTAAAATGACCCAAAACGGATATCCGCCGAACATACTTAGGGTCTTAGGTCACTCCTTCGATGTGTTACACTTTTTTCCGTAGCAAATGATATATACCCTTGTCACACTAAAGTGAGGGTATAAAAAGTGGTAATCGGCCACATACGAGTATATTCCGCATATATAGTGATTTAATATTGTAAAAATGTAATTTGCAATATTTAGAATTATTGGATTTATTAGTAAATGCAATGACTTAGCATTCTTTGGACGTATAATGGCCTACGTAGCGCAATGGATAGTGCGTTAGACATGGATTCCGATGTGCTGGGTTCAATTTCCAGCCAGAGCACTGAACAAAATTTGACATAATCAATTAATGTTTTTATAATGATTAGAGTTTATGCACTCAGACAACTTCTGCAATATTTTTCAAATATTTTTCAAACACTAATGGCCTGTTTCTGTAACTTAAAAATTTACTTTCGTTCGCCTGCCAGACGACAAACAGCTGATTTGGGTTTCACTAACTACCATCACAACGACAAGTCGCACGATAATGAACTCGTACGAAAACGTAATCATTTCAGTGTAGATTTTGGTTTCTCTATCTCTCTTTGCTGTCATCTGGGCGAACACAAATGTCAGATCGAGTCACGTTATTTTATTTGTCGACTGATAGGAACAATGACAAAAAAAACTTTATTAAAAGCAAAAATGAGTAGATATTAATATAATTATGGAAAAAACTATTAAATATTAATACAATTGTATACATATTTAAGCATAAAAAAGTCAACATTGACAACTCGCTAAGATGGAAAAAAATCATCAGTGCACAATGGGAGAGACGTGAGAGAGAGAGAGAAACAAAGGAGAGTCTTGATTCAGCTCAGCTGACCCACCCAGCGTTGATTTTTTGGGTAAAGAGTACAGAGGTGTATTTGCTAAGGTCGACCATATGAAAATGTGTGCTTTTTTAAACCGGAAGTTGTGAAATTATTGATCTGGAAATTACATCATTTCACAATTGGTAAATTGCTAACGTCATTGACGTAAGGCCAGGCGAACGAACGAACGAACCTTAGAGAAACCAAATTTCTAACGAAAGTGAGTGACTGGTTTTCGTTCGCAGAGACTTTCGTTAGAAATACAGAAACAGGCCGTAAGTGTTGCCTGGCGCCATCCGACATTTCCATTGGAAAGTTTGACATTTTTTAGCATAACTTCACTTCAGGCAAACAAATTTTGGTGTACCACTCAGAATTGACCGTCCTACGTTGCTCAAGCGGAACAGTCGCCACATGACCAGTTTTGCCGTAGAAACAGGCGACTATTTGCTTCCAAGTGCTTCTTTCACGAACAACATTCGTTGGATTTGCCCCGTCTTCGAAGACCCGAATGCTCGAATGCTGTTTTGTTTTGGGCTCACACGCATAGATCCAAGATTCGTCACCTGTGACAATCTTATAAAAGTCTTTTGAAGCACCGCGATTATATTTTTTCAAAATTTCTTCGCATCAATCGCCACGAGTCTTCTTTTGAGCGATTGTCAAATTGTGCGGGATCCAACGAGAACAAATCTTTTTTACGGCCAGGTGTTCATGCAATATCGAATGTATGCTGGTGGAAGAAATGCCCAAGGATGCCTCTATCTCACGGTATGTCACATGACGATCTTGCATTATCAGTTCACGCACGGCATCAATGTTCTCTGTCACAACGGCCGTTTTTGGACGACCTTCACGACCAGCTTTTCACAGTGCTATATGATTGTGTTTCATCGCCATACAAAGATTTAAGTTCATCGATGCACTCTTGTCGTGATAATCCACGTCGAAAGTTGTGAAAAATGATCGCACGAAAATGTTCACGAGTTAATTCCATTTGTTTGCCTAATTGATTTTTTCAAGTCACTGTAAACAACACAAATGATGGTCGTACGTCAAAACGTTCTGAGTACGTTTAGGCTAAAAAATGTCAAACATTCCAATGGAAAAGTCAGATGGCGCCAGGCAACACTTAGCGTTTCCTAGGCCAGAAATATATATTGCAACCCTCGTATATTAATAGTTTATTAGTCGCTATCATCTTGGGAAAAATGGGCGAAGTTGTCCATCCTTTTTGGTACCTCCCTAAATTTGGACTGTCTCAATATCTCAATATCCAATGAAATGTACTTTGGAAGACATTCTGCAAATATCTGAGGCAACATAAGCGTTTCTAGAACACAATGAATTAGGATATAAAATAAATGTGGTTTGCATATTAACAAAAATTTGACCTTAAAGTCTAAAGGCCCAACTATAATACGCATAAGCTAACTTAAGTAATTCCGTACTGAATGTGCGTTCAGTTTCGCACCTTGCGTAAGCAAATGGGTACTGAGAGAGAGCTGAGAGAACTTAACGAAAAGTTCACGTAAGTACATTATGGTTTGCCGCATATGATTTATATGTACTCGCACAGTTGCTTAAGTTGGATTAAGTCAGCTCATGCATATTATAGTTGGGCCTTAAGAAATGAAAGTTTTAAGCTCCAAAATATTGAAAGTTGTATGGCATTTTTCAACAAGCGTAGACAAATTTGATGCAATTCCATTCCGCAAATGTAGCACATTTACTTATATGTAGTATAAAATTGTCAACACGTCTGGAATAATAAATTTAGACCGAATAATAAATTTAGACCGAATTCTCAGTGAATGCATGTATATCAAAATCTAAAACTCGACTTGAAGTTTTGTGAAAACCACAGATATTTTTCGATGAATATTTTTGTCTAAAAATTTCCAAAAATACCATTTTCAGGGTAACGAGAAGAGATAGGAATTCGACCATTTTGTCCTTATGCATTTATTTCTGTTACGTGTATGGACTATAGCTCAGTGAAGTAAATGATATTCCAGCAAATGTTGTCCTGCATTTCATAGCCATTTTAGCAAATTAAGCAGAACTCCACCTCATAATACTTTTAATATATTTTATTTATAAACTGATTAATTTCGTCAAAGTATTGCAGGAAACCTATTCTTATGCAAACAATAACATTTTGGAAACAAATTCTTCTCTAACATCTGACGAAAACCAATTTGGCTTGATTTCGGAATTTTTAAGACAATTAGAAAATATTTTACCAAATGAAAAATTAAACCGTAAACATAAATATGTTCTTAACTGCTTTGCAGGTTAAGAACATATTTATGTTTATATTGTTGTCTTTCTGAGGAATCAGCGCGATCATGGATCAGCTCAAAAAATAATTGTTTTGAGTTGTGACGTTCTTTTTCTAAATGATTTAATTTAACATATTTTTTTTTAATTAAAAAAAAAAATATTTTAAAAATTAAAAAAAAAATCCAGGTGTTATAGCATCTGAAATCTGAGAAAATAGGAAAATAAAGGGCGTACGTTTCGAGTTTTGTATTTTCGGAACGCGTGGACGGATTTTTACAAAAGAAGGCTCATTGTAAAGGTCGTAAGTTCTTTTTTTCAAAGCAGTTGTTGTTGTTGTTGTAGCAGCTTGGAGACGCTGAGTTGATAATCCTTAAGTCTATTTCTATTACAGACTTCGTTCCGGCATATATCCGATTATCGCGGGAACCTTATGTTGTTTTCATCCACTCAATGTTGTCCGGTTGTAAATTAACATTCGTCTGTTAATATCAGGGAATGGATGTTATTTGAGTGTTGCCGTTTCTATTCTCCACTAAAAGCGAAACGGCAACACTCAAATAACAGTGTTGTTCAAAGCAGTGATTTATGTTCGCGTCGTTAACGTTTTTGAGTACATCCGATGCATCAGCAAATTTAATTTGCTTTTTACACATCAATGACACCAACATAAAATTCTGTGAAAAATATAGTTATGTAGCCCCATACATATATTGTAAATGAACGCCCGTCCTTCAGCCCCGTTCTTTTTCAAAAAAATATTTATTAGGAATTCCTGAGATGTGAACATTGCATTTGTTATATTTTAAAAACGCGTTTGTGGATTTATACAAATTAGAGCTCTTCTTGAAGGTCTTGACTAGGACATCCTCCATATATGCGAAAATTCGGCAATATTTGCAGATAAATTTTTGCTTAAAAACTTCAGAAATGGAAATTATTTTTTATTGAAATTATTCTGTCTATTTTGTAATTTCAATATTTATCATAGTTTATAAAGGAAAATCATTGGAATTTTTTTGTAAATATTGTTTTAAAAAATAACGAAGCTGAACACCATCTTGAAATTTGTAGCGTCAGTTAAGGACAAATGAGGCTACAGGTCTATATTTTTCTCAGAATTTAAGGTTAAATTAAAATGGTAAATTTTAGATATTAAACTCTAAAATTTTGTAGGAAATTAATTTTGATTTTTTTGATGTTACTTTAAAGTACAAGTCAAGACCTTACGGACGAGCCATCCTCATCAAAATTCCGTCCACGCGTTTGCATAATACATAACTTCCAAAATACACCTTTTCAGATATTTTCCCAAATTTTTCAGATTTTAGATGCTATAACATCTGAAGAAGAACTGTGGTTATTTTCTCGCCAACTACAAGATGATTCATTCATTTCCATATTAAAACTCATATACAATTTTTCAAGACAATCGCCAATGTCGACCAGATTTTTTTTTCCAAAAATCGTTTGGTTCGATATGGAATGAACGATATATGTATGTATATGTTCTAACATATTTTCTTGTTTTGGTATTGCTTCAAAGACATTTTTTTTTGTTGATATATAAAATATATATTAGATAGGGTCGATGCCCAACCAAGAAAAAAAGTTGCGTTTGTCACCCCCTAGATTTCAAGAGTATTCAAAGACAATTTCAGAAAATATTTTTTAATTTTTTGGTGCACCCTACATACCGTCCTTTTAGTTTTCTTTATCCTGTGTTGCTATTTGAAGTCCGATCGTAACGGGATGCATATCGTTGTTCACGTTTTGGAAAGGGCTATATTTCTTCCACTGGCCATTTTTGAATTCGATAATTGACCTCTGTTATATCATGCATTTAAAAATAATTAAACTTTTGTCTTTAAAGTTTTATTTATAAACAAAAAAGTTACATAGGGTTCAAAATTGTAAAATATATGCTGGAGTCAAATTCGACCAGTTTCTTTTGACCTCGTTTTCTGTCTCACTCACACACACATGAATAACCCAATGCCAGAAACGCACAACCACTATGGCAGTTCGGTCCAGCATCAACAAACTAAATTTGCGGGATTCTCTAACAAATGTTGAAGCTTTCTAAAGGAAGAACAAAAACACTTTGTTTTCCGACTCAAACTCCACTAAAATATAATTTTTGCCACTGACTCCATATTTATTATCCTATATTTACGTGTGATACCTCGTGAAAATCAAATAACTGAAGTCACTAGTAAATTTTTACCTCGGATTCCAAACTGAAGTATGGAAGAAGTGTTGTCATTGTCAAGAGATAATCATCGACGTATCATACTTAAAGATCACACTAGGTTAAATCAGGAATTAGTGGAAACAGTACTATTTTGGTGGAGTGTAGAGTGAATGGGAAAACAATGTGATTTTATTCTTAAATTATTCCTTAAAAAAGCTTCAAAATTAGCTGGAGAATCCCGCAAATTTAATTTGTTGATGCTGTAAAGAACCGCCGTAGTGGTTGGGTGTATGTGGCATTAGGTTATACATGTGTCTGTGGGAGAGTGGATCATCTCTTGAAGGGCTACTTTTCTTCCATACGTCACTTTTGATTTTTTACCAGATTTATTATACATAAAGGGTGGGCCATTTAAAATTTTAATTACCGATTACTTTGACTTGTGATTTGAGCCCTTTGGATTATTTTCTGTGAAACCAATTAAGGATAAATGCTATGCAAAGCATTCAGATACATGAAAAGCGTTGATACATGAAATCTAATAGTGATTTCGTTTGTACAAAAAAATTTGAAATTTTTATACATTTTACACTGAAACCGTATTTTTAGGTTCGTTTGTAAAAATGGTGCAGCCTTATGAACGGGTTTTGATTTCGTTTGTAAAATTATTACACACCGCAAATGCGAAAATATCGCATTTTCCCTACTCAGCCCAGTCCACGGTGTGGAGTGTTGCACCGTCAAAAAGCAAACTTCAAAACCAAACTTAATTGAAAGCGTACATTCTTAAAGCTAAGTACACACGATTTGTAGATCGGACAATATTGCCGGAAAAATGCAACCCTGTGAATTTACAACCGTGTGAACATACAATTTTTGTCTGGCAACGTTAGCAGAAATCTGTGCGTAGTTTATGCATGTGACAACGGCGTCATTGACAGAAAAACATTTTATTGGTAACCCTGTCTATAAAATAATTTTATTGTCAATCCTGCACATAAATACTTACAAAATATATTGCAAATATGTGAAATTATAAGGATTTCTTGCAATCGTCTGAACTGTCAATTAACCTTTGCCTAACAATCTGTCATTGTCCGTACATTTGCAGCACTTTAACAGGGTTGATAACGTTGTCCGATCTGGCAATCGTGTATACTTAGCTTAATGCACTATCAAATGGTTGCGCTATAATGTAGGTATGGGTTTTACAAAATGCGAAATTAGCAGTGGGTGCAGGGGGAATTTTTGAAATGTAGCAACATGATGTGATTATATTTTTTTTCAGAAACGAAATCACCATAGGTTGCCATTGAAGAGATTCGACTCGAAACAATAGAATATGTGCTGAAAAATTGTGTTGAGCGGATGAGCTACTGCCGAGCCAGTCTTGGTAGTCATATGAATAATATTGTGTTGCATTATTAAATGACAAAGCTCAACATTATGTTTATAGCCGATTCAAATGGCCCACCCTTTACTTTCCTTTTACGGTTTGCATTTGTCTTCATATGCAAATAAGTTATAGGGAATTATTAATAAAATGTTATAGACATGTTTAAATTGCTTGAACATCATATTTAACTTTTTTTATACTTAAATTCTTCCTTAAAAAAGCCTGAAAATTAGCTGGAGAATCCCGCAAATTTAATTTGTCGATGCTGTAAAGAACCGCCGTAGTGGTTGTGTGTATGTGGCATTGGGTTATACATGTGTCTGTGAGAGAGAGTGAGACAGAAACGAGACCAAAAGAAACTAGTCGAATTTGACCTCAGCATATATTTTACAATTTTGAACCCTATGTAACTTCTTTGTTTATAAATAAAACTGAGTACTTCAAAGACAAAAGTTTCATTATTTTAAATTGCCTTTGTTATTGTTTCAAAATAAGTCCACATTAGGGGGGTAGAAAACGAGATAACAGAGGTCAATTATCGAATTTGACCTCGGGGTCAAAAATGGTCAGTGGAAGAAATATAGCCCTTTCCACAACGTGAACAGCGATATGCATCCCATTACGATCGAACTTCAAATAGCAACACAGGATAAAGAAAACTAAAAGGGCAGTATGTAGGTGCACAAAAAAATGAAATTTTTTTTCTGAAATTGCCTTCGAATAATCTTTAAATCTAGGGGTGACAAACACAACTTTTTTTATGGCCCTACCTAATATACATATATGTATATTTTGCTGCTTTGTTTTTGTTATTCGACCTTTTTCTTAATTGTTTTTTTCTCATGTTTTTAAAAATTAAGCTCGAGGTCTTTGTTGTTGGTTTATTTATTTATTATTTTATTCGAATAGAAATTTAAATTGATTTTTAAAACAAGAACAAAAACACATCTTTATACATATATAAAATCCATAAGAGCGAATGGGTTAAAAATTGCACAATAGGTCAATTTTGGGGTCCAAACTGTGTCCGCCTGACCTTCCTTCGGCCAAGATTAAAGATTTTCTCCTCTGAGGTGTGTGCATTATGACGCTTTTTTTTAGTTATATAACGTCCAGGGACATTATGTCCCTGAGCGTTATGACATGCCACCAAATAAACACAGAAACATGTTTCAATATGGCCTAGTGTATGTTGTTATCGGCACATTTAACTGTTATTGTTGCCATTGCTTCTTACGACGAAAAAACATACAGCGATGCTGAAAATCTCCCTCCGTTCTCTTATTTCAATGTTTTGTATTTAGTACTTTATTTTATATCCACACACATCATGAGTCCGTCCCCAAACCACATTCGTTCAAAGCCTCAAGGACTTAAGTATCTATTTCCCTGGAAGAATTGAGAATACTCGTATCTTACACCACCATCACCACATGTTTCCTACAGATGTGTAAGCGTTTTGTTTGACACATTTTCCTATGGTGGATACGGGGCTACAGACAAAGTTTTGAATGCTTTATCCAGACGACTTATGTAGATGCAACTATACATAGGTTGCAAAACAAATATCAGTAATTTTACTTGCGGCACAAGACACGGCCCGGATGTTACCGGCCTACGTGGACGCTAGTTTGCTATTCCTGCACACAGAGCAGTGAATGCGTCGTTAGTTTTCAATGTTGTCTTCGCCTTGATTCCCGTCCGTTAAGTATTGTTTTGGCTGATTCCTGCGTATCTATCCTTATTTAAAAAGGATAAAAAAGAAGTGAGCACGGAGCATGGTGGCTTGGTGACTACGAGTACTTCGCTTTCATTCGGTTGGTTGCAGTGGCTCTGCCGAATCACAGGACCAACAAGGACTGAATTGTTATGCATGCAAAGCGCATTTCGCGTCCTCTAATTGCTTCTTTGTGTCCGGCAATTATGCGCCAACGTTTTTTACGTAATTGGTCTTTTGTACCACTGCCGCCAACATAAAATGTATTTAATGTTTTCGCTTGCACTGCATTTGTTTGTTTAATTAATTGTGTCCATTGATATGGTTCTATGGGCATAGATGTATACAATACTTGCATTCCTGGTTGTATGAACACATATGTATGTATACAGGGTCCGTAACTTGCTAACTGCTGCCGTAGTCGATATAACTAAGGGTTTCCGATAAGAGAGTGTCGATGTTAAAATTAAATAATGCATTAACGAAACTCTGTTAGGATTTGAAAAGCCCATGTATCTCTGTGCTCGATGAGTGTCCGCCTATGGAAGTCTTTACTGTATATACATACATACATATGAACAAAAGACAAAAAATGTCAACATAGTAGAATTGTGTGTTGTTTGTCAGTTTTCTCGCTTTGTACAGATATTTCGGCGGCCGGAAATTGGACCCCAAGAAAATGCACCCCAAATTGAAAATGAAACTGCGCCCCAAATTGAAAATGAAACTGCGCCCCAAATTTGGGGCCTATTTTCGTTACAAAAACTGATTTAGGAAATTACACCCCAATCAAGAAAACAGCATGAAATGAAAATAAACCCCAAAAAAAAACTAAGAAATTTTCTTTTCGTAAATCTGGGGAGAATGCAATAATACACGTATACAAACCTATTTTCTAATTATAAATCTCTTCCTGTGCGGTCTGTTTAAGACTTTCTCCTATGGACAGGATCCAAAGTAGGGAACGTGGAGCAAATCTTTTATGCGTAGCCTCTCCTGTTTCTAAATTAATAGATGAAAATAAGCCCCAAAAAGCAGACAAGAATGAAAGTAAACCCCAAAAAGCAGACAAAAAATGAAATTAGGTCCCAAATAAAATTGTTGTTGTTTGATATGTTATTTTTTGGGGCCCATATTCATAAAAATATTGGGGAGTATTTTCCTGGGGCCCAATTTCATTCCGCCAGATATTTCGGTGCAAAAGTTGATGGATTTAGATAAACCACAAAAATAAACGTTACAGGCCAAAAAGGCAATACATATTCAAGTTTTTATCGATTATTTTATAAGTTGTGGCCAAGTTATTCGTTCCAGAGGTACTGGCGGGCTGCAAAAAATACGCGGGACACATGGAGAACGGATTAGAAGGAAATTATAGCTCATAACTTTTGGAAATGTAATTTCAAGTGTTTTTTGACCAGGGTCACTGCGGTCCTCAATATAATTAAATATAATTAAACAAGCGATTACAGTGATTTTAATTACAATAGTTTAACAAATTTTTGCCGAAGGGCTGTGTAAGACAAATAAAATAAGAAGACATTCCTTCAGGCCGAAACGTCAAAATATGCCAGGTACGAACGAATAGGAATGAACTGTCAGACGCGAAAAAACAGCTTTCCGCGAACATTGATTGAACTTTTTTTGCACTTACCGATTAATATTAATTTTTTAATTGTGACAATTACAAAAAATTCGGGGAAAACGGTCTGAAAATCCACGAAAAAACTTAATTGTTGGAATCAAATTCCTATTCGTTCGTAACTGACACATACTCGCTACAGGATTACTGTTACCAAATATCGCACAGTGAGGCTACAAAAGCGACTTTGTGGAAATTAGTGTAAAAAGCGGAATATCGCACCAACTTCAGTGATCTTGATTTTAAATTAAAGCTGACAAAATGTAGTTCAAAATCTATTTGAGTTACTTGATTGTGTGTTGCTGCTTTTTAAATATATATGCCACTGAAGTTCAAACATATTTTTGTCAACATTGCGTTAAAAGTCTACAAAACAGGGCAATGTTTTTGAAATTGAAACCAAAACATCATTAATAGGATAAAATCGTAGTCTGCAATATTTTTGAAAGCTGAAGTGATGCACTAATGCGCTCACACAATGGGTCGTCGACTCGTAATAAAAGAAAAGTTAAATTGAAAACAGAAAATAATCGGTTCACCCTAATATACATAAACTGCAGAAGCGTTTAACTACATTTTTATATTTTTTGTAAAAAAGTAAACAATAAAAATTACACATATACGGGTCTGTTCTGTAATCACGGCGATTTGAAATCACGGTGATTTTAAAATCACCGGCGACTTAACATCACTTTTGGAGTTCGAAATCACCCGAACATATTTCGAACAATCTTTTTTGGGAGGCTATGAATAATAAACCGGGCGATTTCGAACTCTAACAGTGATTGTAAGTCGCCGGTGATTTTAAAATCACCGTGATTTCAAATCACCTTGCTGCAGAACAGACCCGATAATCCTAATAGTATTAATAAGATCGCTTTTTTGATCGTAGTACACTACAAACTTTATCCGATTTTTATTATCCGATTTTGTCGAAATTTCGTAAAAGTTATTTTTTTGGACCAAGAAAATCGGTCCATATGTTTTGGGAAAATCGGTTCATAGATAGATGTAGCTCCCACACATTTTTTTGTATATTTAATGTAAAAAAGGACATATTTAAAGTACAAAAATCTGCCATAATCGCAAAAAGTCGCAGATAAACTTGGTACTATTGGATTCACCACTAAGTCACCTCTCTTCTCTATGTCATATGGTAGTGATCCCACGTGATCCAAATTTCTGCAGATATTTTTTTTTCTTATACACAAAAATTAACATGAATATAACCTTATTATATGTTACAAGTTCGGTCGCTTTTCACCAACAAACGAGAATTCTACAAGCACTTTAGTATATACATTTTATCATCGCAATTTTATTTGCATTTATTAGTATAAAAGGCAAACTTTGAACGGTCATAACTCGGAATCACCTAGAGATATTTTCATAAAATTTGAAGGTATTTTCATTAAATGTTATCCACAATAAAACAACATTCCCAAAAAACTAATTTTAAAAGTTGTGTTAAAAATCCTATGCGCGCATATTTCATCATATTTTCCCATCGTGCGACGGTTTGTACCAGTTGCTGTAGGCCAAAAGTGTAACACATCGAAGAATTGAACCCAAGAATATTTGGTGGAATTGCATTTTGGCCCATTTTTGAAGCCATTTGAGCAATGTTTGTCTGTCTGTCTGTTTTTTCGCACGATAACTTTCGATAGGAGTCAAATATTAACACATACCAAATTTTATCAATTTGGTATGTATTAATATTTTTTTTCTATCTCAGGCTAAGATCAAAGATGTACCATGTTGGTCCTCTCCTACTTATAACATTCAGTCCAGTTCATACAAATATTTGTCATGCCTTTATAGTACATATAGTCCCGTGAAAATTGGGCGCTATTGCCAAGCCCCTTTTGGTACCTCCCATAAAAATTTACCACTTTGCACAAAAAAGTAACGGCTTATAACTTCGATTCCTGCGTATACTCACACATTAAATTTTGTACAGTGTAATGTTTTTATAGTACCCATAGTCTATTGAAAAATGGGCGTTACTGCTACGCCCTTTTTGGTACCTCCTAAACAAAATGGCCAAAATAAAAAATACGAAAAATTATTTTTTTCAGTTCCATTACATTCTCATTTATACATTTATCAATATATTTTTTCAAATATTCAACGTTTTCTTCGACGTTAGCTTTAAAAAATGCAACAAACGCATTGTTTGCAAATTTTTTTCTATTTATTAAGGTTTTTTCTTGCCAGCAAAAAATGATTTTTTTTAAAATAAAAAATGTTTTTTAATTGTTTTAGCAAAAAACACATACTCGTATAATCGAATTGTAGTCATAATACTTTTTAAACCAAAATAAAAACAAGTAAGAAATTCCAGTCGGGTAAATCGACTAAGGTATACTACCCTCACTTTGTGAGCAATATAAATGTGTACTTGTATATGTACTAATATTATGAGCTATTTAATTTGTTATGTCTTGGCTCTTTTTATATGGGAGGTACTAACATGGGTGTGGTAATAACTCCCATTTTTAATAGGGCGGCAGGAATTTTAAAAACTTTACACTGTCCAATAGTTTTGAGTATTTATGTGCAATAGCGGGATCCGGTCCACTTTGTTGCCCCAGATTACAGATTTCCGATCCCGTCCATTGTTGACCAATAACGTAGACTGCCATCAACTACATATACACAAAATTACAGCACTCTCGGTAACAAATTGTTCAAGATATATTATTTTCAAAATTTGGCTTACATATATGGGCGGCACCACACCTATTCCACCAGATATATATACACAAAATTACATCTCTCTCGCTAACAAATTGTGAAAGATATCTCAGTCTCAAAATTTGGCTTATATAGGCAGGGCCACGCCCATTGGTCCAATCTGGATAATTTTTGGGCCAATCACGTAGAATGCCACCAGATACATATGTACAAAATTACAGGACTCTCGCTAACAAATTGTGCAAGATATCTCAATTTTAAAATTTGTCTTATGTGGGCGGGGCCACGGCCACTCGATATATCGAAAATTCCAGTACCCTATTTTCACCACGCCCCACACATGTACATTCTGTGACAATTTCAAGAAGATCGGTCCAGCCGTTTAGACGTCTATACGGTACAAACAAACCAACAAAGAAACAAACACACATTCTTCTTTATATATATAGACTAGCTGACCCCAGCAGACGTTGTCCTGCCCGGCCTGTTTGGGATTTTTTTGGTTTGTTATTCATTGATATTTCATTCAAAAATGCATACATCCCGAGTTTCAAGAAAAAAATGTAGATTGCCCATATGTCCACTACAGCGACATATACCGGTTAGAATCATACATACAAACTATTATTAAGGCAAACCACACATATATTTCAAATTTCTGTCAAATCGCTCTGGAAATGCGAATTTTGCAAATAACTTGACCACTCCGCAATTTATCGCGGTGAAAATAATTCTAAAGCACAAATGACCCCAAACTGAGTATATTGTTAAATTTGCAGCACATTCGCATTTATGGTTTCGGAGATCATGCGTTACTAACAAACGTACATAGGATTTTATATAAAAGGTGGCGCAAAAGTAATCCTCCTATCAGAAAATGCTATAAATTTTGCGATTGGCCCCTAATGTCAGTTCTGTTTTGACATTTGTGTAGTAAACACATGCGAAATACACGTTAATAAACATTGTTACGCTACACTGCTCCAGAACGCGGAATATTGCTGACTATTTATTTGACCAATAATCGGTCGGTGACTTTGGCACAGATTTCTTGGCCGTCCAACGCCTACTGGTTAAACACTGCGACGTTTAGCCGCTCGCCTCGAAGAGACTGGCACAACACGAGATGCTGCCAGGCGTGGCAGACCCCGGAGTAGCCGTTCTGCAGAGAATATTGCTGCTGTAGCCGAGGATGTCATGGATGCGCCGTCGACATCGACCAGACGACGTGCCACGCAAATGGGTATCAGTCGACGGTCTCTACAGCGAATTTTGGTACAAGATTTGAAGATGTTTCCGTACAAAGTCCAGACGGTGCATCAGCTGTTAGCTGCTGACCGCCAATCGCGTCTAACATAACATCGAAAGGTTACTTTTGCGCCACCTGTTATAAGGAGATGTATAGATAGATGGTATTCACGATATAAGCCGTAAACCTTTTGTACAAATTGGTACATTTGTGTGGGAGGTACCAAAAGGAGCGTGATAATAACGTCAATTTTTCACTGGACGGTAGGTACTATAAAACTATACACTGTACAAAATTGCAATTCAATTTTGATGCAAAATGGTCTATTCGTGTGGGAGCTACCAAAAGGGGTGTGGCAACATCGCCCATTTTTCTCGAGGTGATAGTGACTAATAAACTAATTCTATGTGTACAATTTCAGAAGATTCAAATAAGTAGTTAGAAGTTATTAAATAATCAATAATTCACTAAATATTAACCCTTTGTGGGGGAGGTACCAGAAGGAGAGAACCAATATGGTCCATCTTCGAACTTAGCCGGAGATAGAAACTAACTCCTTTTGAGAGTTATCGTGCGCACCAGCCAGCAGACAGACAGATAGACGGACGCACATTGCTCACTCGACTTAAAATGACCCCAAACGGATATCCGCAGAACATACTTAGGGTCTTAGGTCACTCCTTCGATGTGTTACACTTTTGGCCGTAGGATCTTAGGTCACTCCTTCGATGTGTGACACTTTTGAAAGTGTCTCAATGTCCATGAACTTTATGGCACTTTTTATAGTGTCGTAACGTCCATGGACTTTATGAACATGGACGTTATGACGAAAGATGTTGGAAGAAAAATGATTGAAAATTGTAGCTTCCATATCGGTTATATGACAAATCGGAGATACATATATATATATGGGAGCTATTTCTTAATCTGAATCGATTTTCGCCAATTTAAATTGGGATCATCCTTGCGTCAACGAAAAAGTCCCTGCCGTGATTTGGCCCATGTACTTTGATTACAATAATACGTCTACAGAGTGGGAGATAGAAATGGACATAGCTAATCCGATTTATAAAGTCTAACTGCCCAACCATAATATGCATAAACAAATTCGTGTTCAGTTTCGAAACTCGCTTAAACAAATCAATACCTGAATTCTAAACTATGCTAAGTGCAAAAAGGTAGTTTTTCAGGAGAGGCGATCAAAGTTTGATGATTTGATGAAATCGAATGACCTGTACTGTTTTGTGAATAACTTTTGATTGGGTTGACGGATAAACACCAAATTTTGACTGAATATAATTTGGAATATTTAGAAATTAAAAATGCAATTTCCCTAAAACTATGCTAAGTCGACTTAGCATGTTTTAGTATCAAGGTATCGAAATTGGTACTGGAGAGAGGTGAGAGAACTTAACGAAAAGTTTTCTTAAGTTCATTATGGTTTAGCATATATGATTTACATGTACGAGTACGATTATTCACACAGTTGCTTAATCTAGATTATACATACATATTATGGTTGGGCCTCAAAGGTGCGAAACTGAACGAAAGTATGTACGGAATTGATTATGTATATTATGGTTGGCTCTTAAGTCGATAATAAACAGTGGGTATATATATCTATCTCTTAACCTTCTGGGTGTTACAAACAAATTCACAAAAATACTAGTATGGAAACAGTGATTTGTTTAGGTACGAATACCTAAGCAGCATGAACAATTATGCAATATACATATAGGTTAATTAATGTCCACTGTCTACATAGAAAGTCATTTAAAGTTGAGTATAATTTTCGCTTATCGCTAGAAGCTTCTTCTCTGGAGTACCACTCCCAGAACTGTGGTAACTAAATAATAATAAAACAAGTAAGAAAGTTTCAGTCGGGTAAACCAACTAAGGTATACCCTCACTTTGTGAGTAATGTAATATTGAATATTACTCGAATTATTCTGTCAATTTGTGTGGGAGGTACCAGAAGGGTTTTATCAAATACACCTTTTTTCGCTGAACATTAGATACTTTAAATTCATTGCAATGTGCCGACTTATAAGCATTTATGTGCACTGGTATAAACGTTATGAGACATTAACGCCCATTTTTCACAGGGCTATAGACACTATAAAAACATTACACTGTACAAAATTTCTATTTTTATACACTAGTTTTAATGTTATAAGCTGTTAACTTTTGGTGCAAAAAGGTACCTTTGTGTGGGAGGTAAGGTGTTAACTTTTGGTGCAAAATGGTGCATTTGTGTGGGAGGTACCAAAAGGGACGAGGCGACTTCGCCCATTTTTTTCGAGTTTATAGCGACTAATAAGCTAATACTATGTGTGGAATTTCAAAAGATTCGAATAAGTAGTATAGCAGTTATTAAAGAATCAATATTTCACAAAATTTTAACCCTTTGTGGGGGAGGTACTAGAAGGAGTGGACCAATATGACCCATCTTCGAACCGGAGATAGAAAAAGATATTACCACATACCAAATTCCAGGTCAATCGGTTACTCCTTTCGAGAGTTATCGTGCGCACCAGCCAGCAGACAGACAGACGGACGGACATTGCTCATTCGACTTAAAATGACCCAAAACGGATTTCCTCCGAACATACTTGGGGTCTTAGGTCACTCCTTCGACGTGTTACACTTTTTTCCGTAGCAAATGATATATACCCTCGTAACACTAAAGTGAGTGTATAAAAATGTCAATTTTTCCGACCACTGTTTTAGAATTGATAAGAAAATGAATTTACCAATTCTTCTAAATTTAAACTCCAAATGACATTCTACACATTTACACTTTCTTTTTTAAATTCACTCAGTCTTGTGTAACACCAATTTACATAATAAAATACAAAATAATACTTATCCAGACAATAGTGGAATATAAGTACGATACCTCCATTCTGTGTGCCTCCATTCTAAAGTGCAAAAATGTAGTTTTGAGGCGATCAATGTTTGATGAATTTTTTAAATTTTTGTGGAATTCCTTTACGAACGGAAATAGAATGACCTGTACTGTTTTGTGAATAACTTTTGATTGGATGACGGAGAAACTCCAAATTTTGACTGAATATAATTAGTAATATTTATAAATTATAAATGCAATTTCCCTACAAACATGCTAAGTCGACTTAGCATGTTTTAGAATGGAGGTATCGGTATGTATGTATTGAAAATAGTGGAATACATGTCCATGAATTTATGATGTAGGACATCACTGGCATGTTTTTAAGTGTATTAGTAGTACGCAGGACCACTTAAAAGTACAACGATCAACACAAAACACTCTGACTCCATCCATAGCGTAACGCTTCGAAGTCATTGCTTATTCCGTTAAAAAATAATTCATTTAATTTCGATACGTGAAACAAACGTTAGTAGTTGAAATTGAGTGAGTTTTGTGTCGTCAATTTATGAAATTTTGGAAAGCAAAAGAAAGAATGTTGCTCGTTTACGGTCAAACCACAACCACAGTGTGTTTCAGGCATTCGTTACTTGTACGAATATGTATGTATTTGCAAATGTAGAAGGATATTGGCTCTATGGGCCAATGTTGCGTTTCACTTTATTAAGTGCAATCGATTTCCTGAACTAAACGAGATTTAGAGACGTCGATACATACATACATATCCATATACCCAAATGTACAAATACACACAAGAAAAAAAGAAATGTTCAAATACACACAAAGAAAATTCTTTACATTGAAACGATATTTCAGACAACTACACTGTATATTTCCAGCAAAAGAAATATATTTGGCTAAGAATAAAAATCGCTTGAAAAACTTTCACATTCTTAAGCGGTTCGCGATGTAATGATGCACAATGTTTGCTGTGGTCAAGGGATTGTGGACCTCCATATTACACATTTTTAAATATAATTGCTACGGTATGTCCACAACCCGCTGACCACAGCTTCTTTCATGCTAAATTACGCATTCAAATCGTGAATAAATTCGGTTCTTTCAGCGCGAGAATCACAATATTGGTATTGTTTATCGCGATTGAGTCCATGATGTCTGACGTTTTCAAGAAAAACATGAATTTTAAAAGTTATGTAATATCGCTCTAGCTCATTGCTGACACAAGATAATGACTATACGAGTATAAATTAGAGGGATATTCATTAAACAAAACAAGCTTTCATTTGATATGCGGACAATCGCGATATGTTTTTTTTTACCCGCCCTTATATACATATATAATCTTTCATTTATTTTCGAAAATACAATAATAATTCTTGCGACTTCTATTGATTTATGTGTAGAATACCTGAAATCCAAAAAAACGTAAGCCACATTTTCACGAATTTCCAGGAAAAGCGCACAAAAAAACGACCCAAAGCGTTTAGACCAGATTTACGGAATTCCAAAAAGTTCGGGCGAAACCCACTTCCAATATTATGTCAGCTAATTGTTGTGTACATTTTTTGGCTCTGTGAAGAACGATACTTGTGGTTACGTTTTTAATTTCACCCATAAAATGGCGTTTTTTTCTATTGGTGTTGTTTCGTCGTTTTGGCTTTCACTTGACGATGTACATATGTGTGTATGTTGATGGTATTTGTCCTTCAATAGATGCTCGTAAAGCAGCTTCCCTTTCTGGGAACTCACTTTAATATCAGCTCACCCCCACCTTTGATTCCAGTGGCTCGCAAAAGAAAATATTTAACAAAAAGCCACATTGTCACAAAAAGAAAATAGAAAAATATAATAAGACCAACGCACACGCACACGCACACGCCTTCCACAATAATATTTATTTCTTTTATCAGAACGGAAGTAAGAATGTGCGGGGAAACGGAAAAGAGGGTAAGAGGGGAAGAAGGAAAGAACATGCCCCGGTACAAATGAGCAGTCCTCACAGTATAATGCCACCGCCAATGCTACAGCATTACAACTCAAATATTTGAACAAACAGAACTGTAGTTGGTTTGTGACAAAGACGATGACATAGAGGACCCCACTCCCGCCTTCTACCTTGGTGACATACATACATACATACATGTATATGTGAGAAGCGAATCAAGTTGCCTTGAGGCCGTGTGAACCTGCTGGTTTTTTATTTCTTGGATATTCAGACCCTTGCCTGCGATGCGACTCAGTTAGCAGTTCTGCTTCCAGTCACGATTCAACGGTACACTCCTCAGTATGTAGCAGTTCGCCCAAACGTCGGCCGTCGACGTCCAAGTTCTTTTCGCACAAAGTCATAAAAAACACAATCGAATGCCGTGCGATAAAGGCAGAAACAGTTGTTGACACCCGACCCGCTCTCTCGATGTAAATCGATGATATCTTATTTTGCGTGTAAATATTTTGGTAACATTTCACACTTCTTTCAGTCTTTTGTGACCCCAATGCCAAATAGAAGAAGACGCAAACAAACAATTGTCAATTCGTTTTGTTATCCTTTGTCTTGACGCACTGAAGTGGAGGTGGGGAGTGACTTGTGATTGTGTCTGTGTCTGTGTCTGTGGTTGCTGTGGCTTTACTCGTGTCCTGGCAATTGTACCCAGTGTACCCATATAATTTTCCCGTTTGAACTGCCGCTGCTTCAGTCTTTAACCGCAGCTACTGGCGACTCTCATAGAGTAGAGAGTACACCTTGGCATTGGCCACTTGTCACTTGACTTGGCTATTTTCTCCATGGAAATCACTGTGGAAATGACCTTGTGCTACTATGACAGGCAAAGCATCGCTGGGGCAGACGAAGCGGAAACATGGGTGGGTGGTTGTGAAGCGACAGGACGATGGACAATGGGGTGCATAGCGAAATAACTATTAGCCATTAGTATGGCTGGGAGCGCTTCTTATCAGCTTTGCCGCAACGCTTGGTTTGAAGGGCGATGATGGAACTTCGTAAACGTACGTGTATATCTACGAATGCGAACATTTCTGTCGTCTCCTTTCGAGGCATTCATATGAACTAGAGGGCATGCGACTCGATGAACTTAAATGCGAATGCTTTGTTCTCGATTCACGCCTGAAAAATGACTGATATTCAGTGGCTTTGTTCTACGTCTACTTGTCTGTTTGAAATAACTAAGCATCTACTAAAGACTCATATGTAGTACCACTCCATCACTGCTTCGTCATCCTCTGCATACGAGTGATGTGATTTTTGCTATTTTGCATCTTTGTATTATTATTATTTGCATTGAGATAAATAGACATATGTAGATGTACTCGTACATTGTCTAATTTCTAGATTCCTTATTTGTGTATTTGTAGAAAGAAGTCCGAATATGCGTTTTACAATACAAACTATCTCGTCCATAATTCAGACATATTTCCGAACAAGCAAAACACGTCAATCTGTTATGTCTCTCACAAACAAACTAAACTAAACACAAACAAACTAAACTAGGAACATATATTGGAAAAAATTCGTCTTTTTTGTTGATAGTCTATCCGATTATCGCGGGAACTTTATGTTGTTTTCATTTTTACTCAGTGTTAATTAACATTTTTCTGGAAATGGATGTTATTTGAATTTTACCGTGTTTATTCTGCTGCATTTCATGTTAATAGTCGTCATGGTCTTAAGTCTATTTTTAGCTTATCTGTTGACTTGGGCGATCAACTGTTGTTGTAGTGGCAGTGCGTCCCGTGAGCTATTTTTAGCTGCAGAAACTCGAATTACGATGACAAATTTCATGTTTTTACTTTCTCCAATCTTTCTCAGAAAATAAAAAATTAATACTTATTTTGTCATTTTTGTCAAAAAAAAAACATTTTTATTTCTGATTTTTTTGTTCAAAAGAAGCGTAGGACATTTCTTATAAGAGCTTTGTGGTCTATTAGCGGGATGGAACTTGTTTATCTATCAAAATAAAGATAAACATCCAAAAAATAGTGGTTGAACCGTATATTTTAAAATACTGGAGAATAATTGATCGTAACTGGTTCAGGAAAGCTTTAACTAATTCTAAATTAAGTAGCCTTCATCTTCTTCTAATATCATTTCTTCCCATTAGCGGTTACAAAGATATCTTGCAAGATATTGCGAAAAAAATCAAATTTTTATGTTTGTAGAATTACTTAGTTAGCTAGAACTTTTTAAATTTTGCATCGATATTCTTCGGAATGGTCTCAATTAATTTATATATCATGATAAAATAATAAAAACATATTAATTGTGAATATTTCGAATTTTTAAGAGGTTTTAATAAAAAATTATTAAAATTTTCTCAAAAATTGATTTTTTTTCGCAATACCATGTAGGATATCTTTGAAACTGTTGATTGTATGAAAAAATTATATTGCAAGAAGATGAAGGCTGCCTAATTTAGGATTGCTTAAATCTTTCCCGAAACAATTACGATAAATGGTTATTCAGTTACACCTTACAGGAAGGAGGTTATATATCATTTGCTACGAGTCAAAAGTGTAACACATCAAAGGAGTGATTTCGAGAACAGATCAAGATATTTCCAAATTATGAAAAAATCATTTAAAAAATCAAATTGACAAAGTAGAAGAGACAAAGAGTTAACAATAACATTAAACATTGTCATCAGCCAGAAGAAAAAAATATTTTTTTAAATATATATTTTGTTGTACATTTGATGCGTGACATGTTCCATAAATTGATCGTCAATGATTTGCTGCAAGACAATGTCTTGCATTAGTTTTTTTTGGCACTCGTGTGAAAATGTCGTTGATGGTTCTCTTTGCCTGTCCTCTAAGTGTTTTTATACCATTTCCAACTGGGTATATCTCTATCTCTATATCGATACCTCCATACTAAAACATGCTAAGTCGACTTAGCATCAATAGTGGGCGCCGTCAAAAGTGGGCGTGGCATTATTTAAAATTTGAATACATCAGAATGTATTGATCGCAGAAGAACGAAATTTGGTACATACGTTACTCGAGCTATTATCGAAAACTTTAATAAAAATTTAATGGATCGGATAAGTGGGTGTGGCAAAAGTGGGCATTGCAATGTTTGAAAATTTTATATCTTGAAAACTATTGACCATAGAAGAACACAATTTGGTTAGTTGTTATTGGGGTAAATATAAGTATTTTCACTAAAAGTCGGCGGAATTGAATAAAATTGAAGTGGGCGGAATTCCATTTATCGTGGAAGAACGAAATTTGTTGTGCATGTTATTGGAGTCAATATTATATTAGACACATATGAATCTAGCCAATTAACAAGTGGGCGGGGTCAAAAGTGGGCGTTGCATTGTTACAATTTGATTATCTAATAAAGTATTAATCGTAGAAAAGCGAAATTTGGTTCATACGTTACTCCAGCTATCATCTAAAACTTCAGTAAAAATGGACGAGTTAGTATAAGTGGGAGTGACAAAAGTGGGCGTTGCATCGTTTGAATATTGTATATCCCGGAAACTATTGACCATAGAAGAACACAATTTGGTTAGTTAGTTATTGGGGTAAATATTAGAATTTTCACTAAAAGTGGGCGGAATTGAATAAGAGGGTGTGGCAATATGTTATTGTAGTCAATATTAGATTAGCCACATATGGTTCATGAAGAATAAAAAAGTCGGAGCGGTCAAAAGTAGGTGGGAAATTATTTAACATTTTAATACCTCAGATAGAGTTGATCGAAGAGGAACGAAATTTTTGTAAATACTGTACCGGAATTATTATTGAAAACTTGACAAAAAAATAGGCGGAATCGGAATGGTGGGTGTGACAAAAGTAGGCGTAGGTAGCAATATTTAAAATTTAATATCATAGAAAATGTTGAACGTAGAAAAATCATATTTGGATTTTAGGTTATTGGAGTCAATATTAGTAATTTCACTAAAATTGGTCGTGATAGGATTAGTGGTCAATTCACTAGAAGTGTTAGGAATGCGTATTCGTAAGTATTCGTGGTTCATAGCATACGAAGTAAATAACGAATAACCAAAAATTTGTGTTAAAATCAGAGTTCGGAAAAACATTAAGGAACGGTTCCTTAGCGTTCTGTGAACAGAACAGTAACGCAACCCTTACAAGAGAACAGAATACACTAAACATTTTTTAGTGTTACTGTTCGCGAACGGTGCCACTACGATAACGTACCGTTCTTAGAACACGACGAACGGTATCACTACAATAACGTACGGTTCATAGAACAGTATCACTACGTCGTAGTGATACTATTCTTTTGAACAGAACACTAACAGTATCACTACGTTTAGCGTTCCGTTCTTTTTTATATTCGACACCGCAGGTCGCAAATATGAAGCAATCTTAATGAAAATTGGTACAGAAACATTTCTTAACCCAGGGACTATCCCTATTTAAAATGGGGCATATCGGTCCATACTTTGATATAGTCCCCATACGAAGGTCCCTTTCGATAAGACATATTTACGCTCTAGGGGCGCATTTTGTAACCGATCATGCCGAAATTTGAATATTTTTACTGTGTATTACATTCAATGGTGCCTAGTGAAAATTAGGCATATCGGTCCATATTTTAATATAGCCCCCATACAGAGGTCCCTTTCTATAAGACATATTTACACTCTGGATATCACATTTTTTAACCGATCTTGCTGATCGGTTATTGCCCCGTGTAGCAATAATATTTGTTTGAAAGCATTCATTTTTTTAATTTATATTTGCTACAATTTATCGTTTGTTTTCAACTCATCATAATGTAAAGGATTTTTCAACATTTAAAATTTCTGAAAAAAATAACGTTGAATTTCTGAAAACATAAAACTTGTCTTCAAATAAAGGCGTTGTTATATTTTCTGAATACTTAACTGCAAATAAATATTTCTTTCGTAAATAATAATCCCAAATAAAAAATATTAGGATGGAAATAAAGATTTATTTAGAAAAGCATCTTCCCAAATATACAGGGTTTTCCAACAATAGGTGTTATTTTGAATCACCCGGTATTTTGGTAGCTGTCACTTTTGAAGATTTTATTCTTTGACATTTGACAAGTAGAAACTACGCCATTACTAAAAATGGAACGATACACGATCATCGAACGATACAAAACGATCGAACAAATAAACGATACGAACGATACAAAATCATCTTGACTGATGAGGCCCATTTCCACCTCGGTGGCTAAGTCAACAAGCAAAATTGTCGCATCTGGGGCTCGGAAAACCCCAGAGTTATTGTTGAGAAGCTTCTCCATCCTCAACGAGTGACTGTTTGGTGCGGTTAATGGTCTGGCGGGGTCACTGGACCTTACTTTTTCGAAAATGAGGTTAGATCAAGAGTTACGGTGAATGGATTGCGCTATCGAGAGATGATTAATGATTTTTTTATGGCCGGAGTTGGATGGTATTGATCTGGACAACGTCTACTTTCAACAAGACGGCGCTACGTGTCACACAAGCAACGAAACCATTGCTCTGTTACGGGAAAAATTTCCGGACCGTGTTATCTCTCGAAGAGGTGATCACAATTGGCCACCGAGATCTTGTGATTTAACACCCTGCGACTTCTTCCTTTAGGGCCACGTGAAATAAAAGGTCTACGCCAACAGCCCAGCGTCGACTAAAGACCTCAAAGATAGAATTCGTGAGGCTATCGAGGACATAGGGCAGCCACTTTGCGATTTGGTTAGGGAAAATTTCATGAAAAGGATATGGTCCTGTAAGCGTGTCGTGGTGGCCATTTGGCTGATGTTGTTTTTCATTATTAACGGCAAACCTTCCTCTTTATTATGAAATAAACATCCGATCATTTATCTCAAAAAAGTGGAAATTTTCTTTGAATACCACCTCTTGTTGGAAAACCCTATATTATATTTGTGTGTGCCAAATACAACATATTTCGAGTGTACCCTAAACATTTGTACATTTCATGCAGAATATGTTTGGGACAATACGAGTATACTACAGAAGCGATTACACACATATGTATGCCAATTTTTGGTGACTTTTTCTACCACTTAACTGTGCACATTTAGTATCAAATGTTTGGGAGATAAAAAGTATTTTAGCTCTCCTGAACATTTTGATTGTTTTTCGAGATGTGCTGTTATTCCAGAAAACTACAGATATTCCGTACATTGAAATCGATAGGTCTTTGAAACGAAACGAATAAAGTTCGACGTTATCTTCAGGGCTGTGGAGTCGGAGTCTGGCAAATTTGCCCGGAGTCGGAGTCCGGAGTCGAAAAGATATGGTCGACTCCGACTCCGAGATGTAGTGTACAAAATGTACCAATTATGTGATAGAACTTTTGCACTCACAAATTGTGAGGATAAAATTTTGTTAAAAAAGAAGGATAAAACATTCGAAGCTTTTAACCAAATATTTAAGTATGCCAAAAATATCTATAAAGTTAACCGAAACTATCGAGTTTTTATCTAAAACAGTTTTAGGAAAGCTCTGATTATATGTAGCTAACAAAATAAGTATTTTTGCAAGAATATACACTATTCCTAAGCGAGTATAAAATAAGTAAGGAAAGGCCGAGTGAAGCCAACTATGTGATACCGTACAACACCTTGTTAGAACAGCAAAACTCAGATATTGTAAATATAAATATGAGATAATTACATTATAAATCTAAATCTAAACAGAATTTGTTAAAATTCGAAAATATGCGTTCTTGGATAAATAAATTCTACCCAATATATTAAAAAAAATTATTGAATGTGAAATACAGCTTCTATAGCGTTACAAGGCCAAATCTAAAGAAAAAATATCGAACTCAGCCGATTTTCATCAATTCCAATAGGTTTTCTCCCTTGTGTGAAAGAGGTCTTATTGTCAAATTTTACCAGGATCGTAGTGAAATTTCGACCAGTACTTAACGAACAACTTAAGATGGACAGACGGACAACTAGTGATTCTGAGTAGAACGGTGTATTTCAAGGTGTGTCTAGCTGTAGTATTTTTTACAAATCTGCCAAAAAACAAATTTATAACCTCCTGTACCATAGTGTGGTGTAGGGTGTAGGGTGTAATAACTATATATATATATAAATATATATATATATATCTTATTTTCAATAACATGAACTCACGTCTTAGCAGAAATATAATTTCAGAAATTTATTTTATTTAACTGCCGGAGTCGGAGTCGAATGATTTTAAAAATGACAGCATTATGTTTCTTTGGCTCGACTCCACAGCCCTGGTTATCTCACACACACTTTGTTGTATTTAAATTTAAAGACAGAAAGCATCTAATGAAAGGCCCTTCATTTGCAAAAGAAAATATATGTATCATAGTTTTAATTTAAAATAGTTATGTACGAGTATATTCGAATATGGAACATACGTACACAGTTTTAAACAGAAGAATTACTACTCTAAACTAGAAATAACCTCTCTGATTCATCTCTTTTGTAGTCATGTCGACATTAATTATATTTACAAGTCCCGGTTTCCAGATTTACTATATATAAAATTTGCAAAGAAAACAAATTATCATTCGTAATAACAGTATTGGATGAAATGTTCTTAAGTTGTTTTAATACACAGCATCATTTTTAAAACCTCGCCAGACTCTATAGACCCACAGTGTAGTATGCCGGAGTGTGACGACAAGTGAGTGTGAACAGTAATCACCCAAACCTCTTGTTGTTCCGAGATTCGAGATTGTAATCCCACAGATGAGTGCGCGCACAAGTGGGTGTTTAAATTGAATTTGACGCGCTAAACGCCAATGTTTTTATTGTGCCGCAAACGCCACTGGGCCGTGCCATACGAGTAACAAATCCTCCCCCGTTGCATGAATAAATGGATGTTTGTCGTTGGTGTGGCTGACGGAGACTGAGACGGAGGCTGGCGTGATTATACTATCTTTCGTCTCTCGTACATATGCGTGACGGACGTTCCAAGTATGTACTTATGTACATAGAGTTGTAATGCAATTTAACCTAATAATGAACGCATCAAGAAACATAATGCTGTCATCTGAAGTCGAGAGGCAGGATGACAGTTGCCATATTTCCCCGCTTTCACAGCTTCCACCGCGACTCGGTGTACGGTGTACGGTGTGGTGTCTAGTCATTTATCACAATGTGGAACTGAATGATTGCGATGGCAAATCGTATGTATCATTGTGATCTGTTGGACTTTGCCATCAAAATGAGTTTGTTTTTGTTATAAAGGTGCTGGTGGGGGTATTTAATGGTTGATGGGTTGTGGGAGGAACTATAGTCTCAGGTAATATGTATGCAGACAAAATCTCAGCTGAAAATGTATCTATTAAACTATTGAGTTATATTGGGAAAATTTCGAATCAATTGCCCTTTTATTATCACACAAATGGTGGGAGGTACCAAAAGGGGCGTTCCAATGATGCCCACTTTTCTCTGGACTCTAGGTACTATAAAATCATTACACTGTACAAAATAGTTAAAAACTGTAAACTTTGGGTACAAAAAGGTCTATTTGTGTGGGGGGTACCCAAAGGGGCATGCCAATAACACCCATTTTTCTCTGGACTCTAGGAACTGTAAGTATTACACTGTACAAAATTTCGAGTATATGTATGCACTAGTATTAAAGTTATAAGTTGGTAACTTTTGTTACAAAATGGTCCATTTGTGTGGGAGGTACCAAAAGGGGCGTTCCAATGATGCCCACTTTTCTCTGGACTATAGGTACTATAAAATCATTACACTGTACAAAATTTGAAGTATTTGTATGAACTGATATTAAAGCCATAAGCAGTTAACTTTTGGTGCAAAATGGTCCATTTGTGTGGGAGGTACCAAAAAGGGAGTGGCCACTCAGCCCATTTTTCTTGACATGTTAGCGACTAACAAGCTAATACTATGTGTGAAATTTCAGAAGATTCTAGTAAGTAGTATAGAAGGTTCTAAAGAATCAATATATCACGAAAAGTTAACCCTTTGATATATACCCTCCTCTCTAAGGTGAGGGGATAATTAGTGTGACTAAGTCAGTTGACTAACATAATTAATAAATAATAAAATTTCGTTTAAAGGTTCAAAATGAAACAATTTAGTGTATGTATGCTCGGAAATAAAACTTAACGCTGGAAATCAATACTTCATTAAAATGTATTTACTGGAATTATCACAAAAATAGGTACACGTGTATATTAGTGTGGGTCGCCAAAAAAAGTTGCACCGGTCACCCCCTAGTTTTGAAGATTATCTAGAGACAATTCCGGGGCAACAAAAAATTTTTTTTTCTGTGCACCCTACATGACGCCCTTTTAATTTTATTATCCTGCGTTGCCATTTGACGTCCGATCGTAACGGGATGCGTACCGTTGTTCGAGTTTTGGCAAGGGCTATATTTCGTCCATATGTCACTTTGGACTCCGAAGTTAAATTCGATAAGTGACCTATGTCATCTCGTTTTCTACCCCCCTAATTGGTTAATATTTTGAAACGCTAATAAAGGTCTTCAGAAATAATGAAACTTTTGCTTTGGAAGTACCCACTATTATTCATAAACAAAAAAGTTATGCTAGTTTTAAAATTACAAACTACATGAAGAGATCAAATTACACAATTTACTTTTGACGTCGATTTCTGCCTCTCTCACACACATACACACAGATAAACCCCATTCACATCCACTATGACGGTTCGGTTCAGTACGAACTGTTGAGAGATTCGTCACCAAATGTTAAAGTGTTCTAAGGAACAAAATCAGAATAAAATCACATTGTTTTCCCATGCACCCTACACTACACCAAAATAGTAATTTTGTCACTGTGTGCTTATTTAACGTATGATACGTCGTTGATTATATCTTGACAACTTTTCCCCTATGTCAGCCAGTAATCCGAGTTAAATTTTTACTAGTGACTTGTACGATTTTCTACCCCTATAAAGTAAAGGACTTTGAAATACATATTTTTTCCTTTTACGATTTTTATTTTTTATTCATTAATATATATTGAATATACAGTACAAGTAAAAACTTGAAATTATGTCCAAAATTAAGATCACAATTGTTTTCGCTGGTAATTTCGGAAGGTCGAAGTTAATGCACAAGAAACAACAATCAGGGTAATACAGTTGTAATGCTGTGTTGCATCTCTTTCTCTCTTTGTATTTGATTCTCAGACTTCTCTTAATGTTGCACTTTTCTCTTGATTTTTAGGGGCTTATGTTAGCTTCAACTCTATATTAATTAATTTTAATATAATGTTATGTGCCATTCTCAAAATAAGAACGTTTTGTGCTGATTGTTAATGAATCAGCATATAAGGATATAGATGAAAAGCGGATTGGGTATATATTTTCTAAAAAACGAAGGCGAGAGCGTTGATAGAGGGACAGAAAACGACGTCAAAAGTAGATTGTGTAATTTGATCTCTGCATGTATTTTGTAATTTTAAAACTAATATAAATTTTTTGTTTATGAATAATAGAGGGTACTTCAAAAGCAAAAGTTTCATTATTTTTAAAGACCTTTATTAACGTTTCAAAATACATATTCCCCACTTAGGGGGGTAGAAAACGAGATGACAGAGGTTACTTATCGAATTTGACTTCGGAGTCAAAAGTGACATATGGACAAAATATAGCCCTTGCCAAAACTCGAACAACGATATGCATCCCGTTACGATCGGACATCAAATGGCAACGCAGGATAATAAAATTAAAAGGGCGTCATGTAGGGTGCACAGAAAAAAAATTTTGTTGCCCCGGAATTGTCTCTACCGACCCTTACTAGTGTATATTGTCACATATTTAACAAATTGAACATACATCGATACATATGCATATTCAAAATCGCTTATGACATCCTTCAAGTTCAAGTTATAGTTATTTCGACTGCATTTACACTGGCAGAAATGCACCAGATTCCCAATTCCTCTCGGATGTTGTTCGATGAAGTTACTGTATGTCGGAGATGACAAATATTTTGATTAATACATCTAGATTTATGTACACGCTGAAAAAAAATCGCTTCTGTAGTATATTGTCCCAAACATATTCGGCTTGAAACATATATATATATATATATGTTTAGGGTACACTCTAAACATGTAATATTTGGTACACACCAAAATTATTTATTGGGAAGATGTTGTGCTAAACAAATCGTTGTTTACATCACAATATATTTAATTTGGGACCATTATTTCCAAATATTTATTTGCATTAAAGAATTCAGAAAATACCTTAACTGTGTTAACATTTTCAGTAATTTAAAGTTATTTTTTTAAAAAATATTAATGTTTGTAAAACGATAAATAATAATAACTGAAATCGTATAGGATAAAACTTAATCACTTGGAGGATTGACAACTAATGATGGCTTCAAATTTAAATGATTGATTTAGAAAAGATGTTAATTCGAAGGCAAGGAAAACTTAAAACTGAAATTCGAAAAAGTCAGGAACATTTTTGAAACTCTTTTTTAAATAAACTATATTTGGAGAAATTCCTAAACAATAATTTTATTTGTATTTAAACACATATTTCATTTGAGAAATTTAGTTTTGCAAATATATTTTGTTGTAATATATTAATATATGCGTTCCAAAAATATTTTGTTGATTTTTAAATGAAATTTAATTGCTAGGAAACATATAGTATTTAAAAATTTGTGTTCCAAATATATTTTGTTTCGATTCAAAAATATCAAAAAAGCGATTTTGCCCCGTGTATGTATGTATATATTGGCATGGATTCCCATTTCACCTATGCAAGTTGTTAATATACATAATTTGTTTTTAAAGCAAAATTTATATTCAAATTTCGTATAATCGTATGTCCTAGGGGAAATAAGACTGGGGCAAAACAGACACTTGCTAGTGTCTGTTGGTGGTGGTTTCCTCTTTTATATGAAAACAACTGGTAAATGTTTGCCATTTAATCTTAGAAAGGTATATTTAACGGAAACATTTTTTAAGGTGTGCCACCTCGAGTAGTAATTGTTTGGTACGTTTGAGACAGGTCTAGATTTAATCGGTCCTGGAACCTATAAATTCAGCTTACTTGGCTCCGCACTTACCGTGGTGATTTAATCGAAATTTGTATATATTGTGCTCGGAACTGGCGCCTAGAAATGTAACAGATTGAAAACTTTGTGGGTAATCTTATTTAAAACATGCTGGATCGAGTGGTAACCGTTTTTCTAAATTACCTCTTATTATATCTCAAATTTTGTTGCACAAAAAACAATCATCATAAAATGTAATTTATTTCGCGGATGAATTTGAGAAAATTGGCTACACGCTTCATCCGCCGATCGAAAAAATGGGGTAACTTCGAGATGGATCACTAAAAAAAACTGTCATCACAACTTATGATATGTTAGAAGTCGTCCTACATACAACATTTTTATCAGAAATAAGCAGATTTCGTGTTTTGTATAATTTGCGTATCTATTTTCTATTTTTGTAAGATAAAGTATTTTCTTTTATTTTATTCTATTGCTTCAATAAGGACATAACAAAAAATTTACGTATTTGGTATATGTGCAGTTAGGTATATGATTTAAATTTTTGTAAATAAAAAAAGCTAACTAACTAATGGCATTTTCGAATCTGAAATAAATGTTGCCCCGTCGAAGAGAAATTCGGAAAATTGTTTACCCTTTTTGCGTGTAACTGATGTAGTACAACGAATTAAACTTATCTCATATTTCAAAATTCCAAAATGTTGTATCAAAGTACAGTTTTCGGTAAAAGGAAACGAAAATGTTGAATTTTTTTGCAGAAAAGATATAGCCATAATACTGCCAAGTTATGAAACCTATTATTTTTCTTACTCTGAAAAGAAAAACGACATGAAGGTTTTTCTTTTCAGAGTAAGAAAAATAATAAATTTCATCATAAATTTCAATAAAGACAATTTACATTGTTTTAGCCGAATCTAAAGCTTCATTAATGTAATGTGCAATGTAACATTAAAAAATACGTTTCATAAACATTATATTGTATCAAAGAAATATGTCATTGATGTAAATGATAATTTATTTGCTGAAATGAAACATGTTCATTGGCGACATCAATGTTTTCATTTATGCAATTAATGTGTGCTATTTGCCTATTTTGACAATGACATAATATAATATCAACTTTGGCTATTTGTTGCAAATTTGAATATAAAATGTTTCATTCCATCAAAGAAACATGTTTCGTTCCCATATAGAAACTAGAAAATTAGAAAAACCTTTTGTCTGCATATGTACATATTTCATTACATCAAAGACCATTGCATCATTGAAAACACAAACCTCATCCCTCTTCGAAGTTAATTTTTTTTTTAAGTTTATGACAAATAATCCTTTTCATCGTCAACTCAATCAGACTTATGAATTTGTTTCTATTTGCATTATTAGAATATGTCAGAATTTAAAAAGCGGAGAGCTATTTAACATTGGCGGACAATGGATTTTTGCCAATACGTGTATGTAGAAAGTACATATGTATGTATGTACACTAAATTTACTTTATTTCAAAGATTTTGCATCAAATAATAGATTCGTACCTATAATTAGCAAATTTAATTTATAATAAGGATATTGTATTCATTGTATGTAAGAAATGTCCTTTTTTTTTAAAGCATAGAACATCTTTGGAGCAAAATCGGTAAAATTAAGACAGTTTGGTTTTTCATGTTACTACCTAATTCTATTAGATTTCCATAACACATACAAAGTTGAGAAATAAGTTGGTTTTACTTGCAAAATGAAAGAAATCTTTTTGTTTTACATTAATATGCATTTTATTAAAATGTTCTTATTTATTCTAAAAGGCCCGAAAAGTTTACTATACAATTTCCTTTGACTCACTCTCTCTCCCTCTTTCTCTTTGAGATAGTTTTCCATTAAAAGGTTAGAAACTAACTTCAGAAAGTGTTTTCGTCGGAGGAGTTGTGGTGTTAACGTTCTAGCACACAGTTAGACCTAGCTTTGGCTTTATGTGAGTTTTCGTATTTCGAAAATAGGGTGCAATTCAGTCCGTTGTTAAGGGCACTACATGCGCAGATGGATATGCAAAGCATTATTCATTGTTTGCATACATATGTACATACATATATATACGAGTATCGGTCTGTTGCGGAACAAACGACTTAGAATGTCAAATATTTCATTTTTCTTTTTGTTATTTGGTAGTTGAAAATGAGTCGCATGTTTAGTTGTACATATGTATGTAGGTAAATTCATCCATTGATAAACATACAGTAAACGCTGGACTGGGTGGGGCGGGGGCTCGAAGTCCGAGAGGGATTTGTTTGCCATTAACAATAGGTGCACGTGGAAATTAAACGGCAGGTTCAGCGGCTCCAAATCGCAATGGAGTTGGTCAAATGATATTCGTTGGGGCCTGTGCAGTTGACATCGCTAGAGTGGGGGACGACTTGGCAGATTTGATGCAGCCGTACGACGAAACACCGGTACCGTTGCTGCTGGGCGGAGAGGGCGGAGTTTCAGGACTGATTAGGGGCGTGCATCCAAAATAACGCCATGGATGGTATAAACTACCGGCATACATTGCCTGGAGACGGGCCTGTAAGTCGAGGGCAATTGTAGGATCCAGTGGGTAGTGTGAGAGAGCGGAGGGAAATGCATTTGAAAGCCTTGGAGGCATATTCAAAGTTAGTTCTAAAGGGGATCCGAAATTATACTTCTGCGCCGCAGCAATGGTCGAAGACGAATGCATATTTCCCTGATGACCACTTCGCGGGTGATGATTATGCGACAGACCATTCGTCCCACTAACGAGGGATTCGTTGTGGACTTGGCCACTGTTGTTGCCATTGCTATTGTTGTTGTGCGTTGCTGGTACGGGTGCTTTGTTCAGAGTTTTTGGTTTCCGCCTCGGCCGATATTTATAGTCGGGATGTTCTTTCATGTGCAATGCCCTGCAAAGAGATTATGTTGTACAAATATACAATATGGCAGTGTATAAAAACTAATATATGGGTAAAATGTAAAAATTGTGATCAAAAGCATGTAACCTGGAATTACCTAAGTCGTGCATAGACTTTATATTCATATACTATATATATTAATGATATGACAAGATAGTCACAAGTCAGGAGAATATCCTAGAGACAGATCAATAGCTAGTAATTTAAAAGAGGATTAATGTAGCTTTCTATCGAGTATTTAATTGATTGTAATAGAGAGATTTTGTAGAAAGAGTGCAAATATAGTATATGTTTTGTGTGTAAACAATTAAATATAAAAATGTCTTTAAAAGTGACTTCAAATGAAAAAAATATAAAAAATTTCAGTTTTCAGGAAAATTTCCTCATGAAAACAACTTAGATATGCTATTAAACAATTCGACACCGCCATTCTAAAATATGCTAAGTCGACTTAGCATGTTTTTACGAAATATTCCAAATTATATTCAGTCAAAATTTGGTGTTTATACGTCAACCCAATCAAAAGTTATTCATAAAACAGTACAGGTCGTTCGATTCGACAAAGGAATTCCACACAAATTTAAAAAAATGCATCAAACTTTGATCGCTTCTCCTGAAAAACTACCTTTTTACACTTAGCATAGTTCAGAATGGAAGTATCGAATTGTATTTTAAAAATGTAGACATTTTTAGTTCTTTTTTTAACTATTCACAATCAAATACAATGATTTTCAACATTTTATTTTTCGGCCCAGTTTGACCATTCGACGGAAATGCCAATAACTCACAATTCGGTACAGTACCTTTGGAGTATCTATTGTTCGGACCAAAATAGGCGTATTTGTCCGTCCGCTAGGTTCAAATACTAGAGAAACCAAAATGTTTCATCGATCGGATAACATGAAGGGTGTTTTTCAAATGAACCGAACACAGTGTTACCGTTGTGCGACTAAAGTTGCAATTTGCAACTTTTTTGGCGGCTTTTGACTTTTTGTGCGACTTTTCCATTCAGAGACTTTTTTGCGACTTTTTTGTAATACAAATTTTCTTTGTTAAATCGTTAAATTTATTTATAAGAATTCCCTAAATTGCAGCAATTGCATTGTTTTCTTGTAATTTCAAAAATCAATAATATACACATGGTCGCTTTCAATGCATCGGTGAAGTATTTTGGGGTTTTTAAACTTTTGTTAAAATAAATTTTAGACAAAATTCGCATTTTGCAGCATAAAACGTATTATTCGTTTGATTTACGTAAAAATGTACTTACAATTTTACTATCAGCATTTGAAAGGAATTCAACAAGACGATGATATAATGATCGTCTTTGAGATAATATTGTAACAGAAATAGAGACATTAAATTTAAAAAAAAAACCTAAGGGGAAAAATATCAAATATGGCCTACGCCACTTAAAAAGAACAAGATTTCCAAAATAATCAATATTTATGTAATCCAATAAATATCAAGAGTAATATGCCAACTCATATTTTAAGCAATGTACTTGGTTCAATTATAGCAAAGTACTAATGCTATCAAAAATCATTCTGTTAACTCATGTAATTAAAAAAAAAATATTTCTTATCACATACAAACGATTTCTTATTAATTTAGTAATTGTTTTGTTAAATAAAAAGTGAAACCCTTTTTTGTGCAATAACGACTTTTTTGTGCGACTTTATTTTTGGAAAACGACTTTTTTTGCAACCTTTTTAAATTTGTCAACGGTAACCCTGACCGAACATCTCTGCAGTTCACAGGAACTATTTTGTATGTGGAAAAACATTGGTAGTCCGAAGTTGCTTGAAATGAACGATGGGTGAAATCAAAATGAGATCACGTTTGACCTACAATTGTGTACGAATAAATCCAATGTTTACAAAATTCATACTGCATGTTTTCACACTAATTACATAGAGTCTCCATTTTTTACATATTTTATGTTTTTATTGAATAAAACATGAATGCTACACGGGGACATATCGCCATTTTTGATATGTTTGATGCAGGGATGTAACGAAATTCGCATTCGCATCGTTTTGAATATTCGCTTTAGCAAAAAACAAATTTATAATATTGGCATTAGCTTTCGCAAAAATATATTTCGGTATTCGCTTCCTCAATCAAAAAAAAAAAGATTGTATATATATAACTGTTTAGACAAAAAATCGATTCTGTACATCAGTTTTAAACAACACCGATGCAAATTGTCCCGAGGGAACAGTTATTTAGCGGAGCCGGACTAATTTATGATCCTCTACGAATATGGAAGATTGAAAAGTGAAAAAAACAGTGAAGCTACTTTTCGTTAAATATAACATGACTCTACTAAACTTTGCACACAGAATACAGTTTGGTTGCCTCAACCGAATTATTTGCCAACCGAATTTTGGTAGTTCTGCCTACTATCATGCGATTCCTTCAGGACAAGCAATATTTTGCTTGTGGTATACTTCTGCTTCCATGTTGACAACAATCAGATTTGGTTGCCCCAACTACGAAAATGGTGGCTAAAATTATCTGTTGTAGTTGCCACAACCAACTTTTAAAAAATTGGTTGTTCTGACAATTTATCAGTCATATACTACCGACAATTAATTGAAAACAGTTTTCATTAATTTTTATTTTATTTGCTGAACAAAAAACAAAACGATTCATACAAAATTCAAAATCCCATATTACAAATTCATCACTATTATGAGATGTGGAAATATTTGACACACATTTTAGTACACTAAAAAAAACACACAAATGTAAATATCGCTTAACCCTGTGCTTTCAATTTCATGATTGTTGCTTTTACACATATTCTGCATTCCACACATTATTATCTACAAGAGATTATTTTTGATTACCTATACCGTTCTTGAGCAAAATGTTGAAGATTTATTTATGTCGAGTAATTTAATTTTTTGTTTGTCATGTATCAGCAAAAGAACAGCAACCAATCTTTCGGTTGTATTTCCCAAAATACATTTAATTATTCTAAATTTGGGAAATGATTGGGATAACCAATAAACGATTATTTATAAATATTTTTTCTGTTGTAGTGACCAATTATTCGTTGTAATAATAATCTTTGGTCTATTGATACAATTTCTGTTGTCAAGAATAAAACATTGGTTGTTACAACCAAAAATCGATCATATGGTACTATAATGAAAATTTTAAATTGTTTACCACAACTAACCGAGTGTCAATGAAAAAACAACCTTAATTCGATTGATACAACCATCGATTTAGTTGCAAGCATTTTCATTTGATCGTATCCATGTTATACTGTTGTTTCAAATATTTATTTATAAATACAACCGACAGACGGTGTAGGCAATATACTTTTTGTTGCTAGTACTATTTTTTTATTGTTACAATCGAATTCCAACCAATTATTTTCCTGGATGTGAATACTATATTTTTGGAATGTTAATTAATACTATTTATTTACGTTAGAAACTAATTTCTATGAACACCCAAAGAGAGAAGTGCGGGACCCATTTAGTTATGTCCGTCCGTCCGCCTGTAATGTATCCTTGTAATCTAGGTCCAGGGTGAAAATCGGGTTTGGTTTACATATAGCCCTCATCCCTAATCCCTAGTAGGGATCTACCTCCATCCACAACTAACTTTAAAATCAATCGGTTCAAATATACATGTAGCCCACATATACATTTTCCTTTCGATTTGGCATATACAGGCTGCAAAAAATCGCTTCTACAGTATATTGTCCCAAACATATTCGGCTTGAAATATATAAATGTTTAGGGTATACTCAAAAAATATTATTTTAGATGTTCGTAAAATTTCTTAATAATTGAAATGATACATTGTGTAATGGGTTGATAACAAATTGCTACGTTTCTCATTTTAAATTGTAAGGTATAACTCGAAATTAATAATGAAATTCGAAAAATCTGCAACGTTTTGAAAAATTTTTTTAACCAAAATATATTTGGAGAAATTTCTATACAATAATATTATTTGTATATAAACACATATTTTATTTGAGAAAAATAGTTTGTAAATATATTTTGTTGTAATATATAAATATATATATGTATGTTCCAAATAAATTTTATAGATTTTCAAATAAAATTTATTTGCTCATCAGTATATTTAAAAATTTGTGTTCCAGATATATTTTCCTCGATTCAAATATATCAAACTTGGCGATTTCGCCCCATGTAGCACCACTGCAAATAAATCAACTGCATTACAGTTGACGTAGGAATGAATCTACAGTTATGAAGGAATAATTCTACATTAATTGTTTGCTGCCGTAAATCTGTTTAAGGTATTCGCAAAAAAAACGCTATCGCGTTCGCATACAATATTCTCTTTCGCAACCGCTTTCGCTAAAGCCTCTTTCGTTATATCCCTGGTTTGAATTGATAGAAAATATATTTAAAAACTAATTTATTGAATATTATATGTTTTTATCCCATCACCTTAGAGACGAGGGTATAAATCATTTGCTACGAACCAAAAGAGTAACACATCGAAGGAGTGATCTAAGAGCCTAAGTATGTTCAGCGGATATCCGTTTTAGGTCATTTTAAGTCGAATGAGCAATGTCCGTCCGTCCGTCTGTCTGTCTGCTGGCTGGTGCGCGCGATAACTCTCGAAAGGAGTAACCGATTGACTTCAAATTTGGTATATGGTAATATTTTCTCCTATCTCCGGCTAAGTTCGAAGATGGGCCATATTGGTCCACTTCTTCTAGTACCTCCCCCACAAAGGGTTAACATTTAGCGAAATATAGATTATTTAATAACTTCTATACTACTTATTTGAATCCTCTGAAATTCTACACATACACCCAGGAAAATAATTGTTTGGAATTCGATTGTAACAATAAAAAAATAGTACTAGCAACAAAAAGCATATTGGCTACACCGTCTGTCGGTTGTATTTATAAATAAATGGTTGAAACAACAATAATAACATGGATACGATCAAATGAAAATGCTTGCAACTAAATCGATGGTTGTCTCAATCGAATTAAGATTGTTTTTTTCATTGACACTCTGTTAGTTGTGGTAACCAATTTGTAATTTTCATTATGGTACCATATGATCGATTGTGACAACCAATGTTTTATTCTTGACAACAGAAATTGTATCAATAGACCAAAGATTATTATTACAACGAATAATTGGTTACTACAACAGAAAAAATATTTATAAATAATCGTTTATTGGTTATCCCAATCGTTTCCCAAGTTTAGAATAATTAAATGTATTTTGGGAAATACAACCGAAAGATTGGTTGCTGTACTTTTGCTGATACATGACAAACAAAAAATAAAATTACTCGACATAAATAAATCTTCAACATTTTGTTGAAGAACGGTATAGGTAATCAACAATAATCTCATGTGGATAATAATGTGTGGAATGCAGAATATGTGTGCAAAATGTTTTACCTAAATAAAAAAGCAACAAGTAAGAAAGTTTCAGTCGGGTAAACCGACTAAGGTATACCCTCACTTTGTGAGTAATGTAATATTGAATATTACTCGAATTATTCTGTCAATTTCTGCGGGAGGTACCAGAAGAGGTTTATCAAATACACCTTTTTTTTCGCTGAACATTAGATACTTTAAATTCATTGCACTGTGCCGACTTATAAGCATATATGTGCACTGGTATTAACGTTATGAGACATAAAATTGTGGTATGATTTGGGCATTTTGTGTGGGAGGTACAAAAAGGGGCGTGGCAATAACGCCCATTTTTCACAGGGCTATAGACACTATAAAAACATTACACTGTACAAAATTCCACGTATTTTTATACACTGTTATTATTGTTATAAGATGTTAACTTTTGGTGCAAAAAGGTACCTTTGTGTGGGAGGTACCAAAAGGGGCGAGGCAACAACACCCATTTTCCCCTGGACTGTAGGCAATATAAAAGCATAACACTGTACAAAATTTGAAGTATTTTTATACACTGTTATTAATGCTATAAGCTGTTAACTTTTGGTGCAAAATGGTGCATTTGTGTGGGAGGTACCAAAAGGGACGTGGCGACTTCGCCCATTTTTCTCGAGTTGATGGCGACTAATAAGCTAATACTATGTGTGGAATTTCAAAAGATTCGAATAAGTAGTATAGCAGTTATTAAAGAATCAATATTTCACAACATTTTAACCCTTTGTGGGGGAGGTACTAGAAGGAGTGGACCAATATGGCCCATCTTCGAACTTAGCCGGAGATAGAAAAAAATATTAGCACATACCAAATTTGAGGTCAATCGGTTACTCCTTTCGAGAGTTATCGTGCGCACCAGCCAGCAGACAGACAGACAGACAGGCAGACAGACAGACAGACAGACAGACAGACAGACAGACGGACGGACATTGCTCATTCGACTTAAAATGACCCAAAACGGATTTCCTCCGAACATACTTGGGGTCTTACGTCACTCCTTCGACGTGTTACACTTTTTTCCGTAGCAAATGATATATACCCTCGTCACACTAAAGTGAGGGTATAACAATCATGAAATTGAAAGCACAGGGTTAAGCGATATTTGTATACAAGTTTTGTTTTTTTTCGTGTACTAAAATGTGTGTTAAATATTTCCACATACATATTATAATAGTGATGAATTTGTAATATGGGATTTTTAATTTTGTTATGAATTGTTTTGTTTTTTGTTCAATAAATAAAATAAAAATTAATAAAAACGGTTTTTAATTAATTGTTGGTAGTATATGACTGACAAATTGTCACAACAACCAATTATTTAAAACAGTTGATTGTGGCAACTACAACAGATAATTTTAGCCACCATTTTCGTAGTTGGCGCAACCAAATATGATTGTTGTCAACATGGAAGCAGAAGTATTCCACAACCAAAATGTTGGTTGTCCTGATGGAATCGCATGATAGTAGACAGAACTACCAAAATTCGCTTGGCAAATAATTCGGTTGAGGCAACCAAACTGTATTCTCTGTGTAGTATTACTTTATTAGTCACTATTACCTCGAGAAAAATGGGCGACGTTGCCACGCCCCTTTTGGTACCTCCCACACAAATGGAAAATTTTGAACCACAAGTTAATAGTTTATAACTTTATTACCAGTGCATACAAAGACTTAAAATGTTGTACAGTGTAATGGTTTAATAGTACCTACAATACAGTGAAAAATGGGCATTACTGCCACGCTCCTTTTGGTACCTCCCACACAAATGGACCTTATTGTACCAAAAGTTAACAGCTTTTAACTTTAATACCAGTGCATACAAATACTTGAAATTTCGTACAGTGCAATGCTTTTATAGAACCTAGAGTCTAGAGAAAAGTGACCGTTATTGGGACGCCCCTTTTGGTACCTCTCACACAAATGAACCATTTTGTACCAAAAGTAAACAGCTTAGAACTTTAATACCAGTACATACTTTAAGTTATTAAATTGATAATAATTTAAATAAAACAAAAACAATAAATTTACTAATATTTTTTGGGAGTCAAGGTGAGGGGATTCGTTAGTCGGTTTACCCGACTGAACTTTCTTACTTGTTGAACTTCATTAGGGACATGAAAAATCTTTGAATCAATTACATGTTGTAATAAAATCCGTATATTTAAAATATATAAATATGAAATTTGGTAGCGAGAAGTATCGTAAATTATATATTTTACAAAGTCCGTTTAAAAATACTAATAACTTGACGATAACATCATATATCGAAATAATTGTTCAGAAACAATGTTATCTGAAGTCTTTTCTAAAAGATAAACAAATTGTTTCATATAAATTTAATCAATCGAATTTTTGGCCACCCAGGCACCACTGTGCAGCATGTGTATTTGCGTGGTGTCAAAGTATTTTTATACCCTACCCCACTCTATGGGAGATGTTTGTAACACCCAGAAATACTACAGCTAGACCCACCTTAAAGTATAACGATCTACTCAGAATCACTAGCTGAGTCGATTTAACCATGACTGTCTGTCCATATAAAGTTGTCCGTTGAGTACAGGTCGCAATTTTACTCGTGCTTAAATTTTGCAGTTATTGTACCTGGGAAGAAGCCTATTGAATTTGAAGGAAATGGGTTCACATTTAGATATAGCTCCCATATATATGTTTCGTCCGATTTGTTTTGAAATTTAGCATGGATGAGATAATTGATCCATGGACCAACATTGCCGAATTTTAAGAAAATGGGTTCAGATTTATATATAGCTCCCATATATATGTTTCGTCCGATTTGGCCCTTTAGCCCTATAGAAGCTGTTGTTTACAACCAATCGTTTTAAAATTTAGCATGGTCGAGTTTATTGATCCATGGACCAACATTGCCGAATTTGAAAAAATTGGTTCAGATTTTGTTACGAGTATAGCTCTCATATATATGTTTCGTCCTATTTGGCCACAGAGGCAGAGGAGACGTAAGCAAATTTTAGTTGAAGTATACATTGGATATTTCATTGTTATCCAATCTTACTAGAGTGGTGTAGGGTATCATATAGTCGGCACCGACCGACTGTAGCCTTTCCTTACTGGTTTCTAAAGAAGATGTTTTCTTTAGGTAACGCATTGGAGTATACTTGTTTATATTGAATTAAACGGTTGCCTTTTTGCAATTTTCTGTTCGATTCTGACCATTAAAAAGGCAACAATACAAGAGGGTGTAGGCGACATTTTTATAGTACAGCTCTCTGACAGGGCAACATCGTTTTTTTTCTGTTTGCGTACACATACACAAACACTAAAAATGTCTTTAGTGTATTCTGTATTTCTTGTAAGGAATGTGTTTGCGTACTGTTCGCCATGAAGAACAGTACAGAACGGAACCGTTTCTTAATGTTTTCTCCGAACGCTGAGATTTAGCACTTTCTTTCTGGGTTTGTTGTTACGAAAACGCGGCAATTTTGATCTAAATTTCGTCCCATTTTTCTTAATTTTTTTTGGATTATATAAACTTTAGTATATAAGTAATTGGCATGGTTAAAAAAAAAAGGGTTTTGTAGCATAACGCTTTGGCGACCTATTCCGTGGAGTTCGGAAATTTTCACGTGAAGTCAGTACCGGAATTTACAGCGTTTACTGATTTTCTTGAAACTTAGATTTTGGATTTCCCCCACGTTATTTTCAACCACTCCAGAGATGAGATAGAAAAGTGAAATTTTTGAAATATGATAATCTGACAGTTCAGACCAAATCAAAAAAATCTTTAAAACAAAATCAGTTGTCTATAAGTTTATGAATGAAAATGGAATTGTTTCTAAGATAATATTGTTTTTAATTCAATGATATGAAAATATTGTACCGAAAAGTCAACATGTACTCAATATTATGTACAACGATGCATTAAAAGCAAAAATAATTTCTTTAAATTAAAAATAATTTCGTAAAATGGGATTATTTGATTATTTCACATTGAAGTAAAGGCAAAAAATCATCTGACCACAGCGTGTCCAGATGATCATATAATACAAGTTGAGGAGTATTTTGATATTTCACACTACATATGTATGTATGTATATGTCAATCGATTTTCTTACTGTATTTTTTAAGCTTGCTTTCTGTGCTTATGTATGTATGTGTTTCACCCCAACGGGGTTCCGAAAACGGAAAAACTGAACAAACTCATTCATTCGTGTGGCATATCGCCGTCCTTCAGTCATTTCCTATTTTTATAATGATCAATAAACGGATTATGACAGCTTAAATTAAACGATTGGAAAACAATGCCCACGCACTTTTCAAAGTTTCTCATTCAATATTTATCAATTTGACAAATGTGTATCTATGTACATAAAATCGACATGAACACACACGTTCATACATACATACATACATAAATGTACGTATATTTGCTCTTAATGAGAAATGTATAGAATACAATATCGAGAAGAATAACAAACGCGCTCTACGGGGCAAGGGGATTATTTTGTCGCACAATAGCCGATATTGTTTCCACGTTTAGGGGTTGTTTCTTAATACGTAATGATACCCACCTCGCGTCGTTTATGAATGGAACCCTTTGTTAAATAGTTGATCAATTGCACAATTCACGTTTCTTTATTTACTTCGAATTTATTTAATTCCAAATTACGAATTAAGAACAAAATTGCAAAATATTGAAAATTTTTAGTTGGTAAAAATTTATAAACTTTTGTGTTAAAATTTTGAAAATTTTGAAAATTTGGGCTACACAGCATCATTTATTACAAATTGTATTTTCAAACTTAATGTATATTACAATAAAATACTTTGCAAGGAGCCTCCATTTATTGAAATCCATTCACAATACATCTTCGTCACTAACACTTGTTTCCTATTTCTTTGCAGATTCTATTCTCCGATTTTCCATTCTTATGCTGCATCCAGAGATTCTGTAAGTATTTTCATTATAAGATCAGCTAAATAGTTTTGTTCACCATCTATGCGTTGACTAGAAGATACCTAATTCAATTTAGCTACAAAACATTTTCATTGAACAGAACTTTGCAACGCCTTTTCTGTCGGCGTTTAAAAAACATTTAAAATTCGGTATAGAGAAACGCATTTGAAGTATCTTCTACTATGTGGAGCTATTTGTCAAGCCCCTTCTGTTACGCCCTCACAAATTGACGGATTCATCAGAAAACAAATTTCCCCATTAAATGTTTTCATATTCTGTATTTAAGACATCATTTGCAATGACTTTACTCTGACGACAAAGTACCATATTTCATACTACATTACTCGAAAAGTGAGGCTACAACTCAGTCAGTTTTCTCGACCGTAATTTTCTTACCTGTTTTAAGACATTTAATTTAGGATAGGTTGAAACAGAGGGGACGTTTTAACGTCACATGTCCATGTACATACACTTAAGTCATAATTTATGATCTTTTTACACCCTCAAGAGTTATAGAAAATCGGTACTATACGCGAATTTCCTCAGAATCTTACGGTCATATGAACTGAGATGGGTCAGATATGGTAATGTTTCGGACCCGAAGTGTAGTGGTCTTGCATGTGCGAAAACTGGACATTTGCATCGAATATGTTCCATATTTCGAGGTTTTCCCTGCATTAGTATCTGCTCGTCCTATGCGGTGCAGGTGTGCAAGTAAGCTTGAGTGTCCTGTTAACACACTCATCATCATATTACTAGTCTCGATCTTGTTTAGTTTCAATAAATTAGTAGTTTTCTTCTAATTTGGGTCACCCACAGTGTATTTGCAGTTTGTGCTATCTCATGGTTTTGCTATCCCAAACAGTTTAGGTAGCCATCACTGCTCAGTGCTTCGTGGCATCGAATGGTATCGACTTCTCCAAGTTTCCTAGTTGAAATTCTCTGCACTTGCATTCTTTGTCACTGATGGCCACCGCACTACTGAAGCGTAGGTTTTGATTGGTATAATCAAGCTCGCGTAATGCCAGTGTGTCTTACTTGGAGTTAATTCCCATTTTGAACCACAGCGACCAACATTTGTGAGCCTTGGTGGCACTTTCTTCTATGTGGTCCTTCCAACTCTGTTTCCGATCCAAGATAACTTCTAAGTATTTCACCTTGTAAGATGTCGATCTTAGTTTTCCTCGTAAATTGTTTTGGACTATAGTTCTGATAAAATATGTAAGTAAATAAAAAAACATCTAGGCTAGCTTATGTACTGATAATAATAGTGAATATTTCGTCTCATATAAAACCATTACAGATTGAAGGAAAGAGCCTAACAAATTTTCTTCGCAGATCAGGGCGAATTTGACTTGCTCCTTCTGGTACGCCCCACACAATTGAGAAATTCATACGAAAAAAGTTTCCTCATATATTCTGTAGCATTCAACAAAATGGCCTCATATTCTGTATTTTCTACTACTTTTCCAATGACTATAGCCTGAAATAGAATGCACAAAGTTTTCTACCGTTTTGACAACTCCCACAAAAATATCAAATTATAGAAACGTTCATCCTTGATGACCTTTTTATAGAAACGTTTATCTTTGATAAATTCGCTATTAAACAGTTCTTTGAATCTAATACGTTTTCATTAAAAACTTGAGCAATTTTGGCTGGGTATTGACTTGTCGTTTCTGTCCACACCACAAAGCCTTTCCTTACCAAATTCCGTATAACTCTCGAAAGGAGTAACCGATTGACTTCCAATTTGGCATGCGGTAATATTTTCTTCTATCTCCGGCTAAGTTCGAAGATGGGCCATATTGGCCCACTCCTTCTAGTGCCTCCCCCACAAAGGGGAGGCACTTATTTGAATCCCCTGAAACTCGACACATAGTATTAGTTTATTAGTCACTATTACCTCGAGAAACATCGGCGTAGTTGCCAAGCCCCTTTTGGTACCTCCCACACAAATGGACAATTTTCAAACAAAAGTTAATAGCTTATATCTTTATTACCAATGCTTACAAAGACTTGAAATTTTGTACAGTGTAATGGTTTAATAGTACCTACAATACAGTGAAAATGGGCATTATTGCCACGCTCCTTTTGGTACCTCCCACACAAATGGATAATTTTGTACCAAAAGTTAACAGCTTTTAACTTAAATACCAGTGCATACAACTACTTGAAATTTCGTACAGTGCATTGCTTTTATAGTACCTAGAGTCTAGAGAAAATTGGCCGTAATTGACACGCCCATTTTGGTACCTCCCACACAAATGGACTATTTTATACCAAAAGCTAACAGCTTATAACTTTAATACCAGTGCATATAAATACTTGCAGTTGTGTACAGTGTAATGCTTTAATAGTACCTAGAGTCCAGAGAAAAGTGACCGTTATTGGGTCGCCCCTTTTGGTACCTCTCACACAAACGGACCATTTTGTTCCAAAAGTATACAGCTTTTAACTTTAATACCAGTACATACTCTAAAGTTATTAAATGCAATTGAAATTGATAATAATTTAAACAAAACAAAAAAGTAAATACATTTACTAATATTTTTGAGACTCAAGGTGAGGGGATTCATTAGTCGGTTTACCCGACTGAACTTTCTTACTTGTTATTTAAATGGATTCAACAACAAAAATTTGGGACTCTGCAATTCCGCACGTGTTCCATGAGAAACAATGAATTTTGGCCAGTCGACATGATTGAGCATGGCCTCTTTAAAAATTAGGCCGGACATGCAGTGTCCAGTGCAGTGACACCTGCCATACAACGAATGAGATATTCGATTCATTGTAGCCTCGGTGAAGTGAACACGATTTCAATCCCTGGGGTTTTGTGAAATCTCAGGTCTACGCGAGGTACAAAGCGTGAAATAGTGCCATGTAATAGAACAATTCATGAGAAGAGCAAGGGCCTGTGATCAGAGCCTGGGATCAGTTACTCTATACTTAAGCGAAACATATCTACCTTACAAAATTCAACAAAAAATCAAAACATGTGTTTTTTTAATTGTATCCTTCGGACACACAATACAATCAACAGAGTTTGAGATTGGAAATTCTTGTTCAGTTCATACATACATACCTCAGTCTCTTAGCTTCGTCAATAAATGGACGTTTTTCGGATTCAGTAAGCAGTTTCCATTCAGCTCCCAGTCGTTTGGATATCTCAGAGTTGTGCATCTTTGGGTTGTCCTGCGCCATTTTACGCCGTTGTCCTCTTGACCATACCATGAATGCATTCATTGGTCGCTTGATGTGGTCGTTGTGATTGTTCTGTTGGAGTGTTGGGGCCTGATTGGGGGATGTTGTCATCGTTTTGTAACTATTGCTGGCAAGCGTCGAACAATTAGTTTGCTTCTGCGAGTTTGACATATTAACCGCTGATGGCGATTTTGGCGACACGCTTTGTCTTAGCTGCTCCTGGCGATGCTGTATTATTGCAGAGATTGCCGACATAACCTTCGAAGTTCACCGCCCAATCTGAAAAGACAATCCAAAGTCGACATGTTGAATATGTCAAATGAAAAGTCAATATCTTAAATTTGGCTTTTTTCCGAATAATTGCTTAAGTCGAAAAAGGGGCATGGATATAACGCCCATTCTTCACTGGATTTTTCACTGTGTAACGCCCATTACACTGTACAAAATTGCAAGTCTTTGTATGCACTGGTAATCAAGTTATAGGCTATTAACTGTTTTTGCAAAATAGTGCATATGTGTGGGAGGTACCAAAAGGGGCGTGTCAATTAGACCCCCTTTTTACTGGACTCTAGGTACTATAAAGGCATTACTCTCTACAAAATTTCAAGCATTTGCGTGAAGTGATATTAAAGATATGATCAGTTAATATTTGGTGCAAAATGGTCCATTTGTGTGGGAGGTACCAAAAGGGGCGCGGCAACTTCGCCCATTTTTCTCGAGGTGATAGTGACTAATAAACTAATATTATGTGTGGAATTTCAGAGGATTCAAATAAGTAGTATAAAGTTATCAAATAATCAATAATTTACTTAATAGTATCCTTTGTGGGGGAGGTACTAGAAGGAGTGGATCAGTATGACCCATCTTCGAACATAGCCGGAGATAGAAAATATATCGTGCGCACCAGCCAGCAGACAGACAGACAGACGGACGGTCGTTGCTCATTCGACTTAAAATGACCCAAAACGCATATAACATGACAGCATGACACGACTCACACGTGATCTGTCAAAAAATGGCTATTGAAAAAAGTATCTCTACTTTGATCACCCTATACTTACTCAAATCTTCTGAAATTTCACACATAGTATTAGTTTGTTAGTCGCTAACACGTCAAGAAAAACGGACGTAGTGGTCACTCTTTTTTTGGTACCTCCCACACAAATGGACCATTTTGCACCAAAAGTTAACAGCTTATATCTTTAATACCAGTGCATACAAATACTTGAATATTGTACAGTATAATGCTTTTATAGTACCTAGAGTCCAGATGGCACACCCCGTTTGGTACCTCCCACACAAATGGACATTTTTGTGCCAAAAGTTAAAAGCTTTCAACATTAATACCAGTGCATACAAATACTTAAATTTCGTACCGTGTAATGCTTTTATAGTACCTATAGCCTAGAGAAAAGTGTTCGTTATTGGCACGCCCCTTTTAGCACCTCCCACACAAATGGATATTTTTGTACCAAAAGTTACCAGCGTATAACATTAATACCAGAGCATACAAATACTTGAAATTTTGTACAGTATAATTCTGTTATAGCACCAAGAGTCCAGAGTCCTCCCACCCAAATGGACCATTTTTACCAAATGTAAACAGCTTTTAACTTTAATACCAGTAGATACTTTAAAGTTATTAAATGCAATTTAAATTGATAATAATTTAATTAAAACTAAAAAAATGTACGAATATTATGTTGGGACTCAAGATGAGGGAATTCAGAAGTCGGTTTACCCGACTGAACTTTCTTACTTGTTTTTTTATGTCTTGGCTTTTTTTGTATGCGGGGTACTAAAACGGGTGTGGTGGTAACTCCCATTTGAAAACAGGCCTGTAGAAATTTTAAAAACTTTACACAGTGCAGAATTTTTGAGTATTTATATGCATTGGTATTCACGATATAAGCTGTTAATTTTGGTGCGTTTGTGTGAGAGGTGCGTGATTATCACGCACGTTCATGAACACATAGAATAAGTGAAGCATAAGGTATTGCGGCTCGTGCCATTCCATTGATTCCGATGTTTTGGCCACTAGATGTGTTTGTCCCAAACCTAACCTCAATGATATTCCTGATTTGCTAAGCAGTGTCATAACGGACGACCAATCATCATCGTTGCATATGAACATTTTTTGTTGCTAACAACAACACCACATTCACGCCTCCCTCAGTCATCGGATTTTGCCCCTTTTAACTTTTTCATCTTTTCAATGTAAAAACGCTCTATAAACCTTTTACAAATTATTATGAATATGACCTTGAGACTGCAAAATGTCTTCAGTTTAGCTACTCGTGTATTCAAAGAAAAACTATGAATATTTTAATAAAGGGTGAGCCATTTAAAATTTTAAATTTGAACTACCGATTACTTTGACTTGTGATTTGAGCCCTTTGAATTATTTTATGTGGGGAGCCATTAAGGATAAAGGTTACGCAAAGCATCCAGGGACAATTGAAGCATTGAAACATGAAATCGAAGTAGCCATTGAAGAGATTCGACCCGGAACAATCGAAAACTAACCGAAAAATTGGGTTGATCGGATGAGGTACTGCCGAGCCAGTCTTGACAGTCATATGAATGATATTGTGTTCCATTATTAAATTTGTTTGTTATAGAAGTTTCGTTCCGATACGTAAAAGCATACCGTACATGAACGAACACGACAATTAGTTCTCCTCGAACGGAATATTTTTCTGGTAATAAGATAGGTACGACTAAAATGAAATTATTAAATCCATTAGGACTGCTATATTTAGTACATTTTGTAGAGTGTATTATACCACTCTACTTATATTATTATCTCTTGTATCAAAACTCTAGTCCTGGCCAGGGTTACCATATCATTTTTTCGGAAAGGAGGACTTTTGTTGTAGAAAAGGAGGACTTTGTAACATTTACAAAAAGAGTTTAGAACTTTGGGAGGACATTTAAAAAATACAGTACTTGTATGAATGAGCATTTTATTATGATCAACAATTAATCTTTAAACCTGTAAGGAATGTCTAAAGTCGGGCAGAGTCAACGATGTGATACCGTACACCACCCTATCGGAGCAGAATAAGAAGAAATATAATCAAGTTTTATAAATGGCTTTTTTCTAATGATAATAATTTGTCCAACAAGTTGTACGAGTTTTATCGCGCTTATATGCCAAATAGGAGATACATATGGTGAAATTCATGAAAAATCTCTTTCCAACCATTTTTTTGTCCGAATTGGCTAAAATTTTGTGTATGACTGACTGTATATACAAGTAATATATCTGCCAAGTTTGGGAAATTTCCGTTGAATATTGGATGCTTGGTCCAAAATTGACTCTTCAAGCCTAGGTGATGATGTTTGATTATTTTTTGCGCTTTAACCACCCAATATAAAAATATTTTGTTAAACGAATATTGAGTTTTTTTCACAAGGTTTCGAATGATTGAATCGTTTTCCGCAAAAAAATGTTAACTGACCTCAATAACGCGTAAAAATAAACACAAACATTTTTTTTCGCGTATTTGGCCCCATTTAATTTTTGTCGAAAAATTTTAAATTTAAAAGCCGATTTTCCTGCATATGTGTGCACATTTTCACGATGGCGTTTTTTTTCATTCCTTGGGAAAACAATTTATAAGATTTCTCTCTCTAAAAAAATATGTTTTGAAATACAATATGTTATTGTTTTGTAATTTAATGTTTTGATTTGGCGTAAAACCTACTTCTGATATATGAATCTTACGGATTTTTCCACGAGCTCTCAAGTGGTTGAACAAAATTTCAAACTATTCGCGAAAATGCAAAAATAAGATAAAAAACTATTTTTTCGCGATGTTGGACCTTAAAATTTTATTTTTCTTTCAAATAAAAGTGCACATCTTTTCTTTCATTTGCCGAGATTTTGAAAACGAATACTTTTTTCATCTTAGAGAAATACAATTTTGAAGACTTAAATTTTCTCTAAAGTTATATGGAATTTCAACGAGGTCTCCGTTTCAAAATCGCAGCAAATGTAAGAAAAAATGTGCACTTTCATTTGCGTTAAAAAGTCAAGTAGGGCAGATACTATATATGGAGGCTATACCAAAAAATGTACCGATATTGCTCATTTGTCCAATATCCAAGTTACCTGCAGCTATATATACTAAAAGCAAGTATATATAAATATAAAGCTATATAAATAAAAGCAAGTAAATGTTCTTTTGGAGGTTTACTTTTTGTGAAAAAGTTATATTGTTAACAAAGGGAGGACAAATCTGACATTTTCGTAAAAGGAGGGAGGACACTGGTTAAAAAGGAGGACATGTCCTCCAAAAGGAGGTCGTATAGTAACTCTGGTCCTGGCTCACTTTGCGAGCTGTAGTATTTGTAGAAGAAATGTTTTTAGATATGACTGAATGTACATATATGTATGTATATATAATCGTATATATCACTCACTCACTTCAAGAGTGACATAACCCAACATTTACAATTATTGAGGTTACCTTACAGAAATCCGATTTGTTTTAATGTCCATAAATTAATATCAGCGAATTTTACGTAATTATACGTAAACAACCATATTACGAATCATTCCAACGTTTTTAAACATACTAATTCATGTTACTTGTCTGTTTATAATGATTTAAAGCTATCCGTCTTGAAAAATTTCAATTTTGAGTTATGCCACACTTGAAGTGAGTGAGCGATGTGTACAGGGTGTTTTTTTAGCCGTGTGGTTTTCAATCTGGCTATACTTTTTTCTGAATTGGTCTTTTTGACAGCTGTCACTTGATTTATGCTCAGTTTGGTTTGCCATTTCATAATGAATAGACTTACTCCGTCACAACGTTTGCAAATCGTGCAAATTTATTATCAAAATAATGGTTCAGCGCTGCGTCCAATATTCGGTCGACATAATCGGCCAGCAGAGTTGGTAATTCGAGCAACCATGGATCAGTTATCGGTAATGATAATCCACAAGCCATTGTTCAGACGCCGTTACATCCACAAACAGACATTGTTTGGTGTGCTCTATGGGCCGAGGGAATCATTGGTCCATATTTCTTCAAAAATGAAGCCGGCCATAATGTTACAATCAATGGGGAACGCTATAGAGGCATGATTAATTACTTTTTCGTGCCTGAATTGGAGGATGTTGATGTGGACGACCTTTGGTTCCAACAGGACGGCGCTACATGACATACAGCCAACGAAACAATCAATTTATTTTAGTGTGACGTGGCTACAAGATCGTGCGATTTAACACCGCTGGACTATTTTTTGTGGGGTTTTGTGAAGTCGCTTGTCTACGCAGATAATCCCGACACGATTGACGCCTTGGAAGAGAATATTCGGCGCGTTATTGCTGACATACAGCTCCAAATGCTGCAAAAAGTGGCCGAAAATTGGGCCTCTCGGCTGGAATTTATTCGAGCCAGCGCTGGCGACCACTTGCCCGAAATCATTTTTAAAATATAATGGCAAACTCTTATCTTTATAATAAAGCTAAATTCTTGGCCATAACATTAATTTATATGCGATTTATTTCTTCTTGAAAACCACACGTGTAAAAAACACCCTGTATTTGAGAGAGTTGTTAATAGTTCCAAAATCGGACGGCGGTTTTCCGCCCTGGACTTCTATCCTATTTTCACAGTTTGATCCCAGGTGAATATATGAGCTTCATTTCGTGTTTCTGACGTTCCGATTATGTTAAAGATCACTTTTGCAGCAATTCACTCACATTGCGTTTGCTTCTTCGGTATACAGCTTGTTCACGAAACTGTTAAACGCCCACACTTTTGGACATAACTTCCTCACGCACTTCCCGAGAATTGTTTCACTTTTCACTTTAGATCTCGCTACACTTTGTTTATAAATAATTTGATTTGATACTCTTTCTTATTTTATTGACCGAATTGCGAATTTTGGCGAGTTGAGATTGCGGCGAGTTGTGCTTCGAGCGCTTCAGCTCATGCGGGACATTCGAGTGAAAGACACAAAATGAATTTTGCGGTTGTCCGGAAAATGTATCAGACTGAGACTGACACTACTACCACTGCGAGCATGGAGTTGTTGTATGCGAATCAACACCCCAACACAACATAAGGCCACACTAAACACAGACACCCCTGGAGCCTGCTGCCGTGTAGAGTTAGACGCTTCAATACCTTCGATTCTAGTCACATTAGTCACATTCCACTCCGGAGTAGTGGAGGAACCGCGGAAAAGATTTGTTCGGTTGATTTGTTTGGCCGTGTATAGGTATGCATGCACATTCACGAGCACTGCGAGTACAATACATATTTGTGGTATCGGCATGGGAGTGCGTGTATACATGTGTGTGTGTGTGTGTGTGGGAGAGTTTGTCAAAGGATGAGGACTTGTTCGTATTGGGTGTTTGTTTGTTCGTTGGTTCGCTTGCTCGTTTTTTGGTCTTTTAGTGTGTGTTTGTTGTTCTGGCATTACTCGACAATTGTGGCGACCGAACCAATGCTTATCTGTCATTTTTATCAGATCTACAAACTGCACATTTACCTAAACCCATACATACATACATATGTACATGTATGCGAACATACTTACCTAAACATACTCGTATGTATGTACATACATATGTGTACACCGTATGTTGATCAAACAAAAGACGAACAACACGTGCTTTCGGACACTGATGTGATAATCGGTAATCGATTCATTTTCGACCCTACTGGAGAGTCCACGACTTCTGCGGCCTAGGGAGTGTGACGACTTCGTTCGAGCTGTCCATCATACTGAAGATGAAGCAGTCAGATTGTCGGGATGCAGAAATGTATGCAATCGGCATTCGAAATCAAATGCAATGTGTGCAAATATTTACATATGCATATACTTACATACATATCGATACCTCCATTCTAAACTATGCTAAGTGCAAAAAGGTAGTTTTTCAGGAGAGGCGATCAAAGTTTGATGAATATTTCAAATTTGTGTGGAATTCCTTTATAATACAAATCGAATGACCTGTACTGATTTGTGAGTAACTTTTGATTGGGTCGACGGATAAATACCAAATTTTGACTGAATATAATTTGGGATATTTAGAAATTACAAATGCAATCTCCCTAAAAACATGCTACGTCGACTTAGCAATCATCCTATTAACATCGCCACGGCGTGAGATAACACGGCCATTGAATTTCTCGCGCAAAAGAGCCATTATTTCGTTGGCTATGTGGCAAGTGTCACCATCCTGTTGGAACTACATATCATCCAGGTCCATATCCTCAATTTCTGGCCACAAGAAGTCCGTTATCATCTCGCGATAGCGAACACCATTCATGATATCTGTTTGGCCGACCTCGTTTTCGAAGAAGTACGGCCCGATTATGCCGCCAGGCCATAAACCGCACTAAACAGTCACTCTTTGTGGATGCATCGGCTTTTCAACAATCACTCGTGAATTCTCATTTGCCCAAATACGGAAATTTGCGCACAATTCACGTTTGCCAGTTTAGGGAATTTTCTCTTCTCTCTATATTGAATTTTTGATATAAATAATTTGAACTAAAATATTGATTTGACTTATTTTGATTTGATACAAAAATAATTCCCCCAAAACTCGCCAAGATACAAAAAGCTAAATCTAGGGGGAAAACCCCTAAACTGGCAACCGTGACATATTTGGTCGATTATGCCGACCAAAAAATTACGAAGTGCACGAATTGCATTTTTATTTGAACGCCCGTTTTCGTAAAACGCTTCAACAATCTTAACGCGGTGCTCAATTGTGTACCTCTCCATGGTTGAATTTGTCAAACACTGAAACAAAGAAATGTCAAATTAAGTCGGGCAAAAAACTTGACGTTAGGGTGTGACTCACAATTAACATCGTGCATTATGGTTGGACCACCCTTTATACAATATTTAAAAATATTTGTTGTAAATAGAAAAGGTGAATTTTTAAATTTCTCGGACTATGTGCAAGATATGGCTAATTTAACAAATAGTCATTTTGTGAAAAATACAAATATATTTTCTTTGAATTCAAACATATCAAAAATGACGATTGTGAAGTGGTGCAAGTTTTTCAAAGAAGAGAATGACGACGCTCGTCCTTGAAGATCCATCACATTAAAAACCGATGAAAATGTTGAGCAAATGAAGAAAAATGGTATGGAGAATCGTCGAATCACTATTAGAGAAGTTTCAGAGGATGTCGGCATATCGGTCGGCTTATGCCATAAAGTTCGTTCCAAAATTGCTGAGTTTTAAACAAACAAAAAACGTCGCATGTTCGTAATTTTTTGGCCGAAAATAATACCGTAATCATGCCTCAAATGCCGTAGTTACCAGATTTGGCCCCATGAGACTTTTTCCTGCTACCAAAATTGAAGAGAAGCATGAATGGACGGCTTTTTGCGACAATTGATGAGATAAAAACCGAATCGCCGAACGAGCGAACTAAGAACATATGTTCGAGACAAGTGTGTCAACATAAAAAACCGCTAATCGGATACACTAGCCCGAGAAATTTCAAAATCCATATTTTTTATTGTACATACCTCGTTTACATATAATAATATATTATAATTTAAATCGTATTATGTAAAGGGGCCAATGTGAGGTAGCACGATTTACATTAAATATTAGTTTTGTGGTAATGTTGTTAAATGTTCTTAAGTAATTGTCAATCTATTCGATGCCAAGTGGTGCCATGATTGGCAAACAATTTTATTTTTGGAGGTGCGATCAAATCGTTCCAGCTCATTTTGATGGCACAAAGATGTAACCGAAATATGATTAGAATATTCATAAAACAAAAAAGTTTCCATGCGGAACTAGAACTGTTTCAACCCGCCCTAATGTGCGTACATATGTACGTATGTACGTGCAGTGTATAAAGTTCCCGCCAAATATCTGACGCATGCTCGAGACCAACTCTACACTGTGTAGAAATTTCATGGCAAGCCAGGATGAGAAATTTCCGTTGTCTACCACTACCAACACAAAGAAGGGGCGGGTGGGTGCTTGGCAAGACAAATAACAAAACCGCACAATAAAATCAAAGGAAATCCCCCTTTACAATAAAATCTTAACAAATGAAAATGGTTGTTGTTTGGGAATTCTCGCTTTCCACAATAGCAGTCCCCATACGTTCGATTTAAATCCCCATGTTTTCGTACGCGCATGCACTCAATTTCAGGGCAATTTGGCCAATAGCGTACACAAAAGCCACCGAAGCAGTTAAATTGTTCACAATGTCATTTTGTCGTGGCTGTTTGTCTGGTGGCGCTGGCTGGCTATCTGTTTGTCCGTCTGTTTGTCTGCCACATTGTGCACTTGTATTGTGCCAACTAATATGTATCGGATGTATCGTCTCGTGAGCTCGGCGTGAGGTGTGGGGGACACTCAGTCGTCAGCAGTCTCTGATGGCTGTGAGTTGCAGTCGTAGCAAATGATATCCTTAAATCTGCAATAAATCTCAATTCAAGTGAAGACAATGCATTTATGGAAATCAGTCAACGTATTTCCTTTACATCGCCTTGCCACCAACCTGTTTGTCATTATCGATTATCGATTAGCCATTAAACCTTTATCCAATAACACAATAACACAACAACACAATCCCACTCTGTTTGCCCCCTTCTTGGACTGTGTGTGAAATGTTAAGTCATCTTATTGCAATTAGGTGTTTTGTCAAAGGTATGTTTGGATGGACGACTGACTGACTTGCCTAATTGATGCGTATTATGCCTAGGAGAGTGATACTATTATCCTTTGATATATGTGGGCGGATGCTCCCGCCCACTTAATTTGATCTCAGGGTACATGCAGAACTCTACATAGAGAAACTGCTACTGTATGAAAACGTATACTCGTATATACATATATATGTATATATACGTACATATGTATGAACATAAAGTATAGTGTCTTCAGGATTTAATATCCTTTATATGTGAATGGAATTATTGCAACGTTCCGATTGTTACAAGTTACCCACCCATTTGACCACCGCCATCGGAATTGATTTCGCCAAAGTTTCTCGCGTACAACATTCAAAAAATAACTATCGCAATTGAATCGTCATTCACGTTTCCATTGTTGTTTCGGGTTCATTTTGTTTCCCATGCCTTTGGTACATGTACCGCCGAGCAGAGAAACTACGATTTGAACAAAGAATTGCTGCTTCGTGGACGGCAGTACGTGTACACGGCTTTTCTTTGCAGTTATTCATCGTAAAACAGTCGATAGTTCGATACGCAATGACGAATATTCGTACTTCTTCCGATTTTTAAAAACAACTTTTGAACGATTGTGTGTGCGAATGGTTGGTTTTTTAGCGAACTTTCGCTGTATTCGAAATTTTGGTCAGGTGGGTATACATGGGCACACACACACACAGAGACCTAGCCATAGTTTTCCAAAGATATGCCAAGTTGCGAGTCCTACGGGTGAGAGTACATTCATTCTTCCATAATAACCATTTAGCTAATGCCCAAATTTATTGTTGGAAAATAAGTCCATATTTCAGGCTTTGTTGCAAATTTGCGAACACACTAAGTCAGCACAATAAAACGGCTAACTGCTCCTGGTAATGAACATAATGAACGGATGGCCGGAATTTTCACTCTCGTGCTTTGTCCATTGGGCCAAACGGATATACGAGTACATACATACCTACAAATGATGACGTTGTCATTAGAGGTAGTAGTGGTGTTTAATGGGAATTCATATAAAAATATCCAGATATGCGTTGGTTAGATGCCAGCCATTTCACTTTAATTGAAATCCAAATCTACATAACTTTTCGTTCTGATTTTTATTTATAGCAGTCATAATTGATCCGCCTTAACAAAACAACGATAAAACAGTTTCATTTGTTTACGCAAAATAATATCTTTTGATTCCAAGTCGATGTTGACAAAGACGTACATTTTTAAATTAGGAAAATATGTACATATGTACATACATACATTATTTGATTTTCATTTGTTGTTTTTATTGTTATGATCAACAATGTAAAATCTATTCGCAAAAATTCAAATCCCACTTAGACACCGTTTTCGAAAACGACTATGTCACATGAATATACTTAGTTGGGACATATGTAAATACTGTTACAACATTGAACACACCCATAACAATAGTAGTATTAATACTACGTGGATTATGAAACCTAACCTCTATAGCGTTAGTTTGTAACGGGAATTCAAAATTGCTCCCGTTTTCACCATGGAGTGGTCAGACAATGAGAACCGCATCGCTGTTATAGCTCATTTTAAGTGTGGAATAAATAAAAGCGACTCCGCTGGGGATTAGTCGTATGTTCGTCTACCGGTGCATAAAACTGTTTGAGGAGACTGGAGATGTCAAAGACCGCCACCGGTCGGGATGCCCTCGTACTGTTCGAATGCCGCAGGTCATCAAAGCCGTCAAGTCAAGAATTCTGCGAAATCCGCTTCGAAAACAGAAAATCATGGCCCATGAGATGAATATTACACAAGAGTCGAATTATTAAAAAAGACTTGGGACTTGGGGCTTTCAAAAACCGTACTGGACATCTGTTGACTGCAGCTTTAAAAAAAAAATAGGAAAGAAAAATGCAAACGTCTTTTGGTGAAGCAAGCTGATAACTTGCATAGAAAAATCTCAACATGTTTTCAAATAATACGTGCATATTTGAAAGAAAATACCATAAATATTTACGTATATCGTATGATTTTAGACCATTAAAGATTTTTTCACATGGGGGTTTGAGTTCAGAAATTCGAATCTGGCATGAGGAAACTGTTTGCTTCGAGAAATATGCGCGACAATATGCAACAAATCACTTTAAATGGCCATCTCTACATATCTACTACTTATTTTATAACTTATTGGTAATGCATTATTCAAGTACTTAAAATCGTGAAAATATAAGCACATATTTATGTGGTGTTCCTATGCTACAAATAAGTACTTATTATGATACTTTTTTGTATGCTTTTGGGAAGTACTTTCTTCCAATGACATCCCCATGTTAAAATAATAAGAAAAGTGGCTAAATAATAAGATTATTTGGTAATGAGAAATTGTGCTGGGGTGTAATGGTTTCATATCACCTAGAGTCCAGAGAAAATTTGGCTATGTTGGCACGCCCCTTTTGGTACCTCCCACACAAATGAACCATTTTACACCAAAAGTTAACAGCTTATAACTTTAATAATAGTGCATACAAATATTTGAAATTTGTTTACAGTGTAATGCTTTTACAGTACCTACAGTCCAGTGAAAAATGAGCGTCATTGACATGTCTCTTTTGGTACCTCCCACATAAATGGGCTATTTTTTACCAAAAGCTTATAACTTTAATATCAGTACATACTTCAAAGTTATTAAATGCAATTTAAATTGATAATAACACAGTGCGACAGTCCAAAAACAAAAACCCGCGAAACTATTTTTCTTATAGGCCAGTAAAACAATGTTGCCCGACACCCCCTAAATCCAGATTTATAGGTAAAAAACCCAGTTTATTTTTCCTTTTTCCACTTAAACGCCTATACCTCTGTTAATTAATACAATATCGCGTCATTTGCTTCTCAACTCGAGTTTATTTTGTCGCACTGTTTATTTAACTAAAACAAAGAAATAAAAAAAATTACGAATCTTTTTTTGGGACTGAGTGATGGTGAGGGAATTCTTAAGTCTGCTTACCCCACTGAACTGTTTACTAGTTTTACCTTCTGTTACTAAACTACTGTTTCTACGTTAAAGGGATATTTCCAACATTAGTAGCCCTCATTTCCTTTAGTGCGTATCCCGGCTCTATCAGACTTACAAACATTTTTTTTGAAATTTTGTTTGGAACACGTATATGTATTAATATTTTAGAACAAAGTAGGTATATTTGCTAACTAACTTTCACAAATAAAATATGTGTTTACACACAAACAAAAAGTTATTGTTTAAGAATTTTTCCAAATATATATTTTATTTCAAAATATATCTAAAACTTGTCTAAAATTTTAGTATTAGCTTTTGTTTTACAGCACTAATTTTTAATTTATAAATATTCCAATTCATCACTTTTTGCACATCCATCAATGCAATTTATAATTACGAAAGATTGGACGATTTTAATTGAATTTTACAAACATATAAAATTTCTAACAAAAAATCACTTTGAATACATACTTTGCCAAAATAATTAAATACGAATGAATCTTTGTTTCGAAAATATTAGTTCCAAATAAAAAATGTTGGTTGGGAACATAGTTTTGTTTAGAACAATATCCTCTGTGTGTGTCAAATATTATATATTTGGAGTGTACCCAAACATATACATATGTATATATATGTCAAGCCGAATATGTCTGGGAAATTAAGTGTAGAAATGCAGCCCTGCACACAAAATCGATGAAGCCAAAGCAAGGGTTCCATGGTCTAATTCATGTTTTCTCGATGATGGTTTCCACACAATGTCCCACAGATGTCGCCACATGAGAACCTTGTACATTAGAAACAATAACCCTCAGATGTCACTAGTGCCTAGTGTGGCGACATCTGAGGGATTTTGTGTGCAAGCCATCTGCGACATCTATAGTTATTATGTATACTTATCTTTGTCCGTCGCGCTCAAACGTCTATGCGTTCGTCACAGCCAACACTTTTGCCGTCAGATGGCAATACGAGTCCTATAGTTGTCTGTTTGCATGTGTTGTTCGAAAATTTTCATCCTGTGACACGCACATAGGAAATTTAGGCATATGTTTCACATGTTTTTCCGACTGAGTGCGACTATCGTACATATTGTATCGACTACGAATCGCTTGTAGAGCGCTTCGAACGCGGCAGAGGGCCTTTGTTGTTATCTACGAAAATAGTGGTTGGCATCTTTTGCTGAAAAAGTGTGGCCTCTCTCTATTATCCGAAGAACGGATGAACAACGAACTAAAGCTGAAGCTGCGTATAGACGATTGCCAGATCGGCAAACGTTGTCAACCCTGTTAAAGTGCTGCAAATATACGGACAATGACAGATTGTTAGGCAAAGGTGAATTGACAGTTCAGACGATTGAAAGAAAACATTACAATTTTATATATTTACAATATATTTTGTAAATATGTATATGCAGGATTGCCAATAAAAATACTTTATAGACAGTGTTGCAAATAAAATGTTTTTCTGGCAATGGCGCCGTTGTCACATGCATAAACTTCGCACATATAACAATCTTCAAATTATCTCGCAATGACTTTTCTGCTAACGTTGCAAAACAAAAATTGTATGTTACCTTTAACGTTTCAATACCTAAGTGGTACTAATCTTGCCACTAACTGAATATTATGTGCAGAATCCAAAAGACGCAAAGCAAACGTAATCATAACGCCCCCGTAGCGTAACGTTTGGGGTAATTGCTTCTACGGGCAACGTTACGATTACGCTAAGGTTAAGTTACAGGTTTTCTGGTAATCGGAATTATTCGCCACTGTGCTGAGTTTCACTTTCGTAAATCCGCTATTTTTTAATGTTAAGGATTTCGCTATCTCCATGAACTTTCCGACTTCGTTTTTTCTGTTGTTTTCTAACGAATGTGAAATTCGAAATCTGTGTGATTTACGAGTAAAAGGCAATTGTCAAATCCGAATCCGCATAATTCTTGCGGGTGTGAAAACCAGCACAGGAGCGATTATATACTTTTTTTAACAAACAGTTTTTTATTTGTGTCTAAACTCTCATGCTTCCATCGACAATATTTTCTCGGGACTAACCGTTAGTCATAGGCCTTGTCACTGAGTTAATTCCGTTCAAAAGTGGAATGAAATCCGAATGTTGCTTCTACAGAAAATGGAAAATAATTTTTTCCGGAATGAAACCACTTTCAATTTCCTAAGTACGGGTTATGTCATGTCAAGTGAATGAATTTTTAAAAGCGAGGTCTTCTGATCGGAAAAAAATTGCACCAAGTTCACACACCGAAAGTTATCAAAATAAAATACCAAAGTTATTTTAACTTGTACACTATATTGTATTTACTAAAACGAATATTCTATGTTTGTAGACATACTTAATCGATTTTCTTCGGAATGTTCTCATTTAAGTCAAGACCGATCAGTCTTTACGATCTACGATTTTAAGAGGTTTCAATTAAAAAATTATTAAAATTTCCTCAAAAAATGTTTTTTTTGCAATATTTTGAAAGATATCTTTGAAACCGCTGATGAAATTAAAAGGAAGATGAGAGCTATTTAATTTAGGATTCTTTAAAGCTTCTCTTGACCAATTAGAATAAATAGTTCTCGAGTTATGCTGTTTTTTTTTTAGATGTTTGATGTTTATTTTGATATATAAACAAGTCCCATCTCTCTTCTAGACCTCAAAACCCTTAAAGGAAATAACTCACGCTTTCGTTGTTTTGGTTTCATATAATACTCGTAGTATGCCTCAATCTATATAAAGAAAGGTCTCGGACACCCACATTTTTGTTGTTGTGTATCTTATGGATGGGAAATAGGGATTTTTGAGAAAAATGTCAAAATTAACATCCTCCAACTCGGACAGTCCTTAATCGGTCTCGTTAAAATGTTGTGTCATAATTAATTGTCATAAACTTGGCTCAAGTATCATCAAGATCAGAAGACATCGGTTATAAATACATTGACTTGACGTGAAATCCCCCATATATGTACATAAATAATTTTATTAATTGAAGTGAAAATGATTATATAAATATATTTCTCACAGAGCATATAATGCAATTAAATAAGCTCTACAACTTTCACAATAATAATTTTTTTTAAATTTGGCGATGCAAATTGGATTTATAGATATAGATCCCCTATGCACATTTTTTTGCAAATACCACGTTGCTTATAATACGACTTACAAATGCTCATATGTAATGGTAGTTCTCAATGGGCACCAGGAAAATACACCCCAATTTTTTTATTAATATAAACCCCAAAAATTTTTATGTAAAAACAACAAATTTTTTCTGTGCCGTAATTTCATTGTTTTGTTTTACTTTTTAGAAGTTTTTCAAAAGTTTTTTATTAATCACTAAAAGTTCAAAAAGGTCGACCAGAAAGTGTTTTTTTTTTTGGCTGTTTTGTTTGAAATCACATTTGAAAATAATTTCAAATGTGACTTGGAACGTTTATTTTTGCTCTAGCTCCTTAAAGGTACGTCGGATTGGGCAAAAAGGTAGCTCTGAAGGAGAGCTAAAATATTGCTCAGTGTGTCAAAGTCGTAGTTCTACCAGAAAGTGTTTTTTTTGGCTGATAGACAAAAAATGATTTGAAAATAATTTCAAATGTGATTTGGAACGTTTATTTTTGCTCTAGCTCCTTAACGGTACGTCGGATTGGGCAAAAAGGTAGCTCTGAACGAGAGCTAAAATATTGCTCAGTGTTTATTGACTCCAATAACATACAATCCAAATAATATTCTTCTACAGTGTACAGTTTCTTCTACAGTTTCGTGTAGATATTGCATTTTAAATATTAATACGCCTACTTTTGCTACACCTTCCAAACCGATCCCGCCTATTTTTTCCCCCAAGTTTTCAATAATAATTCCGCTACAGTATGTAAAATATGTATTTATGAACCATATTGGCTAATCTAAAATTGACTCCAATAAGATACAAAACCAAATTTCGTTCCTCTACGATAAATTGTTTCTGAGATATTCAAAATTTAAACATTGCCACGCCCTCTTATGCTGACCCGCCCTCTTTTGATGAAAGTGCTCATATTGACCTCAATAACTCACTATCCACATTTCGTTCTTTTATGGTCAATAGTTTCCGAGATATTATATTTTCAAACCCACTTTTGCCACACCCACTTATCCGATTTCATCCATTTTTATCCCCTCACCTTAGAGAGGAGGGTATATATCGTTTGCTACGAGCCAAAAGTGTAACACATCGAAGGAGTGGCCTAAGACCCAAAGTATGTTTGGCGGAAATTCGTTTTGGTTTATTTTAAGCCACTCGAGCAATGTCTGTCCGTCCGTCCGTCTGTATGTGTGTCTGTCTGCTGGCTGGTGCGCAGGGTAACTATTGAAAGCAGTAACCGATTGACATCAAACTTGGTATGCGGTAATATTTTGCACCATCTCAGGCTATATTCGAAGATGGGCCACATTGGTCTACTCCTTCTAGAACCTTCCCCACAAAGGGTTAACATTTAGTGAAATATTGATTCTTTAATACCTTCTATACTACTTACTCGAATCTTCTGAAATTCCACACATAGTATTAGTTTATTAGTCACTAACACGTCAAGAAAAATGGGCGAAGTTGACACACCCCTTTTGGTACCTCCCACACGAATGGACCGTTTTGCACCAAAAGTTTACTGCTTATACATTTAATATCAGTTCATACAAATGCGTGAAACTTTTTACAGTGTAAGGCTTTTATAGTACCTAGAGTCCAAAGAAAAGTGGGCGCTATTGGCACGCCCCATTTGGTACCTCCGACACTAAAGGATCATTTTGCACCAAAAGTTAACACCTTATAACTTTAATACCAGTGCATACAAATACTCGAAATTTTGTTCAGTGTAATGCTTTTATAGTACATAGAGTCCAGAGAATGGGCGTTACACAGTGCACTGTCCCATTGACAAAAATCGATTATAATGTACTGGCTCAAATAATGGTAAAATTGGTTCTCATCATATGTTAACAAACCAATTAAGATAAATAATAACAATATTTTTTTATTTACCTCTTTTTGACACCGCGAGAGGGCGCCAAAGTCAATTGTTGTATACGCAAATCGACCAAAAAATAAACTACCATAAATGTATGTTGTAAAATAGCTGTATAAAATTAGTTTATTAGGGAAATTAAGCCAAACTTTTTGTATATGATAGTAAATCGAATTCGTAATAATACAAAAATGCCAAGTCGGCAGAAAATTGCAATTGTGCTATTCAAAATTGCTTTTGGAAAATTTGTATTTTTTGTTAAAATGAAAAAAATTTACAATTTTAATTGGAATGAGAAAAATAAGTTCGAACAGATCCCTAAAATTGTATTCTTCAAAAACAATGTCTGTACTGTTACTATTAAATAAAAAATATAGAAACGTAAAATAAAAGTACACAAACTTAAAAAAAACTTTATTTTCGAATATAATTTTTGGGGGTGTTGCAAAAACAGACGCCAACGCTTAACGTGTTGACCAACCCGATAATGTTTTTTTGCGCACAAAAGCTGACAGAATTCTTAAAAAATACAAAAATTCATACTTATAAATTATTGTTGAGAAAAACATAAAAAAATCGCTTTTAATATGGTGCTTTCATACCGAAAAATAAAAAAATATTGAATATTGTATGGCATCGGAAAAAAAATTCGTAAAGATCCCTAATTTTTTTTTCGCCAGATACTTATTAATGGTATGCCCTCTTTAAACATAAAATATAAAAGTTCAAATTATTCGCGCACAAAATTTTAAAAAGTAATTTTGCTTTAGGTCTAAAAATGTTTTTTAGGTAGTATCCAAAAACCATCTCCTTTAATTTGTAGAACAAACCCTTAACTTTTTTGGAGCCTGATAGTTGACACAATTCTTAAAAATACAAAAAATCATATTTATAAAATATATTTGAGAAAATTTAAAAAAAAAATCCATTTAATTATGTCGAAAATCCAAAAAAAAAAAAATATTTATGTCATCGGAAAAAAATCGTAAAAATCTAAATTTTTTTCGCAAAAATTATGAATGCCATTCATATCCTCTTTAAAAATAAAATATAAAAGTTAAAATTACGAAAAAGTACTTTTGCTTTAGGTCTAAAATTTTCTTGCGACAAAAAAGTAACTGTAATGCATTTAAGGAGTTCCTAATAGCAACAAGGATAATCATTTGGCGCGCTTTCAATGATATTATATTTCAGTATTGTACATAAAGTACTAATTCATGGTTACGATGTTATTAGTAAATTTAATTTGCCAGTAGGTATATAAATATTGACAATTCTATTTCCGGAAACATTTATTTAATTTAAGGTTGTTTATCTGAAGAAGCCAGTCACAAATTTATTCGAGAAGCTCGCGTTTTTCATACCAGGAAATTATTGTCCCAACAACACAAACAAAGGTTTAATGACGTACCTTACAATAATATTATTATTGTAAATATTATTTTATTATATATTATACATCTTTTATCTATTTTCTGTTTAGGGTACTGTAAAATATCTATACCTCTTTCTTTCAAAATGACATGATTATTACATATGGTGCAAAATGAAGAATATTTTATTACTTTTATATATAAAATACGAACCCTCGTTTCATTTCTAGTGTGTGTTCCAAGAGTTACCCTGACATCATGGTACAATATTTATCCCTTTTCTCACTGCACCTCTGAACGTTGAAAAACATTTTTTTTTTGGTTCATACGTTAGCAACTTTCCCCTAGTTTATATTGCAATAACTACATTCACACCCTGTTACAATATAAAACCATGTTTGTCCCACTGTGTCTATAAAGGTACGAATTTAAAAATCTAAAGTGAATCGCTCCATAGTACCACAATTAACCCTTTCTGTGTCATAATTAACCTATTTTGCACGATTGTACAATATTTTAAAATGATAATTGATATTTCAAGATCCAAATTCGCAAGCTTAGGGCGTATTTCAACATTTGTGCCATTTATCTGTGCCATTTATTACACTTGTTTTCCCCCACGGTTTAAGTAGAAGAACAAATTTGGAAAAACAATTTCTTAGCTTTGGCTTATGCTGTACGATCTACCTTTGCACTCAGGGACCACATTCAACGCCTTTTGCACCACAGTTCCATATTAAACACTTTTTATTACACTGTGCTTCTAAAGTACGAATTTTTATACATATCTGGGACTATTTTGTTCCCTTTTTTTCCCACTTATCACATTTAACCATTTTACCGTAACTTTTTTTGCTTCACCGTACCATATTTAACCCTTTTTGCTCCACTAAACCATATTTAACACATTTTTCCCCTCTGTAACATGTTGAACAATTTCTGCTTGCCCCAACTGCATCATAATTTTAACCTTTTTGCACCACAGTGCTGCATTTTTGCAGTGCATCATAATTTTAACCTGTTTGCACCACAGTGCTACTAAAAGCATACATTTAGAAAAAAAAACATTCTTATTTCATATTTAACTTACCCTCTCTCCCTGCATCCATATTTTTACCCACTGTACTAAATGTACGTTTTTTGACCCACTGTGCTATATTTAACCTTTTGGGTCCACTGAATCAAATTTAACACCTTTTTGTCCTACTATATTTTGTCCACTATATTTAACCATTTTTGCCCCACTGTACCATAGTTAACACATTTTTGCCCCACTGTTCCATAGTAAACCCTTTGTTTCACTGTACCATGTTTAACAGTTTTTGCCCACAGTACCATATTTAACCCTCTGTGCTCCACTGAACAACATTTAACACAGTTATGCCCCACTGTACTGTATAGTTAACCATTTTTGTCACACTGTACCATATTTAACCCTTTTTGCCCCACTGTATCATAGTAAATAAATTTTTGCCCCACTGTTCCATAGTTAACGCTTTTTGCCCCACTGTAGCATTTTTAACCAATTTTGTTACACGTTACCATATTTTACGTTTTGTGCCCACTATAACCATTTTTGTCATACTGTACCATATTTAACCATTTGTGTCCACTTGTCCAATGGTTACCACATTTTTTCCCACTGTTCCATTGTTAAAGCTTTTTGCCCCACTGTACCATATTTAACCCATTTTGTCCCACGTTACCATGTACCATAGTTAACCCTTTTTGCCCCACTGTGTCATATTAAACGCTTTGTCTCACTGTACCATATTTAACAGTTTTTGCCCCACTGTACCATATTTAACCCTCTGTGCTCCACTGTACAATATTTAACACAGTTATGCCCCTCTGTACTGTATAGTTACCCATTTTTGTCACACTGTACCATATTTAACCCTTTTTGCACAACTGTGCCCCATTCAACTCTGTATCTCACTGTACAAAATGTTTACCCACTGTACCATATTTAACAAATTTTTGTCTCAATGTACCGTACTCGTATTTAAAATGTGTCTCCACGCTAGCGTACTTAAACCTTTTTCCCCGACTGTAAAATATTTAATCATATTTTCTCCACTCCACTATTTAACCGTTTTTGACCACAGTGCTCCCAAAACCATATACACTCTTCATATCTCATGTTTAAGTACCAATTTTGGCAGATTGTTCTTTCTTGCCATTTCAATTTGGCTGTTGTACTACATTTATCCCATTTTTCCCTTTTTACCCCACTGTGTTCGTAAATGTTCGAATTACGAAAAATCCTGCCAATTTCAGAGTCTACTTCATAAGGGCAACAATCACACAATATTTCACGATTCTAGCTCTTGCCATTTGGATTTGGCTGATGTACCACATTTATCACTTTTTACCCCACTGTGTGCGTAAATGTTCGAATTTCTGAGTCTACCTCCCTCATACCAAATTTCAAGATTCTAGCTCCTTTCGTTTAGATTTGGCGGTGGTACCATATTTATCCCTTTTTGCCCCATTGTGCGGCTAATATTACGAATTTCGAAAAATCCCGCCTTATTGCTCGTCTACGTCCCAAGGACTACCCTCCCACCAAAATTCATGATTCTAGCTTCAGCCGTTTGGCCTGAGCGATGATCAGTCAGTCAGTCAGTCACGCAACAATTATATATATATAGATTTTTAAGTCGAAATTTTGCACCGCAACTGATATTAATGAAATATTATGACATGTTAAATTTAATAAATATAGAATGCTCCAATTTAGTGTTATAGTCTGGTGAATTTTTAAGGACCCGGAGTAATTTGCATAAGGTTATGAGACCCGCGGTCCGATTGGGTCCAAATTCAAATTTTTTCTTAACTATAACCAAATACAGCTTGGTACCAAATTTCATAGTTCTGCAATTACTCCTTCTATTTTTGTCACATCGATACATGAAGACAGAGCACTTCACGCCCCTTTTGATAGCTCCAACACAAATATACCATTTTGCACCAACACTTAACAGCTTATAACTTTAATACCAGTACATTAAAGTTATTAAATGCAATTTAAATTGATTATAATCTAATTAAAACAAAAAATAAATAAATTTACGAATATTTTTTGGGACTCAAGGTGAGGTGATTCATTAGTCGGTTTACCCGACTGAACTTTCGTACTTGTTATTAAATTTTAGATAATAGCTCGAATAACGTATGTAACAAATTTCGTTCTTCTACGATCAATACTGATCTAAAAACTGACCCTAAAATTTTAAATAATGTCAAACAAAGATTTGTTTGCATTTAATTATTCTTGTGTTTTATTTAAATTGTTATCAATTCAAATTGCATTTAATAACCATTAATTAAAGTTAAAAGCTGTTAACTTTTGGTACAAAAAGGTCCATTTGTGTGGGAGGTACCAAAAGGGGCGTGGCAAATTCGCCCATTTTTCTCGGACATTGTTCACTCGACTTAAAATGACCCAAAACGGATATCCGCCGAACATACTTATGGTCTTTGGTCACTCCGTCGATGTGTTACACTTTTGGTTCGTAGCAAATGACGAGCGAAGCCAACTATATGATACGGTACAACATCTTGTTAGAGCAGAATAAGCTCAGATATTGTAAATAAAAATATGAGATAATTACATTATAAATCAAAGTCTGAACAGAATTTGTTAAAATTCGACAATATGGGTTCTAGGATAAAAAAATTCTACCCTACTAAATTAAGAAAAATGTGAAATACAGCTTCCATAGCGTTACAAGGCCAAATCTAAAAAAAATTATATCTGAGGGCAATATCACCAATTCCAATAGGTTTCCAATTCCAATAGGTTTCTTATTGCCAAATTTTAATACTGGTACATTTAAATATGGTACAAATACTTAACAAACAACTTAAGATGGACAGACGGACAGCTAGTGATTCTGAGTAGAACGGTATATTTTAAGGTGTGTCTAGCTGTAGTATATTTTACAAATCTGTCAAAAAACAAATGTATAACCTCCTGTACCATAGTGTGGTGTAGGGTAACGAATAAACTGGCTGTCTGAAGCGAACATAAGTTCAAAAAATTGCGGAATATTAAAACAGATGCATTGATTGATGAAAATTTTATCATGATTCCATGTTGAAAGAATTGTCATATTAGTTGCAACTTGCAGGTCAAGCGTCGGTAAATAAATAATATAATTTTATTAAATTACTGGTATTCAATACCTCCTTTTTTGTTTTCTTTTTTAACAAAGCTATATCTTATTTTCAATAACATGATGTCACGTCTAGTAGAAATATAATTTCAGAAATTTATGATATTTAACTGTCGGAGTCGAATGATTTTAAAAGTAGTTTTGGCTCGACTCCACAGCCCTGCCATCCACGTCTCTAAGATTATTGTTCCGACGTTCTTTAACAGATCTTTAAGCACAGATCACACACGAACAACATCCTCGGTTTATTAATATCTTTGGTCACAAGTTGACTTAAGAGACATTTGAGTTGTGTATGCTATCATATAGATTCGTACAGTCAATTTGGATTCGTACTATATTTCTTCTATTATCTTGCGGTTACTTCCACGTATAAAATCGTCTCGGGTGAAGGCTAAACGGGATATTCGTTATTTTAATTTTATGTTCTTGGCAAAATTCTATGGGCTGAGGCTTAGGGGGCGGATAGACGAACTACCTACAAATATGTAGGCAAGCTGTGAATATAGAATAAGCATGACCGACATAGAACGAGGTTAAGACTCAAAACGTCTAAAGCAACAATGATTTCTCTGTGAGAAGACAAGTTGCTGCTGTCTTTAACTAAGCTCACTTTTTCCACTTCGGCAGCGACTGTACTCATATTGGACGGCTGCAAACAGCGTGATTTTCTAGCGCATTTTTGCCAAATAGGAGCAATTTCTAAATGTGAACCGATTTTGTTAAAATTTTGCTGTGTTTCTTCTTGGATCACGAAATTTCTCTGTCTCAAGTTTCATTTAAATCGATCGGTATCTATGTTCAAGTCGATACCTTCATATTCCAATTTATATTCTATTAAAAGATATGTGCAAAGCAACTGTAGGATAATATTCTATTTACAGGGTAAAAGAGTATAAATTATAAATATAAATTTAAACAAAACAAAACGAATTCCATACTCTGGAACAGATACCTCTATGTATGTATGTATGTATAAGTTAGTTAGTACGTACCTTGAGAGAAGCGTCATTGTATGATGTTCTTTGACGCATCTACAATTTTGCAGATGTGAATGAAATTGCATAGAACCTTCTGGTAAAATATGAAATGAATACGTTTATATTTATTTATACATTTTTGTTTGGGGATTGGGGATTCAACAATGAAAAAGATGGCTTTCAGTGTCTGCATTATGTATATTCTATATACAACTACATACAAATAAATTAATATTCTACAATTTGTCTAAGAGTCTACGCTATTTAGTACTCGAATTTACGCATGTGTGTAGTATAAGTATAAGTAAATATAAATGTGTGTGTGTGTATGTGTGTGTGTCTGTTTCTGTGTGAATCTTTCCACGTACAAAGTGTAAAGTGAGATAAATTACAAGTAATACGCTCATATGTAAGTACATATGTGTGTATGTAATCTCAGTTTCTAGAGTGGACTGTTTTGATTTTGCAACGATCGTTGTAGAATTTTAGTCTGTAGTCAGTTTCTCGATGTAAAGCAATCGGAAATGTAAAGAGAGGGAGAGAGACAGGGATTCAGATATGACTGCAACATTTTTTCGAAGCAGAGCTGATGGATACTCTTCCCCTTGTCCAGGCATCGGACAGCAGTAGCTGTAGCCCTCGCAATAATGCGATTTTAGTATTTTGTACTTGCGTTCGTCGGGTTGGTTAGGTGTCGTCTTAATGAGTTATGGACAGATTGAGCTCTTCACATTCTTCAGATGGTGGTCAAAATATGACCGTAAGTGGTCGCCGAAAATCACCGCTACTTGCCGATGACACAGATGAACTGTTGTTAGCTGGTGGGGCTGTTGCGGAGAGCGCACTGTTGTTGAAACCCGCTGCTCCTTGATTATATTGAGCGTACTGCGAGTATTCCAACTGACTGTCGTTGGGAGAATGAAGGTGCGATTTGGAGTCGGGCATCCCTCCGATGGGACCGCCACTACTGTTACCACCAGTCTCATGGTGCGGTGGCGACGTGTCGCGTTCATCCATATTCGTGTTGCTGTTCGACGAGGCGTTATTGTTGTGGGGACTTGGAATGCCTAATCCGTTCAGCAGGTGTTGCTGTTGTTGGTGGTGTTGATGCACCGCTGCTGCGGCTGCCGCCGATGAGTTGTGCTGTTGGGCTCCATATATTTTCGATATATCAAAGGCATAGTTGGCCGCACGGTCCTGATACATTTTCGAATCGAAGTAGGCCTTTGTCAAAACACTGGGGTCCAAGTAAGCGCTATATGCCGCACTAGCTTGGGCGGCCTTGGATGACTCATATAAGGACCCAGCTGATGCAGCGGAACTGAGATACGTATTGCGGTCCAAGGCGAATTTCGGCACCTCCATTTGGGCCGATATCGAGCTCTGTAAGTAAACATCTTATTTAATTCGATTCGATCCAAGTAAATAATTGTGCTAACTTTGTTACTGACAACAGACGCCCTGCTCTGAGTGTCCTGAGTGTATTTGCAAAACATTGAAAACATTCATAAAAGCAAACAAATCGAATGGTTGCGGACAATGCGTATCATTTTACATTTTGGGGGTTTTCGGAATTAACAATGAGGCCGGCCGTATTGGCGGTTGGACAAACACGCTCTCTAATTGTGCATGATGACACTCTACTTAATAGGATTTGGAAACTGTTTCGTTAGCCAGTCAGTCAGTCATTCAGTCTGTCAGCCACCCTTAACCTCCTCGCTCTCGCTGTTTCGCGCCCCTCCCCGTTACACACAATCAGCAAACATTAAACATTGCCGGGATTGAATCCTTTGGCCGCAATTAAAAACTCAAGTGGGAAAGCAAACAATCGAAACGTAGCAGGTTTTCTAACACAAACACGACGACAATGAAGGCAAATCCAAATACAAATACAAATACGAATACAAATACGAACACAATTTTATTGCAATGTAATCGCATTTATTTAAAACGTTTGTTCCCCCTATTATTATTATGTGTCTGCTACAACAACATCATTGTTGTACGGGATCTGTGGCTAGGCTGTCGAGCAGAGGGTGGCTCCTTTACAAACGTTCTCACATTGAGCATTGAGAAGGAACGGAAGAGTGCAGTGAAGCAGCTACCCTCGCTCCAGTTAAGGGGTGTCGAGGCTATAATTACATTGTTAACACATCATCATCTTCTCCGGTTTCATCAGTGTTTGCACTCGCAACGACACAACATCCGCCCAGCTCGGCTCGACGTGGCACGAACACTCCCATGCATGCCTGGCTGGCTGGCTGGCTGGATGGATGGATGGATGTACTCACACCTAATTCAACGCAGTGTTTTTATCCGCAATTACAATTCGAAACAGATTGGGAATTGGGAATTGTAACAACAAATATTGTGATTGTAGTAATCAATTAATTGTGTAGCTAAACGAATAACAATCCGTCACTGAACGCTGGTGCTCGTTAGACGAGGCAGAACTATTGAAACACTGCCGAACTACAGACAAGAGTCGATCTTGTCTGTAGATCGTATTATGCTTCACAAATGACAGGATTGTGGCTATAATGGTCGCTAAATTCTCTGGTTAGGAGGTTATTAGTAGTGCTTGCAGTTATTTGCCAGCGAGCGCGTTAGATTGTGAAGAGCATCGCTTTGGGTTTCATCTTCTGGTAAGCATGCCGTATGTCTACGCCCGGACACAAATAGAAGCTTTCATCACCAGCCCATCTCGTAACCATCAATCTTATGGACTTCCATGAACCTCACACACATTGTATGTATTGCATAGCCTATACATACATTGCAACAAACGTTGCTACGAACGACGATGTTTTTGTTGTCCTGAATACCACTTGCCAAACAAAAGCAGACGACAGTCATGGATTTTAATAACTTGTTAATGAATGCATTGCACCGCACTAACAAGGCTGTCACATCAAGTGAATGCCACATCTACGCTTACGTACAACAGTTGTTGTGTTGTTGTGGCAGGCGAATGTTGCATATGCATTGGTTGGCCCTCGCGGATGGGGGGCAAAGGTGGGAAAAATGGGTGGAGCTGGGAACCACATAGTCGCCACATATTGTAGCGAGACAGTTACCACTGGCCTTATTATAACGATTATGTAGCTGCCAAACAATGCGTCAAGAGAGTTACACCCGCCACAAGGCAACCCCACCTACCGCTGGTAGTTAGGATCCCAGAAAGGAGCCCAGCCCGTCTAGTGAGGAGCTTTTGTTGCACCCCATGTGTGTGGCAACAGAGCGTGAGATGCTTTCGTGCCTTTGCATAAGGAACAGTTTTTCGGCTTTGGCTTTCTCCTATGTACCACATCAGTTAATTCTTCACGCTATGTCCATGAATGCTGAGGTTCTCTTTGAAATGCCAGCTGCATGCATTCAGTCATTCTCAAACTGTCGCCACAACAAAGTGACAACAAGAGGCAACGACTCCTGCACACTCATCAAAACCGTCAAAGTAGTACCTCCAATCCTGACGACTGCAATGCAAGGAGGGAGATGAGCACCCGGCACACATAAGTATGAAGCTACATCGCTCATAGTTATGGGTTCATGGGTTCGTTTATGCTCCAGAGCATGTGTGAGCTGTTTAAATGGTTATAATTGAAAAATTACAAGGTGTTACCAACTCAATGAGGGGCTAAACACTCTCGTTAGCATTCGTGAATAAGGATGACTCGCTTAAATTCCGTGCATCAGCACTTAGAGGATAAGGAGCCGTAACGTGGAAATGCATTTAGGCAACCGCTGCCACAACTTCAAGTGGGCGTTCGTCCGAGGAGGGGGAAATTATGTTATTAAACAATCATCGGAATAATTTGCAGGTGCGTATGCCGCTGATGGCGTTGCGGGCGACGTCGAGGCCACATCAGAAGTGTTTTGTGGTGATCGATGAGTAAGAGGAGGAGGGGGTGATAGTCGATGTAGCGTGGTGCATTCATTCACATCGCTACCGTTCAACTCGTCGTTGTCATCTGTACAATGGCCTAGCAGTCAGTGGAATCAAAAATCCGAGTACCATAAAACCAATTATACGTTTCCTCTCACTGAAACATATTTTGGTATGTACTCGTATGATGAGTATCTCCTCACCGCGGAGGGCACTTGAGTTAATTGGTATGTAACCCTTTTAACTATTTGTACTCGCACTCACCTGAGATGTTGGCGGATTCGTTTGTGTCAGATGACTGCCCAAGTGATAAGCTGCTGCTGCTGGTCCCGGCGCAAAGTAACTGGGAGTAATACCTGCAAGAAAGAAGACGTTCAATAGATGATATCGCTCAGCACTGGGGGAGTGGACCGCTAACAAATTATTGTGTCAGAAAATTGGTTCTTCAGATAACAATTATATGTACAATGGCCGAGCGTATGTAGACTCTCCCGTACATATTCGGAACTTAAATCGCTGACCTCATCTAATTGTGATTGTGATTCAGCTCTTTCGGCGCATTCAGGCTCTAACTGAGCCCTTTGTCTGAAAGTGCTTTTATTCAAACCCAAAAGCGGCTATCAATTATTGTCTGCCCGCCATTTCTCATACAAACACATGGGATGTGAAGTTGTCTCGTACAAAGAATGATAGTTGGGAAAATGTCCACCAAAGAAGTTCGCAACGGTTTTAACACAAACCCCTATTCAATTATGACTTTAGGAAAATGCTAATTAAACAACCCATCCCTATATTACTGGAAATCTTTTCCCAAAGTTAGCCCCCATTACGGATCAAATATTTGCTGAGCCAACTGTTTTAAGTAGTTAAGTAGCAGACATGTACAAAAATATGCACAAAAATGCGTGAAACGATTTGTGGATTCCTTTCGCCCTCTTCTTAAAGGATAACGTACCCATTCCAGAAATTCCTTACATACTATTACGTGACAGCAAGCTATTTGTCTAGTCCTTGTCTGTTTCTTTCTGGCTGTTTCCAGTACCCAAAGTGCCTTATAAATGCTAATTTGGGTTGAATCGCCATCTCTATGGATACCCACATAATACATATGGGTGGCACACAAGTCTGTCTTCCCTTTCACGTTACGATGACATCACTTTGTTTGGAGCATATTTCAGATCGTGTCTACACACAAAGAAGGAATATGGTCCCCTCAACCACATTCGTTCTCTCCTTTTAGGGAGCGACAACAACTTACCGGCTCGAAGGGCCTCAACTGGAACAGAAGGATACGGCATCGGGTATGGATAGCCATCTCTGCGGAGAGCCTTGGGTTTTCTCCTTGGTCGATATTTGTAGTCGGGATGCTCCTTCATATGCATTGCGCTGCAAAACGGAATTAATTTACAAATATTGATTCATATATATGTATGTATCTTATTCGGGTTGAAATTGACATACCGAAGTCGTTTGGCTTCATCAATAAATGGACGTTTTTCATCCTCCGTGAGAAGCTTCCACTCAGCACCTGAAAAGAGAAAGAAACGATCATTTGGATGATGTAATTCACACTCGTTGAATTGTCGAAGATGTCCGCGAGTATCTGCAGTAAAAGAACATTCATGTGTCGTACCTGGAATTAAGCGACACATTATAAAACTATCGTACGACCTTTTTACAAATTCTCTTTAGAAAGAAAAATAATTTCACAATTAAAAATACATGTAATTAGGCCCAATGCACCACAGAGTCACCAACATAAAAATGTTATTAAAGGTGACCCTATTGATCGTATTGAATTCCGTTTTTTAGGAAAGCTCTTGTTTGCATGTTGTTCGACCACTAATTGTGTTTTCTTTTGTGCCAAAAAATTCTACATTTTTTCTGACTTTCCGCCTCAAATATGCCTTTTTGCCTTCGTTTGTAAAAAAAATGCTGCACTGTGAAAGGTTTTCGTTTTCTTTTGTAAAAAATGTCGCAGTTGCGCGGTGCAAAAATGCAACATTTCAGCCCTGTATATAATCGAAGATGTGGACGCTGCCACGCGGGTGTACGGGCGTATTTTTATATCCTCCACCATCGGATGGGGGGTATATTCATTTTGTCACTCCGTTTGTAACACCTCTAAATATTGATCTGAGACCCCATAAAGAATATATATTCTTAATCGTCTTAAAATTCTAAGACGATTTAGCCATGTCCGTCTGTCCGTCCGTATGTTGTAATCACGCTACAATCTGTAATACTTGACCTAGGTGGCTGAAATTTGGTATAGATACTTCTTATAGCTGCAGGTAACTTGAGATTGAAAATGGGCATTATCGGTCCATATTTAGATATAGCTCCCATATATATCATCTAACTTGTTGTGATTCCTACTGTTCGCATCTCACTTTGTGTTTTACTGTGTTATTTTCTTTAGGTTTGAGTTATTTTGTGTGACCACATGCTATCCATGGTGGAGGGTATATAAGATTCGGCATGGCCGAACTTAACGCCTTTACTTGTTTTTTAATGAAGTTTGGACTGCTGCTTTATTTAGGTGACACCGTGGATTATTCTTTGTTTTTATTTTTGTATTTTTGTTTACGATTCTGACCATAAAAAATGCAGCAATACAAGAGGGTGTAGGTGACATTATTAAAATGCTGCTCTCTGACAGGTCGAACTCGCTGCTCTCTGAACAGTCGAACTCGCTTCTCACCCTTTACCCATACAATTTTCATACTTCATGAGTTATACATGAAATGTCATATTTCAAAAGTCATACAAATCGTCAACAGTTTCAGATGGTATATATGATAAAAAAAGGGTTATCATTCAATATTTCGAGTCCTAACCGCCAAAAAGACTTAACGGACAAAAAGCAAATTTTTCAGGAGAAGGTTGGCATAAAGATGCCACATCGGAGGTAAAAATATATGGGGCATATATCTAAATCTGAACCGATATTCGCCAAATTCAATAGGGATCATCCTTTGGCCAAAAAGAGCACTGTGCTAAATTTCATCACGATCGGATCACAAATACGACCAGCATTTTGATTACAACGGTACACAAATTATTACACCAATATCACATTTAAGAAAAACAGTCAAAAATTATTTGCATTTGTTTCTTATTAGACACATCACTAAAATGTGCATTGCAAATCTGGTCAAATTCGACGAAATTTTCATAATCAACAATAACATAGTTATATTTCATTCACCAGATGCCATTTTAATAAGTATTTGCAAACAATCAAAACAAAAATGTTAACTTTTCTAACGCCGTTCAAATAAATTTCAGCATTAAAATTTAACTTAAGCGACACTACGCGGTCAGGAAATTTGTAAACTAAAAGTAAATGTCGTTTGAGTTATTTTTGTTTTGACTTTTTCTTCGCAACAGTACATTTGACAGCTGCGAAATTTTTACAGGTGAAGGGAATTATGTTTCTAAAGCGATTTTCATCGAAAAGCGAAAATCGATAATATTGTCGGTTAAGTTTTTTTTGGCGGTTAGGGCTCGATTTGTTTGCATTTGTTTGTAACGCCCCAAAATTACGAGATAGTCCCATAGTTTACTATACCGATCGGCATAGAATAATTTTTATGTCAATATAGTCATGTCCGTCTGTTCATATATTCTTGTGATCGAAGTAGAAACGGATCTTCACGAAAATTGACACAGATTAATTACTTGGACTAAGGACGATGCCTCTTGATAATATCGGTCCGTGTTCTGATGTAGCCCCCATGTAAGGTATCTTATTTTTCGAACGATTTGACTGAAATTTAGGCATTTATACTTTATATTTTCCATGAAGAAAAAGTGTTGGGGATCATCCCAACCCCCTCGATGACGATATTGATATGGATTTAATCGATTTGTAATAACCGATATCGTCATCGAGGAAATTGCGGTCTCAAGGAAGAAGAAGAGTTTGGAGGATTTCACTTGTGTTTGCCTTTGAAGACGAATATTACTCTTAAATAAAACGACCGCCCGTGTCACATTTTTTACCAAACCCCTACGTTATTGTTTTCTCCATAACAATCAAAGCTCACGTAAGTATCGCTCGAATACTTGTGTGTCATTTGTGTTTGTCGTGTGGGTTTCATTTCTGCTCAACTTAACTTAGTTGTTTGTTGTTGCCTCCCGAGCAACGACATTTTTACAGGCTTCTACTACGCTCCCGTCGAGTAGAACCCAACAGATCTGCCGATCTTGGCAAGATTCTGTTCAAAAAGTGTAAACATTCTTATGATTTGCTTTGATTTTATTTAAAACAAAATAATCTCATTTATTGTAGTAATTACATAGGAAGGAACTAAAATTATTCATTCATATACATAATATACAAAATATCGATATTTTACTTCTGATATTTATCTATCGAATGTATTTTTTGGTATTTTGAATTTGTTTATATTAAACATGTTTTAAAAAAGAACGGGAACGGAAATCTAGTAAAAATAGCAAGCACAGACAAATTTATTCTATTTGAAGTTTCTGTTACATTACTTTCAATGTATTTTGAATGCTACTACTTTTACTCGGAAAAATTTGTCGAGTAAAAGCTGGTAAAAAAGTAGTAAAAGACTCTCTTAAATTTGTATACTATTTTTACTAGTTTTTTGAGTAAAGGAACGCTTTTTGGAGTAAAACTGGTAAAAATGGTAAATATAGTAACTTGTAGTAGGTAAAGGAACAAAGCTATTGAAAACCCATTTCCGATGGTGCATTTGACATATCAAATGAAAATGTACTAATTTCAAAAAGTTTTATAAGGAATATTTTCATTTCGAGACATTTCAAACCACCCCATTTTTCAAACTACTTTTTCCCTTTCGCAGTTTTTTTCTAATACTACAGATATGGGCAAATCCTGCGTGACGAACGCTACATTCGTACGCGTTTTCGGATTAAAATATAACAATTTTTTGGTCATTCAAAAGAGATGCCTTCAACTTAAACATAGTGTTTAGAAAACAATTTTTTGTAACAGGTATAAGTTGCGAAAAAATATATCACAAATTATTGTGACGCACGCTACCAACAATGGAAGTAGCTTTGAAGGTTAAGGTATGTTTTCGTAATTTTTAGCAAATTTTGCATAATAAAGCACCCAAAATGAAATACCTATAAGAAAAAAAATTATTTGCAGCCAAAAATTGTTGTAGTTTTTTTATCAAAAGCCGTGAACTCTATGTGACGCACTCTACATTTTTTCCCGTCAAACTTGTTATAGTAGAAATTTTGTTTATTTTAACAAATCAAATTGCATTATTTTTAATAACATTTTGTAAAACATTTTTTATATTTATAAATGTATTTATGAATGAATATATGTTTATAAATGAATGTTATGGGTTATCTATTTTACCACTACAAATAATGATAAAAACACCTTAAAAAGTATTTGTTTCTAATAAAATTACGAGATATGATGTGAGGAACCATTTTTTAATACTTTTTGTATTAATGGACACCCACAAATTTTTTTTAACATCTAGTCTTATATTCTATTAACCAAACTAAAGTTGGATCAATTTTAAAATTTTTTGGCTGGTGGACTGCTTCTGGGATTTGCCCATATGCAGATTTGCTAAATATAGATTAAGATTTGTTTTTCGTGATTTTCAAAGTATTTGATAAATAGTGAAAAAAAGTGAAGAAAATGTTAACATATCGCACCTGTTCCACAAAATGGTAACAACGCAAAATTTTTAAATTTTGCTTTTTTTGCAAGAAAACAACGTACAATGGCAATTTCTACCCACTGCAAAAAATGTCTGTTGATTTTTCTTCTTTTTCATAATAAAAAACCGTTATGACTCTCTCTGTGTTTACAGAATAACGTCTTTAGATTCAACTAAAGAGTTACATTTTGAAGTGTTTAGCAAATGGGACCGTTGATTTATCATCTAAAGAGTAATATTTTTAGAAAATTTCGTTATTTTTTTCTATGATATTTTATTGCAACGAAATATTCTTTTTTTTGTAATATACCATTAATATTAACGGAAACAGTTTTTGGGCTCTACTGAAATTTTTTAAATTTTGAGTTGTTACCCTATTGTGGAACAGGTGCGATATGTGAGAAAAAACAAGTAAGAAAGTTTCAGTCGGGTAAACCGACTAAGGTATACCCTCACTTTGTGAGTAATGTAATATATAACATTACACCAATAAATCTGTCAATTTGTGTGGGAGGTACCAGAAGGGGTTTTCCAAATACACATATTTTTCGGTAAACAGTACATTCTTAAATACATTGCATTGTGCTGAACTAGAAGCGTTTATGTGCACTGGTATATTAAAGTTACGAGCTATGTAATTTTGGTATGATTTGGTCATTTTGTGTGGGAGGTACAAAAAGGGGCGGGGTGATAACGCCCACTTTTTACAGGACTATAGGCACTATAACAGCATTACACTGTACAAAATTTCAAGTATTTGTATGCGCTGGTATTAAAGTTACAAGCCGTTTACTTTGGTACGAAACGGTCCATTTGTGTGGGAGGTACCAAAAGGGGCTGTACAATGATGCCCAGTTTTTACCGGACTTTAGGCGCTACAAAAAAAGTATACTGTAGAATATTTCAAGCATTTTTATGCACTTGTATTAAAGTTATAAGCAGTTAAATTTTGATGCAAAATACCAAAGGGGCATGCCAACTTCACCCATTTTTCTCGAGTTAATAGCGACTAATATACTAATATTATGTGCAGAATTTCAAAAGATTGGAATAAGTAGTATAGAAGTTATTAAAGAATCAATATTTCACTAAATTGTAACCCTTTGTGTGGGAGGTACCAGAAGGAGTAGACCAATATGGCCCATCTTCGAACTCATCCGGAGATAGATCAAAATATTACCACATACCAAATTTGAAGTCAATCGGTTACTCCTTTCGAGAGTTATCGTGCGCACCAGCCAGCAGACACACAGACAGACAGACAGACAGACAGACGGACATAGCTCATTCGACTTAAAATGACCCAAAACGGATTTCCTCCGAACATACTTAGGGTCTTAGATCACTCCTTCGATGTGTTACACTTTTTTCCGTAGCAAATGATATATACCCTCGTCACACTAAAGTGAGGGTATAATAATATACAAAAGGGGACATTGTTGGAAAAAGTGGACAAACAGTGTACATGAAAAAAATAGTGTACAGGAGTCTAAAATAGTGAACTGTTTACTATAATAGAGAACGGGTGGTCACCGTACTTATACTCGTATTGCATTACATCATTCGTAGAGGTATCGGCCCAGCTCTTAATGTAAATCCATGAAATTCCCTTTCGTTTTACGGTTTGGAGTATAAATTAAACAATTAATTTGTTCATTGGCATTCATTGCATCTTTTGATATACAATAGAAGTCGACCAAAGGCGATTTTTTGGCCGAAGCCGAAACTGAACTTCGGCCAAAGTCCTGAAATTTGGCTGAAACTGAAGGCCGAATGTTGTTTAACTTCTATTAAGGGACACTAAAACACATTGAGACGCCACTTTGTATATATTTTAGCATGCAAAATCTTGAGTAGCATATTCTGGACTATGTTTATCATATCACTTAAATTGACAAAACTCGACAAAGGATATTTGTATTAAATTTAATATTTTTCGTGCATATATCAATATTTTAATTTAAAATTTTTTTTTTACGTTAATAATAATTAGGAATTGAAAGTTTATTATGTACTTTTATAATATTATATTTTTAAATTTTTTAAGTAAAGAAGGAAAAATATTCGGTTTCGGATAATCACACACAGTCTGTCTGACTGTATATTTCGAAAAAAGGTTGAAAAAAGCACATCTGCAGTATATTGATCGACTCAGTGGTACAAATGTAACAAATGACAAAATATTATGTTATGTAGTCAAGAAGCGATGAAAGAGCTACAGAGTAACAAAAACTGAAAAAGCTAAAGTTTTATATAGATTTATTCCTTTAATTCACACTGGAGCTTAGGGCGCTAACAATAGCCGTCTTTTATCGGGCTCGATTTTGTGCTGTATATCTAAGTTGATTCCACGTTAATCCCATAAATCACATTTCGGCTTCGGTGGAACGTCTCCAAGTTGTCCGTGGTCTACCAACTCTTCTTCCTGTGTGGGTAAACGGATCGCGACGCAACGTTTGGCACGTAATATTATTTACGTTTTCAGATTTCAGAAGCCATTTCCATTTGATTAGCTTGGCACTGGGTTTCCTGATTAGCCCTAGGTAACCTTCCAAATCGTACATCCGTATAACAGGACGGATTTGACGTTTGAATTGAATACTATGAGCTTGGCCCGTGGGCTTAAGTTGTTGTTCTGCCAAATCTGTGCCAAAATTCCAAATGCTTTCTTGTTCTACTGATTATAGCTTCTACATGTAAGTGTTACATAAACTGAAAAAGCTACAGTTTATGTTTAGTAGTACTTAATTGTTTATTAATGCCACTCCCTCCTATCCGAACCCGTCCATTTTTTTTTTGAGAAGCTATTGATATTGGCTTCACTAACATAGAAACAAAATTTCGTTCTTGTGACCAAGAAGCTTTCAAATAGAAGAATACGTTCTAAAATCAAAGTATTAGTACTGCTGTTACAAGTAAATTGTCTACGTTTTTATACATATACTTATTTACGGGTACATTGATGTGTACGTAATTATGTGCGTAAGACGAATACGTTTAGTACACGAGTAAGATACGACAATGACAAGAGACAACTTAGGGATACAACTGCACAAGTGCCCATCAGAGGATGTAGTAATGTATTTCGTAGTCACCAGTCGTTATGTGGAAACAGTTTTTAAATTTTAAGTGGATGTACTCTCGTTTGCCAGCCGAGGGCAGACTTATGTATTTATGCCCAAGAATGAAATTCAGCCAAGACAGGTTGCGGATGTATGCGCAAGGACAAGAATACGGGATTTCGGAATGGGTTGTTTGGGGGAGAAGTCGTTTTGTTGGTTTGTTCTTTTCATTTGTCATTGTTTCTCAAGACAACCTGTGACAAATAACGAATGGGGCATTGTGGTGGAGCTGTTCTCCTTTTCATACATACATGCATACATATGTATGTATATCCATATTAAAGGCTTTCTATGTGTTTAGATACTCCTGTTGCGATGACAATGGCAGCTCTCAGTTGGGATGGAAACGGAAAATGGAACAATGCTTATTCGCAGACGACAGGAAATTATGTACGAGTAGCTAGTCATGGATGTGTCAACACAATATCTACAACTCTGGTTTAATATAAGAGGAGTGCGATAGCGCAAGGATCTACCTAACTACTGCACGTCCCAAACATACTCTGCTTGAAATATAAAATTGTTTAGGGTACACACGAAATATATTAAGTATATTTGCCACACACAAATATGATATATTTGTGAAGATGTTGTTCTACACAAAACTTTGTTTCCTTCCTATTATTTTTTATGTCGGACTACTTTTTACGAAACAAATATTTATTTGCATTTAAGCATTCAGAAAATATATCAATACTTTACCTTTTCTTCCGCGGTTTTCTCTAAATGTATGTATTTTGCAAAATTTTTGAACACAATATTGTAATCAGCGGGTCAAAATCTACAGGAAAAGTTCGTACTACATCGAAAAATTATTGAATTGAAAATTTGTGATTTAACATATCACAAAAGGCGACATTAAGGCCACTGTTTGCTTTGAGGCAACCGCATGAATTTGTCCCGAATAGATTTGTCCCCCAAATGCAGTGTCAGTTAACAATCACCTCCAGTTTTAGGGGTTCCCAGATAACTTGGTCTGACATTTTTTGCACGAACTGCTATTTAACAAGTATACGCTGAAAAAATGGCTACTGTAGTATATTGTCCCAAACATATTCGGTAATTTTTTCAGTAATCCAAAGTTAATTTTTTAGAAATGTTTAATGTTCGTAAAATAATAAAAAATAATAATTGAAATCGTATAATCTTGAATCAAAATAAATTACTTGGAGGATTGACAACTAATGATGGATGATGGAATACTCAGAAATTTTAAATAATTTATTTAAAGCGGAAGTTAATATGGTTTCATAACTGGGAGGTACAATTCGAAACCAAGGAAAAATTAAAATTTAAATTCAAAAAAGTCAATATAAAATATTTGGAGAAATTCCTAAACAATAATTTTATTTGTATTTAAACATATATTTTATTTTAGAAATGTAGTTTGCAAATACATGCTGTTGTAATATATAAATAAATCTTTTTTAAATAAATTATATTTGGAGAAATTCCTAAACAATAATTTTATTTGTATTTAAACATATATTTTATTTGAGAAATTTAGTTTGCAAATACATGCTGTTGTAATATATTAATATATCGTCATCAGAAATGAAAGAGGGCGTAACAACAAGAAAAATGGAATTGCAGTTTTTGATGGATTTCGGTGCCCTACATCAAAATACACATCCTGACAAATTTTTAGCGGCATAATATTAATAATGGCGAATTTATTAAGGGCCTAACAACAAATTATTTCTTTTTTTCATAGCTAAAAAATCCTATTTCACGCAATTTTCACAAACAAGTTATAAATTATGTTTGTGTGATGTTATATATGCATTTTTACGTTTATATATTATCCCGTTTTTCTAACGACAACACTTTTCATTTTATTTAGTTTTTTGCTTCTCCTGTAAAATTTTCAAATATGATGATAGGCCCATTTTTCGTTTCTGATGTCGATATGCGTTCCAAAGACATTTTATTGATTTTCAAATAAAATTTATTTGCTCAGAAATATACGAGTATAATATCTAAAAATTTGTCTTCCAAATATATTTTCTTTCGATTCAAACATATCAAAAAACGCGATTTTGCCTCGTGTACCAACAAAATTTAGAAATTTTAACACTGTTTGACTACTACATCCAATTGTTGCGATTTTTTCGATCCAATATCTGCAATACTTCGATCTAAACAAGCATTTTATACACGCTGAAAAAAAATCGCTTCTGTAGTATATTATCCCAAATATATTCTGCTTGAAGTATATATATATTCAGGGTACACTCTAAATATTTAATATTTGGCATACACAAATACTATATTATTTGGGAGTATGTTGTACTACACATATTTTTGTTTCCATTTTAATATATTTTTATTTGGGACTAGTATTTCCGAAACAAAAATGTATTTGCATTTAAGTATTCAGAAAATATCTCGGTACCTTAATTGTTTAAGTTTTTCAGCAATTTAAAGCTGATTTTTTTAGAAATTTTTAATGTTTTTAAAAATAATAATAACTTGAAGCATCGACGACAAATGATTACATGGAATATTAAGAAATTAAAAATGAGCACTTTAAAACAGAAGTTAATGCTACATATGCCATTTACCCCTATTAACACAAAACAAAATAACCAATCGTTAGAGCTAACGAAAGTTAAATTGTTAGGAATTTGACAGCTCTTAATCCTAGTTTGTTTATTTATTGTTAATGGCCCTTAACGGTATAATTTGAAACCAAGGAAAATTTGAATCTGAATTTCGAAAATTCAATGTTTTGAAAAACTTTTTCAAATAAAATATACTTGGAGAAATTCTTAAACAATAATTTTATTTCTATTTAAATACATAATTTATTTGAGAAAATAAGTTCGCAAATCAATTCAATTCAATTCAATTCAGTTTATTCGTTATAATATTCACAGATTTTTCCTAAGTAGGCATATTACAATAAATTTAAAGAGTTTAAGGATATTTCCTTTTTCTGCTTAGACAATAATACTCGATTTTTAAAGAAGAAGAGTTTGTAATTAATATAGTAAATGTAGGAGAAAATTTAAAAAACCTTTATGAATTTTTTTTTATATACATTTATGATAAAACCCTATTGCACTACTACTAAAAACTAATTTCATATCTTAAGAGACCAGCTCAAAGATATGATTGTATTCGGAGTTAGAACACTTGACATTAAAACATTCAATTAACATATCAATCTTGACAGCCACAAGATCGACATTTGCGATCTGGTGGAGTCTTGCCGTAGAATAGTATCTAGGAAGGTTATTAATTAGTTTTAAAATTTTATTTTGCAATATTTGAAGCTTTTTTAAATGGCAGGCGGCAGTTGTCCCCCACACGGGGGCTGCATAAAATATAACAGCATGAAAAATTACTTTAAATATCAACATTTTATTGCCAATGTTTAACGTCGAAGACCTATTTATGAAAGGATATAAGGTTCTAATTAGTATATTACATTTATTAACAATATACGAAATATGATCCTTATAAGTAAGTTTTGGGTCTAGGATGACCCCTAAATATTTAACTCTATTTTCCCATTTTATTTCGCCATTGTTCACGATTATATTGCATTGAGGAATAAAACATTCCTTTCTTTTACGAGTGAAATAGATAGCCTGACTTTTGTCGCAATTTACAGCAATTTTCCATTTAGCAAAATAATTGAATAATATTCCAAGCGCATGTTGTATATTTGACATAATTTCTGATGCAAGTTTACCAGAGCACAATATGGCAGTATCATCTGCAAAAACTGATATGATGCAGTTTTCAATGACTGGGATATCTGCTGTGTATATATTATACAGCACAGGGGACAAACATGAACCTTGTGGGCAACCAGTATTTACGTTAATTAAATCGGAATATGTGGATCCAATGTGGACTCTAAAAGTCCTTGAACATAGAAAGCTTTTGACCATCCTTATTATATATGCTGGGAAATTTAAGCGAATTAGTTTAAAAAGCAAACCATCATGCCATACTGAGTCAAATGCAGCTTTGATGTCAAGTAGTACCATTCCAGTGGAAAATTGTCTCTCAAAATTAGATTTCACAATATTTTTTATTTTAACTAAAGGATGTACAGTGTTGTGCTCCCTACGGAATCCAAACTGTTGTGGAGGTAAAATATGATGATCGTCCAAGAATCCTGTAATTTGGTCCTTAATTACTTTTTCCAATATTTTACTAACAGAGGATAATAGGCTGATTGGACGGTATGAAGAAGGAGAATCAGCTGGTTTGTTTGGTTTTTTAATAGCGATGACTTTCGCTTCCTTAAACTGATCTGGGAAATAACCAATTATAAGACAACTATTAATAAGGCTTGTCAGAAATTTTATCCCCTTTCTCGGAAGAGATTTGAGGCATCTGTTACTTATACCATCCAGGCCCGGAGACTTTTTAGGTTTAAGACTTTTCACTATTGCAGAGACTTTAGCGTATGTTGTAGGTATGAAATCCATATCAGAGTTTACATTAAACTCGTTTATGGCTCCACGAACTTGGTTTTCGGTAAAAGGGTCAGCTAAATTTAAAATATTTTGATTATTACGAAAGGTTCTTGCCAATATTTCACATTTTTCCGTCGTTGTAATAAAACGAGAATTATTTTCTGTTAGTATAGGAACATTTTTTGTCTTTTTCCTTAGGATTTTGGTTAGGTTCCAAAAAGGAGGGGACCCTTTGTCAAGTGTAGACAATAACTGGTTCCACGATCTGTTTCTGAACTCATCAATTTTCCACTTTATTACAGAGTTTAATATCTTAAATTCATAATAATCTTTGGTATCTCTATATCTTTGCAATTGCCTCCGAAAGTGGTTGCGCCTTCGAATGAACGATTTTATGTATTCCGGTAATGGTTTATTGGAACTTCTTCTTTGCCTTAGAGGTACGCTTTGGGAAATCGCATCACCCAAAGTTGTATTAAAATGCGCAATTTGTGAGTTAACAAACTCCTTGTTTGGTATTATGTCTTCGGTAGGAAGAATAAGATTTCTATTCACATAACGTGAAAAACTTTGCCAATTAGCATTTTTAAAGTCAAAATAATTTAATTCGTTATTTTCACAGCTATTACGTATGCTCAATTTAACGGGAAGGTGATCTGAGCTTAATTCGTTAATTACTTCGGCTGAGGATAAACAATCTGTAATATTCGTAATGAAAATGTCCAAAGTCGAACTCTGGCGATTTAATTGTGAAGGTATATACGTGTTTTCTGTTGGATACACTATATTCATATTGTAAGAATCTTGTTTTTCATAAAAGACATTACCCCAAGAGTTTGCTCGTGTACAGCCCCATGATTGGTGGCGACTATTGAAATCCCCGCCTAGAATGTATCTTTCGCTTCTGGTAAGTTTGTGAATATCTGACGCGAACAATCTCTTCCGAGTACCATCATATCCAACCCGGCCTCCTGGAAAATAACACGAATATATGTCTGTACTACCGTTTGCTATGGGAATCTTAATACCAATGTTTTCAATCATTGCCGTGTGAACAATGGGTAATACCGAATGGGAAATATGTTTTCTAATTACAATAGCGACACCTCCTCCTCTTCTTAATTGTCTATCATTTCTATATATACAAAAATCTTGGTGGCTTATGGATACATTTGGATTGAGCCAAGTCTCTGATATTAAGCAAACGTGTATATTATAATCTAATAGATACTGAAATAATTCTACGCTTTTGTTTTTAATGCCTCTGGCATTCCAAGTAACAATATTTATGTTGTTTATCATTATGATAAAAATTTGCATGCAAGATTTGTTATGACCTCAAATTGATCAAATTTATTTCTACAATTTCTTAAATTTGTAATTAATTCAAGCGCTAATTCTTGCATTTCTTGCATTGAAAATAAATCTCCAGAATGTTGTGTAGGGTTGTTTGCGTTTGCTTTGTTGTTGCAAGCTATTGGACGATTCCATGTACCAGATGTATGAGGTATATTTTGTTGTAATGCATTCGGAAAGTTGCTGATATTGTTTGTCATAGCTGGTATGTAGTTGTTCGTTTGTCTGTTGGTTGGTCTGTTTCGCTGCTTAACATTCAAATAGTGAGCTTTGCTGGGGCAACTGTCGTCCGTTGACTTATGGGGCCCTTTACAATTTGCACATTTCACTGCATTCTCCTTGCAGTCAATTGTTTTATGACTACCTGCACAATTAGCACAAAACGTCTTTACTCTGCACCGACTGGAGCCGTGACCATACATTTGGCAATTGTGACATTGCGTTACACGTTTTTTGTTGGACGTCTGAAAGTCCCATTTGACTTTTACATAGTCAATAACCGAATGGTTTTGTCTCAGTTCCTTCATAGTAATAGTCTTGCGTTTGAAGTATACAACGTAGATTACAATAGTTGCATACTTTGTTTTTTGGTGCACAATTTTAACGTCGAGACATTGGAGTCCCTTAGCGATTAATTTGTTTTTAATTACGGCTGGGTCTTTTGTTTCAAGGCCGAAAAGTAATGCCTTATAGGGCTTTTCATCCTTCGTTGCATAGGTGAAGAATTCATATTTTTCATTAAGTGCGTTGCACATAGCATCATAATCATGTTTTGAATAACAAAAAAATTTTAGACCAATCGACATTTTTCGAATGGCATAGTCTTTGATTTTAGAAATTTTGCAACTTTCATGCAATTCCTCAATTTTGCATTTGAGGATTGTTATTGGTGGAATGTGTTGCTTCACTTCACTAGTAACTTGATGATCATCGATATCATCATCATCAATTGTTTGTAAGGGAGCATAGTAGTTGTTGTCCGTTTTGGACCCGATAGTGTTGTTTTTGGGTTTTTTTCCCGTCATTGTAACAAGATGTGCATTCACATCATCACTTTCGTATGTACGTTTTATGTTGTTTTTTTTTGTTTACTGTTTGTTTTTAAAAATTTGTTTTTCGAGTCCAACAACAATGTTTATGGTGTTTTAAATGAAAACGAAAAAAAAAACACACTGTCGAGTTTTATCAACAAGAGAAACACGTCTGTCAATAGCGAGAACAGATCAACGACTGAAGTTCGCAAATATATCTTGTTCTAATATATTAAAATATGAGCTCCAAATAAATTTTATTGATTTTCAAATAAATTGTATTTGTTCAGAAATATGTAATATTCAAAAATTTCTGTTCCTAATATATTTTTTCCAATTCAAACATATCAAAAATGACAATTTTCCTGCGTGTAGTATAAATAGTCACAAAGTAACGTTAACTTTGCTCAAATAGCTGTAACTTTTTAATTCATGTTCTTCATTAAAAACAAATATACCTATGTAAAAACTGCCCCAGATCATTCGTAGCGTATTGTTATGTTTTATAAAATGTGATTCCATTCTGAAATGTGATCCTGGAATTCTGCTCTCTATTTATCCCCTCACCTTCGAGAGGAGGGTATATTTCATTTGCTACAAGCCAAAAGTGTAACACATCGAAGGACATTTTTGTACAAATCGACATTTTTGTACCAAAAGTTAACAGCTTTACCAGTGTATACAAATACTTGAAATTTCGTACAGTGCAATGCTTTTATAGTACCTAGTGTCTAGAGAAAAGTGTGCGTTACTTTGACCATTTGACACCAAAAGTTAACAGCTTTTAACTTTAATACCAATGCAATTTATATTCATAAAAGTTTAATTAAAACAAAAAATAAATAAATTTACTAAAATTTTTTTGGGACTCAAGGTGAGGGGATTCATAAGTCGGTTTACCCGACCGAACTTTTTATTTGTTTTAACATATTGTGTAACATAGTCGTGTTTTTTTTTGTCTAGACTTTAAAGCCAGAATATTTGCGGAACATTCATAAACAAGACATGTGAAATGAAAAAATTGGAAACCTATGATAAAATTAAATATTTTGCCATTCGTATGCGTAGATTTTTTGTGACAATAGTTTGTCACAATTATCGCTTAAAAAGCGAATTTGTTCGTCAGACATGTATTCAGTTCAATTAGATTGTGTTCGCCTAGCAATAACGTCCGTATCAGGGTAATTGCAACAAACAGATTCCTTTCTTTATCGATGATGTATTCATTGGAATGATTGGGCATTGCTACCATGACAGCACTGACAGTGCCACCGCAAGACAAGTACACACACATTCATCTTCGCCTTCAAGTGGACGTATCCTTGTTCAGACATATTTATGAAAAGAGCAATTGCTCACTCTCTAACGACAGAAGAGAAGAGAAACTTAAGTAATTGCTCCATTTATTTGTAATGAACAAGTATCTTTATTCGACACTGAAAGCCAAAGAAGCTCTTTGACTGCGCAACTGGACGCGACACATTAACAAAGGACAGGACAATGAGTGGAATAATCGACGTCACACATGCTTGTGGATGGAGCAACAGTCGCACATCTACTATCAAATAATATGAGGGATTCTTTAATAACATTTGTGGCATGACAGAAGGTAAACAATCAGACTTCCCATCATATCCCCAATGAAACAATAGTGTGGGTGTCGTGCTCACTTGCTCACTTATAACGTTCCTTGTTAAGTACGCAAGGTAAATATCGTATGTTGTGAACTTTACGTATACGAGCACATATACACTAGGGTTTTATAGTTACAGCAAAATTTCGACTTTTCTACATTTCGACCTTTGAAAAAATCAGGAACTCGACTTTTTAGTATATAAAAGTCGATTAAAGTCGACTTTTCGACTATATGAATGAAAATGCTAATATTTCTAGTTTTATTCACTAATTTGTAGTGAAATACAGGAAAAGATAAAAAAATGATAATGATCATGTGATCAGAAGACTTAAACGGAAAAAACCAAAATAATAAAAAAATTGTTTTCTCAAGTCGAACTGCATTTAATATGTCATACTTTCTCACGTAACATATCCAAATCAATTGCCTTAAAAAATAAGTTTATTTAAACCGTTTAGAGAGATTTGGCTCCGAATTTGTGTGGCCATAAGCCGAAAGTAACCCCTAATTCCAATACTTTTAATATACTCTTGACTGTATTTTGTTTGAATCCGTCAATTTATTATTAATTATTATGCCAAACTATTTATAACTATAAAAAAAAAGAATACGAAATACATAATTATGGCAGATGCGATTATTGTGCATTCATATTATCTCGCTTATTTTTAACTGTTAAATTGGTTCCATATTGGTGTTGATACAACTAAATAAAGGTTTTTATCCTAACTCACAGCGCGCTTTTATTAATTTTAGCCAAATGTAATATAAATTGGGTAATACTCGTACATGAAAACTTTTAGACTTTTTCAGAAATAAAACGTCGACTTTCAATTTCGACCAAATTTGTACCAAAAAGTCGACTGATCGATTAGTCGAAGGTCGAATGAATGAAATTGAAATGTTTTCATTAAGTCGGAAAAAGATCTGCAAATTTGTTTGCGTTTGTTACAGATTTTTACTTTTATTTATTTAATGTCGGACAATGTCTTTAAATATATAACTTGGATTATTGCCACTGTCATTGCTAAGAGCTCTCAGGTCTATTAAGACCTATGTACTGTGTGTGTTCTGAATAAGAATTTCTTTTTGAGCAACAAAGTTTGATTGATCGGATGAAATTGAATGAAATTCATCGTCCAACAATGACGGGTTCATCTTGCGAAACTCAGATGAAAATGCAGACGCACATGCACACACACGCACACGTACTGGTACAATATTACGCAAATGCAATGCAGTAACAATGGACTAAACAACCCGCTTTCATTTTGACAGATACACCTGTCAATTGCACGATGGGATAATAAGTTTGTATACAACCCCCCACCCCCAGCCTAAGACTGACGAACAATGCCGAACACACACAATGGCAGCCAGACCCCACCCAACTGCCTTGTCACTCACCGCCACTGCTAAAAAAAACAATAATCGAAAAATCAAAATAATGGAACGAAGAAACCCAAACAATCCCTGTGAACACAAACAAACCCCCTATGGGTGATGGGTACGAACTAAAACTCAACTTTCAATTGAATTCTAATCAATTGTTCCATATTCCGTTTCCATTCAACTCAGTTCGTTTTCAATCCATTGTACAACAGAATTCTATTGTGAAACTTTGTTGTAGACTCGTATCTCGTTCAAATCTCCCGTCAGTAAAATGAGGTCCACTTCAATGCTCCACGGCAAACAGGCAAACACCATCCGCCCACTCTCCCTCCCATACCTGTGTGTTGGATATGGTCGCGCCTACTTGGCTCTCTGGTTCCCGGCCGATGCTCTGTCGTCTCGAAAACCCCCTTTCTTGACCAACATGATTTAAATGGTTCAATTGACTATAGTTGAAAGAATTTTGTTTGAAATTAAAAACCGGGCCACCTGGTTTGATTTGGTTTCGATACTCACATTGAAAGGGAAAAGTAAGCTTTAAGGTTTTAGTGTTCCAATTCAAAACGTCATAACTCCGTATTTATCCATGGATTTTCTCCCCAAATCCTTGTTTTCTTCGTGAACAGGTGGACGATAAGCGAAAAACGTGCAATAGAAAGATTTTTTAATTTTTTTATACAAAAAATTATATTTTTCATGTTTTTTGTCCAGTTACGCATATTTTACTAAACCAATTTTGGAAGCTAATGTGACAAGCGGCTGTGCTACCCAATCTGATCTGTGTAGCCGCCACATCAGAAAAAGGGTTCAAAGGAAAAGACATTGAAATCGAATAAGACCCTTATTTTTAAATGTGTCTTAAGACCAATACTGGCATTCGCTTCCCCAATATGGCACCGAGCAACTAAATCACATCTAAAACGACTGCAGATCATGCAAAACAAAAGCTTGAAAATGATTTTTGATAAACCTTGGAGGTACCCAACGTCTATACTACACGACGAAACTGGAAATTAATTATTTTCTGATTTCATTAAAAAAACTGAACGTAAACTATTTTCTAAGAATTCATAATTCCTCTTATTCAATAATAAGAGAATGTAAAGTCTAAAAATATATACAGGTGGCGCAAAAGTAATCCTCCTATCAGAAAATGCTATAAATTTTGCGATTGGCCCCTAATGTCAGTTCTGTTTTGACATTTGTGTAGTAAACACATGTGAAATACACGTTAATAAACAATGTTACGCTACACTGCTCCAGAACGCGGAATATTGCTGACTATTTATTTGACCAATAATCGGTCGGTGACTTTGGCACAGATTTCCTGGTCGTCCAACGCCTACTGGTGAAACACTGCGACGTTTAGCCGCTCGCCTCGAAGAGACTGGCACAACACGAGATGCTGCCAGGCGTGGCAGACCCCGGAGTAGCCGTTCTGCAGAGAATATTGCTGCTGTAGCCGAGGATGTCATGGAAGCGCCGTCGACATCGACCAGACGACGTGCCACGCAAATGGGTATCAGTCGACGGTCTCTACAGCGAATTTTGGTACAAGATTTGAAGATGTTTCCGTACAAAGTCCAGACGGTGCATCAGCTGTTAGCTGCTGACCGCCAATCGCGCCTAACATAACATCGAAAGGTTACTTTTGCGCCACCTGTTACTATTGAACGAAATGATCTGTTTAAGTAAAGTGAGCTGGTGAGCTAAAGAGCTGATGAGCTAAAGAGCTGGTGAGCTAATGATCCGGTGAGCTAAAGAGCCTGTGAGCTAAAGAGCTGGAGTGCTAAAGTGAGCTGTTGAACTAAATGAACGAACTAGTTCACTCAATTGAACTGAACTAAAAAGAGCGATCACTAAAAAGAACTATAATGTCCAACTCTAACCATACGTTGATACAAATGCTGAAATATCTAAATGATAAAAACCCAAAATTGTATATCTTCACTGATAGAAAAAAGCCCAAAACGTAAGCGCAGTATGACAGTTCGTTTGACAGGTTACCCTTCTGTAAGTTCTATCCAAGCTAAAAACACTCTACACTTATGGTTCATATCAGATTATGGATCTGTAGCAGTGGTATTGGGAAAGAAAAACATTTTCTATAGTTACTATGAAAATCCAGTTAATCAAAATATTACAGCCTTAAGCCTCGATTGACTGACATGGGTCGTAAAATATACTCCTTAGTTCAGCATTTGTGAAATCTTAGTTCAGGATCTTTGTGAAATTGGCATTGCTGCTTGGGCACATACTCCGACATACATACATATCTCGGTGGGTTTAATTAATCACAAATTTGTTACTTAATAAAAGTAAAAAAATTAATAAAAAAGTTAAGGCAACCTAGACTCTACTCGTAATTAATGACAGTTGCCATCGCAACATTAACGCCGAGTGTCGAGTGGCGAGTGGCGAGAGTTGCCGAGTACAGAACTCGATTCAAATTTTCTGAAGTACCCTTCACATTCTTCATTCTTTCAGCTTCAATAGGAGTTGTTGATGCTGAATGTTGGATTGGATGGTTTTTTTATTTGGATCCCAAAAGGAAATTCGCACCGCCATTTTTTGTGCCGAGCCGTGCGCTGTGCCTTTCAGCTTTCAGCCTTTCAGTTGAGGTTTTGTTTGTTGTGACTTCCATTGAGGCTGTGGTGCGGGTGTGAGTGTGGATGGCCGTATCTGTGTCTGCGTCGGTGTGTGCGTTTTTTTGTACATATTTGTTTAAACATTTGACTGAATAAAATAATGAGCCCTTTGCGAGTCCTTTGTTGAAAATGTTTTTTTCTTTTTGTTAATGTAGCAAACACGACGTTTCAAGTGTAAAACTTTGACATTGTAATAATGCGGCAATGACTCTTAGCCAGGCATTTATGCAAAATGGCCGTCCCCCCGTTCGATTGCCGACTGCGAGTGTGTGTTTGAGCCTGTATTGTAACTGTTACATTTCTATTTTAATCGAAACTTTTCAGAGGACGCAGCTCCCAATTTTTGTTTCTTCAGTTGCGGTGCTACCGCGGGTCACTTGTGATTATTGATTGAACGGTTAAGTGTAAGGCTGACAGGAGTTTGACAGAATTCCTTGAAAAGTTTTAATTAAATACATGTACATACACACACACACATATACATATGTTACCTTAATATAGAAACATTCAGGCAAACGTTGGTATTCAGGAGGAGGAAAAAACTTCATAAAAATGTAGATTTTTCAGAAACTTTTCAGAACCCGATATTAATAAAAACACGACAGAGAATTATTGTTTTGATTTTTTTTATTTATTTTGCATTCCAACAATTTAAACGATATAGGGCTTTTTGAGTTAGAATTTTCTTAAAATAAACTAGCTAGTTATTTTTAAACACAAAAGGTGTGTTTTCGTTACATCATAAGTGCTTAATTTGTATGGGGAGCTAAGCACTATTAGTTCCCGATGAAGTTTGGTGCTTGTGTTCCTGTCTTAATCGAGTATGATGTTGCCAGATTGGGCACCCTATATTTAGCAATATGGCATCCCATTTTTGGAGAGATTTTATCAATTATTGTGAATTAACGGGAAGAAGAAGAACAAAAATGGGAAATTATTTTAATATTTGCAAAAAGAGTGTAAACAATTGAACATAGAATAGTAAATATATGTTTTATAAATAAAGGGTGTCCCAAGAAGAGCGCAATTTTTTAATTTTAAATAAAACACAGATATTTAAGAAAAAATCGTGAAACTTTATTATATCGTAAAGTAGACAGAATGAGGTTATGTATGGAACAATATATCGTGCAGATGGCCGCCGCGGCTTTGCTGGCATGCACGCGATCTTTTAATGAAATTTTCAATGACCGTTTTGCATGAATGCTGCGGTATTTCATTAATGCAGCGTCCAATTTCGTCTTTTAAGGTTTGAGTCGTCGTCGGCTTATTCGCGTAAACCATCGACTTCAAAAAACCCCAAAGAAAAAAATCTAATGGTGTTAAATCGCACGATCTAGGCGGCCAATTCTGATCTCCAAAACGCGAAATAACACGACCGGGAAATGACTGATGCAGCAATTGAATTGTTTCTCTGGCTGTATGACATGTGGCGCCGTCTTGTTGGAACCACATGCCCTCCACATTCATTTCTTCAATTCTAGGCAAGAAAAAACTGGTTATCATTTCACGATACCGATATTTCGGTGTCGAATTGAGGTGGATGGAGCTTGAGCGACATCATCACGTACAGCTGCGACATTTTCGGTCGATCGACCTGGTCGATGGCGCGTTGTTGTCTTTACATCACTAACAGACCCAGTTTCGGCAAATTTATCCATTCATCTCTTTACAGTTGACTCTTTTGGAGCATTATTGTGACCCCAAATTGATCGCAATTTGCGAACTGTAGCCGCAAAACTTTCACCATTTTGGTAAAACAATTTCACAATGAGAATGCGTTGTTCATTCGTGTAGCGCTCCATTTTTACTAACCTCGTACCTTCTTCTAACAAACAATAACAATTATTCAAATGTCAAACAATGACACTTCGAATGTTGCGAGATTTAAAAATTGCGTTCTTCTTGGGACACCCTTTACTTTTCACGAATTTTTTGTCTGTTTCGCACTGTTCTTTCTTGGCAACTCATGACACCATTGCTAACAGATAGTGAAAATCCGCCACTTATTGCTTATGTGCCAGTTAGTGGAAGTCAGCTGTTTTCGATGCAAAGTGCTAAACTAAAATTGCTAGCTTGTAACGAAAACATGCCTAAAATATTGTTGGAAAACATGTAGTCTGATTTAGCAAAAACTTTTTTCTCTCATTTTTTCTGTGTTAAAAAAAACACAGATTTTGGCGATTAGATATTTTTTGTTTTGTTTTTTTTTTTTTTTAATAATGTAAATGATATAGGACAAGCACTTTTAAATATTTTCTTGTGTAATAGTTAGGGCTTTCCAGTTTCCCCTATAACTTCGCCGCTTTTCTTAAAGCGATTTCGAAAAATTGTGAGTTGGGTAAAGATACATATGTCTGAATGTATATTTATATTACAAGCGTGTTTGGGAGTTACATGTACCATCGTTTTCTATGACACTTGCAAATGGGCCCACATTGCATTTGGATTGTACTTTGTATGCCAAAAGATCACCGACTTTCGACACACAATGGCGCAGTACAATCGAACATCTCATTTATGCTTTGGGACACTCGGGATTATCAATTGATTTGAAAGTTACCATTGGAAATGATTATATGTACTTATGTATTTGCATTATGCTCTCGTACATACGTTTACTCGTACATACGTATAGACTTTTGATGTATGTATGTATGATTGTAACATCACATTAGTCTCTCCTACATACTATGTACTTGCATACATACATACAGTATGTATGTTATTTCAATAATAATCGCCTTTACAACAGAGTGAAGATTCTGCAAGTGACAGCTAACATTGTTCTGTTGTCACTCGGCATGAATGGATAGTGGGTGTAAAATATCTACATACATACGTACATTCATATTTCCTGACAACAATCGATGAGTTATTCAAGAGGTGGATTCACTTTGGAAACGTTTTGTTGGCATTTGTTTATCCAAATTCATTGCAAAATATTTTCTCAGTCTAGGAATCAATAAAAAGGTCTAAAATTGTCCACTTACAAGTATTATTTTCAAATATGTTTATATTTTGTTCTTAACGTTGTCGGTTCGACACTCGTCCCGGGAGAAACATTTTTAATGTTTCGTCAGAAATTTATGTTTTTTCAATTAACGATTTGCAAAAAATAGCAATCGCGGAAAGGAAAACGACAGAAAAATGTTTTGCATATTTGGGACTACAATTTATGAAGTCCGAAAATAGTTAATTTTTCCTTGATTTAAGTAAACTTTTCCTAATTTTGGGTTCAAATTCATGGACTCGATTTAAGGATTATCGATTATGTTTAGTTAAAATTTCCTAAAACTCATGTTTTCCATTATTAGTTCATAATTCCCTAATATCTATTGTGGGTGTCCACCGCATGTGTCTGAATTTAAATAAATTTATGAACTTTTTCCCAGAAATATTATTTTAGTAAAAATATGTCCTTATTTTTAGTTAATGAACTATTCTTCATATCCTCAAAACGAGTAAAATGTACTCGTACTAAGTAAGATTCATAGTTTTAAGAAAAAATTAACACATAATGAAAACATTGAACTAAATTGAAGTATGGATTTGACTAAGTTTTAGGAAACACACTTTTTTGGGCGTAGACTTGCTACATAAATTAAAATAATTTACTTAGTTTTAAGAAACTCGACTTAATATTTTTTTTAAATTGTCTTAATTTTAAGCTTTGAATGTACTTATTTCGGAGATTACTTGCCTTTGGCTCGAAATCATTGCCACTGTCTTTATAGTCAGTACAAAATTTTTTCTGTCTATGTCTATATATACGAGAATGCTATTCGTTTGTGCACGCAGCACTCGAGAACGGAATATTTAGTTTTCACGATGTTGTGGACACTATAGATACGGACTATTATATCCGCACACTATTATAGTGAACAGTACACGATTTTAGACTCTTGTACACTATTTTTATACCCTCACTTTAGTGTGACGAGGGTATATATCATTTGCTACGAAAAAAAGTGTAACACATCGAAGGGGTGATCTAAGACCCCAAGTATGTTCGGCGGAAATCCGTTTTAGGTCATTTTAAGTCGAATGAGCAATGTCCGTCTGTCTGTCTGTCTGCTGGCTGGTGCGCACGATAACTCTCGAAAGGAGTAATCGATTGACTTAAAATTTGGCACGTGGTAATATTTTTTTCTATCTCCAGCTAAGTTCAAAGATGGGCTATATTGGTCCACTTCTTCTAGTACCTCCCTCACAAAGGGTTAAAATATTGTGAAATATTGATTATTTAATAACTGCTATACTACTTATTCGAATCTTCTGAAATTCCACACATAGTACTAGTTTATTAGACGCTATCAACTCGAGAAAAATGGACGATGTCGCCAAGCCCCTTTTGGTACCTCTCACACAAAGGTACCATTTTGCACCAAAAGTTAACAGCTTATAACATTAATACAATTGTATAAAAATACTTGAAATTTTGTACAGTGTAATACTTTTATAGTCTCTATAGCCCTGTGAAAAATGGGCGTTATCAACACGCCACTTTTTGTACCTCCCACACAAAATTGCCAAATCATACCCAAATTTAATATCTCATAACGTTAATATACCAGTGCACATAAATGCTTATAATTCGGCACAGTGCAATGTATTTAAAGTATCTACTGTTCAGCGAAAAATAGGTTATTTGTTAAACCCGTTCTGGTACCTTCCATACAAACTGACAGAATAATTCGTGTAATATTCCATATAACATTACTCACAAAGTAAAGGTATACCTTAGTCGGTTTACCCGACTGAAACTATATTACTTGTTTTATGTACACTTTTTAACACATTGTCCCCTTTTGTACATTATTATCCCCTCACCTTAGAGAGGAGGGTATATATCATTTGCTACGAACCAAAAGTGTAACACATCGAAGGAGTGACCTAAGACCCCGAATATGTTCGGCGGATATCCGTTTTGGGTCATTTTAAGTCATTTGAGCAATGTCCGTCCGTCTGTCTGTCTGTCCGTCTGTCTGTCTGTCTGTCTGTCTGCTGGCTGGAGCGCACGATAACTATTGAAAGCAGTAACCGATTGACTTCAAACTTGGTATGCGGTAATATTTTGCACCATCTCAGGCTAAGTTCGAAGATGGGCCACATTGGTCTACTCCTTGATTCTTTATATTATATTATTATATTATTTACTCGAATCTTCTGAAATTCCACGCATAGTATTAGTTTATTTGTAGCTATCACCTCGAGAAAATGGTCGAAGTTGCCACGCCCCTTTTGGTACCTCCCACACAAATTGACCATGTCGAACCAAAAGTTAAAGGTTTATAACTTTAATAATAGTGCATACAAAACTATAAATTTCGTACAGTGTAATTCTTTTATAGTACCTAGAGTCCAGAGAAAAGTGGGCGTTGTCGGCTTAGCATGTTTTTAGGGAGATTGCATTTTTAATTTCTAAATTCGTCGACACAATCAAAAGTTATTCAGAAAATAGTAAAGGCCATTCGATTTGCATTATAAAGGAATTCCACACAAATTTAAAAATGCATCAAACTTTAATCGCCTCTCCTGAAAAACTACCATTTTGCACTTAGCATAGTTTAGAATGGAGGTATCGATTTGGCAAATCTGCATATCTGTGGTATAATAAAATATTAACAAAGAGAAATAGTATTTTTACCACTTGATTTTAAATGTTTAGAAATTAAAATATTCCTTATAAAACCTTTTGAAATTAGTATATTTTCGTTTGATATGATTGCGTCAAATGCACCTACGGAAAGGGGTTTTCAAAATCTAACAATATTTGGATTTCATAATAATCTCAAATGAAAATTCAAACTTAAGAAACACTCTTTATTATAAAATATAGTTTAAAACTAAAACATTTTTAACAAATAGTACTGATGTTTTTTATACCCTACACCACACTGTATTACAGGGTGTTATGACTTTGTGCATTTGTTTTTAACGCCCAAAACAAGAAAAGAAATAGAATCATAGTTTATTATACCGATCGACATAGAATCACTTTTTGAGTCGGTTTGGTCAAAATCGGTTCAGATTTAGATATAGCCCCCATACATATGTTTCACCCGATTTGACATGTAAGCGCTGTAGAGACCGTATTTTATATCCGATCAGTACGAAATTCGGCAGAGAGAGTTTTATTACATGTATGGACACTGACAAATTCTTATTGCAATGCCCACTTTCGAATTGTTAGGGAGGTGTAGGGTATTATATAGTCGGCCTTTCCTTACTGGTTTTTCTGTCTTTCCTTACTGGTCTTGTTTTGAGAAAGGTTTTATTGTTTACGCAGTGCCAGTGTAAAATTCCTGTTGGAGGACCATTTTCAATCGAAGAGATACGTGAGAAGAGCCTTAATCAATAACAAATTAATTTTTTTTTTAACTAATGGTGATTTTGTTTCCGTAAAAAGTGCAGAATTTTTTTGCTCTTTTCTAACTAGTTTTTTAAGCTTGAAAAATTGATATAATTTTAATTCTTGGGACTATATTATTTCGACTTAAAAGGTGTAACTATTTTCTAGTATTCACGTCGACGGGGCAACATTTTTTCCAGAAACGAAATAGCCATTAGTTTTTAATGTTGTCAAATTTTTGAACTGATGTACATATCGTCATCAGAACAGAAAATGGGCGTAACAAAAAGAAACAATTTAAATTCAGATTTTGATGGATTTCGGTACAATACATCAAAATACACATCCTGACAATTTTTTAGCGATCTACTATTAAAAATGGCGAATTTATTACGAACTTCAAAAAGGCCTGACGACAAATTATTTCCTTTCTCATAGTTTAGAAAATCTTCACATATTGAGTGGAATTTGGTTTTCACCAAGACACTTACATGTGCTCCTTTTCGTAAGAGTGCATCTGCAGCTGGTTACAGACAGAAGTTCATTTCATGCTTCTCTATATAGAGCGATGGATTCTTTATGTTATCACGATACCGTTCTACCAGCTTTTCTAGCTTTTTACGAATTAAAATCCTACTTTTTACTGGAAGCTGTGCGCTTTTCCAAACCTGTAGAATATCATTGGTTGCAACTTCATAATATTTGTAGAACCCCAATGTTCGATTATTGGTTTTATCTCTCAAAAACAGTGAGTGTTGTATTACATCGCAACACTTTTGCAATTTTTTTTATTAATTCGCGTGGAACAAACAAAATTTAACCTTTTCTTTTTGAGGCTAATGGAGCAACTATTTTGGAAACGACAATCATTTATAAAATTATGTGTAACATTTTTAATCTCTTTTGAATGAAATTGTAATGCTATACTCATATTGATGTTTTTCGATATCATAACAATTTCCAAACAAAGTATTTATTTACAGAATTAATTACTTACCAGAATTAACTAATAAGATACAGGACTGGATAGAAAGGAATCGACCCTTCCGACTGTACCCTTAAATCGAAATTACGATGGAAAACATGCGAGATATTTAAAATTTCATGAAAATCATATGAAAAACGTAAACAAATCGCACAAAAATTTAATAACTGGAGCATAAAAACAAATTTATAATTTTTTTAATGCAGAATCCAAGCGCTTTCATTTTTCCATTATATTTGGCCGTTTATTTTAATATAATAATATATTTAATATAATAAAAATAAGTGTAACATCGGGTATGTTACTGGCGAAAACCCCTGTTTTTGGAGCTGTTTTGCAACTGGTCCAGCTCACAAATGGAAATAGCTAGAACGAAAATATTTTGGGAATCACTCTAAAACATACCAATCTTCATTTCTGAGGGGTACATTTGCAACTTTTTTTGGCTCCTTACAAATCGAGGCAGTTTGATGTATATACTTATACTAATACATACTTATATGAGCTAAATAAATATTTTTTTAAAACCTCTTAATTCGTAAAAAATGGCAGGTCCCTTGCGATTACAAATTAACGGCATTCTACTGTACTAAATACAATACATGAGGTTTATTTTGTTTTAAATAAAATTAAAGTAAATTGTAAAAAGTTTACACTATTTACTCACGAAGTTAATGGTCATCGTAACTATGGAGGAAATCACTATTTCGAGTATTTTTGCAGCAAGATTCGCGAAATTTGGTATGTATTACCTTTCGAACCAAAAACTGACGAAATAGTAACAGTGGGTGTAGCACCGCTCACACAACCGGTAATTTGAATATACTATACGAGGGTTGCTATATGTATTTCTGGTCTAGGCAACACTAAGTGTTCGTACGACCATCATTTGTGTTGTTTACAGTGACTTGAAAAAAATCAATTTGGCAAAAAAAAAAATGGAATTAACTCGTAAACATTTTCGTGCGATAATTTTTCACAACTTTCGACGTGGATTATCACGACAAGAGTGCATCAATGAACTTAAATCTTTGTATGGTGATGAAGCACCATTCTATAGCACTGTGAAAAACTGGTTTAATGAATTCAATCGTGGCCGACGCTCGCTCAAAGACGAAGGTCGTGAAGGTTGTCCAAAAACGGCCGTTGTGCTAGAGAACATTGATGCCGTGCGTGAACTGACAATGAAGGATCGCCATGTGACATACCGTGAGATAGAGGCATCCTTGGGCATTTCTTCCACCAGCATACATTCGATATTGCATGAACACCTGGCCGTAAAAAAGCTTTGTTCTCGTTGGATCCCGCACAATTTGACAACCCTCAAAAAAAGGCTCGTGTCGATTGGTGACGAATCTTGGATCTATGCGTATGAGCCCGAAACAAAACAGCAATCGACCGTGTGGGTCTTCGAAGACTAGCCAAATCCAACGAAAGTTGTTCGTGGAAGAAGCACTTCGAAGCAAATGGTCGCCTGTCTCTTCGGCAAAACTGGCCATGTGGCGACTATTCCGCTTGAGCAACGTAGGACGGTCAATTCTGAGTGGTACACCACAATTTGTTTGCCTGAAGTCTTTGGAGAAATTCGAAAAACGAACAAGAGAAGACGAATCATTGTGCACCATGACAATGCGACCTTGGTACCAATACGCGTCATGCACTTCTTTCTTTCCCAAACATTTGCAATCTATGGGAAATGTTCTTCAATTGGGGTACCACACTGATAGAAAAAGCTTCGTCATGACGACGAATTTGTACATCATCACGATTATTTTTTCGTCAAAAGTCAGCTAACGTACGGAATAATCCTCTTGATGAATTTGTTCGTCACCATGACAAATCTCTGTTTCCAATAACTTTTGTCCTCAGGATGATCACGTTTCGTTTTATCATATTTTCAGCAAAATGGTCAAATAAATTTTTTTTACGTGGGAACGAAACCTTATCGTTCCCTCGACGAATTTCGAAATCACCAAAAACATGGGTTGATGATCGTGTTCGTTCTATTGACGTACAAAAACACCGCATGTACGAAACTTTTCGTCACCAGTACAAAGATATATTGTCGAAATTGATTCGTCATGGTGACGAACGGTTTTTCTATCAGTGCATCATTACCATGTAGGTAACCAGGTCAACTTCGATTGTGGAAACCTTCCTCATAAGATGCAATTCTTCCGGTTTATCATAATGTGATCGCAGATAGGGGCTTTTTCTTCCTAGCATATTTCTAGACTATAAAATGTTTATTTTTCCCCGCAATATTGTAATTCTTTTAGTGAAAATGTATTTCAGCGTTTTCTGTTGTTATCTACACCTCCGTCTGTATTCAGATAACAATATGTATGTATGTATGTGTATTGTGGTGGAAGTGTATATCCGCTATCTCAAAATACTTCCACCCCACCGCCATTTTCACTTGAAGGGCAATCAGTGCCTACTTTCAATTATGATAGTAAGTAATAGTTTATTATTGGCATTGTTATTGCTACCGTTATTGTTATTATTATTGTTATTATTGTTACTGCTACTGTTATAAGTAATAAATGTATATTTTGCGGTTTGTGGGGAAAATATACACACACACACACACACACACGTACACGCACGCACAAACAAATAAACAAATAAACGTTTTTTTTCACTTCACTTCAGTGTTTTGTATGAATGGAATGTAGAATGTCTGGCACAAATAATAAAAACATATTGTTGTTGTTGTTCTTTGCCATTCGAGGAGCAAAAAAGTTTTTCAAGGGAGAAATGGGCATTTTCCAATCACGTCATTGTTAGAAGTCTCGTCCTCGAAACACACAATTTTTAACTGAACGGGATTCCTGCCTCTGCCTCTGATGCTGACGCTGCAGCTCCCACCGTTGCCTGCGAAGGACAACCTAATAAGTACGATGAACGATGAGTACTTGACAAACACCCTTACTGCTTTGCAGCGACCGGAAACAAGAAAAATAACAAACTCTAAAACCCAATTGTTACTCTTGAATGTTGGTTGTGGAAGCTTTTTGCGGATTGGAAATGTTTCGAAGGAAGGCATTGTCGATGCTATTTCTTTTGATGAATGAATGGAGGGCTTGCCAAGCAATATGCTTCCTGGATCCATCGCACTCGTTATGTTGTTGCCACTACGAGTGACGAATAGTATTGTCGCACAGCGTACGGCGTATGACTGCTGACTGCTGACTGACTGAAGCTGATGCCTGCCAGCCTGGCAGCCTTAACGTCCTTTGTTCGCTTTTTTGATTAGGAAATTAAATCATATTTATCTGAAGTGGTCTATCAACCGCAAAAATAGAGAATGTATCCAGCGTCTGTGGAACAGCCACACACGATGTAAAGTGAGGGTGGGGAGGGTGGCGACGTGCACCATTAGGGCCACATTTAATTTGTGTCAACCATTTTCGGTTGCCGTTTTCAAAGCTCCCCCTTCCCCCACTTCAAGTGAAGAGTTGGCACTGGGAGTAGCGGTAGAGGTGGCGGCGGCGGCGGCGGCGGAGTGCATATTCGCAGTCTGCCGTTTTAAGGTTGCCATTGTTCGCATTTTGTTCGCCAGAGACGAATGTAAAACCTTTTAAGTTAGCCTTTGTTTTCCATTTTTAATTAATTTGCTTGCTTGTCGTTGACTTTCTTTTGCGACGTCACTCTTTTTTGCAGCACAACTCTTTTTGTTTCGATTATTTGTTGTTGTCGTTGCCATTATTGTCCTTCCAACGAAGAGAACACGGAACACTGAATACAGGACATACAACAACAGCGCACATTGTACAATAGCAACATGTTTGTTGGAAATTTTCCTTCTTCCTGCCGAAACGCGGATCGGGCGGGGCAACAACCTGTAAGATGAAGCTTTATGATTTCAAGCATTTCATGCGTCGGCTTCTCGACTCACTAAAGCTAAAAGTATTTACATACTTTATTCTTGCGCTCAACTGCACAACAATTCACTCGTGATTAATTATAATTATTGTTATTGCTGCCGTCGTCACTGCCGTTTTCGTTTCAGTCGCAGTCACAGTCACTTTGGTAGTTTACTATGTGTACAGTAAAATCCGTATAAGTCGATACCTAAAGGGGTCTAGATTTGCATTGCAAGTATGACCATGTTCTAATTTACTGTAAAAGTTGCGCTTATGATGTTATTCCACTTAACTCCATGTCACTATTCGTTGCAGTCGCAGTAATGTTTCATGTTACAGTCACTGTAATTCTTCCACCTTGTGACGGATCAAATGTATATTATACCTAATTATGTTGCTATGTATTCACAATATTAAACTCTGCCAGAAACCATAGGACTCGAATCTTTTCAATAACACCGTCTGAACTAACGCCTAATTCTATTTGTGAAACAAACCAAAGAATAAGAAGGCATTCCTTCCGGACGAAACGTCAAAACCTATCAGGTAGGAACGAATAGTAATGAAATGTCACACGCGAAAAAAAGTTTTCCGCGAACATTGTTTGAACTTTTAAATTAATTTTTTAATTTTAACAATTTCAAAAAATTTGGGAAAATTGGTCTGAAAATCCGCGAAAAACCTCACTCGTTGGAATCCTATTCGTTCGTACCTGACACTTACTCGCTCGGGGATGACTTCTTCTTACTTTAAAATTTTTGAAGCAAACATTTAGTGGAGTATTCGAGCTTCCTTGAATTCAAAATTGAGCAGATGAGATTCAATTTTAATATATACATTTTCTTGTGAATTAAGGAGAACATTAGAAAAAATTACAAATTTTAAAATCTGCACTAAAATCACTCTGTTTAAATGCTTAATACGAGGTATCAAAGATATTTCATCTTCCATTTGTTTGCATTTTGCCAATAATAGTTTTACAACGACTCTCCGCCCAGCTTTAGTACATATGCCACATTCAACAGAGGGTGTACATGGTAGGTTGTAATAGCTTGAAGAATAGCAGATATTTTGTCATCATTTATCAAGGAATCGCAAGAATTATTGAAAATCGATACATGTGACATTTCCTCAGTTTTGTTTTCCAGTCAGTCCTCTTCGCCTAAACCTAAAGTATAGAAAACTTGCATGTGAGACGACTGAGCATCGGCATACTAAATGTTCCATCGTTTCTAAGTATGTCTTCCTCACACGTCCTGCATTCATTCGTTATATGCTTGTCACATACGGCGCACTTTTGCTAGTCAGCTTGAGTGACCTGTTGGAACACTCGTCACCTTAATGATTTCGGTCTTGGTTTCACCTATAGCAACTTCAAAATTTGAGACGACAAAATCGAAACCGTAATGAAAGTTTACTAATCACATTACACATTTGCAATTTTCATATCAGTAGTTTTGTCGCCTCATTGTCCCCACGTAAATTGTACATTTAAGTTCACGATTGTGTTAAAGTGCTAAGGCAAAAACAATGAAATTGTAACAGAAAAAAATAGAAACTATATTTCAAGTGTTTTCGCTATCAATTCATTTGATGGCGCCAACGAAATAATTTAAAAGTGAGATATGTACGAGACCGACTGGAGTACTCCCAAAAATTATAGGAACATTTGAGATTGTTTCCACCAAAATATTTCCATTTCACAGATGAAGGCAACTTCGTCGCAATAATCCAGGTGAATTCTGGCCAGATACTCGTCTATAGGATTTGGAAAGGTCTTAGCATAATTAAGAGCTTGAGTCACAGCGAATGTTGTTTGTGTACGTACGTATGTGTTTGATCGCCGCAATGTTCGGATATCTCTGTTGTAACAGTCGTTTCTGTGTCTTACGGACACAAGTGTATGCAATGGACATTAGAGTTCCACATTCAATATTTTGCGAATCTTGTGAAAGAAGGCAGATGCCGGTTTTTTTTTTTAATTTTATAAAATCAGAAACGAGCGCAATTAAGTTACAAAAGTGTTTTTCAACATACAAATTAGGGCCTCTACGTTTGAAACGGAATATGTTTCCTGTTGAACTAAAAGCTACTTTTAGTTCAACCCTCTATATCGAAAATAAAATGTACTTAAAATTTTTACATTTTCATTGTTTCAAGCAAAAACATTACTAATTTCCATGAAAAAATTTAACTATGTAGTCATGTCTGAAACAATACAATGATAAATATTACTCAATGTATGTTTATTTTTGTAATTACTTTTAGTACTTCACTCTTCCAGAAACCGAGGACATTTTTTCATTAAATTGTAGTAAAAATTCTGCTCAAATTTACAGGTGACTGAAAAAGAGTTGCAATCATGTCAAGACAACTGTTGCACTAAAATTGAGTAAAATTGACTAAAGATTTGTTAACCCAAGTCGAGTTCAATTTCAAAAATGAGAATGTATCTTTATTAAGTACATTTTACTTTCCATAAGGAACAACTGAATCAAAAAAAGTTGACTTAAAATAAGGAAACATTAAGAACACCTAAGCAGAATTGACCATGATGTGGCACTAACAACTTTTTAGTTCCTCTCATGATCACTCCTTTCTTTACAATTCAAAAAAAAAAAAAATAAACATGAAAAAAGTTTAATTGATCAAAGTTAAGGGTATTTTATTTAATTTACAATATATGTATTCACAACATTCAACGAGATCTGAATTAAAAAGTTTTATAAAAAAATATGTACTTATTTGAAATACGTAATGTATTGTAGAATGTAGAACCCAAAAATGGTCGAATACGAAGATATTCCTTCGGGCCAAAATGTCAAAATCCGGCAGTTACCAACCGAATAGGAATGAATTGTCACACGCGAAAAAGCTGTTTTCCGCGAACATAGCTTGAACTTTTTTTGCACTTATCGATTAATATGAATTTTTCAATTGTGACAATTACAAAAAATTCGGGAAAAACGGTATGAAAATCCGCGAAAAACCTCACTCGTTGAAATCAAATACTTATTCGTTCGTCACTGACACTTACTCGCTACGGGAATGAATGTCTTTTTATATTCTATTTGTTTTTGGTGGAACCTTGCAAACAGGCTGTCTGGCAAACAAGACAACATTCTAAGCAATTAAAGAGATAGCAGAATGGTAAATTCGGTGTCAATATTTTCTCTGATAGTCGAACTACCATACAGTTCCTGGAAAATGTTTGCCAGAGGTGAACATTTCAATATCTATCTGATTTGGGTGCTGGGCCAGGGAATTTTAAATAATAATAATAGTCAGGAACTGCGTACATTTCCAGCCTATGTGGCCCTGCCTAAACTCGAAATACACCAACGCCCTGCTGCTGTTATCGATGTGGACAGTGGAGAACACAGCCTATGTGAACCTGAAACACGGGCTGTCACTATGTTAATCTAACTAACTAACCTATGCCCGAAACAGTCTAATGTACATGAATTATTTACAAAGTCATACTAAGCATATTCTCACATCCGCATATATGTATGTATGTATGTATGTATTCGTACTATATTTTTTTGTCTATAGACACATACACACATTCATACATGATTTGTATTGTGTGTGTGTGTGTGTTTTGTTTAAGAATATTGTAAAAATTCAAGGAATCGTCATCCTTTGTTATGCTAAAAGGAAAAGTTACTTTGAGATACGACGCACAGTGGGTTGTGGGGAGGGATTTTGAGTGTGCAGCGGTGGGGTGGGTGTGTAGGAAGTGTCGACGTCGAAAGCAAATAATAACATAGTTAATACAGTACGAAGGACACGTGTCACATGACGCACCAACAATGCCGATTCGAGTTGTTTGAGAGGAAACTATTGTTATGCGGATGGAAGTGAAATTGAATTAAATTTTAAAGAGTCGTGATTGACAAAATTGCGGTGGGACAAAAAGATTCGCCGAGAGCCACGCGGCGTCTATTTTCTCATTTCGATAAATCAAGGATTAAGTTTAGCAAACTACTTAGCAATGCAACTGGTTAGGAACACTCGCTCTTTGTTCGTCCATGAGCTGCGATGCGTGATGAGTTGACACAGATTGCGTGAGGCGAGGCGTGAATGGCACATTCGCTTGGGAGCAGTAGCCCATCCAGCAACAACCAACAAACAACCCTTCGCTTCCCATTTCCGTAGCTTTTGGCTGGATTAGCTTAGCTGAAGCCTTGTCTATTGACATTCTCTTGATTGCGTTCATTGGAAGCTACAGTCGTTGTTTGACAGCTCTTGTCATATTTGACACTCGGGCCGTTCAACACTGACAGCGTCTGATCTTGCCGAATAATCTGTTGCAAATAAACGGAAAACAATGGTAGTTACGTGTTTCGCAGTCGCACGGACCTGGTTTGAGTGAAATTCGTCTAGTCACTAGTCACCAGTTACCAGATTTGGTGGGTAGATTACTATACATACGTACGAGTGCATGGTGGGAATTGGGAAGCAAGCGTGCCACTGATTATGGCGAATTTGAGGGGATCACTAAATGGAAATTCGTGCGAAGCAATTGTCCGAAAAAAATAAATAATGCTTGCTGGAGTTGGTAGCCGTGGTGCAAGATGCATAGCTATCTATGTACATACGAAAGATGGAACTTACCCAAGCGTTTTGATATTTCGGAATTGTGCATTTTGGGATTATCCTGCGCTATTTTCCTGCGCTGCAGACGGGACCACACCATGAATGCGTTCATTGGACGTTTAATGTGTTCTTCGTTTTGTCGTTTCGTTGTATTCTGTATCATAAGACTGAAGAAGACGTCGCTGCGGGAAGATGTAAATGGAATAGAAGATCGAATTGAAACCATTTGAGAATATATAGCCCCAGATGGAAACAGATACTCACCTGGCGCTTCCACCGCTGTTCATGAGTGATCCCATGTTCTGGTGCAGGTTGGTCATCTGCGATGACTGCGAACTGTGGTGCAAGTGGGCTGCAGCTGCGGCAGCCATGGCGGAAGAGTTGGCCGATGAAATTGCCGACGATGTCACTGACGATGGGCCCGAGGACGACTCTCCAGGGATGTGGCTGTGCGAGAGATTGTTTTGCAAATGGGCGGCTATATGATCGCCTGGCCTAAGCGGCAGCGTTCTCCCGGGCGCAGCCAATGAATGACTATGCACCGACGGAGAACTGTTGTGATGCAGAGATCCGGCACTTTGTAGGTGTGACGTGTGATGGGCGTGATGTAGAATGTAGTTGTGTGCGGGGGATATCTGTTGGTTATTTTGCGATAGCGATGGGCTACTTGTCACCGTGTTACTGGGCCCGGACAGCGATGTGGACGGCGAACTCGAATGCTGACTTTGCAAGCCACACAGTGAATTCAGTGAAATGTGGTTATTGTTTCCCTGGTGGAGGCCGGTTTGGTTGCTATGGTGATGGTGATGCACAGCCGCTGCCAACTGCTCTATGTGGCTTCCAGTCGAAGAGCTAACTGCCGAACTATTGCCGAAATGATTTGTAAGCGATTGTCCCGACGATATAGAAAGTGGATGTGCTATCGATATCCCAGACAGTGATATAGATGGAATATGTTCCATCATTCTGTGCGCAGAAGCAAATCAATGCCCTCGAACAATACGCACCCTGCTACACTGCCCAATGCTCGGATTCCCTTCAGGCCAACACTGAAAACAAACAAGAGAATTAGTCAACACTTGTCCGTCTGCATATCGGCGCAATGCGCACACTCGCCCTATCTAATTGATGGTAATTTGTCTTTCTAACATTTCCCATTCACAACACATGTACGCGGACATACATACAGTAATATTTTTGAATGTATGTATGTATGTACATATTTCTTTACATTATATATGTATGTATGTACGTACATATGTATAGCCATAAACAACCTTTGATTTATCATCCAAATGCATTTACATAACAAAGCGACACCTTTTCTATCGCCCCAAGCCTCCGACTCCGACTCCACTCGACTCGAATCGACTCGTCTGTCTTTTGTCATCTAATCGGAGGTGTTGCGTATTACACTAGATAGAGCTTCTTCAAAGCCAGCCACCGTACAACGACCGCTAACTAGCGCTGATTTATAAAAACCCATTCCAAAGTCAGTGTGGTGTCTGTCAAAACTTTCAAAATATGTTGATAACACGCCAGAATCAAATGCCAAATCCTTCCCCCCACTAAGCAGCGGGCACAAATCAATCTTTTGTCTTCGGAACACCAACAATAGCGTCCATATTAATTATGATTAATTCTCAATTCACGATAAGATGATATTCAATAATACCAAAACAAATCACAAGCCATACCCAAACACACATACATACATATGTATGTATGTACATTCGAGTGTACATATCCATACATACATACATGTGAACAAGAATCCACACACTGAATCCGGCTAAATCTCAATGATCCAATGAATGCAGCCCAGGGACGACATCAACAAAGTGGCCTGGCAAAAACATTCCCCTCAGTCCTGAATTGTTGTCGTAAAGCAATTTGCGTAAGCCGTCGTAAAAGTAAACTTTATTGCCAGACTGCGCAAAGAAAAAAAACAGACAGTCAGACGGACGGACTTACGCATTACTGTCTCGCAGCCACATGCACACGTACATATGTTTGTAGTTACAGTGGAACCTTCAAAATTTGGACTGTTGTACCGGATGTATATTATTTTGGGCATTATTTCCGAAACAAAGATTTATTTGCATTAAATATTCAGAAAATATACCAATACCGTAATGGTAAGCCACGATTTAGGGGTTTCGGTAGTTTTTTCGAAATTTTAAGTGTAGTAAAATTCCTTTATAATTGAAGTTTTATAATGTTGCTCAATGACACATTGCTTGACGGATTGACCACAAATGATGACATAAAATATACAGAAATGAAAAATGTATGCTTGCAAACACAGAAGCTATACCACCTGTGTATATATTTGTTTATCTGCAAGGTTTAGCTCGAAATCGCGGAAGAATTTAAACTGAAATTCAAAAAATCTTTTTTAAATAAAATATCTATTCCTGTGCAATGTATTCCTAAACAAATATTTTATTTGTATTTCAGCATATATTTTATTTGAGACAGACAGTTGGAAAATATATTTTCAAATAACATGTATTTGTTTGAAAATATAGTTGGTTTGTAAAATGTTTGTCTCAAATAGATTTTCTTTGAATTCAAACATATCATAAATGGCGATTTCCCCCCTATACTTTAGAATGTTTGATATAATCAAAAATCTCAAAACATATATTGTATATGTATAATTGTATATGGTATATATTGTATATATATTGTATATAATATATAACATATATGTTAAAAAAACAACTACCACAAAAAATAATAACGTGATTTAGTATCAATACGAGCACATCTATAAGCAATAAATATGTACACGGAGGAAATTCACTGTTTTTGATATGTTTGAATTGAAATAAAATATAAAATTTGTTTAACATAATTGTTTTGGTACAAATAAATTTTATTCAAAAATCTAATTTGCTCAAATAAAATATGTGTTTACACACACAAATTTATTGTTTCGAAATATCTTCAAATGTATTTTATTTAAAAATGATTTACATAACGTTTCTGACTTTATCGAATTTCACTTTCAATCAACTTTCGTTGATTTTGATTTGAACGTTACAGTCATGTAATAAGTAGCACAACGATGTCTTATATTCAAAAGTTGCTATATTAAGATTTTCGAAAATGGGATTTTGATGCCAAATACTTCTGCTTCACTTGGTTGACATACGGTGTACATTTTAAATAAAAAATAAATATCCTAACACTCCTTTTTAACGTTTTTCTTGTTTTGCTATGTTATTTTATGTATTTTTACGAAAAAAAATCAGGATATACCATTTTTTTTTATTTGATTTCCAAATTGCTAACAATTAAAATTCAATAATTTTCGATGTAGTACGAAATTTTCCTCTAGATTTTAACCCGCTGATTACAATTCTGTATTTTGCAAGCCCGTGTACACTCATAAACCTTCTTAAGCGAAGTTTAAGATGCCTACTGTGAAGAGTGGACTCTAATTCATAAAGTATATTGCAAAATAGTTGAAAGCAATGACGTCTTTATAGCGGAAAAGTTTTATTATAAATTGCTAGTTTTATTCAAAACGGTATAGGGTAATTCCAATACACGCATATACTAGAAGACCATGCAGACTTATTACCTTTTACCGATTGTCCAAATTCATAACGGTTTGGATTTTATAGGGTGCCCATGATGGTCACCTATAACATTTTTTACAAATTTAGACTTGTGGAAGTCTACATAACTTTTAAACGGAATATCAGATTTGAAGGTTACAAGTATTATTTGAAAGAATTTAACACTCCCTATAAGAATTATAAATTAAGTAATTAATGTTTGTCTATTGAGGACAAAAATGTCCTTAATCATTGATTATCATGAGAAGCATATCATCAATTTTTTTCGTTTTATTTTGAAAAATTAGCCACATATTTGACCAGAAAATGTAAAAGTTTCAATTCCATGAGTTAAAAAATATGAATTAGTGTCCGTCCATCTGCCAGTTCGACTGAATGGTGCTAACGATAACCCTGGAAAGGAGTGACCGAATGACTTAAAATTTCGTACGTTATAACATTTTATTCAAAACCAGTTTATGTTTTGTGGACAACCATATCGGCCTACTCTTTGTGGTAGATCCCCCACAAATGGATACAATTTTGTGAGACGTTTTAGCTATTATAACTTCTATAATACTCAGGGGTGTAAACTACAAAACATCTAAACTATTTACCGTGTATCGCAGAAAAAGTAGAAAACTTTATGTTTAAAGTTCAATTAAAAATTTTCAAAAACACTACAAATAATCGTGAAATGCAATTTGTTAAAAGAAGATGATGTGCACTGATATATAAACCCTATGAGCTATTCAATTTTGGTATAATTATATAATTGGCGTGGTTGTAACGCCCATTTTTCTTAGAACTGTCGGTGCTTTAAAAGCGTTACGCTGTGAAAAATTTGGTAGTATTTTTCACGCTATAAGATTTTAACTTTTTTTACAAAATGGTACATTTGTTTGGGTGGTACCAAAAGGGGTGTGGCAATAACGCCAAATTATCACTGGACTGTAGACACTATAAAGACACTACACTGTACAAAATTTCAAGTATTTTTATGCACTGGTATTAATGTTATAAGCTGTTAACTTTTTGTACAAAATGGTCCCTTTGTGTGGGAGGTATCAAAAGGGGCGGGGCCACTTCACCCATTTTTCTCAAGTTGAAAGCAACAAATAAACTATTACTACGTGTGGAATTACAGAGGATTCGGATAAGTAGTATAGAAGTTATTAGATAATCAACATTTCATAAAATTGTAACCCTTTGTGAGGGAGGTAGCATGAGATAGAAAAAATATTATCCCATACCAATACAATATACTACAGAGGCGAATTTTTTTTATGTTTAAATAACTTTAAAATAAAAATCATATAAAAGAAATTCAATAACCCCTACACCACGACCAGCTTCCAATTTCTACGAGTAAATGGAAGCATTTACAAGAATTTAAATCTGATATTCCATCCGATTATCACTACTTTTATCATAACATAAGTTTTAACAAAGTTCTTTTCATATACTGAAAACAACAATAACGATCTTGAGCCTGAGTGCAAAAACAAAATATAACATAACATATATAAACAATTGAATTACATATTCGGCTTGAATTATACATATGTTTAGGGTACACTCCAAATATATAATATTTGACATACACAAATATTATATGTTTGGGAGGATATTGTTCTAAACAAAAATATGTTTCCATTCTAATATTTTTTATTTGGAACTAGTATTTTGTATTTATGTATTTTGGCAATGTATCAATGCCTTAACTTAAAAACAAGTTTTCTGTTTTTCAGATGTTCAAAGGGCATTTTTTTTATAAATTGTATATGTTTGCAAAATTTAATTAAAACATAAATCGTATAATCTTTTGTAAATACAAATTGCATTGATGCACTGAAAAAAAAATTGTCATAAAAGTAAAGAATGGTTCCAAAGACGTCATTTGTTTTAAAATTAAGTACATTTTGTACTTAAAATATAGATAATTTCAATAATATTAAGTAATTTACTTAATTTTAATTAAATTTTCTTAATTTTAATTACAAAATGTACTTATTTTGAAGACTTTGGAGCATTTCTTTAATGTTATGACAATTTTTTTTCAGTGTGGATTGACAAAATGTGATGAATTGGAATACTTATAAATTAAAATTTATTGATGTAAAACAACAGCTGATGCTACTAAAGTCATTTTAACTATAATCTAGGAAAAAATAACTCAAATTCGAAACATTCAGCAAAGTTTAAAAAATCATTTTTAAATAAAATATATTTGGAAAACATCTTAAACAATAACTTTGTTTGTGGGTAAATACATATTTTATTTGTGAAAGTCGGTGCGCAAATATATATTGTTCTAATATATTAATATATGCGTTCCAAACAAAGCTTCGTGATTTTCAAATAATATTTGTTTGTTAAGAAATATATAATATTTAAAAAATTCGTTTCCAAATATATTTTCTTTCAATTCAAATATATTAAAAATTGCGATTTTCCTCCGTGTGTCGATAAATAATATACACTGACGAGAAAAATTTGCTTAATTATACTGATTATGCTCCAAAGTCGTCCTAATCTTTAAAATAATTTGTCATACTATTAGAAAAATGTATTTAATATTAACGAAATTGTCCTAATTTTAAGTATGAAATGTCCTTGTGTTTAGTATTAGGATGACGTGGGAGTAACATTTCTAAAAGTAATTAATTATTCTCGGTTTAAGAAGCCAAGAGCCGGTATAGCATTAATATACTAAAGGCTATTTTCACTAATGACGATTTCGATTCTGGAAAAAGTGCAGTATTTTCTTTGCCCTTTTCCCGAAAACTGGACTTTTCTAACACATTTCAGAAATTTGAAAATTGAAGTTAAGTTAAATTCGAACACGCTGAAAAAAAATCGCTTGTGTAGTATATTGTCCCAAACATATTCGGCTTGAAACATATATATGTTAAAGGTACACTCGAAATATATAATATTTGGTAAACGCAAAAATTATATATTTAGGAATATGTTGTTCTAAACAAATACTTGTTTCCGTCCTAATACTTTTTATTTGGGACTATTAATTCCGAAACAAAGATTTATTTGATTTTTAATTGTTGTTAAGTTTTTTTTAGCAATTTAATGTTAAATTTTTAGAAATTTTTTATATTCGTAAATATGAAATTGTATAATTTTGAATAAGAATAAATTACTAATATTAATTAAATGACAACAAATGCTGATATTAAATACTCAAAAATTTAAAATGAGTCCCTTCAAACAGAAATTAATACTGCTTATGGTATATTTAACTGGGAGGAATACATAATTGGAAACGAAGGAAAAATTAAAAATGAAATTAGAAAAATTCTACAATGTTTTGAAAAACTTTTTTAAATAAAATATACTTGAAGATATTCCTTAACAATAATTTTATTTGTACATAAACACATATTTTATTTGAGACAATTAGATTGCAAATATATTTTGATGTAATATATTAATATATGCGTTCCAAGTAAATTTTATTGATTTATTGATATATAAATAAAATTTGTTTACTCAGAAATATATAATATTTGAAAATTTGTGTTCCAAATATATTTTCTTTCTATTCAAACATATCAAAAAAGGCGATTTTGCCCCGTGCGTGTACTTTTTGCAAATGTACAAAAATCGTTGATACCGTTATACATATGTTATTCTTCACACTGTAGCTAGGAACACTCGCGCCCTTTTCAACGTATGTAAGGTTTTTATGCAGAATTTGCGACAAAATCTTCTTTCATTTGCCTAACCAAACTTAGTATTGCAAAAGTTTTTGCGAATATAGCCCTACCAATAGGCATTTATTTCATATTTAAAAATAGAGAGTTTGGCAATTATTTTCAAAATATCTTTTAATTTGAATTGTGTTCGACATTTTTTGTTTTCAATATAAATTTAAATTCGAACAAAAGCTGCTATACTTACAAATTCCACAAAACATGACAATGTAAGAAGGAAAAAAGGGCTATATATTCAGAACTTCACGTATAACAAATTATATTCAAATTTTTTTGTTTGTATCACATAGTAGCATTATGTAAAACATATCGTAGAACAAAAATTCGCTGAAGCTCAAATAATGTGACAATATAACAGTTTTTTTTTCGCTCTCCTGAAAAATTGGGTTTTTTAACATAGCCACAAATGGCCATCGATAGCCATCGATAAGATTTTGTTTTAGAGCACTCATTTTTCACTTCTAAATATTCAATTTAGTTATTTTAAACATATCTTTTACTCAAAGAACAGATGAACCACACACAGATGAATAAAAACGCAAATAAAACTTTGCTTCTCAAAAAATAGATGCAAATAAAAAAATATCAGGATGCCAACAAAGATTTATTTAGGACAACATCGTCCCAAACATATAATATGTATGAGTGTCAAATATCGTATGTTTCGAGTGTAGCCTAAACATATATATGTTTCGAGCAGAATATGTTTAGGACAATATACAAGGTGGCGCAAAAGTAATCCTCCTATCAGAAAATGCTATAAATTTTGCGATTGGCCCCTAATGTCAGTTCTGTTTTGACATTTGTGTAGTAAACACATGCGAAATACACGTTAATAAACAATGTTACGCTACACTGCTCCAGAACGCGGAATATTGCTGACTATTTATTTGACCAATAATCGGTCGATGACTTTGGCACAGATTTCCTGGCCGTCCAACGCCTACTGGTGAAACACTGCGACGTTTAGCCGCTCGCCTCGAAGAGACTGGCACAACACGAGATGCTGCCAGGCGTGGCAGACCCCGGAGTAGCCGTTCTGCAGAGAATATTGCTGCTGTAGCCGAGGATGTCGTGGAAGCGCCGTCGACATCGACCAGACGACGTGCCACCCAAATGGGTATCAGTCGATGGTCTCTACAGCGAATTTTGGTACAAGATTTGAAGATGTTTCCGTACAAAGTCCAGACGGTGCATCAGCTGTTAGCTGCTGACCGCCAATCGCGTCTAACATAACATCGAAAGGTTACTTTTGCGCCACCTGTTATTTCAGAATCAATTTTTTTCAGCGAATGAACGTCAGTGTTCATTCCAATCGGTTTACGCATACACAAGTTTATGGCAAGAATTTGTAACGTATTGTGGAAATCGTTCGAATTAACGTGGCGTTACTGTACATGTATGTGTGTGTGTATTCAAAATCAAAACTATGTATATTGTTTAGACACACAATCCTAATTCGAAATTACGAGCTAACAAAAAAAAACAAACAAGCAAATGAACGAAGGCAGGAGGAATTGAAAGGGGTGGATATTTGAATGTTTCACGTACACTGAAAGAAAAGCAATACATCGAATGAATTAACAGGTTTCTTTGAGTGAGTACACGGGGTAAAATCGCCGATTCTGATATGTTTGAACAAAAACAAATTTATTTGGAACAGAAATTTTAAAATATTATATATTTTTGAATAAATACATTTTATTTGAAAATCATTGCAATTTAGTTGGAGCGTATATGTTAATATATTACAACAAAACATATTTGCGAACTTACTTTCTCAAATAAAATATGTGTTTACAAACAAATAAAATCATTGTTTAGAAATTTTCGCACATATATTTTATTTAAAATAATTCAAAACATTGCTCAATTTTCAAAATGCAGTCAAAAACCATAAAAAGCTTTTCTGCATAGTGTGGTAATTTTCCATTTGATGGAGCAAAATTTGCTTCTCATTGGACATGGCTGGTGTTTTGTATTAACTTTGGTTAACAATTGTGTTTTGGAAGATTTTGGAGAAGTGTGGTTTCACAAAGATTTCTCATTTGCTTGTGTTTAGAAGTCAACCATATAGAGCTCCGTTTCTCTCATACAATTGCAGCAGAACTGTTGATAACGAGTGTCACGGCTCAGAAATCATGATCCAGTATGTGTGCTGCCAATTTTTAATACATATTTATACACCGCCATGTATAAAATACTTGTTTCTATAATAATATAGAAACAAAATGGTCTTGAAGCCGGGAGAGTATCCTAGTTAGAATCACAAAGATTTGCAGACCGAATAAAAGCAAGCAAGCAACATAACAAATGCATGGCTCGGCAAAACATGGTGAGTCTTTTGACTCACCACAACTACACCTAGTGCAGTCAAAAACCATAAAAAGCTTTTCTGCATAGTGTGGTAATTTTCCATTTGATGGAGCAAAATTTGCTTCTCATTGGACATGGCTGGTGTTTTGTATTAACTTTGGTTAACAATTGTGTTTTGGAAGATTTTGGAGAAGTGTGGTTTCACAAAGATTTCTCATTTGCTTGTGTTTAGAAGTCAACCATATAGAGCTCCGTTTCTCTCATACAATTGCAGCAGAACTGTTGATAACGAGTGTCACGGCTCAGAAATCATGATCCAGTATGTGTGCTGCCAATTTTTAATACATATTTATACACCGCCATGTATAAAATACTTGTTTCTATAATAATATAGAAACAAAATGGTCTTGAAGCCGGGAGAGTATCCTAGTTAGAATCACAAAGATTTGCAGACCGAATAAAAGCAAGCAAGCAACATAACAAATGCATGGCTCGGCAAAACATGGTGAGTCTTTTGACTCACCACAACTACACCTAGTGCAGTCAAAAACCATAAAAAGCTTTTCTGCATAGTGTGGTAATTTTCCATTTGATGGAGCAAAATTTGCTTCTCATTGGACATGGCTGGTGTTTTGTATTAACTTTGGTTAACAATTGTGTTTTGGAAGATTTTGGAGAAGTGTGGTTTCACAAAGATTTCTCATTTGCTTGTGTTTAGAAGTCAACCATATAGAGCTCCGTTTCTCTCATACAATTGCAGCAGAACTGTTGATAACGAGTGTCACGGCTCAGAAATCATGATCCAGTATGTGTGCTGCCAATTTTTAATACATATTTATACACCGCCATGTATAAAATACTTGTTTCTATAATAATATAGAAACAAAATGGTCTTGAAGCCGGGAGAGTATCCTAGTTAGAATCACAAAGATTTGCAGACCGAATAAAAGCAAGCAAGCAACATAACAAATGCATGGCTCGGCAAAACATGGTGAGTCTTTTGACTCACCACAACTACACCTAGTGCAGTCAAAAACCATAAAAAGCTTTTCTGCATAGTGTGGTAATTTTCCATTTGATGGAGCAAAATTTGCTTCTCATTGGACATGGCTGGTGTTTTGTATTAACTTTGGTTAACAATTGTGTTTTGGAAGATTTTGGAGAAGTGTGGTTTCACAAAGATTTCTCATTTGCTTGTGTTTAGAAGTCAACCATATAGAGCTCCGTTTCTCTCATACAATTGCAGCAGAACTGTTGATAACGAGTGTCACGGCTCAGAAATCATGATCCAGTATGTGTGCTGCCAATTTTTAATACATATTTATACACCGCCATGTATAAAATACTTGTTTCTATAATAATATAGAAACAAAATGGTCTTGAAGCCGGGAGAGTATCCTAGTTAGAATCACAAAGATTTGCAGACCGAATAAAAGCAAGCAAGCAACATTTTTCGAATTTCAGTTTTAATTTTTTTTTGATTTTGAGACATAAGTCTTACAGTTAAAAATTGCATTAACTTTTATTTTAAAGCACTCATTATTAATTTCTTAATATTCCAAGTCATCATTTGTTGTCAATTCATAGAGCATTTTATAATTATACAAGATTATATTATTTCAATTGTAAAGGAATTTTACGAACATTTAAAATTTCCAAAAAAAATTTCTTTAAATTACTGAACAACTTAAAACATGCATTAAGTTCAAGGTATCGGTATATTTTTTGAATACCTGAATGCAAATGAATCTGTGCATAGGAAATAATAGTCCCCAATAAAATATAATTGGATGGAAACAAAGATTTGTTTATAACAACATACTCGTATACCCAAATATACGAGTATAGTATTTGTTTGTGCCAAATATTACATATTTATAGTGTGCCCTAAACTTATATATGTTTCAAGCAGAATATGATTGGGGCAATATATTACAGAATTTTTTCAGCGTGTAGATTTGACGAATTGGATCGTCAATTTGAAGTCTAAGGGTACCACAAAAAAATGAAGCCAATGTCAATATCGACATATTTTTTTAAATATTTATTTTATGAATTGATATTGACTTGAAAAATTACTTTCATTAATTTTAAGAGAAAAAACATTGCGGTAGTTGTTGTTTCATGGAGTTTGTTTGTGTGTACACAGCCTCTTCTTTCTCACCCATACTGAAAAAAACCGACTTGGTTAGATTTGAACCAAAGGTTAAATTTAAGACAATTTTCTTGATTTCAAGGAAAATGTTATTCGCTTAAGAGCAGTTGTTACTGTTATAATCATCTTTCCCTAATATGCGCAGGTTGACCTTAGAGTTACGTTCTAAATTATGTTTACATTAATTATTGTTTCAAGGACATCTGTCTGTTATATCAGGATAAATGTCAAGTTTTATAGATTATGTACATAAAATAATAGATAAAACATACATAGATAAAAACATTAATTTGAATTTAAATAAAAAAACTGCTGAAAAACAGTGTCACGATTCTGAAATCATAATAATAATAACAGTGTGCTAGTCCAACAATGTAACAGAAAGGAGACCGTATGGATAGAAACATTTCTGAATCCGGTGGTATTAGCCGTTTTTCTAAGTTAGTTAGCTCTTGTTTTCGCGATATTCGATCATAAAGTTTGCTAGGAAATCTGTGAAGTTAAGTTTACTTGGTGTTGATTTTGAAGTTTAAGACTTCGTAATACGCTTTTCAGTCCAAAGAACGAAATTAAGTGCAACCTTGGAGAATTTTTTTTCTCTCAATCGGCCACGCTTCTCGACACCTTACCCATTAAAAATTGAATTCAAATAATATCATATCTCAAAAGTCATAAATATCGTCGATATTTTATGTTGACGTCCTTTGTCAACGCTTTTATGAGAAATAAGCAGACTTCGAGTTATAACATATTTTGTATATTTTTCTACTCATAGCAGAAAATATTTATTAATATTACTTTTTGAATTAATTTTGTAAATTATTTTTCTGTTAGAGTCTATGGAAATTGTAACGCTAACTGACAAAACCTATGAAATTATGAAACCTGTTGATTTTTCATTAATATATATTGGAAGGGGACTCATAATAATGTTTCGCGAGGAATATTTTTCTCGAAGACACTATTTAAAAATGTTGACAATTTGTATGACGTGTGATATATTGTAAGATTTGATCGCAATTGTTCAGGAGTAAGGGTATCTGAAGCGGGACGACTATATTGAGGGAAATAATTCTTGAAAGGTTCCCCTTATTTCGTTCTTTGGACTGAAGCATGTAAATTGACTAACCTCTCTGATTTCCCAGTAAAACAAAACTGATTGATTCTCTAATAATTTCTATACTACTTATTCGAACCGTCTGAAATACCACACATAGTATTACTTTCAGAAAAATTACCCTCAGATAAATTTACAAATTTGCCACACCCGTTTTGGTACCTCCCACACATGGACCATTTTGCACCAATAGTTAACAACTTATAACATTAATACCAGTGCATAAAATTCTTTATATTTTGTACGGAGTAATGCTTTTATAGTCCCTACAGCCCAGTAAAAAAATGGTCGTTATTGTCACGCCCCTTTTGGTACCTCCCACATAAATGTACCATTTTGTACAAAAAGTTAACAGCGTATACCGTGAGTGCCAATGCACGGAAATACTACAACATTTTGTACCGTGTAACGCGTTTACCTATAAGTACCTATAGCCCTGAGAAAAATGGGCGTTATCAACACGCCCCTTTTTGCACCTCCCACACAAAATGGTGAAATCATACCAAAAATGAATAGCTCATAACGTTAATATACCATTGCAGATACATGTGTTCTATTCGGCACAAGTATCTACACTTCAGCGAAAAATAGGTGTACTTGTTAAACCTCTTCTGGTACCCCCACACAAATTGACAGATTAATTCGTGTAGTATTCCATATTACATTACTCTCCAAGTGAGGGTATACCGTAGTTAGTTTATCCGACTGAAATGTTCTTACTTGTTATGTCTTCGATTGACATTAATTATAGTACAATTAATATCTTTAATTGAAGTTCAATACGAGTATGTACTTTTATAAGGATCGTTGTCATTGGCGCCAATTCTCAAGTCAGGATTAAGATTCAGTAAGCTTTTTGAAACCCTTTGATCTTGTGCCGATGTTTACTTTACACATAAAATAAAAAGATTAATGTAAACTATGCCAGATAATATTATATGTAAGATAACTGTAACTGAAATTCGAAAAAGTTTGCAAAATTATGAATATATTTTGTAAATAAAAAAAATTGTCACTATGATATTCTCCAGGCTTTAGACAATTTTTGCTTCTATAATATTATATAAGTAGTATGAATAGAGTAAACAATAGTTTTATTTGTATGTAAACACATATTTTTTTTTTGAGAAAATTGGTTCACTGCACTGCACATAAATTTCATTGATTTTCAAATAAAATTTATTTGTTCACACATATATAATATTTAAAAAATTATGTTCTAAATATAGTTTCTTTCCGAATTTCTTTTCTGAAATATAAATATATGGCGATTTCGTTTCTGGAAAAAAATTTTCCCGTCGACGTAAAGTACTAGAAAATACATATTTGCTTCCTGTAAGTCGAAATGATGTAGTCTCTCGAATTTAAATCCAATATTCAAATTTCCAAATGTGTCACAAAAGTGCAATTTTTGAGAAAAGGGCATTTGTTTTGTCCCACTTTTTCCAGAATCGAAATCGCTAATAGATACTTTTGCCCCGTGTATCCAAATTTAATTTTGGGCTTCCAAGAAAAAAGTCCCATTTTTAGCATCAATGGCGCATATTGCATGCAAAAATTTTCTCTCAAAAAAGAGTGTCTCATTTTAACAGAATCACAAATATAGCTATACCTCGAGTCCACAACGTGCTAAGTTTTTCAGGAGAGGCGATTAATGTTTTATGAGTTTTTGTGGAATTCCTTTACAATGCAAATCGAATGACATGTACTCTTTTTTTTGCATAACTGGAATTTGAAATATATAGAAATATTTGGAAATTATTCATGCAATGTCCCTAAAAACATGTTAAGTGTACTTAGCATACTTTGGAATGAAGGCATCGATATATACAAACAAATATTTGCCAAATTGCTGTCAAATGCTTCTGTAGTGTATTGTCCCAAACATATTCTGCTTGAAATATACATATGTTTAGGGTACACTCCAATTATGTAATATTTGATACACACAAATATTTAATGTTTGGGTGTATGTTATTCTAAACAAAACTATGTTTCTATCCTAATATTTTTTTTATTTGGAACAAATATTTCCGGAAAAAGATTAATTTGTTTTTAATTTTATTATCAATTTATCGGTACCATAATTGAAAGGCATCTTTTACAAATTTTATATGTCTGTAAAAATCCATCCAATCCAAAAATATAAATCATAACAATTGAAAACAAGTTTTGATTTGGAATAGTTATACATTAATATCTTGTGCTTTAAAACATATGTTAGTTAATAACATTTTTAACTATAAAGTACATTTTTAACTATAATGAATTCTAAAAGATCGGCAAAGTTTTTTTTTTTTTAAAAATAATATATTTGGAAAAATTTGTAAATATATTTGTTTGTGTGTATACACACATTTTGTTTGAGAAAATCAGTTGGCAAATACAATTTGTTATAATATATTAATATATGCGTTCCGAGCAAATATTCGAGTTTTAGGAAAAAATCATCATCAAAATTTATATTGACCATAAGTCCACTACAGAGCCATATATCGGTTAGAATCATACATACAAACTATTATCAGGACAAACCACACATACATTTTAGTCGTCGCTCATTCAGTCAATTTGCTCTGGAAAAACGAATTTTGCAGAAATCTCGACCACTCTGTTATTTATCACGCTCAAATGTAGGAACATTTACTAACAATTTTTTTTGAGTGTTTAAACTATATACACAAGTTATTTGAAAACGCTGTACTCACAATCCGTTTGAGCACGTAGTGTCAGTAATTTGCGACCCCGTCTAACATACAATGAAATATGGCGCATGCTAGAGCACATAAATAAAATAAAATTAAGTAATTATGTACAAACAAATGGCAAGTCGTCTTTAAATCGTCCACTGGCAATAACGATGACCAGCGAGTAATTAGTTGGCATCGACGAGTTCATATACGTACGAGTATATGTGGGCATATGTACATTAGGGATATAACTTTTTGCAATTTTTGAAAATATCAAAAATACCACCGCATAGCCGTGTGGGGCTTGAAAAAATATTAAAAAACAAGTAAGAAAGTTTCAGTCGGCTAAGCCGACTAAGATATACCCTCACTCTGTGAGTAATGTAATATATAACATTACAGTAATAAATCTGACAATTGGTGTAAGAGGTACCGGAAGGGGTTTTTCCAAATACACATATTTTTCGGTAAACAGTAGATTCTTAAATAGATTGCATTGTGCCGAACTATAAGCGTTTATGTGCACTTAAAGTTACGAGGTATGTAATTTTGGTATGATTTGGTCATTTTGTGTGGGAGGTACAAAAAGGGGCGGGGTGATAACGCCAACTTTTTACAGGAATATAGGCACTATAACAGCAGTACACTGTACACAATTTCAAGTATTTGTATGCACTGGTATGAAAGTTACAAGCCGTTTACTTTTGGTACGAATCGGTCCATTTGTGTGGGAGGCACCAAAAGGGGTATGCCAACTTCACCCATTTTTCACGAGGTAATAGCGACTAATATACTAATATTATGTGTAGAATTTCAGAAGATTCGAATAAGCAGTGTATAAGTTATTAAAGAATCAATATTTCACTAAATTGTAACCCTTTGTGTGGGAGGTACCAGAAGGAGTAGACCTATATGGCTCATCTTCGAACTCATCCGGAGAAGTCAATCGGTTACTCCTTTCGAGAGTTATCGTGCGCACCAGCCAGCAGACAGACAGACAGACGGACGGACATTGCTCATTCGTCTTAAAATGACCCAAAACGAATATCTGCCGAACATACTTGGGGTCTTAGGTCACTCCTTCGATGTGTTACACTTTTTTCCGTAGCAAATGATATATATATTAGAATATACACGCACAGCTCAAGTAACATTGAACGAGAACTGTTTGCCAAGAGTCAACGTTTCCTCTATCGTAAAAGAAGTTTCCGCTCCGAAAGCGTTGAAGTTTTGTTTTGTATTTATTTTTCTTTTTTCATTACGAAAGTAACTCTTGTGTTAAATAAGTTATTTTTTGTTTAAATCTGATATGATCTTCAATACCAAAACATTTTTTATAAGTCTAATGCAAAAGTTTGATCAAATCGCGATATTTTTTCGCTTATTTTAACTTTAAAAATGCATATGTTCGAGTAAACCTATATATAATAATAATAATCAGAGTTTTTAAAATAAAAATTTAAAGCACTTTAGAAATAGCTTTCGGTGCGGAAACTTTTTCACCGAATCAACCTAAAAAACTATCTTTTATTATCAGAACAACATCCCCCACATGGTACTGCAGTGTTATTTTTAACTAGAAAAAAATGATATCCCTAATGTACATATGTTTGTACATATTGTGGGCAAATCACGCTCATATGTAAATGAAAATCGCAAAACAATACATCCATCATTGACCAGTTCAAGTTAGCCAGAGTTTATTTGGGCTTAGTAACCGACCTTTATTCGAATATCCACTCATGCCATCCATAATGACACAACAAACTCCTAATCTGGGAGTGAAGAGGGGGCCGTTTAGATTCGCATCAAGGGAAAGACAGTTAGTTGAACACATTAAAGAATAAATGGTCCATTTGTGAGCTTCTCAACTGAATGTCTACTAGATGCCGATGCCGATGACTCGTATGACTGACTGGACACATACGAGTACCTCGTAGACACTCATTGTGTACACATGTCGCCGGCATATGTTTGCTTTGTCCGGTTCCTTTGTCCCCCAATGTTGTATTTGGTATTCATGGGTCTCTTTAAGGGATGACCCACGTTATGGCTGTCGTTGAGCTGGATAAGGGTGGGGGGGTGTGGGCTAAGGGATGGCATTTTGGCGCGGGCAACTCACTGATGAAATGCTGACCGAGCTATGTTTAGTTGACTGGGCCTTTGTGTTGGATTTTCAAAATTTCTTTTTTTTTTGTTGACTCTTTTAAAACCCATCATTGGTGTTGTTGTTCTTGTCCTTGTTGTTGTGATTGTTAAATTCTTAAATACACTTGAGATGGATTAAACGAAGTAAGTGTTTAAGACACAGTTTACATTTTGGGGGTTAACTATTCATTCATAATAGGAACGGATTGATGGGCAAACAAGTTGAATGCCAGATTCTTTGGTGGAGGTGGAGTTGGAGGTGGAGGTGGTGCTGTTCATGCTTCTGACGTTTAAGCAACAATCCCAAATACTCTTAAGAAGGCAAACAAATGAATATGGATGAGGAACATCCATACAAACGGAGGACGGGGGTAAAATAGGGAGGCACAGATACAATGATTGTGGCACCTTTGATTGACCACGAGAATGCCAGGGACTGCACGATATTAAGTGTTTGATTTTATGAGTTCGGCTCACGGGTAACCCAGGTTGACTGCAACTGTCGACAACAGTTGCAGTTGGAACGATACCGTCGATGTGGATACAATTTGCCTCTTTCGGATTACCAATTTAAATTATTTGCGGGAAGGAATGGAAGTGAAAGAGAATAAAAACGAATGACAACTGTGGCGATAAAAAGCGATTGCTGCTATCGCGTCCCATGGTTGCGTCTTTAATCCTTATTAAGTGTCACATGTTCTCCATCACATATACACGCCAGCACCCATACCTGTGCTATACAGATGGACCTATATACATATGTATGTGCGTATTATGGCTATGGAGACGAAATAATGTTACTACATTGTAGAATTTGGGAATCGCATTGTTCCTTATGCAGAACTGTCACATCAGTAATCGTGATGCGAAGAGGGACTCTGAGCCTACAGTAGTGCATCCTGCTGTTATCAAATGGGTTTACAAATTGTTCTTGCACCCTTGTCCGTCGATTTCACACACTGCGATTTTCACATTCTCGCGACTTGTCGTGGGGAATCACACATCAAAGTTGGCTCCTCTTTTACTGGTTCACTGCTGCATCGTACACGGAGAGAAAATGCTAAATGCTGGTCTGGTCGGCAGCCAACATTGGTGGCTATGTACTGTTGCACTGACATATCGAACATGCTCAGAGCTCCACCGGGCCTTGGTGTTTGTACATACATACATGGCCATTAGTTGTCCGGTTTCAGATTAGCTGGTTTTTCGATACATCGATGGTTGGTTCCATGCTGTCTACCAATGCATCGCTGCGGCCACGGCCTTTAGGAGTCATTCGCCATTGACATGGCACATGGACCGCGTTACTTTTCAGTCTACTAACCACACACGGCACAGGTACACATTCAACGCGAACGTGGGCTGAGAAATATGGAGCGAACAATAGCAGTCTTCCGTAATCCAGAGTCAGAGGAGAAGGATGCGGCGAGAATGCAGTAAAAGCTGTGCGTTAATAGATATCATCGTGAAAATTTATAACTTCACAGCTAAATTACATTCAGATGCAAATGCAGCGCTCGCAAAGCAAAAGTAGGAACAAAGAGCTTGAGAGGCTAATCTTTAACCAGGTCTGACAATAAGGCAAGAAGAGAAGCACATTTTTGTGGCCACAGTAGGAGCAAATTGCCTCAAGTCACTTGACACATGAACAAATATTTTCTGTATAAATGTGTTTGGTTTGAATAAAAAGATCTGGACACAAAGGCAACAAAAGCTGCTGGTCTCTAGCTCAGTTTGGGACTGACAAACAAGAATTATGATCGGCTTAGCCACATGCTGAGCGGCTTATTCGTGTTGCATTCAGCAGCCAAAAGGCACTCAGTCCTCAGACAGACAGCCTGCGAAGTGAAATGATCTGAAGCCCAAACTCCACGACATTCAGTCTACTGCTGCTGCCCCGTTGCAGACCTCCTCGTTGCCGACTGGATGACTGGACGACTCTTGGCGGCTATTACCAATGCTCCCGAACTCTGCCGAATGTGCTGGGCACCGTGTCAATGTGAAGGATGATGGCACATCTCCCGTCTGTATCATTTTGTTCGGTTAATCGTTGGCCGTTTCTTGCTTAAATTAAATCGCCATATGAGTTCATTTTCGCGCTCCTTTGTGCCAAATGCCTCCTAATGTTTTTGTGAGATAATACGTGTATCTCCTCCACACTCGTTAGCAGTGACATTCCGCCACATGTTAACATTGATTCCAAATTCATTCTGACTATAGATGAGCAGCAACACATTTCCGATTCATAGGAAATGTTCTGCTGAAAGCTGTTCGAAATTTATCTGTATGTCGGCCACAGTTGTATCCAGGGGTTGGGAGCGGAGGTAAACAGCTATATAGTGAGCAAATCGATTTGTGTCCGAGTAGATCAGTTTTATACGAAAAAACCCGCCATGTTTTAGCGCTCCTGTCCGCACTATTCCCGCAAATAAAGCTCGATAGACGAAATTTCAGAAAAAATTCCGCCCCGTTCTCGTTAACATGGTTATCGAGATGGTTACAATATGGCTCGAGTTTCTACCGATTTGACTTAATTACGCTAGTGAAACCACGTCTCATACAGCCGTAATGGCTGACATAAAGCAGTTTTCTATTTTATTTTACTCTAAACCATTATTGAAAAGAAATCAGTTATATCGGCCCATTTTTGGACTCTTTATGTTATGGGCATACAGAAAATTGATTTTTACGCTTTCGCCTAGCCGTAGTGGTTTAGGGTATCATGACGGGGATTTCCTCAGCTTTTGGTTAATATATATAAGTCTTCAAATGTAGTCCAACATTTTACTATTTTGTTGATCCCTGAATTTAAGCGGAATATGTCGAAATATTTGCATGGCCTAACACACAATAAGGAGACTCGACTCGACTTTCTTTTTATGAACAATCAACAGATTTCAAGTTATTATGCAATTTTATTCGTTCGATTACAGAGCCGAATTATCCAGATTTGTTTTTGACGTTGATATTTGTGAAATGGGATTCAGTTAATTTCTACAGAAGATTTAGTTTGATGCAAACAATTAATTTTGGGGAAAAAATTTTTTTGCATGTCGAAAATCACGATTGCAATTAGTTTTAGTTTGCTTTCGATTATTTAAGATAATTACGACTGAAAAATTAAAAAAAATGCCAAAGGAAATATTTGAACATTTAAGCAGTTCAATAAAACTGTACAACGCAAAAAAAACAATAACACTGTATATCTCTGAACACACTAAATCCCAAAACTTAACACAAACACCAAAACCAAAATACAGACAAATTCCGGTTAAACTCCTCTTTACTGGTATATTTATTGATTCGACCACTGGGGCGTATGAATAACACTGCTGCACGAATATTCCAAAAGGGTTTTGTTGACTGGAAATTTATTGTTTTTGGTGTTTTTTTATAAGTTTTGGTCTTTAATATGTTCTGACATATATTGTAAAATATTATGGCCAACATTTTTGTAGAACACTACATCCTCGACCTCTCAATTTTAAGGGGTGTTCTTCCCGATTTATTAAAATAGAGCCAACAATTACCGTTATGTGGGGGAGTTACAGGGTTAATAGGTTCCACAAAAATGTTGGCCTTAATGTTTTCCACAAAGTTGCTTCTACTTCACACCTCAGATGTAAAGTACACATAATTTCATAATACCGATATGCTGCACGAGCAGGAAAAGGAGGGAATAGTTTAACACCCCTAAAATAAAATTGTGATATTCCAAAACGCCGATACACGTATATCTTTTTGTGGTCCCCTCTACCAGAATCCATTGTGAAAACCTCGTTATTTTGGATATAGTTCGAAATTGAGGAAGAAACGCGTAGCAGGTAAAGCATATACTCGTACACAGAAAGAAAAATGCCATACTAAATTCAAGCAAAAAAATTCTTAATTTAAGCCGAAATCGCACTTAAAAATTTAAGTACGTTCGTACTAAGTTTTTCTTAAAACAAGTATACATCGGCTTAAATTGAAAAAATAAGCGCTGAAAGGCTTACAATAAGCATTTAATGCTTGACATCAAGTAAACATTTTTTGGAAAGGAAAATTAAGCCTAATATGGCTTAAAGTAAGAATAAAAAGCTTACTTTAATCTCTGAGAGATAAAACCATTATAGAGCACAATAAAATTACCCTCTCAACCACTCTCATGCAAGTGGTTGATTTTGGCTGACGAAACATCAAACACACATACATATAAATTGTGGAGATGTATATGTAGAAACATTTGTGGGCGACCATATCCAATTCGTTTCTCGTTCAAGCAGTGTTTGCAAATACATTACTTGGCGTGATTATTTTTGATTTTAGTTTTTTGAAGATGTTAATAATTCTTATTTGTTTCGTTGATGCTATTCCTTATATGTTTCATATTTAAATCGAATAAATGCAGCAAAACTTTCAAGCAACTGTATTTTGACATACCATTTTAAAAAATTGCATTCTTTGCAATACAGTGGCAAAATGGTATAATTAATATAAATGGTATATAGGTATAAAACGAACGAAAGCACTAGTATGACCAGGCTTAAATCAAGAACTGATCTGGCTTAAATCAAGTATTATCAGACTTAAATCAAGTATTGGGCAGGCTTAATTCAATAAAAAATTTCTTCATTGAAGTCCGTTTCGCACTCAAATTAATCCGATTAAATTCTTAAATCAATTGCTTTATGCCTAAAATAAGAATTTTTCGTCTTAAAATCAAGCCTAATCAGGCTTAATAGGCGTTAATTTTAAGAATTCAGGGCTTAAAAATCCTTACTTGATTCAAGTATTTTCTACTTGGTTTAAGAAAATCCGTACTTAACGTACTTTTGACACCGCTACGGCTCGATTCAAGTACGGATTACTCAATTTTTTCTTTCTGTGTATATCCTACACTACTATCAGACAGAATTGCAATTCGAATAAGATCAATTGAAATTCGAAGATTCCACTTGAAATTCGAAAAAGGTCAATTGAAATTCTAAGATTCCCTTTGAAATTCGAATAACATCAATTGAAATTCGAAACTCATCATTTGAAATTCGAGACACATCAATTGATATTCAAAACAGATAAATTGAAGATTCCCTTTGAAATTCGAATAACATCAATTGAAATTCGAAACTCATCATTTGAAATTCGAGACACATCAATTGATATTCAAAACAGATAAATTTAAATTCGAAACACATCAATTGAAATTCGAAATACTTCAATTGAAATTCGAATTTTTCAATTTGAAATTCGAATAACATCAATTGAAATTCGAAACTCATCATTTGAAATTCAAAAATATGTAAAAAAAAATCAATGCTGTATTAGTCGGGGTAGCATTTAAGTGATAAAATTTGTCTGTTTTAAATTTTCAAATGGAAAAATTCGAAATTTAATTGATGTTTTTCAAATTTTAATTGATGTGCTTCGAATTCCAATTGATGAGTTTCGAATTTCAATTTATGTTATTCGATTTTCAATTGATGTTATTCGAATTTCAATTGAACTTTTTCGAATTTCAAATGGAATCTTCGAATTTCAATTGATCTTATTAGTAATTGAATTGATTTTTTTTTTCGAATTACAATTGAAAATTGTGTAGATAGAGAAGAAGATCAATGGGAGCGGTTTTTGTATGTAGGCAGTGTCTTTATTAACTTTAGACGCTAAATTTTGTAAAAATGGGATGCAACTATAGTTTAGGCTGGTCCTACAATTCTACTCGTTTCGGAGCCCCACAACAAATTTATCCAAGCAATTTATCCAAAGGATTTCTTCTGGGTGTATTAAACCTTGGTCCAAGCTTAGATGAGATAATTCTGAATTAATACGCTTAGATAAGATAATTCTGAATTAATACAATTCCTGATAAAAAATAAGAGTAAATATTTTACGAATATACGGCACATCCTTCTGGAGGAGATCTTAATATTTGCCGATTCTTATCAAATTCAAAGTGAATCATCCCCGCATCGACATCTGGTCTGTAGTATTTTGTAGGAGTTCGAATTGAGGGCAGAGTAAGTATATTGAACCAGTTTAAGAACAAAGCTAATTATTTCTGAAGATCAATGTCCTTCCATCCCCAATTTACACAAGATAAGTGCCATTTCTGTGGTATCCGTCAGGTGAAAACCTCCCTTGTTAAGTTCCAACACCTGCATACGTATTTTAATAACGATGTCATGGTAGCATATGTATGTATTACAAACGAATACATACACAAAATGCATGTACGCATACGTCGTATAAACCTTAATACACTGCCACTTATCTGAATAGGTTCAAACATAAAGTTGCATTATAATACGAGTATCATTTATTTCCAGGTTTTTTATTTTAATTACCAAACCTTGTAATCATTTTTTGTTTAGTGTTTATATCTTCTTTATACAGAAAGACATTTGGGCGTTTGTTTGTAACGCATGATTTCGGAAACCATAAGAGTGAACGAATGGACTATAAATTGCACAATAGGTTCAGTTCGGGTTAATCTTTGGTTAAGAATTATTTTAAACGTGATAAATGGTGGTGTGGTGAAGTTATTTGCAAAATTCGCATTTCCATAGCGATTTGCGTGATATTTTAAAACGCATGTGTAGTTTGTCTTAAAAATAGTTTATATACATATATGATTCGACCCGGTAGATGGTGCAGTTTGGACTTAACCAATATACATATATATTTGTCCAATATACATTTGTGTTGTGATTTTTTTCCTGAAACTCAGAATGTCCGCATTTTTTAAAAGGACAACGTCTGTTGGTATCGGCTAGTATCATATACATATATTTCACAATATTTTATAAGAAAATTCTTCCAAATAATAGTACTTTACACTACGGCCAGAGAAAGGGTGGGTCTTGTTCCCTCTTCTTTCCAATATTGTGTTGGGAATCTAAGGGTATTGGGGCTTTAACAGCCGGCTAGAATATCTGACGATTTCTCCGAAAAAGTGCAACATTTTCGTTGCCCGTTTCCCAAAAACTGTTCTCTTTATACAACATTTTTGAAATTTTAAATGTGAGCCATGTTTAATTTCAAAAGGTGAAATTAAAAGAAAAATGTTTTCTCGTATAATATAGTGGATCTTTCCTAAGTTTACGCGGTACGTGTACACGTACTGTTAAAGATGAAATTGTGATATTTCCAACGGTATACATATATTGCGATAGACCCTCGGGGAATATGTAATACGCGGCTTTTCCCTGAAATATAAGGCTTAACATAAAGCAGTGGTGTGATATGTGGCCTTAACATATTTAGGTGACTTTTCCAGAGTAAAATCTAAATACTTTTACCATAAAATTAAAATTCATTGAATGACAATAAATTAGGTAGCTTATCAATGCTTTTTTATAACTTCTCCATTCCTAAATTGAAACTCTTTAGAATAGAAAATTAAATTTTGCTGCAATAATTTCAGTCGTGAAATAATTAAATTTCAAAAACTGACCCCATAGAGAAAGATTTAATTTTTTATTTTGAATTATAGGTAAATTGACATTTCCATAAATAAGGTAAAAAGACCTAATGTGTTTGTTACACTCGTAGTTACCTTTTTGTTGAAATTACGCCACTAAAATCATGTGTTTTTAAAAAAAATGCTAAGGCTGTGAATTTTTGAACGTTCGATTACAATGTTTTCGAAATTTTCTATATACATTTTTAGACTTGCCGTTTGCCGTGGATTGGATACTCACGTTAGATTGAGTGACATTGCCGCCAGGGGTATTCGGACGGAACCACAATGTGATGGGGCTGCTGTACACGATGGCGTATACTTGTTTTGTTGTTGCTAAGAACGACTATTTACCACGAGAGTTTCATGTATGTATGCATGTACATATGTATGTACCTATTATGGTAACTAAATTTGCAACCCGGAACAGATAAGTACAGGAAGACAAACAGCACTACATAGGTGTGTATCTTGTTGTATGGGTATATTCTTAAATATTTCTGAATTTGTGTTTTGGTTGTTTTTTTGTGCGAACAATATTTATGGCTTGACCAAGTTAAGTTGTTCGGATTGAAAATCACTTGAGTTGAAAACAAAGTGGTGTGGTTGCCGTCGGCCACTGTCAGCTATTTTGATTACATTATCTGTTATTGAATTGGTTTTTATATCATAAGACACATTCCACGAACGCGTTGCGCGTAGCTTATGAGATTATCGATTTATCCAAAGTAGTTGAAGGACAACGTTTAATCCCAATAGGGCCGTTTTCGTTCGAGTACGAAATGAATGGTAGACACAATGTCTGGACGTTTTCATAGAATATTGAAATATAAACACTTTTCAATGGGTTTTATGTTTTCAATTTTGCTTTGAGCCTCACCGTCTCGAATTAAGCTAAGCGATCAAAGTGAATAGTGCGTCTAAACGCGCGCGATTTCAGACGATACTAAGAAAATATGCAAACTTGACTAAAACTGTAAACAACTCTGCATACGAATGAATCTGCATGTGTGTATGTGTGTGCTCGTCGGTTTCTATATACGTTCGTTTGCATGTGGCCCAATATGGCGTAAAGCCAAGAGACAAATCGTCGCACACTCCGACACCAATACAAACGCACCGACCCAACGAAAGAGATCCACAAGAAGACGCAAGCAAATGACAGTGGAGTTCCGAGCTCCACTGAGTCTTTCGTGGTGAGGCGATGATCTCTGCAGAAGAAACGGAAAGCAAATCGTGTGTCGGTTGTGAGAATCAAGCATCTAAGCTCTTCGGCAAAGGCAAGGCCCTGCAGAGGAGCACGTAAGTATGTCGAATTTGGAACGTTCTCTGAGACACCAGGCCAACATCCATCCAATGCTCACCGCGAATAACCAGAATAACCAACGAAGTGGCACAGCAGCTGCATACACATGGGGTATGACTAGACTCCCTCCCGCGAGGTATGTGCATGTCGTTGCAGCCGGAGCACAAATCGCGCATATCAGCCGTGGGTTGCTTGCTGACAACACACACTCCTGTCCGAGCACGACGAGAACGCACTTGGTGGATAACCTGCTGACAGCAGGTTGGCTGAGCTCCCATGCGTTCATGTTGCCGTAAGTGCTGCAAGTGAGAGCGAAACAAATATACTGTCGCGCTTACGATTGGCTCGTCGATATGTGCTGTGGCCAATACGAGGGCGTTGCTTGTGTATTCGAGAAATACGATACGGCCGTTGCACTTTTCCGTTTTTCGGGGGTTCGTCCTCCTTGACAATGGATACACACACAGCCAGCGCACACCAAAGACATACTCAGTCCCACACAGGGTTCTCGGTACTCGTTACTCGTATAGCGGAGGGAGATACAAGTCTGCTCCAACAAGAACAACGCCAGCATAAATACGCCCATGTGACGACGACTCCAGTGACACGGCGCATGTTGCCTATTTGTCAAATTGAACTCGGCTAATGTTCCACAACAATGAGTGTTGCGCCCGTAAAAAGTGCCGTAACAATTTCCCAAAGAGCTGCGAACTGCGAACTGCGAGTTGCCTTAATAAGTCTGCCACAGGTCACTTACATAAGTTTTTGCGATATCGATTTTTATTTTAACCACTATCAGCTGCGACACTTTATATGTAAGCACATTAAATTCGCATACATACATACATATGTACACACATACATCCCCATGTACGATTATATAATGTTAATTCGAATGGATACATACGAGTATGTACATATAAACACACGGACAAGCAAAGTGAACATGGCCTGAAGTGTTGTGGGACAGGTGGATTGAGAGAATATAGGGATACAACAAAACGACATACACATCAGCCTTTGTGTATCTATTTTGTTAGAGGAACGAGTATGAGGAGAACAATCGAACTTGAAAGGCGTTCAACGTGAAAGGCACTCCTCGCGTTTGTTTCTATCCATCGAACCATTCATTTGCCCGGAGTACACCATTCCCCATTCCCCATTCCTCTATCCGTTGACGATAACACCAACGACATTCTCTAATATTTACACACGAATACACTTTTTATACATATGTATGTGTGCATACGTATGTATGTAATAAAGGTATCGACAATAGTCAAATACCACGGGCTTACATAAATAAACCCTTTCTGCTAACAATCCAAAACCAGCAGCAAATCCGTTCAAAACAAAATCAAACCCATTTACACCTTTCCTGCATGGGATAATGAATAACGAGACTTGGTATGTACTTACCGAATCGTATGTACACACACATACGTACATATGTATGAATACATTTACGAATTCACAGTCAAGGACTTCAGCTCGACTTAATTGAGCTTTCGCCTCGGGTAAAAAGTAAGAAGCCTTTTTGGGATTGAGGTCTTCCAACTTCCAACAATGCGACGACAACACGAACACATACACCTGTCGAAGTTCACATTGTCCGACAAAGTGTTCATATCACATCATCCGACAACATAACGAAACGAAATGCACGACATCTGACGAATTACGGGCCACATCAACTGAAAGACAAAGTTTCGTGAACGAAACGATTTTTTACGTTAATGCTATGAATTTCTTTTATCGTTATCACAAACAGTTTCATTACAGTAATGCAATTTAATACAATATTTTTTTTTGTCTGCAATCACAAAATTTTGCTTACGACATCATTTTAATGCTTAAACTGTTTGATTAATATGAATAAGTTCTACGAGGTGAAAAAGTCAAACTAGAAAATTGTGTTTGAGGTCCATACAAAAACACATGGGACAATACGGCTTTAATCATAAATAATCATCCAAATGTCCCTGGTCAATATTACAATACATTATAAATTAAATTTTGTACAGTGTAATGCTTTTCTAGTTATATTTTGCACCAAATGTTAACAGCTTATAACTTTAATACCATTACATACATACATACACTAAAGTTATTAAATGCATTTTAAATTGATACACGGGGAAAAATCAAGAAATTTAGTTTGGAGCGCATATATTTATATATTAGAACAAAATGTATTTTCGAACTGTCTTTCACAAATAAAATATATGTTTACGCACAAACAAAGTTATTGTTTAAGAAGTTTTCCAAATATATTTTATTTAAAAAAGAGTTTTAAAAACTTCATGTTATATTTTATAGTTAAGATTGTCATAAGAAGCATTAGGTTTAGTTTTACAGCACTAGAATTTAATGTATAAGTATTCCATTTCATGACTTTTTTGCCAAATCAATAGCAAAAAGGATTGCTACACGCTGAAAAAAAATTGCTTCTGTAGTATATTGTCCCAAAGATATTCGGCTTGAAACATATATATGTTTAGGGTACACTCCAAACATATAATATTTGATACACACAAAAATTATATATTTGGGAGGATGTTGTTCGAAATAAATCTTTGTTCACATCCCAATATGTGTTTATTTTGGAGTATTTTTTCCGAAACAAATATTTGGTTGCATTTAAGTATTCAGAAAAAAATTGAGTTAATTTTTCAGTAATTCAAATAATAAATAATAATAATTGAAATCGTATAATCTTGGATCGAAATCTATTACTTGGAGGATTGAAAACTAATGATGGCTTGGAATACTCAGAAATTTTAAATTATTAATTTAAAACAGAAGTTAATGTTGCATTTCGTATCATAACTGGGAGGTTGAATGCTAAACCTAAATTCGAAAATTTCAACAAAACTTTCGAAAATATTTTTTAAATAAAATATTTTTGGAGAAATTCCTAAACAATAATTTTATTTGTTTTCAAACACATATTTTATTTGAGAAATTTAGTTTGCAAATATTATATGTTGTAACATATTAATAGACGAGTTCCAAATATATTTTATTGATTTTCAAATAAAATTTATTTGATCAGAAATATATAATATTTAAAAATTTGTGTTCCAAATATATTTTCTTTCGATTCAAACATATCAGAAAAGGCGATTTTGCCCCGTGTAATCAAATTTTAAAAACATATGAAATTTCGAAATATAATAATGCACTTTGAACTTTTGAAAAACAGAAAACTTGACAAATTGCGAGAATACTTAAATAAATTTATTCTTTGTTTTGGGAATATTAGTTCTAAATAAAAAATATATTAGGATGGAACATCGTTTTGTATTAGAGCCAAACATATAATGTGTATGTGTTATTGGGACTGCAGGTAAGGGGATTCTTATGTCGGGTTACCCGACTGAACTCTCTTACTTATTTTTATAGTAATATTCAAGCTAAATTGTTTGAAAATCTAGCCTCTATGCCTTAACCAAAGATATTCGGAAGAGGCCGCCATATCTTTTCGCTTTACAATTTCCATTTGCTTTGGATTTTCCCAATATGTTTATACACGCTGAAAAAACATCGCTTCTGTAGTATATTGTCCCAAACATATTCGGCTTGAAATATACATATGTCTAGAGTACACTCCAAATATATAATATTTGACACACATAATATTATATGTTTGGGAGAATATTGTTCTAAACAAAAATATGTTCCCATTCTAATATTTTTTTATTTGGAACTAGTATTTCCGAAACAAAGATTAATTTGTATTTAATTATTTTGGCAATGTATCAATGCCTTAATTTAAAGACATGTTTTCTGTTATTCAGATGCTCAAAGATCATTTTTATACCCTCACTTTAGTGTGACGAGGGTATATATCATTTGCTACGGAAAAAAGTGTAACACATCGAAGGAGTGATCTAAGACCCTAAGTATGTTCGGAGGAAATCCGTTTTGGGTCATTTTAAGTCGAATGAGCAATGTCCGTCCGTCTGTCTGTCTGTCTGTCTGTCTGTCTGACTGTCTGTGTGTCTGCTGGCTGGTGCGCTATTAACTCGAGAAAAATGGGTGAAGTTGGCATGCCCCTTTTGGTACCTCCCACACAAATGGACCATTTTGCATCAAAATTTAACTGCTTATAACTTTAATACAAGTGCATAAAAATGCTTGAAATTTTCTACAGCATAATGTTTTTGTAGCGCCTATAGTCCGGTAAAAAATGGGCATCATTGTACAGCCCCTTTTGGTACCGCCCACACAAATGGCCCGTTTCGTACCAAAGTAAACGGCTTGTAACTTTAATACCAGTGCATACAAATACTTGAAATTTTGTACAGTGTAATGCTGTTGTAGTGCCTATAGTCTTGTAAAAAGTGGGCGTTATCACCCCGCCCCTTTTTGTACCTCCCACACAAAATGACCAAATCATACCAAAATTACATAGCTCGTAACTTTAATATACCAGTGCACACAAACGCTTATAGTTCAATGCAATGTTTTTAAGAATGTACTGTTTACCGAAAAATGTGTGTATTTGGAAAACCCCTTCTGGTACCTCCCACACAAATTGACAGATTTATTGGTGTAATGTTATATATTACATTACTCACAAAGTGAGGGTATACCTTAGTCGGTTTACCCGACTGAAACTTTCTTACTTGTTTTTATAAATTTCAAATGTTTTTAAAATTTAATTAAAAATAAAATCGTATAATCTTTCGGGAATATAAATTGCATTGATGGATTGACAAAAAGTGATGAATTGGAATATTTATAAATTAAAAGACATTTTTAGCTATAAAGTTTTAAACGCAAACTAGGAAAAACTAACTAAAATTCGAAAAAATCAGTTTTAAGTTTTAAAATTTTTTTAAATAAAATATGTTTGGAAAACTTCTTAAACAATAACTTTGTTTGTGGGTACACACATATTTTATTTGTGGAAGTCAGTTAGCAAAAATATTATGTTCTAATATATTAATATATGCGTTCCAAATAAGATTTCTTGATTTTCAAATAAAATTTATTTGTTAACAAATATATAGTATTTGAAAAAATCGCTTCCAAATATATTTTCTTTCAATTCAAACATATCAAAAATGACGATTTTCCCCCGTGTATGTTTGCCGATAAAACACAACTGTCAAATTTTAGCCAAAATCGTATCTGTGGATGCTATATCAGAACATATAATTGAAGATTTTCAAGTAGTGGCCACCAAGTTCGTTTGATTTAACCCGGATTTTTGTTTTTGTTTGAGGTTATGTAAAGTCACTCGTCTACGCCGATAAAGCAGAGAAAAATTTAACAACTGGAAATCAAAAACCAACGAGTTAACAGCAAAATTCGACCGCATATGCTGAGAAAAGTGTGGGAAAATTTAAGTACCAGATTGCGCCAAGTACGTGTCAGCCGAGGCGGCCGGCCACATGGTTCAAAACATTTAATTGATATTAAACATATTTCTAATATAAAGTTCTTTAACTCTAAAAAAAAACACCCTTTATAAGGCACATCGGATGAAATATGTAAATTCTAATGGTTAAAAAGGTAAACTATGAAAGGTCCTTCTTTATATGGAGAATATCATCTTCCAACGCTTAGAAGGCCGTGACGGTCCTTTATATAGGGGTTATCAAATACAGGAACAAGCTTGTTATGTGCAATATGCGTATACAAATAAACAAAAAATCTAGTGTAGAGCAAAAGATCCCGCTTTTCGCTTCTTTTAAATGTTCATTTTATTAGTTCTAAAAAATGTCTAAACATTAACAATGAAAATGCGAAACGCAACAGTTTAGCTATACATTTTGGTGCCGTTTTAAAGGAGAATATACTTGCCACCAACATTTCTAAGCGTTACACAATTTTTAACAACTACATTTTATTTGAGCATTTTGCACATCTAATTATACATCATTACATAAAATATGAAAACAAAATATTTTTTGTGCACGCCGAAAAAATAATTTTTAATATCTCTTTTATCAACGATATTGTTTTCTGACTTTCTATCCAGATTATCTTAACGATGAAATCTTAGATAAGTCATTTACGTTGTTTTGACTTGTAGAAAAAATGTAATTCTCGCAAAAATAATATGTTGCACAAAGTCATTACACCCTGTACCACAGTGTGGTGTAGGGTATGCATATTAGGATGAAAACATAGTTTTATTTAGGAAAATCCTCTCAAGCATATAATATTTCTTTGTGTACTCATATGTGTATATGTATTAGGGCGGTTGGATTTGTATGGATGAAAAAAAATTAAAAATCATATAGCAAAAACGTAATCATACCAATATTGAATAGATCATAACTTTAATATACCAGTGCATATAAACGCTTACAATTGCACTGTTTTGCGAAAAATAGGAGTATTTGTTAAACCCCCTCTGGTGCCTCCCATACAAATTGACAGATTAATTCGTGTATTTCATATTACAGTACTCACAAAGTGAGTGTACATATACCTTGGTCGGTTTACCCGACTGAAACTTTCTTACTTGTTATATTATAGTTTATGCAATACAGGGTTTGTCTTGAGACTAATCAAAATGGACATCAATTTGCATCTCCTCTGATATGCGTTCTATATAAAAAAAATAGTTAGAACACGTTTCGCGTTTTTATTTGCATTATAAAATAAGAATTGTTTATCGAAACAAAAGAAGGTTATTTTATAAATATTGAAAACAATTCTTTGAGTGAAATTTATTTGTATTTCCAATCTTTTTTATTAAATTATGAAAGAATTTTTTTTATTTATGTTCCTTGTAAAATATTAAATATAAAATTATATACAAACTTTTTTACTTGGGTGAATTTTTTTTAATGAAAAAAAAATTTTGAGTGTAGAAAAGATATAAAGTGAAAAAGAACTACCTTACCAAACAATTTTATTCAGAAAATTCGATTTCTTTTTGGAAAAAGCTATTTTTTCTAACATTTATTTTTTTGGCAAATGCGGGCATATAAATTTTCAAGTCGAGGGGCGCGGATTAGTATTTTATTTTAGATACATGGATTCTTCGGAGAATTTTCTTAGAATTTTCTGTAGTTTACGTTTTTGCTATACGATTTAAAAAAAAAAATCAACCCGCCCTAATATGTATATTTCAAGCAGAATATGTTTGGGAAAATATACCACAGCATCGATTTTTTCTTAGGGTATATATTTATATATATTTACATACACGCTGAAAAAAACACCAACCAACAATTTTCAACCAACCTGTATGAGAGCGGACACAAAGAAGAAGCTTCTTGAACTAATCATAAATACAGCAGAGTTTCAAATATTGGGTTAGATTTAGATATAGCTCCATATAAGCGTTATTGGCACTGTATTTTATATTCGATCATTATGAAATTTGGCGGAGACAAGTATCTTTATAAAGGCATCAATAATTTTAAATGTGAAGAAAATCTAGTCAAATTTGTATATAGCCGCTATAACAGTTGAATTTTACATCTAATCATTTTGAAATCCTTTATCCAAGGAAGTGTACTGCCAATCTTTGAAGAAAATTGTTTCACATTTAGACATAGTCCCCATATATATTTACCACAGATGTGCGCTATAGAAGTGGTATTTAACTTCCGAACATATACTGCCAAGTTTGAAAAAAAAGTCGTTTTAGATTTAGATATACATAGTTATCAACGCTTCGAGTTTAAATGTAATCATTTCAGATTTTGAACAACTATGTGTGTGCTTATTCCGCACTAACAAGGTGGTGTAGGGTATCATATAGTCGGATCCGCCCCACTTTAGCCTTTCATTACTGGTTTTTATTTAAAACTATTATTTTCGAAACAAAGTCTTTTTCCTTTTCAAGTATTATGGCAATGTATCGATATCTTAATTTCAACGTACGTTTTCATTTTTTCTGAAATTCGAATGCTTATAACATTTGTAACTACGATATAAAGTACACTATGGAAACAAGAAAAAATTAAACTAAAATTCGAAAAAGACAGCAACGTTTTAAACATTTTTCTAAAATAAAAAATATTTGGAAAAAAAGGTAAACAATAACTTTGTTTGTGTGTAAACACATATTTTACTTGCAAAAGCTAGTTCGCAAATATATGTATTTTTGTTGGAATATGTTAATATATGCGTCCAAAAAAATTTGTTGTTTTTCAAATAAAATATACTCGTTTTTGTTCAAAAATATATTTTTTTAATTCAAACATTACAAAATTGACGCTTTCTAATGTTAAGAATTGTTGCTGTTGGCATTCTTAGATAGAACGTAAGTTGAATATCAGAACGAAATTTGTGTACCGAGTCAAATGGAAAAATATCGTCTAAATAATAAATTATTAAATAAAAATAAAGAAAGTTTTCAGTTTTGTTTTACATCATTATTTGTCTTCTGCAAATAATATAATTCTCCAAAATTTCTTCTTAAGTTTTAAGTGGATGTCCTCCCATAGACGAAAAAGTTTCGCTCGTAATCAATCAAATCGTCTGATTGCAGATGCCGAAGCAGCAGCGTTTACGTAGCTCACTCCCATACGCGTTTAGCATAAAAACAGTCCACCGATAGCTCATTTGAATAATCAACGTCTCCTTCAAATCCCAGTTTGGGTTTTTTTCCATTATTTCTTTACCATCGCATAATCACAAAACGATGTCGGAATACATACACACACACACACGAGCGCACATTCTCCCATACATACATCTTTATATATGGAGATATATTTGCATGGTACGTACATTCATTGCAAATCTAAAGCATTGCCGATTTACATGTCAATGACTGTAATTGAAGAAAAGAAATGAGGGAAATAATCCCCAAGACAAAAAGAAATTGTCCTTTTTGATTTTATCGCTGCGTCTGGGACTGCCACAACTTTTTTAACGAAAAGAATAAGAAAATTAGAAGAGAGAGGAGAGCAAAGCGTTGCTAAAAAATGCCAATGTAAACGATGAAGTGGCAATTGCAAATTTCAACTCGAATTCAATCTGCAATTAAAATTTCAAAATGTATTCCCTGAAATCCGGTGAGAATAATCAAAATATTAATTTTCAATTTACGGAAGTCAACGGAACTCAAAAGGGCTTAAAAACAATTTATATATATTTTTTTTGCATTTTTTGCATAGTTATAAAGGCGTATTTTACACATCATACGTACATGTATAAAACAATTATAAAATCATATTTGTGAACAAATATATCCATCTTTATACTACGCGAAATATTCCTCTATCAACTAAATTTTTCATTTTATTTATTTTTCTTGCATAAAATTCTCAACAAATATGATTAAGCATTTAGCATTTCTGAAGACGGTGCATATCGATAGCTCCTTTCCTAAACGAAACCGGAAGTATTTCAGTAGAGGCGAAATTTTTAAATTTCGTAATGCAAATCGAATGAACTGCACTCTTTTGTACATAACTTTTGATTGAGCAGATGGATCAACACCAAATTTTTCCGAATATTATTTGTAATATTTATACTCTATAGAGTGTAAAAAATGCAATGTACCTAAACGTTTTCTGTGTCGACTTAGCATACTTTGAAATGAATGTAGCGATTTTTATGAATGGATTCGATGATATCGATAAAAATAGGTTCAATCTACATATAAGTGTGTACACAGCGATTACAGATATTATTCGAATGCGTTTTAGATGACATCACAGATTATGGATTTCAACGGAACAATCAAAACAATGCATTCATTGCTTCTTGGCCAAGCCTCTCTACCTCTACGGCTACCACTTACATGTGTCAATACAGTTTTCACAATGAAAACTGATACTTTTGCATACGTTGTGTGTGTGTGAGTGTGTGTTCAGTACTGATAGTGGTGTATTGGCAGATTCGATGGAATGTCACATGAATCCTAAGAAATACATATATGTATATAGTATTGTTTGTCCTCCAGCATTGGCGAACAATGCAAATGTTCCGAACAATCATAATGATAACATATGTACACACCCCTTCAGCCACTCAGCCTTTGTGGGCATATGTCGAAATCCTTAGAAATGACAAACAATTCGGCAGATTCTTTGCATTGAGAGATAGATTTGCAAAAGACGATTACATTCGGAGACAAGAACATGAACATCGATATGGGACACTTATGACCGCTTGTCTGTTTCAAATCAATGATGTACATCACCTCAGTAAGGAAATATGGGGCGAAGCATGTGGCCATAAGACGGAGGAAAGCAATGCGCATACAAAGAAATACCATAATCCGGGATTCAAACCCAAAAATAGCAAACAAACAATACAGATGTTGGCCATTTGAATTCATCAATACTTTTCCCATTTTCAGCAATTCGATATTATTCCGTTACTTAACATCCTTAGCATTCAGCTGTATCAATTTGTTCACCAATCAATATCCGAGATAACAGAAAAAATCGAAAACATTACCTACGGCCATTATAACAACACTCCTCAGCAGTAGCCTTTAGTGTAATATATTTGGGGATAAGAAAATGTAAATGATATGGACAATTGCACATGAATCAAATCTGTATCTTAAGACATTATTAATTGAGTTGTCTTATGTCTCCACAAATCTATGTCTCCACACTAACATTTTTTTATTCAAGAATTCAGAAAGTATTTGTATGTCGATACCTTAATTGTATGCCAAGTTTAAAGTTTTCAGTAATTTATAAAGAAATTTTAAATGTTTAATATAATAATTTTATTCGTATATAAAGACCCAATTTACACGGTGCAACTTGTCTCTGCGACATTTTTGAAATCCCTAGGTAAAATCATGATCCGTTAGTCGGTGAGTCTTTACACGCTGAAAAAAAATCGCTTCTGTAGTATATTGTCCCAAACATATTCGGCTTGAAATATACATATGTTTAGAGTACACTCCAAATATATAATATTTGACACACATAAATATTATATGTTTGGGAGAATATTGTTCTAAACAAAAATATGTTCCCATTCTAATATTTTTTTATTTGGAACTAGTATTTCCGAAACAAAGATTAATTTGTATTTAATTATTTTGGCAATGCCTTGGTTTAAAGACAAGTTTTCTGTTTTTCAGGTGCTCAAAGATAATTTATTTTTATAAATTTTAAATGTTTTTAAAATTTAACTAAAACTTAAATAGTATAATCTTTCGTGAATATAAATTGCATTGATGGATTGACAAAAAGTGATGAATTGGAATATTTATAAATTAAAAGAAATTTTTAGCTATAAAGTTTAAAACGAAAACTAGGAAAAACTAACTAAAATTCGAAAAAATCAGCAAAGTTTTAAAATTTTTTTTAAATAAAATATGTTTGGAAAAGCTTCTTAAACAATAACTTTGTTTGTGGGTACACACATATTTTATTTGTGAAAGTCAGTTAGCAAATATATTATGTTCTAATATATTAATATATGCGTTCCAAACAATATTTCTTGATTTTCAAATAAAATTTATTTGTTAACAAATATATAGTATTTGAAAAAATCGCTTCCAAATATATTTTCTTTCAATTCAAACATATCAAAAATGACGATTTTCCCCCGTGTAGTTTCAACAACCAGGCGACAAATTTATGTTTTTATTCTTTCAATCACATTTATTTTATTGAATTTGTTTTTTTTTGTATTCAGTCACTCATAAAAGGAAATGCCAATTTGTCCCTTGTATAGGGTGATCCAAGTAGAGATACTTTTTTCAATTCTTTTTTTGACAGATCACGTGTGAGTCGCGTCATGTTATTTTTGTTAAGTATTGTTAGGCATTTCATCATGGAAAGAACAACGTTTACGCGTGTCATTCGCCAGTTACCAGTCGATAGACATAATCTTCAAAAAATAAATGCCAAAGAATGTTGCGACGTGTAAATTGGGTGAAACACATATTTTATTTGAGAGAATTAGTTCGCAAATATATATTTTTTATGTTATAATATAGTAATATATGCGTTCCAAACAAATGTTATTGATTCTGTATAAAAACCTTATATACGTTGCAATGATCGCGAGTGTTCGTAAAGAAGAAACTTGTTAAGACAGTATTAACGGTATGGTACACGAGGCAAAATCGCCATTTTTGATATGTTTCAATAGAAAGAAAATATATTTGGAACAGAGATTTTTAAATATTATATGTAAATCTCTGAAAAAAAAGGAAATTATTAAAATGTATTTGGAGCGCATATGTTAATATATTACAACAAAATATATTTGCGATTCCCACCAGAGGCTCTGGTCTGTCGCTGCAAACATTTAGCCATATGGTCTTTGTAACCCGGCCTTTCCCTGGACCTTAAAATTAGAATATAAATTTACTTTGTATTGTAATTCATATAAATAAATAAATAAATAAATATTTGCGAACAAACATTGCCAAATAAAATATGTGTTTACAAACAAATAAAATTATTGTGAAGAAAGTTCTTCAAATATATTTTATTTTAAAATTTTTAAAACTTGCATCTAAGCGCTATAAAAATCGTACCAAATTTGGCATAAATTAGTTCATAGACCCATAAATGAAAGAAATCGGTTCAGATTTACCCCCATATATAATTTCCTTCCGATCTACGATCAACGCACTACAGAAACTTTATTTTTCATCAGATCGCTATAAAATTTGACAGAGAGAAGTTTCATGACACACTAACGAAGATGTCTAGTTCGAAGAAAGTCGGATCAGATTTAGATATAGCCCCCGATTTGGTATAAACATACCACAGAAGCTTTATTTTACATCCGATCATTAAAAATTTGGCAGAGATGACTTTTTAAACACAGAAACAAATATTGCCAAGTTTGAAGATAATCGGTTCAGATTTATGTGGCTCCCATATATATTATCACCGATTTGGCAGTTAAGCGCTACAAAAATGTATTTTACATCCGCGCATTACGAAATGTGGCACAAAGGACTGCATTGGTCCGGTAATGAACTCGGTAACATTTGAAAGAGATACTTTACATCCGATTTGGTATAAACTTACTACACAAGCTTTATTTTACATCCGATCTTTATAGAATTTGACGAAGAGCATTTACTTAAGACATAAACGAAGATTGTGAAGTTTGAAGAAAATCGGTATGTATATACTCGTATTCCTTCCGACTTCATATCAAAGTTCAATAGAAGCTTTATTTCACATCCCATCGTTACGAAATTTCGCAGAGTGAAGTTTATTGATCGAAGAACGGACGCCGACGATTTTGACCTCAGTTGCAAAATACTTATATACCTCTCAATGTTGTGAATTGTGATAGATAACACCGTGCGACAAAAATTTTTGGTCATGAAAATCTGTATACGAGTATAATTCTGAAAGCTGGCATGAAACAAAACAAAACTGTATACTCAGTTCTTTTTTATACCCTCCACCATAGGATGGGGGTATATTCATTTTGTCACTCCGTTTGTAACACCTATAAATATTGATCTGAGACCCCATAAAGTATATATATTCTTAATCGTCGTAAAATTCTGAGACGATTTTGCCATTTGGTATAGATACTTCTTATAGCTGCAGGTAACTTGGGATTGAAAATGGGCGATATCGGTCCATATGTTCTCATCTACTATATTTTTTTTTTGTGTGTTTTCTGTGTTATTTTCTTTAGGTTTGAGTTATTTTGTGAGGTCACATGCTAACCATGGTGGAGGGTATATAAGATTCGGCATGGCCGAACTTAACCCTTTTACTTGTTATTTTCTGGTCGAGCTCGCGTTTAAAAGGACATTACATTATTTAAGGATATAATTAATCAAAACATTGTGTACTTTTTCTAAAAGTAGACATTACAGTATTTAAGGATATAATTAATCAAAACATTGTGTACTTTTTCTAAAAGTTCTAGTAAGACAACATGGGTGTCAAATGAAAGGGCTATATGTAGCAAAATAGGTATGTTTGTAGACATTTTAAATGTTTTCTTCAAAATTATATATGTATACCTATTTGTGCTTTTGTTACGAAAACACGGGTAATATTGTATGGTTTCAGCACAAGAAAAATATCCCTGTATCTGCAACTAACTGTAAACAATTATTTTTTAAAAAAGATCTCTACAAATCTGATTTGTTCCTACGTCGGACCAAATATAATGAAGTAAGAAGATATTCCTTCCGGACGAAATGTCAAAATATGCCACTTACGAACGAATAGGAATGAATTGTCATGTGCAAAAAAAACAGTTTTTCGCAAACGTAGCCTGAACTTTTTTGCACTTATCGATTAATGTTATTTTTTAATTATGTCAAACAAAAAATCGGAAAAATCGGTCTGTAAATACGTGGAGAACCTAACTCGTTGAAATCAAATTCGTATTCGTTCGTCACTGGTACTTACTCGCTACGGGACGAATGAATGCCTTCTCAATTTTTTATCATTTTTGCATGGGACATCACCAAATGTTGAAATATGATTTTCTGTATGTGTTGTTCTTATCCCCTCACCTTAGAGAGGAGAGTATATGTCATTTGCTACGCGCCAAAAGTGTAACGCATCGAAGGAGTGACCTAAGACTCCAAGTATGTTTGTCGGAATACCTCAAGAAAAATGGGCGAAATTGAGACGCCCCTTTTGGTACCTCCCACTCAAATGGACCATTTTGCACCAAAAGTTGGCAGCTTATAAGTTTAATAGCAGTACATACTTTAAAGTTATTAATAATAATCAAATTGAAACTAAAAAATTAAAAAATTTACGAATATTTCTTTAGCTCCGAAGGTGAGGGGATTCTAAAGTCGGTTTACCCGACCGAACTTTCTTATTTGTTTTTCATAAAAAAAACTCTCAACCCGCCTTATGTGTACATATATGTGTATTCATCAGGGAGGGGTGAAAATGAAATTAAGGGGGTTCTCACCTTATCTTGCTTTATGAATGTTCCCAATCAGTTTGCCAATTTCCTTGGAAACGTTCGTAAAGAAAAAAAGGTGCGTTAAACATCAACTTATTTACCGTCCATGCAAACCGACCCGCCTTAGTATAATCTCTATATTTGTTCATTTGTTGTGTGGAAATGTATACAACAAATCCATATCGGATATTTCCAAAAAGTGCAGATTCACTTTGAGAATTTTTGTATTTGTACGAACACAATGGAAGTCCTTATTGAATGTCCTTTGAACATTGAAACGTCGTGCATGAATAGACAAAATAAATGTACACACATGTGTATGCATGCACATGTATAGGTAGACAAGTGCGTATTTCATAAATACTGAGCTGTGGCGTTCGTACCCATCGACCCGTCGACCCACAACTCACAATTCGTTGCAAAACAAAGGGACGAATGGATACCAAAGAATGGAATTGTTCAGTCGCAAATCGATAACTAACAACATTGAATGTTGACTGGAAAAGAAGCGACTCCCAGCAACGGAACCTGTGACACAAATTTACGCAATATACATATGTATTACATACATACATACATAGAAATGTATGTATGCAAATGAACAGCTCATCTCTAACAGGACAAATCGCTTTGGGTTGCTAGGATGCGATCGCAAGTTGGCAAGACAGTAAAGCCACTTGTATATTCCTATCGCTGGCCTAACAATGCGTTTTTGGGGGTGGCTGGCAACTTTCTCCCGGTGAATGAGTTGATTTGTCCTCGTTGAAGATTTGGATTTTACAGAAAAGAACATCGATGGGAAAATGGTCGAATTGTCGACATAAACTCACCAAAGATAATTGACTTTTGTCCCGTTTCATTCATACTTGCCGGATTACATGTATTCTTCTTCGAGCAGCCACGCATCCATTCAGTTGGACATAGATACATATATTCACCGAATCATTGATCGTTGTCCCGGACTGATGCTGTGCTATTCATAACTCGACTACTGAGAATTAATGCACGTCCGTTACTGGAACGCATTTCTGAATGGAAGACGTTTGTTATATATATTTATGTGTGTGTGTGAGAGAGAGACAGAGTATATACGAGTACACACCCAGCCACCAGCCAGACACGTTGGAAACATCGATCGATGCTACCACGGATCACACAAAGGTGTCAAAGTCATAATTTGAAAATCCTTGCTTAGGATTCTTAAGTGCAGTGCACCATTTACACTGATGGTCTCATGGGCCATACACACAAGTATCGTTGGTCTCGTCTGAGTGTGTGTATGTGTATACATCAGAGAACAGGATGTGTAACACCTTGCTTGCCCAAAAATACACGTGAATGAATGCATTTCCCATTTAGTCGTACAGTGGCCTTTGTTTTCCACGTACCGGAATACAATGGGCTGAGAGACAAAAGCGAGAACAGAACTGAATGGGATCAAGACAAAGAAACTGCAGTGAACGGGCGGAATTGAATGCATCTCAAGGAGAACTTTGTACGGACTAGGACGTGTAATAACTGAAACAAAGGCCCAGTGTGAATTGCAGAAGGATACGAGCGAAGCATGAATGAAGATACCCGCCGCCATTAACAAAACAATAAATCGACACAGAACACAAGAACGAAGGACGCTGCGAAGCAACAGAAATGCATTTGTTAAATGGACACCATAGCTAATGCGATAACAAGTGAATGAATACATTATCAAACACTCACACATACATACACCCAGTCACGTACATACATACTCGTATGAATTGCTTCATGTCCTGGGAGACATGACTTATCCCTGACACATGGCACAACTATAATGTTCTACGTTGTTATAATACTTACTCGTACATCCAGACACAACTACACACTGGGCAAACATTTTGTGGTATCTATGTATACACGATTATTTATGTGCGGGTATATCATTTGGACTGTGATCTGTTTTCACCAAAAACAAAAACTCGTATATGTATAAAACCTTTAAAAATAATAAACACAAATAAGATTCAAAAATATCCATCCATTCATATTTTGTAATAAAGTTAAATATATTCCAGTTTTCTATAGAAAAACACTATGTAACAAGGTCAGAACAGCTCAAGCTCTCCATGTCGTATTTGTATGTCTTGCTGGTGCACACAATAAATGTCGAAAGTGAGTGACCGAATGAAATAAAGTTTGGCATGTGGAATGAATATTGGCTCACAAACACTTAATATTCGGCACAGTGTAATGTTTTTGAAGTCCTACTCTTCAGGACGAAAACACACGCCGAAAACAAATCGCTTCTGTAGTATTTTGTTCCAAACATATTCGGCTTGAAACATATATATGTTTGGGGTACACTCTAAACATCTAATATTTGGTACACACATAAATTATGTATATATTTGGGAAGAAGTTGTTCTAAACAAATCTTTGTTTTCATCCCAATGTGTTTTTATTTGGAACTAAAATACCTAAACTGTGTTAAATTTTTCAAAAATTAAAAGTTAATTTTTTAGAAATTTGTAATGCTCATAAAATCATAATAATAGAAATCGTATAATCTTGGATCAAAATAAATTGCATAAAGGATTGACAACTAATAATGGCTTGGAATACTCAGAATTGATTTAAAACAGAAGTTAATGCGGCATATGGTATCATAACTGGGAGGTACTATTCGAAACCAAGGAAAAATTAAAGCTGAAATTCGAAAAAGTCTGCAAATGTGAAATGAAAATTCCTAAACAATAATTTTATTTGTATTTAAACACATATTTTATGTGAGAAAATTAGTTTGCAAATATATTTTGTGTAAATATATTATATGCGTTTCAAATATATTTTATTGATTTTCAAATAAAATTTGTTTGCTCAGAAATAATAATATAATATTTAAAAATTTGAGATCCAAATATATTTTCTTTCGATTCAAACATATAAAAAAATTAGATTTTGCCCCGTGCAATTACCCCAAATCTCCTGCAGCAATCTTCCTAATAGCTTCAAATACGGCATTTTAATTAATTCGACAAATAAGAATCGAATTTGGGAATACACATATTTTTATGATTAAAATTAAAGAAAATGTCTACACCGAGAAAAAAGCTTTAAACAGGAAATGTTTGAGAGCAAACGTTAGTTAACATTCTAATAAAATGCATTCCGGCCACATTCGTAGTTAACGGTTACGAAATGTCGGCAAATAATAATGTTTATGTGTATTTTCGTGATTTGGGGGAAATAGCTGTATTTCTGCGAATGGCTCACTTTACAATCCATATCTGTGGGACGTTTCAGAAGCAATAAATGACTCTGTGGGGAGAGAGCTAACATTTCCAACATTATGAGTTCAACGGTCAAATAAGGGCCATTCTAGAATTTTTTACGCATTTTTTGGTTAATGCAAATATATGTATTGTTCAGTCCATATCACGGGTAGAAATTATGTATATGATGACGTCCAGCGTGTAATCCCCGTTTGGTACACGTGTTTCTATCACCTTTCCTCCCATTGATATTGATTTTTTTATTTTCCAATAGTCCGACTGGGATGGGAGGGCTAGCATCTGATTATTGTCCCGTGTCCATTAAAATGAATGACCACATTTTTACAATGGACATTCGATGAGCTCCAAGATAATGATTTGCATTTCTGTTACATTTCCGTTCAAAGTGTGTAATCACAAATAGACATAGCGACCGATGCGGTGTGGAGTTTTAAGATTCGCTACACTTATCCCATAGTACGAGTACGTGTGTACAAATTCACATCGGTACTCGTATACATATCTATGAAACGTATACATACATATCTATGAAACCGCAAGTACATGTATAGGTTACCTGTTGTTTGGATATTTGCTTTAAATAGTTTATGTACTCGTATACGATACGAGTATATTGTAATTAATATTGTTGAAATGCATAGTTTATTTCTATTCAAATGCATCAAAATTCCAAGATCTTGGAAAATTGGGTTGACAGGATTCGCCAGCCGTTCACGTAGAAACAGTGGTTCAGTAACAGTCGTTAAAACATAAGACAAATGTTGATTTTTTCTTAACAGAAACGTTTTTTTTTTTTTGGCACGAAAAAAATTCAAAATTTTAAGAAAAAATCGCAATCAAATATCTTGTTCCATTTTCCATTCCGTCATCCTAAAGAAGAAAACAATGCCAACTTGAAAAAATCTATGGATAAAAGTACATGTTATGACCCATTTTGTAAAAGTAAAGGAAATACAAAAAAATCACGTTTCATATTTTTATACCCTACACCACCCTGTGGTACAGGGTATTATGACTTTGTACATTTGTTTGTAACACCCAAGAGGATAAGAGATAGACCCATTGTTTATTATACCGATCGACTTGTAATCACTTTCTGAGTCGATTTAGCGTCTGCCTGTCCGTCTGTCTGTCTGTAGATGTATTCTTGTAATCAAAGTACAGGTCGCACTTATGGTCCGACCTCAATGAAACTTTGCACATATCGTTCTTTAGGCCCAAGGACGATCCCTATTGAATTTGGTTAAAATCGGTTCAGATTTACATATAGCTCCCATATACATGTCCTCCGATTTGGCATATGTGCACTGTATAAGCAAAATTTTTGAACCGATTTGTACAAAAATTGACAGAGAGTAGTCTTATGATACACTTAGAGACAATACAAAATTCGGAGAAAATCGGTTCAGATTTAGATATAGCCCACATATATATGTTACCCCCGATTTGACATGTAAGCGCTGTAGAGACTGTATTTTATGTCCGATCAGTACGAAATTCGACAGAAAGAGGTCTTTTTACATAAATGAGTATTCAGGGAAAATCGGTTCATATTTATGTATAACCTCCATATATTTGGTATCAAAGCGCTATAGAAGTTGTACTTCCGACCATTAAAATTTTCCAGAAAGATGTTTCTCAAGCTAGGAACGAATATTGCTTAATTTAGCGATTATCGGTTCAGAATTAGATAATATGTTCCTACCCATTTACCAATTATTCCAAATTATTATCGCAATGACCCTTAGGGAGGTGTAGGGTATTATATAGTCGGCCCCGCCCGACTTTCTGCCTTTCCTTACTGGTTTATTTAGGCCATTTTATGTGAGAGGTACCAAAAGGGGCGAAGCAATAACGACAATTTTTTCAATGGACTGTGGGTACCAGTTTTGGAAACAAACTTTGCTTTTAGACGTTTTATCGCTTTAATAAATGATAAGACAGGTGAAGCAGAACTCAGCTGGGGCTCTAAGCCACCCCAGCCTTTAAATGCCAGTGGGGACTCTGACTCTGAATCATCAAATGAAAGCAATATCACTATTGTTGCTAACTGTCAGGGGCACAAAGAAGGAAACTGAATAAGTTCAACCGACAGAACCTATTACGGGATGAACCTGACAATTCTACCTCCAATACAAACATGGAGGCCGCTAAAAGAGTCAGTTCTCCCGAAGAACATAGCGCTGTGAAAGTGACTAAGAAGAAAAAGGGCTCGCCGTCTTCCAGTAATTCGGAGAAGCCTAACGTAACCACGCAAAAGGAAGTCTCCATTCGGGTCTTTCGATCGTGGGCGGTAAAGTTGGTCCAGAAACCAGATCAAGTCAACCAAATCATCCGTTAAGGATGAGGCTTTAAACAAAAAGACCATAAAGAAGGGTAAGAAGCCACCATCTTATTCTAATATAGCTAAACAACATTTTCGAGACGGTCTATGCTATGCCATAATTGATAGCAGAATTCCCGAAGACCAAAAGAGTAACTTGGAAGATTTGGTCTTTACGAGGGTAGCGGTGTACGTCCTCGAATCTAAGGATGAACCACCAATCGAAGTAATGAGTCCTCACCTTGGGACGGCGCAAAGCTAAAGTTGGTAAGGAAAAGCGACATTCCTGAACTCATAAAAACCACCCTATATGTTAAGGGATGTCCCAGTAGGTTCTCATCAGAGTACATACTCGACATCATTGGCAAACAAAATTAAAAACTTTCCGTGAGAAAGTGGGAAGTCTTCTATAGGAAGGATGATACCTAGGGTACTCTCCTCGTGTGGGGCATAGACCCAGAATCCAAGAACAATCTTTTCATGGCGAAGGCATGGCGTACTTTTTGATCTGGACAGTCTTCTTCAAAATTGGAAAAGTCCCGATTGGAAGGACAGATGAATCGAGTCCAAATATACTGTCTGAAGAGAGAAACACTGGTAGTGAACGTATGGAGACAAGTTAGACACTGCCAAAAACTGATGTGGAAGTAGTCAATAACACCACCAGTTCACCAATAGTACCGCCACTTTTGCAGGAAGTTCCCAGCAAAGATGCTGATCAAAATAAAAAGAGCCACAAAACGATTCAAAACAATGAGGGAGCGACAAAAAATAACACCGCCTCCCAAAATTGTCGACTTGAAGATGGTGTAACAGGTAGTGTACAAAAGCAGGAGAATGATCCACTACCAAATAATGAGGGAGTGCCACCAGATAGGATAGACACACAAATGAAACTTTTACTGGAAAGACAATGATTGAGGTCATCCAGATAAACCTCCACAGGAGCGAGACAGCATCCAACGCTCTGATGGACATCATAAATAAAGGCAGGGTTCATATTGCTTTTCTACGCTAAGACAGGTAATCGTCCAAGGACTTGTATTTTGTGCCATAAAAACTTATGTTTTCTTTTCTCTCCAGAGTTGTCAACATCGGACGCAACGGTGCTGAGGCAAGGTAATGAAAATATGTAACTGGCGTCAATATATCTGCCATTCGATGCGCCGACATTGCCACCTACGTTGGAATTACAACGTCTGGTGAGGGAATCCAAACACACAAGTAATGAGTTATTAGCTGGGTGTGACGCCAACTCCCATCATATGGCTTGGGGTAGTACTAACACCAATAAAAGGGGATACGATACAAAAACCTCATAGCTCTTAACATAGTAAATACTGCAACCTTTGTTAACAAAATTAGGGAAGAAGTATTAGATATAACGATATGTTCAGAAAATCTTATTGATTAGATCCATGAGTGGAGGGTTTCGGATGAACACTCCTATTCGGAACACCGTTATATAAGGTTTAAAATTGCACGGCCACCGCCAAACCCAATAAGTTTCCGTAATAAGGCTAAGACCGACTGGACTAATTTCGGAAATCTACTTAGAAGTCGATTGGGGCAGCCTACACGCGATTATCTACGTGCATTGATATCAACGTGAAGAAGATTACCGAGGCTCTTGTAAAATCATTCGAAGATAGTTGCCCACTTCGAGAAAGGAAATCTGCCTATGAGAAACCGTGGATGACAGGACAAATTCGCTCGTTTCTCAAAGATGTTCGCAGATTTTACAGCAGAGCTCGACGTAAGAAACCATCAGTATATTGGGACGACTACCACTGAAGACTCAAAGAATAAAATAAAATTATTAGATCGGCGAAACGTAACTCCTGGAGGCTTTTCTGTGAGCAAACTCCCATGTGTAATTTTTCATTTGTTTTTTATTGTCGAATTAGACCACTTTTTCCCAGGACTGGCCGTGCGCCTGCACGGAGGAAAATCGTAATTTTTGATATGTTTGAAACGAAAAAAAATATACTTGGAAACGATTTTTTTAAATATTATATATTTGTTAACAAATAAATTTTATTTGAAAATCAAGAAATTTTGTTTGGAACGCATATATTAATATATTAGAACATAATTTATTTGCAAACTGAATTTCACAAATAAAATATGTGTTTACACACAAACAAAGTTTTTGTTTAAGAAGATTTCCAAATATGTTTTATTTAAAAATATTTGTAAAGCATTACTGACTTATTCGAATTTTAGTTAGTTTTTCCTAGTTTTCGTGTTAAACTTTATAGCTAAAAATGTCCTTATTTATAAATATTCCTATTCATCACTTTTTATCAATCCATCAATGTCGTTTATATTTACGAAAGATTGTTCGATTTAAGTTTTGATTAAATTTTACAAACATATACAATTTATAAAAAAATTGCTCTTTGAAAATCTAAAAAACAGAAAACTTGTCTTTAAGTTAAATAATTACAAATGAATCCTTGTTTCGGAAATACTAGTTCCAAATAAAAAATATTTGAATGGGAGCATATTTTTGTTTAGAACAATATCCTCACAAACATATAATATTTGTGTGTGTAAAATATTATATATTTGGAGTGTACCCTAAACATATGTTTATTTCAAGCCGAATATGTTTGGGACAATATACTACAGAAGCGATTTTTTTTCTGCGTGTGATAATCTATATAGCATTATTTACTAAAATAATTCCCAACTTAAATGCTTTTTGTTTGAAATTTATTCGTCGCGGAAATGCTGGTACCAATCTATCTCTCAGAGATCATATAATGTAAATATATACAATTTATTAAATTCTCAATAACATTTTTGTAAAAATTTTGCGGTTTAAGTTAAATTTATGGCTTACAAAATTTTCGCTATAGATTAATATTGCAAACAAGTAAGAAAGTTCAGTCGGGTAAACCGACTAAAGAATCCCCTCACCTTGAGTCTCAAAAAATTATTAGTAAATTTATTTAATTGTTTGATTTATTTAAATTATTATCAATTTAAATTGCATTTAATAACTTTAAAGTATGTACTGGTATTAAAGTTAAATGCTGTTTACTTTTGGTACAAAATGGTCCATTTGTGTGAGAGGTACCAAAAGGGGCGCCCCAATACAGTCACTTATCTCTGGACTCTAGGTACTATTAAACCATTACACTGTACACAATTTCAAGTCTTTGTATGCACTGGTAATAAAGTTATAAGCTATTAACTTTTGGTTCAAAATTGTCCATTTGTGCGGGAGGAACCAAAAGGGGCGTGGCAACTTCGCCCATTTTTCTCGAGGCAGTAGTGACTAATAAACTAATACTATGTGTAGAATTTAAGAGGATTCAAATAAGTTGTATAGAAGTTATTGAATAATCCATATTTCACTAAATGTTAACCCTTTGTGGGCGAGGTACTAGAAGGAGTGGACCAATATGGCCTATCGTCGAACTTAGCCGGAGATAGAAGAAAATATTACCACATACCAAATTTGAAGTCAATCGGTTACTCCTTTCGAGAGTTATCGTGCGCACCAGCCAGCAGACGGACAGACAGACGGACGGAAATTGTTAATTCGACTTAAAATGACCCATAACGGATATCCCCCGAATACACTTAGGGTCTTAGGCCACTCCTTCGATGTGTTACCCTTTGGTTCGTAGCAAATGATAAAGGGTTTTCCACCAAGAGGTGTTATTTTGGTATTCAAAGAATACACGATAACTCTCGAAAGGAGAAACGGATTCAAATTTGGTACGTAATAATATTTTTTTCTATCTCAGCTAAGTTCGAAGATGGGCCATATTGGTCCACTCCTTCTAGTACCTCCCTCACAAAGGGTTAAAATTTAAAGAAATATTGATTATCTAATAACTTCCATACTAATTATCCGAATCTTCCGTAAGTCCACACATAGTAATAGTTTATCTGTAGCTATTAGCTTGAGAAAAATTGGCGAAGTGGCCCCGCCTCTTTTGGGACCATTTTGTACAAAAAGTTAACTGCTAATAGCTTTAATACAAGGACATACAAATACATACTTGACATTTTGTACAGTGTAATGTTTTTATAGTACCTACACGCCCCTTTTGGTACCTCCCACACAAACGTGCTTTAATACCAGTGCATACTTTAAAGTTATAAAATGTAATTTAAATTGAGAATAATTTAATTATCAGGTCCGTCAATAAGAGCGCTACATAAGTTTTTTTAAATAAAACAAAAACGGTTTTGGATATCAATGAAATTCTTTATTCCTGTGAAAGTACGTTCGATGCCATTATGTATGGAACTCGATTTCTTTGGAATGGCCACCACGGGCACGCTTGCAGAATTCCAGACGCTGAACCCAATTTTCGACGGTTTTCAAGCATAAATATGCCACAGGAAATAGTCTAACGGCGTCAAATCGTACGACTGAACCCAATTTTCGACGGTTTTCAAGCATAAATCTGCCGATACTGCTGCAATTTCACGTTCGATATTCGTACGATGTTCATCAATCGTCGCTGGCTTGTTGGCATAGACCATAGACTTGACGTAGCCCCACAGGAAATAGTCTAACGGCGTCAAATCGTACGACCGAGGCTGCCAATCGACTGGACCATTTCGTGAGATAACACGTTCTCCAAACTTGGTTTCCAATAAATTGATTGTGGCATTCGCTGTGTGGCTTGTGGCGCCGTCCTGTTGGAACCGCATGTCCTCCAAGTCTATATCATCCAATTGAGGCCAAAAATATTCGGTTATCATTGAACGGTAGCGATTTCCATTCACAGTAACGTGCCGGTCTTGATCATCACGGAAGAAGTACGGCCCAATGACGCCGCCGGCCCAAAAACCGCACCAAACCGTAATTTTTTCTGGATGCAATGATGACGCATGGAGTACGTGTGGATTGCTGTCTGACCAATAACGCATATTTTGTTTATTGACGAAGCCATTCAGCCAGAAATGAGCCTCATCGCTGAAGATGATTTTTCGATTTTTCGCGCTCTTAACGTTGAGGCCACTGACTCCGAATTTCGGTAGTAAATTTTAATAATTTCGACTCGTTGTTGGCTCGTATATCTTTCCATCATGAAATGGGGATTCGTAAGTCGGGTACCCCGACTGAACTTTCTTACTTCTTTTGTTTTATTAATACTTAAAATGTGTCAAACAAAATGTCCTATGTGTAGATTTTCTTGAAAACCATTTACCACGTCATGGCTTTTTCACATATACGAATTTTGTTATGATATATTGGAGGTAAATTATTAAAAGTTAATACAAAAATCTGAGATATGAAATATGTATATCACGATTTGACAAAATGGCACGGTTTTTTGTTTCCCCTGGAAACTAGTAAAAAACACACATAGGAGTTTTCGTCACGCCCATGAACCTACAAACATTTAATAAATTTACATATGTATTCGTACGAGTATGTACATATGCAGGCCTGTTAGCATGACATTGGTTCCGTATGTTTCTATATACAAATGTATACATTTGCGATTTAATTACAACGATCCTTTTTTGTACCAGCAGCTGCCTATCTATAACCCATTTCCCATTACATTCATAAATTACTAGCGAAATTCGCATCTATTAATTGATAGTGGGTAATATTGCCGCCAGAACGACTTCGCAATACTCGTAGCAAATTATATTCGCACACAGTTACAAACGACTAGGTTCATGTGCGGTCCCCCACTCTGTTAAAAATTAAACGCTCATCCTGGGAGGCGTTCACATGCGGTGTCATTAGAACGTCGTGTTCTCTTAATTGAAAGTATTTTAAAATTATTTAAAAAAAAAACAATTTCGTTGGCACCACCTCCTTCCGCCTTACAGACGCTGCCAAAAAAGGAGGCGAAACGTGAGCTGTTCCAATTTTTGCAAACGCCCATGTGGCCAGTGGGGAGGTAGACACATAAATAGATGGCAAAGCGATAAGAATCGATTGCGTGACGTAGCGACATCTCGATTGCTCGGCAAGGGTGACAGAAAGGGGTTAAACTTTAAATGAATTAAAATGTATGTCCTAATGTTCTCACGTCCGCACTTACAACCCTTTAATGGTGGCCTCTTTCACGCTTCTCACTAAAATCGAAACTGTTGCGGTTTAAGTGTCAAACTGTGTACGCCGTACTTTGTACGCAAAATGCAGAACGGTGTACGTTGTGATTGCCTTTCGTGGAAAACAACGTACGACATTCCCGATATCGGCAAACTGTGTTGAAGGATTTCCGTGGTGATCGACTTAACAATGGGAACGGTGTTGTCTGAAAAGTCAAATACGTATACAATTTGTTTCGAATGTTTTTAACCGCCCAAAAAAGCTACGTCGTACGTTCGGACTCTCGGACTATGCACTATGCCTTTTCGGCCACGCTGAATCCAGTGGTATTTGCAGTTTTTATATGTTAGCGATATTCGACCACAAAGTTTGCTAGGAAATCTGAGAGGTTAGTTAACTTGGTGGTGATTTTGAAGTTTAAGACTTCACGATTTAAAAATTACCACTAAAGCAACTAACCTCACTGATTTCCCAGTAAACTTTGTGGTCAAACATCGCGAAAACAAGAGCTAACCTAGAAAAACGGCTAATACCACTGGATTCAGCATGATCGAAATAGGTATATCCATAGGTTCCCTTTCAGTTACATTTTCAAAGTGTCCATTTGAAGCACAGTGTAATTGTTCAAAGTTGCAACGCACTCTCCTTTAATGGCTGATAATTCTACTTTGAAGGCTTTTTTATTCCCTCACCTTAGAGAGGAGGGTATATATCATTTGCTACGAGCCAAAAGTTTAACACATCGAAAGAGTGACCTTTTTGTACCAAATTTAACAGCTTCTTATCTTTAATACCAGTGCATACAAATACTTGAAATGTCGTGCAATGTAATGCTTTTATAGTACCTTGAGTCTAAAGAAAAGTGGCCGTTATTGGCACGCCCCGTTTGGTACCTCCCACACAAATGAACCATTTTACGACATAAGTTAACAGCTTATAACTGTAATACCAGTGCGTACAAATACTTGAAATTTACACAGAAAAGTGGACGTTATTGGCACGCCCCTTTTGGTACCTCCAACAGCTTCTAACTTTAATACCAGTACATACTTACAAGTTATTGAATGCAATTTAAACTGATAATAATTTAATTAAAACAAAAAAATAAATAAATTTACGAACATTTTTTTGGGACTCAATGTGAGGCGATTCATAAGTCGGTTTACCCGACTGAAAATTCTTACTTGTTTTAACTATTTTATTTAAGTAAATTCATTCCCATTTTCCAAGAATTGAGTTCAAGAAATTGTTTTTCGAAATCGAGAACTTATGGAAATGAGTCATATATCCACTAAATCTCAGTAGAAGCCTACATTTTCAGAAATTTGTGAACATTTCAGACTTATACACGCTTAAAAAAAAATCGCTTCTGTAGTATATTTTCCCAAACATATTCTGCTGGAAATATACATATGTTTATGGTACACTCCAAATATGTAATATTTGGCTCACAAAAATATTATATGTTTGGGAGGATATTGTTCTAAACAAAATTATGTTCCCGTCCTAATTTGTATTTAAGTATTTTAGCAATATATCAATGCCTTTATTTAAAGGCAAGTTTCCTGATTTTCAGAAGTTCAAAGTTCAATTTGTATACCCTACACCACACTGTGGTACAGGGTATTATGACTTTGTGCATTTGTTTGTAACACCTAAAAGGAGAAGAGATAGACCCATTGTTTATTATACCGATCGACTCAGAATCACTTTCTTCGATTTAGCCATGTCCGTCTGTCTGTCCGTCCGCCTGTCAGTCTGTCCATGTATTCTTGTAATCAAAGTGCAGGTCGTATTTATGGTCCGATTGTGATGAAATTTAGCATAGTGCTCTTTTTTGGCCCAAGGACGATCCCTATTGGTTAAAATCGGTTCAGATTTGGATATAGTCCCCATATATATGTTTCACCCGATTTGACATTTAAGCGCTGTAGAAACCACATTTTACATCCGATCTTTATGAAATTCGGCAGAGAGAGTTTTATTATTACGTGAATGAACACTACCAAATTCGGAGAAAATCCGTTCAGATTTAGATATAGCCCCCATATACAGGGTTGCCCATATTCGACGGACCCATGTTTTTTTTGGGCCCATTCCAATCGACGAGGCTTGTCCGCAGGCAACAATCTTTGCGTCAATTGAATTTTGTACGGGAACAAATGCAAATCAACGCGAATAATCCGTTGTAAAGTGGACCGAGCCATGCCCAACTGCTGAGAACGGCGTTTTTGGGATGTTCTTGGGGACCTCTCAACACTGGCTCGTACGGCAGCGATATTCTCGGCCGATCGCCTTGGTCGACTTTTATTTGGCCTCTTCGGATTAGAAAGAGCCTCACCAGTCGAAAATTTTTCGTATAAACGCTTAATGGTGTTCTTAGAAGGCGCACTTCTCACATTTTTTAATATTTTAAAAGCACGTTGAGTTTTCACAATTGACTTCTTCTGTTGAATGTAAATTTCAACTATTTCGCGTGGCGTGTATTGTTCCATGGTAAAAATCTGCTTGGACTGACGCTTCAAACGCGGTATGTCATTAAGCGATCTGACATCTCTGTCAAAAGTTATGGCGTTGCCAGATGGGTCCGTCGAATATGGGAGACCCTGTATATGTTTCACCCGATTTGACATGTAAGCGCTGTAGGAACTGTATTTTAAATCAGATCAGTACGAAATTTGGCAGAGATAGTTTGTTATTACATGAATAAACACTGCCAAATTCGGGGAAAATCGGTTCAGATTTAGATATAGTCCCCATATATATGTCTCACCCGATTTGACATGTAAGCGCTGTAGAAACCGTATTTTACATCCGACCTGTACGAAATTCGGCAGAGAAAGTTCTCTTATTACATGAATAAACACTGCCAAATTCGGGGAAAATCGGTTCAGGTTTAAACATAGTCCCAATATATATGTTACACCCGATTTGACATGTAAGCGCTGTAGAAACCGTGTTTTATATCCGATCAGTACGAAAATCGGCAGAGAGTTTGCTTATTACATGTATGAACACTGACAAATTCTTATCGCAATGCCCATTTTCGCATTGGTAGGTAGGTGTAGCGTATTATATAGTCGGCCCCGCCCGACTTTCTGTCTTTCCTTACTGGTTTAAATCGTATAATCTTTCGTAACTATAAATGATGAATTGGTATATTTATAAATTAAAAATTAGGGCTGTAATACAAAAGATAATGCCGCTTATGACGTTTTTGGCTATAAAGTATAACACGAAATCTAGGAAGAAGTCAGCAAATTTTTAAAATGTTTAAATAAAATATATTTGGAAAACTTTTTAAACAATTACTTTGTTTGTGTGGAATCACATATTTTATTTGTGAAAGTCAGTTCGCAAATATATTTTGTTTTAATATACATAAAATTGATTTGTTAAAAAATATATAATATTATAATATAGTTTCCAAATATAATTTCTTTCAATTCAAACATCAAAAATGACGATTTTCCCCGTGTATTATTAATAAATGTATTTAATAATATGTTATTAATAATTTCATTGTTTATACCGTTTTTGATATGTCTGAATAGAAAGAAAATATAATTGGAACAGAAATTTTTAAATATTATATATTTCTGAATGAATAAATTTTATTTGAAATTCGTTAAAATTTATTTGAAGCACTTATGTTAATATATTACAACAAAATATTTTTGCGAAATAACAAAATATGTGTTTACAAACAAATATAAATATTGTTTAGGAATATCTCCAAATAAATTTTATTTAAAAAAATCAAAACTTTGATGTCTTTTTCGAATCAGTTTTAATTTGTGTTGATTTCGATTTAAAGTTAAAAAGACAAGTCATCTTTTGTTTTCCATCGATTTAAAGGTGTGCCAGGTTATTCAATTTTAATTATAAAGCAATTTTACGAACGAGAATTACTGAATGATCTTAAAAATCTGCTTATGTTTAAGTTATCAATTTATTTTCTGAATACTTCACGTAAATAATTGTTTGTTGCGAAAATTATTAAATAGTCCCAAATAAAATATATTGGTGTGGGAATAATCATTTGTTTAGAACAATATCTTACATATTCGGCTTGAAACATATATATGTTTATGGTACAGTCTAAAATATTTGATACACACCAAAATTATATATTTGGAAAGATGTTGTTCTAAACAAATCTTTGTTTACATCCCAACATATTTTTATTTGGGACCATTATTTCCGAAACAAATATTTATTTGCATTTAAGTATTCAGAAAATACCTAAGTTATGTTAAATTTTTCAGTAATTCAATGTTAATTTTTGTTGTTAATGTTTGTAAAATAATTATTGAAATCGTATAATATTGGATCAATATAAATTACTTAGAGGATTGACAACTGATGTTGGCCTAGAATACTCAGAAATTTAAATTATTGATTAAGAACAGAAGCTAATGCTGGGAGGTACAACTCGGAACCAAGGAAAAACTAAATATGAAATTCGAAAAAGTCAACAAAAGTTTTGAAATTTTTTTTTTAAATAATATATATTTGGAGAAATTCCTAAACAATAATTATATTTGTATTTAAATTTTATTTGAGAATTTTAGTTTGCAAATATATTTTGTTGTAATATATTAATATATGCGTTCCAAATATATTTTGTTGATTTTCAAATAAAATTTATTTGCTAGGAAATATATAATATTTAAAAATTTGTGTTCCAAATATATTTTCTTTCGATTCAAATATATCAAAAAAGGCTAATTTGTCCCGTGTTCATCTTATATTACCAATTATACTCGTAGTAATTACATTTAGATGTTAAGTAACGTAAATTGTCGCCCATCGCCTATCGGTTGAAAAAAATGAAAACTTAATCTGAATTGTGCTATGTCCATAACTGAAGACCGAAGATACTCGTACAAACATGGACATACATTTAAAAATGCCAGTCAATAAACTTTTATCAAGTGATTCCTCTCAAATATGCTCGTCTAGCTTCGCTGACAAATACGAGCATATTTGGTCAAAATCTTAAAAATACCTTCAGCTTGTCGATGTTGAGCATTGAGCCTGCGTGTGTGTGTTAGGTTATCACATGAAGGTCATCTGCCAGAACCCTGAGAAGGTTCATCTGTTCTTGTGTTAATTACAATTCAATTGAAAGTACATTAAAGGACTACATCTATGCGTATTTGGAGAATGTGATATGTGTATTGCGATGTGTCAGTTTCTTTTCGAGGATAAAGAAAAGGGGCAACGAATAGGTATAAGCATCGGCGATGCTTGTGTATGTATGAGCTGACGCTTTCGGGAGCTTGATCTTTGAAAGACAGCAGGGACAACAATGACACCTTTGAGTTTGACCCTTCTTGAGGGCGACGAGGGATTAATGCGCTGGAATATTACTTCGCAGCTGCTCCATATAGATCTGAAAGATGCTTTTTGGCATCTTATATGACGAACGGTCCCGGTTGTCCATTAGAATAAGCTGTCACAAGCAATTACGATCATATTTAACTTACATTCGAACAGACTCGTATTCTGCTTCACTTCCAACAGTGTGCAGCACCTTTTCCGTGTACTAACTCGAATAAATCTTCACGCAATGACTGTTGCAATGGTTCACGCATTTGATAATGGAATTGAGTTACTGATACCCTTAAAACAACTACTCCCTGCAGTATTCTAACTCCAATACGGGAAAGGGCTATTTTCATGGCTATGTGAATACACATTTCGAAGTGAAAGGCTCAATATGGAAAAGGGCTATTTTAGTAATTGAGCAAAACACAAATATCGAGCGAAGGTAAATCCCAACACACGTAGTATGCGGAAGCCTTAAAGTAAACAAATGCCTATTTCGTCCGTTTCAATCGGAGAGAAAATTAATGGAAGCATCATTGTGTTTGCCAAGTTAAGCAAGGTATTGCCAGCCGTAGGTCAGAGGAAGAGACTCCTACGCGTGCTCGGCATTTACAATTATTCCAAATCGATAAATTATCGTCGGCAAGTGTCGCAGAAAAGGGTGTAGAAGAATTGCCCAAGTCTAAGAAACTGAATTGATTGTCATGCCGATTTGCATAACAAGAAATGTGTGTGCGGAGCACATGAAACGTTTCCCCAAGGAGTATCGTGGCATCACCACTCACCGCACAGCACATTGAGGAGTGCCTTTGCGGAGTAGTTATTGCCATTGTGTGAATGCGCCCGTTATGTTTGTAGCAAAAGTGATCAATAATTTCACCTCAATGTCACTGATGACAAAATTATTTGGTAAATATTGTTGTCATTATTGCACATTGTCTCCATAGTCGAGCACTTGTTGGAACACACAGCAGGCATGCATCAATCAGAAAGTCCTCGGTACTTGATTGATTGAAAGAAAACTCCAATTACATGGGTTCATCCTGGGAAGATATAACATATGCCTCCTCGCCCTTCACGCTTCCCAGGTTCACCAGTCATATAGAGAGTGCCGAGTATGGCGTAATTGTCACACCCCCTTTTTTTACCTCCTTTTTCGTACCTCCCACACAGAGGCACCCAATTGAATAGCACTTGAAAATCGATTAAATGTAATTGTTGCTGGCAGCAAAAGAAGAGACAGAAGCTTGCGTTGAACAGTACAAAATATCAAAATACCATAATATTGTATGCTGCATGTACGAGTATGTGCATGTATGTAAACGCGTATATTTATTGGATGGTATGGTAAGGTATAAATGTTTGTCTGACTGACTGACTGTTTATTTCTAAAGAAAAGTAACGGCTTAAAAAACAATGGACAAAAACTCTAATAAGAAACACTTTCCGCAGTTTTGTACCTCCTTCTTCTATCAGATTTAACTTATTATGAGTGAACCCGCGCTCTTGTAAAGAAAGACGAAGACAATTAAGAAGCAAGAAGAAAGGAGAAGGGAGAGTACGAAAACTGCGGCTTACAATGTAAACGTCAAAACAATAACAACAATTCAATATGAATTGACAACACAGAATAAAATAACTTATTATGAACTGTTCTGGAACAGTGAAGTTCTGAAGTATTTAGCGTTTAGCGAAAAATTCTTACGAAAATCATTTCCCCAAAACGTCAATTGCAATTATCTATGTATACAGTGAGTGTCAGCTTATTTGATGCAAGCCTCAATTAAATATTAAAATCCACTTCCTTAAAAAACAAATAAGATTTTACAAAAAATAAAAATGAGATTTTGTAGAATGTATGTTTTACTCTAATATAGAGGTTTCATTACTTTCATATGTTGCGTGCTTTTGCGAAAACAATAGCAAAAACAAAAAAGTGATACTTTTACAACTGAGCAGCTTATTTGATGCAGAGAAGTTTTAACAGTATTAATGCTGTTATGACTCGAAATCGATCGGACATGTTTTTAGTTTATATTGTAATGAAACGTTGTGATACATTTTGCTCAGTTTTAGTGTGTTCGCGTACATGCAAGGGTAATGACACACATTTTTTAAAAATGGGCCGACGCACAACAATTGTACAGCGGGAATTTGTCATTCACCACTTCCAAAAAGGGGAAACTCAACGCAAAATAGCTAAAATAGTAAATTTATCGTCATCTACAGTCCAGCACATTATAGAAAGGTTTTTACAAGAGAATAGAATCAATGACAAGGGCAGAAATGCACCTAATAAAATTTTGACTCCGAGTGATGAACGATGGATTATACGAAAAATAAACGAAAACCCCAAATTATCAGCGCAAAAATTGGCAGACGAAGTTCAAAATTCCCTTGGCAAAACTGTAGTGCTTCCACAATACGACGTCTATTGCGATTACATTACTTTCATGGTCGAGTGCCACTCAAGAAGCCGTTCATAAACCAAAAAAATAAAATCAGCAGATTAGCCTTCGCAAAAAAACATATTTCCAAGAACATCGATTTCTGGAAAAGTGTAATTTTCTCCGATAAGTCGAAGTTTAATATATTTGGTTCAGATGGAAGGTCTTACATGTGGCGGAAACCCATTACGCAGCTGCAATTAAAGAATTTGAGTGCAACTGTAAAACGTAGCGGAGGGAGTGTTATGGTATGGTATTATGGTAAATTTAGTTTTAAAAGAAGAAAACATGGATAAAACAATGTTTCTAAGTGTTCTTAAATAAAATTTGTTTCACAGTGCAGAAAAACTGGGCCTGCGACGTAATTTCCGATTTTATCAGGACAGCGACCCCAAACACAAGTCTGATATGGTGCAGTCGTGGCTAATATGGAACTGTCTCAATTTAATGGAACCACCTGTACAGTCACCAGACTTAAACAGAATAGAGAATTTATGGGCATTGTTGGAAACGAACATAAGAAAACATAACATTTCTAGCAACGAAGGTTTAAAAATGCATTGATAGATGAGTGGGGCAAAATAACGGCAGAAACAACAACAAAACTGGTTGTATCAATGCCAAAACGATTGAAGGACGTTATGGATCAAAAGGGTTACCATACAAAATATTAAAGTGTAATAAAAAATAAATTATTTTGTTAATTTGTACTAACATTCATGTTGCATCAAATAAGCTGCTCAATCTGAAAATACTGTTTTTTTGCGTTTCTGTAATATTTTCGTATAACGATACTAAATATAAAATAAATGAATAACCTATTTTAAAGAAATCTTTGCAAATTAAAAAATGTTTTTTAAATTATATTAATATATCAATCGGCTTAAAAGTTATTGGAGTTTGCTTTTTTATTTTCGCTTGCATCAATTAAGCTGACACTCACTGTATGTCTCCAGAGTTTTTTTTTGACTTTTTATCCAATGGTAGATACCGTTTTTCTAGGTTATCTCTTATTGTTGAGATATTTGGCCAGAGAGGTTAAGTATCTTGGTGTTGATTTTAAACTGGAAGGATTCGGAATTCACGCTTCACTCCAAAGAACGAAATTAAGTTTCCCTTATTAGTTCTCTCGCTTCTCACCCCCTAGAAATTGCAAATAAAATCTTATCATATGTCAAAAGACATACAAATCGAGAAAAAAAACTCGTATTTATTCGTAAAAACAATGTTCTCATACGGAAGGTTCTTGGATCAAATCAGTGTGGCTACCGAGATTCAATTGATACTCACTTTTGGAATAACAACGAATAATCAAAACGTGACCCGATCTAATGAACCCGTATGTCCGCTTTATAGGTTATATGAATAGCGAATGTTTACAAGAGAAATTATAATCCTCCTGTAGCAAGCTCCCCTTCCTTCCATACGTATACATCTTAGATTAGTGGCTAATGTGAATTGGTTTGGGTTTGGGTTTGTGTTGTGTGTGTGTGTGTGTGTAGGGGTTTCAGCTCAGCGTCTTCAAGAGCTTCAGGTGATGCGTGAAATGGTCATCGTCAGTCAATTTGTGTATAATCGGATTACACTGAACGATTTTGGCACTAGTGCTCAATTCAATTAGGTCCTTCTTCGATTGACAATGTGTTTGTTTGTCACACAATATACGTTACGTATTAGAAGCTATACTCGTAGACACATATGTACATATTCGAATATATTTTGGTTTCCTTTGATGTGGTCTTAGCGTTAGCTCGATAACAATGGGCCATCTCATATCCTCTGTCCATATGGACAGAGAATACATTGTGGTATGAGTTGGTTTTTTACATGTTCTTTTTTACCCAACTATGTAGATGGAAATATGCGTGGCTGGGCCTTTGGTTTAAGGGAGGATCCGTCTGTCGTCCCATTTGCCACGCCAAATATTAATTTACCATTTTATCAGCTCATCTCGCTTAACCGCATCTGATAGGAAGCTAATAAAAAGGACATTTACTTCTACTTTGTAGCAAATAAAAAATAAATTCAAATGACAAGCTCAAAACCTGGTACAAGAGACCACATCGACGGACGTACAATGGAAAGGCAGAAAGGTGGAAAGGGACAAGGGACAAGGGGACAAAGGCAACGCAATGGATTTCTTGATTTTGACCCTTACGGCTATTTATCGCAATTGTTCCTATTGTTGAACTTCGTGTGTCTGAGGTTTCCTTGAGCTGCCTCTTCTCCAATGTGTATCATCTTGTCATCTTGTCGTATCTTATAGCAATTATACACAAACAAAGCATTACACCGAACACCCATCAAAAATGTTGCAAATTAACTAATTTTAATTTATCGTCCGGAGAATACCCGTTCAGTGTTCACACGCCGCTTCAAAGGGGTGGAAATGATTGAGAGGCTGTGCATTTTCGTCCGAAATTCCTTCGTTCTCCCTGCGCATACATACATACACAGATACACAGCTACCTATGTATGCCTGTATGTGTGTGTATGTTAGGCCGTGTATTTGCAGCAATACAATGTCCACCATCCTAACGCCCTTTAGAGAAAATACAATTCTAGATTTAGAAGGTCTGCAGTAAAATGTATAAAACATAAATGCTGACATTTGAAAATGCTATAATCGCTTTTTTTTGTTGAAATGATTCAATGTAAATAGTTCGTTTCATCTTGAAATGATATATACCCTGCTCTCTAAAGTGAGGGGATAATAAAAATATATCGATACCTTAAAGTTAATGCAAGTTTTTCAGTAATTCAAAGTACATTTTTTTATAAACTTTAAATATTCGCAAAATTCCTTTATAATTAATTCCGATAATCTTACATAACTAATAATTGAATATTTATAAATTATTAATGAATGATTTAAAACTGAAGTTAATGCAATTTTTAACTGTAAGACATAACTCGAAATCAAATGCAACAAAGTTTTGAATTATTTTAAATAAAATATGTATATTCGGAAAAAATTTTGAACATAATTTTGTTTGTATTGTTTTGTTTGTGATTAATGATTTTCAAATTAAATTTATTTATTCAGAAATATATAATATTTAAAAATCCCAGTTCCAAATATATTTTCTTTCTTTTCAAACATATCAAAAACAGCGATTTTGCCCCGTGAAGGAGTTTTAGATGGAAACCGCTCCTAACCAAGGAGGAGGGCAAACGTGAGGGCGTGTGGGTGTGGGGCTGTTTGTCGACGCATGCATTAACCCAGGTGTTCAGTTAGAGCACGTTGGGGTTAAGCCTACCGGCAGGACCTCACCAAAATCCAGAATACCTACTGTGCCTAGGAATACCTGTGATAGCGATAGAAATTGCTGGTATACTCTCCACGGGCTCTCCCGCTAAGGTGTTTTGTATCATATGTGGAAAAACAATTTCTTGTTGAAAAATGTGTCTCACAGACTAATCATTTCTGTGTTGGTTTAGGCCGATTCCAGTAACAAATCCTCAGTGGATTTATTTTTGATTTAATACGAGTTGCATGAGGATACTTTGATTTATCACCATTTCTTGCATTGTCCTTTGCATATTCAACATGAATGGATTCATAGTTTCTACTCCTCTTTATTATAGTCAAAATAATAAAGAAAGAGATCAGATTTCGGACAGGAAAGCCTATCTATAGGTACCAGATAGAAAAAAATGGCAGACATCTCCCGTAAGCATACAAAAGCTCTTTGATCCCCTGTGGAAAAGGTCTCAGATGCCGCAAGATGACATGGGAGCATTAGCAGTATATAATTTGTTATGGACCAAAAGTGTATGTCACCATTGGAGTGTCCTCAGAACCTAAGTATGTTTGCCGGAAATCCCTTTTTGCTACTTTTTAAGTCAATTGAACTATGTAATTGTTTTACATAACTAAAAGTCTGTTGATTTCAGATCAAATTCCCATTTGAATATAAGTAATTTATCTATTGGCTGAATTGATTTAGATACTCGTATAATGTTGAAATTCAACTTTAAAATGTTGTGAATAGTGTTTCATGTTGAATACTCGTCCCGTCCGCTGAGATTGATGAGCAAGTAAATACAACAAGGAAAGCGAGTGGAACTCTAGCATCAGTTCACCAAAATTTTGTATTTAATCTGTTATAGAAAGTGTCACCTTGAGAAAGAATTTTCGAAGCAGTACTCGCACTGGGTGATGCTGTGACAATTGACTTCGCATCTACGTGGCTTGTGGCAGTACAGACATGAATCCAAATTTGTGGAAGAGGTGCTTTCGATGGTCCCATCAATACGTTGTAAGTATGACATACTTACATATACCTACTCGTATGTATGTATGTATTTACGAGTATGTAGCCACGGCTCATTTGCGTGTTGTAAGCCGACTTTAAGTAACATCATGTACATCACATCCATCACCAGAATTGGTGGTGTTGCATTGTTTGTGTTTGTATTGACACGACACCAGGGACCTTCTCCGGCTCCCTGCCTCTCTCTGTCACTCTCCCCACCTCTTCCCCATCTCATCCAAAGAACCCCAACGAGGTGAATCTAAACAAGAAGCAGAAGTAGACGATGAAGATGAAAACGAAAACAAACAAACAAACAACAACAACGAGAACAGAGGCAACAATCATTGCGAGAAAAACAAAATGCGTTTTTAGGCGAGAAAGAGCTCTTTTGTTGTCCCATGAAAAATTGTTACCCAAACAATAGCGATAATAATAACGACAGCGACATCGTAAAGACTGAAGACTGAAGACGGGTAACAATAGCCCCATTCAGCCAGCGGCAGCGCGGCAGCAACGGCAACGATTTGAAGAATTTCTTAATGGCGTAAAATAATAAATATTTATTAGTTTTAACTTTATTCATCTCCTCTTTATGAGTTATTTATTGTCCATATTGATGTGTTCTCCAATGTGTACGTGTATGTGTCTGTGTGTGTGTGTGCGGATTTGTTTTGGTACCTTTTGTTGTTGAGCTTTCATAAGTGGTTATGATTAATGTGCGAAAACGTGTTAAATATAACTAATCTTAAATATTGTGCACACATCGGCACATGCATCGATCCGCTCACATATACATACATATGTACACACGTACCTACTAGCCGTATTGAAACACCAACAAAATTCAGTCACTATTGAATAGCGAAAAAGTTGAGTTAGGACTTTAAAGTTTCTGTTGTAAAAGGAAAAAAAGACACAGCATTTTCTTTAGGACGCCCAAGAACGATCTTCCAAACAATTCGATACTCTTACCTTTTCATATTTATTATAAAACAAGTGCTTATTGTTAAAGTTCGTTTTTTTTATTGATACTAATGATACACACAGAAAACAGTTTGGTTGCCTCAACCAAATTTTAGTAGTTCTGTCTGCTATCATGCGATTCCATCAGGACAACCAACATTTTGGTTGTGGTATACGTCTGCTTCCATGTTGACAACAATCATATTTGATTGCGCCAACTACGAAAACGGTAGCTAACATTATCTTTTGTATGTTGCCACAACCAACTGTTTTTAAAAATTGGTTGTTCTGACAATTTGTCTGTCATATACAACCTACAATTAATTAAAAACAGTTTTCATTCATTTTTATTTTATTTTTTGAACAAAACACCAAACAATTTATAACAAAATTCAAAATCCCATGTTACAAATTCATCACTATTATGAGAAGTGGGAAAATTTGACACACATTTTAGTACACGAGAGTACAATGCATAACAATACTTTTATGCAAACATCGCTTAACCCCTTGTGCTTTCAATTTCATGATTGTTGCTTTTATTTTTTATTTAAGTAAAACATTTTGCACAACACATTCTGCATTCCACACATTATTATCCGCACAAAATTATATTTGACTACGCATACAGTTCTTGAACAAAATGTTGAAGATTTATTTATGTCGAATAATTTTATTTTTTTTATCCCCTCACCTTAGAGAGGAGGGTATATATCATTTGCTACGAACCACTTTGGTACCTCCCATAAAAATGGACAATTTTGAACCAAAAGTTAATAGCTTCTAACTTTATTACCAGTGCATACAAAGACCTGAAATTGTGTACAGTGTAATGGTTTAGTAGTACCTACAATGCAGTGAAAAATGGACATTATTGCCACCCTCCTTTTGGTACCTCCCTCACAAATCGACCATTTTGTACCAAAAGTAAACAGCTTTGAATTTTAATACCATTACATACTTTAGTGTTATTAAATGCAATTTAAATTGATAATAATTTAAATAAAACAAAAAATAAATAAATTTTAAATAATAAATTAAAAAATCTCAAATCGATTGATACAACCATCGATTTAGTTGCTATTACATATTTTCATTTGATCGTATCCATGTTAAAATTGTTGTTTTAACCATTTACATATATATAAATACAACCGGCGCACGGTGTTTGCAATAGAATGTTTGTTGCTAGTTCTATTTTTTATTGTTGCTATCGAATTCCATCCAATTATTTTCCTAAATGTTGGTACGATTCCACAAAACGGGAGTGTGAACTACAGCAATTTTAACTGAACTGTACACGCTGAAAAAAATCGCTTCTATAGTATATTGTCCCAAACATATTCTGCTTAAAATATACAAATGTTTATGGTACATTCGAAATATATAATATTTGACACACATACACATTGTATGTTTAGGAGGATATTGTTCTAAACAAAACTATGTATTATCACTTTAGAGAGGAGAGTACACGCTGAAAAAAAATCGCTTCTGTAGTATATTGTTCCAAACATATTCCGCTGGAAACATACATATGTTTAGGGTACACTCCAAATATATAATATTTGACACTCACAAATATAATTTGTTTGTGAGGACGTTGTTCTAAACAAAATTATGTTTTCATTCCAATATTTTTTTATTTGGAAATAATATTTCCAAAACAATGATTAATTTGTATTTAAGTATTTTGGCAATGTATTGATGCCTTAATTTAAAGGAATGTCTTCAGTTTTTTTAGAAATTTAAAGTTTAAAGTTTAATTTTTTAGAAATTTTATATGTTTGAAAAATAAAGTTAAAATTTAAATCGTATAATCTTGGATAACGACAAATTGATGGATTGACAATTGGACTATTTATAAATTAAAAATAAGTTCTGTGAAACAAAAGAAAATGCTGCTTACGATATTTTTACCTATAAAGTATAACACAAAATCTAGGAAAAACAAAATTAAAAATTGCCGAAGTCAACAATGTTTTAAAATTATTTTGAATATAATGTATTTGTATTTTCAAGGAAATTGCGAAATATCGGATAAATAAAATTTAAATTGGAATACAAATTATATCCTAAAATTGACCTCGAGCTTGACTATTACTTAAAACAATTTGGATATCAAAAGGTCGAATAAAAACAAACTTATGAAAAATAATGTATTTGGATAAATTCTTAAACAATATCTTTGTTTGTTTGTAAACACATATTTTATTTGTGACAGTAAGTTCGCAAATATATTTTGTTGTAATATATTAATATATGCGTTCCAAACAAAATTGCTTGATTTTCAAATAAAATATATTTGTTCAAAAATATATAATATTTAAAAATTTTGGTTCCAAGTATATTTTCTTTGAATTCAAACATATCAAAAATGGGATTTTCCTCCGCGTATATATCATCTACGAGCCAAAAGTATAACACATCGAAGAAGTGACCTAAGACCCTAAGTGTGTTCGGCGGATATCCGTTTTGGGTCATTTTAAGTCGAATGAGCAATGTCCGTCCGTCCATCCGTCTGTCTGTCTGTCTGCCTGCTGGCTAGTGCGCACGATAACTCTTGAAAGAAGTAAACAATTGACTTAAAATTTGGTATGTGGTAATATTTTCTTCTATCTCCAGCTAAGTTCGGAGATGGCCATATTGGTTCTCTCCTTCTAGGACCTCCCCCACAAAGGGTTAACTTTTAGTAAAATATTAATAACTTCTATACTACTTATTGAAATTCTACACATAGTATTAGTTTATTAGTCACTATTACCTCGAGATAAATGGGCGAAGTTGCCACGCCCCTTTTGGTACCTCCCACACAAATGAAAGAGACTTGAAATTTTGTACGGTGTAATAATTTTATAGTACCTAGAGTCTATAGAAAAATGGTCGTAATTGGCTAGCCCGTTTTGGTACCTCCCACACAAATTGACTATTTTGAATCAAAAGTTACCAGCTTATAACTTTAATACCAGAGCATATAAATACTTGAAATTTTGTACAGTGTAATGCTTTTATAGTACCAACAGTCCAGAGAAAAATGGGCGTTATTGGCACGCCCCTTTTGGTACCTGCCACATAAATGGATCATTTTGTACAAATGTAAACAGCTTTTAACTTTAATAGCAGTACAAACTTTAAAGTTATTAAATGCGATTTAAATTGATAATAATTTAATTAAAACAAAAAAATAAATAACTTTACTAATATTTTTTGGGTCTCAAGGTGAGGGGATTCATAAGTCGGTTTACCCGAGTGAACTTTCTTACTTGTTTTTTTATTTAGAACTAATATTTCCGAAACAAATATACAATTTATTTTTGGTATACATAGTATTTTGGCATTGTATCAAGTTTCGAAATTGTATATGTTTGTAAAATTTGATTCAAATTTAAATCGTATAATCTTTCTTTACTATAAATTGTATAGATGGATTGGCAATAAGTCATGAATTAGATTTTGAAGCGACAGACCAGAGCCTCTAGTGGGAATCGATCCCACGACCTCTAAACTCATAGGCGAGCCCGCTACCAACTCACCTACTGGGGCGCTCTTTAAATCAAATATATTTGGAAAACTTCTTAAACAATAACTTTGTTTGTGCGTAAACACATATTTTATTTGTGAAAGTCAGTTCGCAAGTATATTTTGTTCTAATATATTAATACATGCGTTCCAAACACGATTTCTTGATTTTCAAATAAAATTTATTTGTTCATAAATATATAATATTTAAAAATATTGTTTCCAAATATACTTTCTTTCAATTCAAACATATCACAAATGGGGATATTTGCCCGTGTAGGTTCTATAAAGTTAAATGACTGAACAAATTTTAAAGTGTTTGAATCTACTGGTATTTGGTATTTATGTTATACACTATTCAATTTATGTAAAATAAAAATAATAGTGTCAGTTTCTTCCAATGCACTCGAGTGAATGGCGATGAAAAATATTATTTTGTATGAAAATGCGTGAATTGATGACCTATTTTTCAAAGTAAATTTGGATAATTAGGTAACATTCTTCAATCGAGAGTCTATACATGGTTGGACGATAAATGACAAACGTGAGCGCAGTATGATTCGTTTGTCAGCTAACCATTTCATAAGTTCTAACTAAGCTAAACAAACACCCTTTAGTAGGGATTCAATATTTCACTAAATTATAATGCTTTATCCTGAGATGGAAGAAAATATTACCACATACAAAATTTTAAGTCAATATCTCACACCTTTCAAGGGTCATCGTGCGATCCAGCCAGACAGGGGTACGGGCTTAGCTCAAATTGCTTAAAATGTTCTAAAACGTAGGTCACTCATATCATATACTCGTATGTACATATCCTAATCCACTAAAGTTGGTGTAATATGCGTTTGAATACAATAAAATCGATGTATAAAATTCAGGCGGTCGATGCAATACGATTACTTGACGTTAATTGTTCGTGTTGAGATAACAGAAGTGAGGTTATAATTCTTATTCGTTTGGAAGAAGCTATGCCTCTTAGAGCTGGATTTTTGACCGAATATTCACAGCTAAACCTCTCTGAATGATCGGAGTAGCATCCGTGAAATGGCTATACGCGGAGCTGTGCTGTCAATTATGTACTTGTATTTGCTTCACCGTTTTTTAAAAAAAACTGTGCATTCTATAATACATAATAGAAGCAAAGATGGTCTAGAGCCAGGATTATATCCTAGTGACTAGTGACAAATCAATAACGATTAAAAGACCGAAATAAAAACAACCGAAAATACGATGTATAAAATGTTATACGATAACAAAAACAAGTCGTCAAATGTCAGTCGAGCAAACCGACAAAAGTGTATCCTCGCTTTGGGAGAAATATAATATGAAATTTCGTACTTTGTGTAGCCAAAACGGTGGACAAATGCTGCTTATTCTTGGCCAGACTATAGCCATTGAAAAATTATTATAATGTACGGATGAGGAGTCTATTTAGATGATTGCTACGAAAGCTTTTCGTATTAAATTGCCAATTTGTCTGGGGAGTACCAGGAGGAACTTGACAAAACCGTCCATTTAGTGTTGAACAGTAGCAGTTACTGGTACTTCAAATTATTAGTTATGAGTTAGATTTGATTATATGATTACTCTGACTGTAATTTTTCTCTGCGTGTATGTATGTGCATATGTAATATGTACATAATGAAATAAATACGGTACACCCAGGAAAATAATTGGTTGGAATTCGGTTGTAACAATGAAAAATAGTACTAGCAACAAAAAGGATATTGTCTACACCGTCTGTCGGTTGTATTTATATATAATTAGTTGAAACAGCAATAATAACATGGATACGATCAAATGAAAATGCTTGCAACTTAATCGATGGTTGTATCAATCGAATTAAGATTGTTTTCTTTTCTTTGACACTCGGTTAGTTGTGGTAACCAATTTAAAATTTTCGTTATAGTACCATATGATCGATTTTTGGTGGTGACAACCAATGTTTTATTCTTGACAACAGAAATTGTATCAATAGACCAAAGATTATTATTACAACGAATAATTGGTTACTACAACAGAAAAAATATTTATAAATAATCGTTTATTGGTTATCCCAATCGTTTCCCAAATTTAGAATAATTAAATGTATTTTGGGAAATACAACCGAAAGATTGGTTGCTGTACTTTTGCTGATACATGACAAACAAAAAATAAAATTACTCGACAGAAAAAGATCTTCAACATTTTGTTTAAGAATGGTATAGGTAATCAAAAATAATCTCGTGTGGATAAGAATGTGTGGAATGCAGAATATGTTGTGCAAAATGTTTAACATAAATAAAAAATAAAAGCAACAATCATGAAATTGAAAGCACAGGGTTAAGCGATATTTGCATAAAAGTTTTGTTTTTTTTTCTCATATACTAAAATGTTTGTCCAATATTTCCACATCTCATAATAGTGATGAATTTGTAATATGGGATTTTTATTTTTGTTATGAATTGTTTTGATTTTTGTTCAATAAATAAAAAAAAAATATTGAAAAATGTTTTTAATTAATTGTCGGTAGTATATGACTGACAAATTGTCAGAACAACCAATTTTTTAAAACAGTTGGTTGTGGCACCTACAACAGATAATTTAAGCCACCATTTTCGTAGTTGGCGCAGCAAAATATGATTGTTGTCAACATGGAAGCAGAAGTATACCACAACCAAAATATTGGTTGTCCTGATGGAGTCGCATGATAGTTGAGGCAACCAAACTGTGGTCTGTGTGTATGTTTATGCCAACGTATACTCGTACATGTTCAAATAAATTTTCTCTATTGTGAACTCTTAACTGGACGATTACATTGTGCGTACTGACATACGTATGTATGTTTGTATGTAATAACACATACATACATACATAAATACGAGTAAGTGTGTTTGTTTATAAGTATATGAGTAGATATTCGATCAATTGTTGTACCTATTGGTTGGCTTTGTGATTGATAGAAAATCGAATTTCACAGAACAATGGGAACCAGTTAATAAGATTTCATTGTCCGTCATCGCTGTGGAGAAAGAGACCTTTTGACAATTTCACTGCAAAGCCTAATGTGCCACCACAACGCACAACGCACAAGGCACAGCATAGCCCATAGCGTATAGCGTATAGCGCATAGCTCACAACGGTCAAAACCATAAGACAATGCCAAAAATCTGCTGACGAATGGCGACAATCTATTGCGGCCGTTAAGAGGTAGTATTCGGTATTTGCTCTGTGTTTTTGTCCCCCCCAGTCACCAGTGTTCAGGCATCAGTCTCCAGTAAATTTCGAAAAGACACTTCATCGGCTGCTGTGCCTTTGCTTTGCTTCGCTTCGCTTTTCTTTTTTATTTTTGTTTTGTTGTTGGTGCTTAGTGGCTTGACAGTCCCCTATTGTGCGCGTCTAGCGGAAATCACAATGATCACTATAAATATTTGAAAATAAAACACACATATCGACAGACAATACAATAATAATATATTACAATAACAACAACAACAACAAACGTAGTAACACAATAAACTAGAAAAAAGACAAGAGCGCGTATTTTCTCAGTTAACTGTCATTGTGGCCAATTTTGTATTTTACGTAATTCCGTAATTATTGCAATTATTTCCATTGATTTGTATTTGATTGATGTCTCCATTATTCGAAGAATATCGAATAGTTTGGATTTCGGACAAGTGGGCAAATACGAATAGAATGGAATGGAGTGGAGCGATGTGGAGAGCCTTTTACACCATTTACGACGAGTGAGGCTGATGAGGTTGTTGTCGACTGAACCACCAAAGCCCTAAGAGGCCGATTATGGTCAGCATCTCTTCCCGCTGCTCACTGCCATGCTGCCAATGCCACAACTGTCGCACAGTGGGAGGAATTCCAAAAAAAAAAGGAATATAATTCTGCCGTTTCTTAACCAGACAACCGATTGGCATGTTTGTAGAAGAGGTATTAGGGACGGTTTGTATTTGTGCTAGTATTTTGTAAATATCGAAGCAGAATATGCACCGATTTTATCCACTTAAACACTTCTGGATTGGCAATAAAATTTCCAATATGATAAAAAATTGGTTCGATATCCCCAATAGGACAAAAGTTATGGCCACGTGAATTTATATTTTCAAAAAATCCGATTTTTTTGTCATTGTTTTAGGAAAAAAGTTTATGTCGTATTTTTGAGTTTAGAAGAAGTTAGTTAAAAAATGTATAACATATTTACTATTGTATTGTTACCAAGCTTCTCCAATTTACACCATTTTTTCACACAATTTTAAAAAGTAAACCAAATTTTCTTCTATCAAAATGTTATATCTTTAAATGGGCATAACTTTTGTCTCAGCGGATATGGAATATGTTTGCATCAAATAGCAAATTATGTTGTCTGTCTAGAAAAGATAATGAGAAAGGAATCGGTATAAAACCGGTTCTAATGTATATATATGTATACCGATTCGTAGGAAGGGATCGGGAAAAATAAACAACAATTTTTCAAAGGAAACTTTATGACCAAAATATATTTGCAAACGTGATTCCCACAATTCCAAAAAAAATTAGAAAAATCCCCAAAAAAGGAATTTTTGGGTTTTTCCCCACAATCTGCTAAAAGCCGGGCTCAAAATTCCTTTTTAGCTTATCGTATAACACTTTACTACATATAAAAATGGTAAAGGTTTTCATATCCTAGCTTTGCGATTGTCGAAAATGTGGCCAAGTTATGAAATGTTCGTAAATAACGGTGTAATTAGGGGAAGCGTGGCAACACTATTAATACATTTTTTTGGCAAGTTAATTCGAAAATATTCTCCAGGAAGCGTCCTGTAAGACGAATATAAATATGTTATACTTTCTTTTTATAAATTCCTCTGTATCTTCGAAATACTACATACATTTCATTTTCGCAATAAAATACAAAAATTGCCTATATTTTGAAAATATAAATTGATATGGCCATATCATTTGTATAAGTGAGAACTTTTGACTGAATTTCATTCATCATATAGCTAATTTTGTTGTCAATTTAGAGAAGTTGATGTGAGATAAATCGGTTTATATTCTGTACTGATATTGAGCAAATGCTAGGGTCAGGAAAAAAGTGGTAAAATCACTTGTCAAATGCAGACGGAATTAACGAAACGACATAAAATTTTTAAAAATGGTCGTATTTCAATGAAATATTTTGTAGTTTGTAGCTTCTGACATTACAAATCGAATGTAATTCGCGAATCGTTATATTTCCATAGACAATTCTAGAATTCCCAAAATAATTTTGAAAATTCCCAAAAATGGGATTTTTTGTTTTCCCCTATATCTACTATCTATACTTAAAGCCGGATTTCAGTTTTCCTTAGCAGTTTAACTTACAACACCTTACCACATATAATGATGTCAAAACTTTTAACATTTTAGCTTTGCGATTGGAGATGCTTGGTAACAATACCAGTAAATATTTTTGACCCGTTCTCTCTTTGACAACAAAAAATTGGATTTTTTGAAAATATAAATTCAAGTGACCGTAACTCTTATTCCTATTGGGAATATCGAACCATTTTTTCGTTATATAGCAAATGCTATTGTCAATCCAGGCGTGTTTAAGTGGATATAAGCGGTGCATATTCGGTTTCGATATTACTTATACAAAATACTAGCACAGGGTCGGGGAAAAAATTCAATTTTCAAATGCAAGATATATACAAGATAACTGATCGGACGAAAAAGACGAAAGTTACACGCGCTTAAACATTTTGTTTACCAGAGGTGGCCAACATTGAGGCCCTGCAGCTCCGCCCCGGTATATAAGAGGGGGCCCAAACTCGAAGCTTAACTACTGTAATACATCTTCTACAAACATGCCAAGTTTGGTCGCAATAGGTTGTCTGGTTAAGAAACGGCAGAATTATTTCTCTTTTTTTTTTGTAATTCCTCCCACTGTGTGTCGCCGAAGACTCTCTGGGTCTTTATCGTATGGAGCTTAGCGCTGTTTGAGATTGACTCGTTTATTCCGTTATTGTTCGATTACTGTGACGATGATGTGTTGTTGTCTCCCATTATGTCTCGTTTGTATTGAACTATCAAACGCTGAATATGATTGATCGTCATGGAAACATTAAATGTCGCACCCATGGTGCTACTAAACCGCCAGCACTCGTTATTATAACGAATGACCCAATTTTGGACACTCTTCAAAATCACTTCATACGTATTTTGGGAATGACTTGACTATTCCCTATTCCAAACCGGGTCTCATTTTGAAAGCACGATTAAGCCCCGATACAAATTTAGTTATTTATACACACACATAAGTAAAATCTCGTAGCACATATGTACGAGTATGTAGTTATTTTTTAATTCTTCTTGCTCACTTAATGTTTATTTATGAATATGTTGGCATATCCTTATTATATGTTTGTACATGGCACGTATCTAAATTAAAACAATTGACAATTTTACTGTTCTTTTCATTCGCATTCGCATTCTCTTTCACATAAAATAAACATTATGTAAAGTTAACCCTGCTGTTAGATTAGGCCCATTTGGTCCAATTTTTGCATCGTTTCCTTCATAATTTTTGAACGGTAATATATATTGCCTTATAATTTCTGCTCTCGTGTTTTTTACAAGACAGTGATATTCTTAAAAATACAATTGTCTGACATAAAGTGGGTTTGAGGAAAATAAAAGTTACATATATTGCATTAGGCATTTTTTTGGTCCAAGGGATATCGTTGTTTTATTGAAATCAAAATAATAAGTCTTTTTTGCTCAAAAATAATTTGTAAATAAGCTGCTTTCTTTTCAAGAAGTAGTGAATAAAAATAGATATATATAACAACCGGAACTGTTGCTATTAATGTAGAATTAAAAATGTCCACTCGCACAAGCGCACACCGCTTTCTCTACCACAGCTCAAACAACAAAAATTTGGAACAAAAAATTCCACACAAACTTCATTGTAACGCTCACTATTATTCTCAATTTTACAACCAAAAAGAGTCTAAATTGTCCTTAAATTTAAAGAAATTTGTTCTTTAAACAAAGACAGATTAAATCTATGATTTAAGGGCAAACTTGATTTTAATTTTACGTAAATTGAACAGGCCAGTTCTCGATAAATTTGGTTAACGAAATTGATTTTCAAGGTAAATGAAATGGGCATCTTCCAAAAATTAGTAATGACGAAAATTAAAAGATATTTCGATGAACATTAGACCATTTATTATTTTTTCGGTACTGATTTCCGGGCCGAAAAAGTTTACATTTGACCTACAAACCTCCAATAAAAAATTTGGTGCCGATTGGATAACGCTAAGGTCTGCCCTAAGTTGTTTGAAAACACAAAACTCACTTTACATGAACAAAATTTGGGTTTTTATCAAATGTCACATGTTCAAGTAATTAAAAAATATTTTATTAGCATGAACAGTTTTTAAATGATCTTTGAATAAAATTTTCTTTCTTACAAGTCGTAAACAATCAAAATCGACCGAGAAACGAAAAATTTCCAGCAGTTTTCATTTGAATTTTACGTCATGACAGGGCATGCATGCACACCGACATGGCCTCTATGCAATCACAATAAAAAATAGATCATGCTTGTACATGCATGAAAAAACAACGGGTTTGCATGATAGTTAATTTTTCGCATCAGTCTGACATTTTTCTACTGGTCAAATAAGAAAACATAAGCAGAACTTTGCAGCGCGCTATACGGCCATGCAACAGGGTCGTTTACAGAACGCGCTCTGCCTCCAGCTTAAGTGAATTGAGAAAGGGACAGCATCGCACAAAATTTAATTTTAGTCATATTCTTATTTGTCTCCAGACCGACCACATCCAAAATGGTTACTAGATCCAGTGATAAATTTCGCACCGTAGAATCAGTTGGGCATGTATCACATACAATATCTGGAGCCAAACTGCCGTCAAACAGACACATATTTCATGATGTGATAACTGTAATGTATAATGCTGCGACGCCTCTGACCACTGTTGGTGAGCTTGTGATTAATCGATCTACACATCAAAATTTTTGGGCGCCCCCAAAATCCCGGCTGGTACTGGAGAAAAGATGGCCAAAGTCGTTCATGATACACTCATCAAATACAGGTCAAAACACTGGATCGTGCATTTTGTTGCAGAACAAATTAGATCGAAAATTAATCAAGTTCCCATGTTCTCATCACATGATGGAGATAGTATTGAAACATGTGTTTGAGGTTTAACTTCGGTGACTTGTGGTCCTGAAGTGCCTATTTTTTATCGTTTTGCTGCCGTTTGCGCAAGTCTCGACCACAAATCGTTTAAAACCGGACTCGAAGATCCAACTGTACGCTCAAAAATAAGTAATGCTGACTGCGAAGTCATTAAGAAATTCTGCATTAAACAGCTAAAAGAAACACAAATCCGAGCTGATTACAAGGAACTATTACAATTAAGAATAATGTTTCTTGGTGGTGTCGGCGATAACTTCCGAACACCTGGTCCAACATCCCACGCAAGGTTCATGGGAAAAGGCATTTATGCCTTAAAAATATACCTATTTCTAGAGCAGTTTGCATTGACAAAACGAGAGTCCAGAGGGCGTGGTTTACATGCAAAATGCCATACGAGCACCAAATCAAGATAGTCGTGAATCTGGAAAACGATCGAAAATTCTCCGACCCGAAACTATTGCTGTGTAATAATATGAGCGATTTCGTCTCATACAATACCAAACATTTTTTCGGTGCTTTTGGATTGAGTACTGAATTTTTAAAGCATGACCCATCCATTTGGGAAGATTATCAAGATACTCTCGATGTTTGTCGTAATCTGTTTGTTGTTAACGACACTGCTGAACGCGGTGTACAATTTGTGAATGATTACAACAGAATACTTACGAAAGACGAAGAACAAAATCAATTTATATTACAGTGCATTGAAGAATATCGTAGAAAATGTCCCTCACATAACAAGTCAGATCTAATATAATATTGAATTAATTGTATTTTTTGTTTTTTCACCGATCTTAATATTTAAAAACTATTTATTAATTAATAATACAAAGAAATGTAAGTTTACTTATTTAAACATACGATTTTTGAATAAAAAAATATTTCCCCTATAAAGTGTGTTCTAAATTTCGAATGAACTTTGGGCAGACCCTAGGGTTATTCGATCGGCACAAAAAATTTTAATGGAGTCTTGTAGGCCAAATGGAAACTTTTTCGGTCCGGAAATCAAAGATCGCAGCAACTTTCACTTTTTGCATCATGTGCTATAAACGGTCTAATGAACATGTAACATTTCTAAGCTACAAAATGTCGAAGGCCCTCATTTACACAAACAGTAATTAAAGGAGTACTTCTAAAAAAAATCCAAATAAAAAAAACAGTAATGAAAGTTCGGGGGAGCGGACTATATGGTACCCTACTTCCTGTATAGTGCAAAATAAACACACATATAGTTATTCTGAATCTAAAACGGTAACATTTAAGCTTGCAACGTTCGAAACTATTATGTATCATAAAATTCGAATGGAAAAATTGTCTTTTGTAAACCTTAGATCAAATTTAACTGAGTTCATTCTAGAATCAAGAAACTTATAGCAAATTGCATGATGATCGGATGTTAAATGATGCTTCTATAGCACTTTGATACCAAATTGGAATATACAGCATATACAGCGATATATGCAAATATCGGCGAATTATATCGCATATATCTAGGATGTCCCAGTCAAGACCTTTAAGAAGAGCTCTAATGTGTATAAATCCACAAACGCGTTTTTAAAATATAGCAAATGCAATATTCGCATCTCAGGAATTTTATAATCAATATTGTTTTAAAAAAAGAAAATATTTTTAGCGTTTGTTTAGAATTTATAGGGCTACAAAACTATATCCTTCACAAAATTTTAAGTTGGTGTCATTGATGTGTAATATGCAAATTATATTTGCGAAAATGAATCCCTGCTATATTAAGAACATCTAACGACCTATAAAATGAACCTTCATTTGTAAAATCCGTCCACGCGTTCCGAAAATACATAACTCGAAACGTACGCCTTTTGAGAACATTTCTGAGATTTCAGATGCTAATAACATTTGGAAAAAACATTTTTGTATTCTTTTCGCCAACTATAAAATGATTTATTTTGAGCAGAGAATCGATATGCAAATCTATTTTGAAATCGGGAATCGTGACCCCAAGAAGGTGTTCGGTTTGATATGGAATGAACGATAGGCAAAGTGCCCCTTGAACAGGACAATATCAAAGGTTTAACAATATTAGTCGCATCAATTAAAATATTTATGAAATCAGTGTTCGGTTTTCATTCACTAAGTTTTTATTTTCATCAACGAAAATTTAATTCATCTACATACGAGTACAAATATGTATATGGAGGATTTCATTTAAAGTGAGTCAATTTAGAAAACTGAGGTCTTCTAATCGGGATGAAACTTGCGCTAAGTTCAGTCCTATTGGATAGTAGTTATTTCACAACATTTTGACGAGATTACCTATTGTCTTTAGAAAATGTTGCCCAAAGTGTTTTTTATAGCTTTTTTCTTCACGTTACACACGCTTAAAGATGTTGTTCACCCGAGGTGGCCCACTTTGAGGCCCTGTTGCGCCGACCCTGTATACCATAGGGGGCCCAAATTTAAAACATAACTTCGCCAATACCTCTTCTACAATCGTGCCAAGTCGCAATCGGTTGTCTAGTGAAGAAACGGACGAATTATTTTCATTCTTCCTGAATTCCTCACACTGTGCTCTGTTTCGTTGGAAACTGTTCCAACAGAAACGGCAACATATCGTCGCATCAAAGTCCTCTTCGCTCGTATGGTGCAAGTGTGAGCTGAGCTGAGTTGAGTCGCGCCGTGTTGTGTTGTGTTGTGTATGGTGTGTGGCGTGGCGAGTACTTGTGCGAATTGATTAAGTGTGCCATTTTTTGGGGTTAATATCAAGGTAATGATTTAGCACCTTGTTACATGTTGAGCTCATGTGCATACGCGGACGCGGACAGGGACAGGGACAGTGTATAACAGTATGCCGACGAAGCCAAGCAAAAAACCAAGACCGCCGGCAGAGAGATTTATTTTCGGGCACTTGGCCACCAAATGTACGCGCAGGAATATGCATGGCGGATCCTTCCTTACTCCGATGAATGCCGGGGGTTTCTGTGGAGCAGCCTTCGAAATCAGCACATGGAAAGCACATAGGTACACGCGCTTAATTAGAATCAGATTGGACACGTCTGTGGGATTCATATTCGATCAGAGCCTAGCGCTTAATTGAATTAGTGGACGCGTTTTGATTGTTGTGATAGGCATTGTATTCCGCTGACAACTACTGACAGTCGAAAATGAGCATTGATTGCAGAAGACAAATACTCGTACACCCGCACCCGCGTGAGTGTCGTTGCTTATGTATGCACCAATGTGCAGATTACGGTGGATCCGACTTTTACTTACGGACATACTCGATCCCTCTCTCCAAAGGTGGTTTCCTCCATACACATCGATCGCTCCACCAACCAATCCAGCATTGCCCCAGCGTCATCAACCCGGTCGGTCATACGCATTGATTGGATCAACCATTATTCATGCTGTGCCATAGGACGGCATTGTGCTCGGAGTGGAGGGGGATATCTTCAGCATCTCATTAGGCTTCATTCTACCTAGTTGGGCTGGCTAGAGTCGATTGTGATCAGCGTTCTGTTGTGTCATTGGAAGTCTTCCCAGTGTCCGAATGATCTTTTGTTTGCCGAAGTGTTTGTCTTGATTTGATTTCTCTTTTGTTGGCGGCCGTCTGATGTGGAAGTGCATTGTTGAGCAGCCAAATGGAGTACTACTAAAAGCCCCCTCTCGATCTGATTGCATGTAAATAATTGGTAATCTATTGAATTAGGAGATCAATATTATTCGAGTGGATACAATGGCTTACCCGACCAGACCCGCTGGAACCACAATGTCTGGCATGTCTTATTGACATTTATGAATCGATCTGATATACATATGCGCATACTTGACCACAGTCAGGCACATATACATAGATACCCATGAGTGTGTAGTATGCGTACACCTTACACAGCACATGTGCATGCGCATGCGTATGAATGGATACACTCTGAGACACCACGCTCCCAAACAATAAGCAGATATTAAGCATTTTGATATGTCAGTCAATTGTTAAAGATGCCTGTCACGGCACACTTCTTTTCTCCTTCGCCCTGCCGCTGCCTTTGTGGAACATTTCAATTCGTACTTTTTTCAATACAAACATACATGACATTTGAACTGGAATTCGGAATTGGAATTGGAATTTTCAATGAACATGCATACGAGTGTATACGATTACATACATACATATTTATCACCGGCCAACCATGGGCCACTCTGTGCTGTCCGAAGTCGACATTGGAATGGACACAACAATTGTGGCAAGTGTCACTTAGGCCTATTTCTTTGGAATTGCACAAATGGGTGTTTGAAGCGATAAGGGCTTTGGTCTTTGTGATGTGATGTGATACGCAGCTGAGAGCGAACAACACACCTACATTCATACCTGCCAACTGACTTAGACGCGTTCTCTGATGTACTCGAATGTTTGGACACACCTGATACATGTGTATACACGAAGAAAGTTATCCAAGCATCGTGGTTTTCAACGAGAAGTACAATGTCTCTGGAAATGGTTGACTTAGGTTTCGTTTCCAATTTTTTTTTGAAAATTTGTATTCCCTCACTTTAGTGATACGAGGGTTTATATCATTTGCTACGGGCCAAAAGTGTAACACATCGAAGGAGTGATCTAATACCCTAAGTATGTTCGGCAGATATTTGTTGTGGGTCATTTTAAGTCGAATGAGCAATGTCTGTCCGTCCGTCCGTCGGTCTGCCTGTCTGTCTGCTGGCTGGCGCGCAAGAGAACTCTCGAAAGGAGTAACCGATTGACTTCAAATTTGGTATACTCGTACGGTAATATTTGTATCTATCTCCGGCTAAGTTCGAAGATGGGCCATATTGGTCCACTTCTTCTGGTACCTCCCACACAAAGGGTTAATAATATTAGTGAAATATTGATTCTTTAATAACGTCTATACTACTTATTAGAATCTTCTAAAATTCCACACATTGTATTATTTTATTAGTCGCTATCACATTGAGAAAAATGGGCTAATTGGTCCACTTCTTCTGGTACCCTCCACACAAAGGGTTAATAACATTAGTGAAATATTGATTCTTGATTAACTTCTATACTACTTATTAGAATCTTCTAAAATTCCACACATTGTATTATTTTATTAGTCGCTATCACCTTGAGAATAATGGGCTAAGTTGCCTCGCCCCTCCCACACAAATGGACCATTTTGCATCAAAATTGAACTGCTTATAACTTAAATACAAGTGCATAAAAATACTTGAAATTTTTTACAGTGTAATGTTTTGTAGCGCCTATCGTACCGTTTTACACCAAAAGTTAGCAGCTTATAACTTTAATACCAGTACATACCAATACTTGAAATTGTGTACAGTGTAATGCTGTTATAGGGCCCACAGTCCTGTGAAAAGTGGGCGTTATCACCACGCCCCTTTTTTTACCTCCCACACAAAATGACCAAATCATACCAAAATTGAATAGCTCGTAACGTTAATATACCAGTGCACATAAACGCTTATAGTTCGGCAGAGTGCAAGGTATTTAAAGAATCTACTTTTTACCGAAAACTATGTGTACTTGTTAAATCCCTTCTGGTACCTCCCATACAAATTGACAGATTAATTAGTTGAATGTAACATATTACTTTACTCACAAAGTGAGGGTATACGTTAGTCGGTTTAACGGACTGAAACTTTCTTGTTGACAATATATTGCTTACTCGCACAGAATCTGGATCTTAGGAATACATGCATATGACAAGATATATAGGCATATTCGTACAGCTTAATTTAAATTTTCTAAGTCGCACTTCTTCCAAAATTTATATACATATGTGAATGTATTTATAAGTAATCAATTGCATGTTTAGATACATACTCGTATTATATCTTTCTCAGAATATATTTGGGACAATATATAGGGTGGTGCATTTCGAGGTTCCCTACTTTTTTAAAGAAAAACACACAGAAAATTCAAATTGAATGGGAAATTTTTATAATCATTTGAAGAACATTCTTTGGCATTTATTTTTTGAAGATTATGTCCATCAAATGTTGGCGGCGGCTACGTCTCAGATGGTCCATCCGTTGAGTCCAATTTTCGATGACTCGTTCGAGCATTTCGACTGGTAACTGGCGAATGACACGCGTAAACGTTGTTCAGGCGTAAGTCTTTCCATGATGAAATGCCAAACAATACTTAACAAAAATAACATGACAGCATGACAGGACTCACACGTGATCTGTCAAAAAAGGCTATTGAAAAAAGTATCTCTACTTGGATCACCCGTTATAACATTATACTAATTAATCTGTCAATTTGTTGTCAAAACGTTGTAATCGTTGTAACCGTCGTTCAGGCGTAAGTCTTTCCACGGTGAATTGACAAACAATACTTAACAAAAATAACATGACAGCATGATACGACTCACACGTGATCTGTCAAAAAAAGGCTATTGAAAAAAGTATCTCTACTTGGATCACCCTATATTACAGAAACAATTGTTCAAACTGTACAATCCGTCCGGGGAATGATAAGTCGAAATCGACTTTAGTCTAGCTTATGTTTATTTTAATCAACTATGAAAAAGGCTTTCAGCGTTCACTACCATTCAAAGTGCAATATACTAAACTACAATCTGGCTTTCCCGCAAAATATGCTCCATCTCTCATAACCATACCAATGACCCTGATCATGATACATGAAGAACATTGAATTTCATTAAGACACAATTGCTCTAGTAAATGGTTTTTATTCAAAATAATGCTAGAGTATTGCATATTTTCTCTTGATTAACTCAGAATTATTCTATCAGTGTTTAGAGTAAGTCAGATTGTGCTAGTTTTAATATGTATTTGAATCGAATATTTATTTCCACAAATAAAACAATTTTAAATGAATTTCGAAATTCTAAGTTATCAATCCCTTTAAACTACAAATCCTTACTTCATCTTAGACTTACTGCATTACACTTATCCCTAACAATTCGAAGATTTCTCACAAGGTAAAGAGATACTGAAGTAAGACATGCGCATGCGCGCATTATCATGTAAGTTATTAAATTGCAATTTCATGCAAATTTGTTAATGTTTACGAACCGGTAGACGAACTCAACCCACTCATACATTCAGTGAGTAACAGCGAACTTGATGAACGTAACACTATTCACAACTCCTCCGATGTCTTCCTCCTACGCCTAATACAAGGTAGCATCTGCTGGATGACTTTGGCTGGGAGCAAATCTGTTTCCACTGGGAACCTCTCGTCATGACTATTCCACTACGTACACTTAACGAATTATATTTATAATAAATTTTGCAAGTTTATACATAGTAGCATCACCACATAAAAATGTACGAGTATTTGCATATTTGTGCTATTTTTTATTACTTTTTGCATAATTGTGGAAAATTTGTAAATTTTAAAGCTTTTGGATTATCAAATCGCTGAAAATTCTGTCAATATCAATAAGGATGGCAAGAATTTTGAATTTCGATTCCGAAGTATTCTAACCGTATAGTATAGTAGAACCGTTCAATGTTATAAATACTCGTATATTTATTTAAAAATAATAAGACTTACGCCCAATATCACAATCGACAGTAAAATAATTTGAACAAAAATGATGAACGAAGATGAACATTCTACCTGAACAGCTAGGACTAATTTAGAACGCATAGTTGAGAATAATTTTCTTTATTTAGTCAAAACATCCCTAGCCGACCAAATGAATTAAACATTCCCATGATCTGCCTCATTAGGAGCTACATATAATATGATATTTGGTGTACATACATTAATAATTCTAACATAAGGCTAAACATATTTGGGAGTTCAATGGCTGTGTTCGCGGTGGAGATAACTTTTCCCCTGATGTGACCCATCCAAAAACAGATTTATGACTCAATCGACATAGAGTACATTTTATGTTATTGGCATTGGATATCTGTCCATGACCCATATTATAGATTTCAACTTAGTCGGTTGATGGCCTTAGGCCATAGGTCCACCTGGTGTATACCCATATGGCTTACCATATGGGCAAATCCGAAAAACTTTATACCAAAAATGAAAACAAAACATGCCAGGTGTGCAATGAAATCATTATTTTGCGGTCCATTCTAATGATTTCACCATTAAAATTACACTTTCAGCGGGTTCTATAAAATTTAACTTATAATATTATGTAAATATTTCCGCAGAATATTGTCGTTTTAACGTGGAGAAAATGTTGTGTAACGTCCGCAACGTGGATGAACCACGAAATGTTTTTATTCTAATAAAAACTATATTCCTTACATTTTCTGAAAATATGCAAAACCTACTTCTATGTGTTGCAACGTCCGCAACGGAACTTTCGCCGCGAATATCGCATTCATCTAAAGTATTTAGGTAAATATTTAAATGTCATTTCAAAGAACTCGGAAATAATTGTTATTACTGAAGGTTATATGAAAATATTGCATATGCCATTTTTGTATTAAGGCATATATTCATTGGTTCATTTCAGTCCACTTTTCCGACATTAACACCACTTAAAATAATATCGGGTTAATGCACTCTTATGCTTATCATGTGTATCAATATAATATATCACATGTGTATCAATATTTGCGAAAAATGTAAGCTTTCAGTCAAAATTTAACCGGAGAAATTTCTTCATTTAAAATTTAACTTGACATTGAGAAAAGAACATTTTGCTAAATGACTATTAAAGTGTCTTTGGGTCTGATGAGGATAATTCCAATATGTTCAATATACATTTTTATAGTGATTTCTCTCTGAAACTCGGAATTTATACATTTTTTAATGAAATATAAATTAATAACAAACCAATACATTCAAACAGGACGTGCAGGACAACGTATGCTGCCGGTCAGCCGGTCAAAAGGAATACATATATCCGGCCAATAGAACCAATACCAAACCGATGATTACACCTAAATACAAGTCATAACTTCATGCATACATATTGATTATTTAATACCTTCTATATTACTTACTCGAATCATCTGAAATTTCACACATATTATTAGTTTATTAGTCGCTAACACGTCAAGAAAAATGGGCGAAGTGGCCACTCCCTTTTTGGTACCTCCCACACATATGGACCATTTTGTTCCAAAAGTTAAGTGCTTATAGCTGTAGTATAACTTTATACAAATACTTGAAATTTCGTACAGTGTACAGCTTTTAAAGTACCTAGAGTCCACTGAAAAGTGGACGTAATTGGCACGCCCCTTTTGGCACCTCCCACACAAATGTACAATTTTGCACCAACAGTTAACAGCTTATAACATCAAGTTTGTGTAGTGTTTTTATAGAAGTACCTAAAAACGCCCATTTTCCTGCGAAAAATGGGCGTTATAGCCATGCCCCTTTTGGTGCCTCCCACTCAAAATTACCATTTTGTACCATTACCATATATATATACAACATTTTTTTGGCACAGTGTATAGTTTTTAAAATTCCTTCAGTCCTGTTAAAAATGGGAGTTATGACCACACCCATTTTAGTACTTCCTATACAAAAAGAGCCAATACATACCAAAATTAAATAGCTCATAATATTAGTGCATATACCAGAGCATATTTACATTGCTCACAAAGTGAGGATATGTGTACCTTAGTCGGTTTACCCGACTGAAATTTCATACTTGTTTTTGTTTAATTTTTTTAGTCTGAATAAACCATTAACTGGGGGAGGGTAGCAAAAATATTTCCATTGCGTAATATTGAACATAAATAGAATTCAAAACTTGTGTTAATTTGAAAGAAAAGTATTAACTTAATAACGAACGAAAAAAAAGCAATATACCCAACATTTTCTACACTGAAAAAAATATAAATGTGAAAACAAATTCTTCACATACTGTCTGTACGACTGTTTCCGATGGTGGGACAATGTTCACCTTTGACATCACTGCAAATACATACATAGGAAATAATTTCACTATATTTCGTGTTAGATTTCTCAGTGTGTGTGTATGTATGTAGTTAAGTTTGTTTTTGCACTCGGGCGTTTGCATGATATTATAAAAGAGATAGATCGATCTTTAATATTCTTGCAAACGCACTCCAAGAAAGTTAATTAAAATGAGATTACGAATAATATGAAAAACTCCGGAGCGACAATCAAAACAGCAGACATACAAAGAGCTTAGGGGAGGAGAGGGGAGGGGAGGGGAGAGGAGCGATCCTTCAACATCACTCAGAATGATGGATGAGGCGTACAGCATAAGTACATACATTTCGACTCAATTGTGCAAAATCTGTCTCTGAACCAAGCCACAAACTGACAGATGCAAATTCAGCTCGAATGTAAACAAAAAAGTGTCAATGCGAACTCACCCCACACTCTAATCCAGACTCTAATCGAAATGAGAAATAATGGCAAAGGCGTTGCGTCCTGCCATTTACCCAAAGCAAATTGGAGAATGCGATTTCCATGCACTGAATAGAACTTCGGTGCAATGGCCTTGGATATGCAATTAGGAAAAGAGTTAACACATGGATCAGAGGTGAGAGAATAGGTACATATTGGAAATTCTCGTACAGCTACACTACGTAAGCATTCATACCATACATACATACATATGTACATGTACGCCGAATTGAGGGAGTAACGGTTGTGTACTATCGCAGTATTTCGCGATATAATCAATTCCAATCAAGAGAACATTGTTTCCACTTTGTGGACGATTAACAAATATACCCACATTGATTGGGAGAACTTCCCCTGAACCATGGGATCATCTTAAAGAAAAAGGGCAAGGGCAAGAAACAAAACGCAGATGTCAGATGTCACCAAGAATGGGAAATGGCACAAACCTTTGCAATTACATGCTCGCAAATTTCTTCAATTCGATTCAATTCAATTCAATTAAAATTGAACCCTTCGACAAGAGCCGTAGACGCCGCATCCAAATCACTTTGATTCGATCGCAAAAATGAAATGGCTTGGAAAACCTCTGTGACACATCAAAGGAGTACACATCGTGAGCAGAGCAACCCTTTTTTGTCGCGTTGTTTAATTAAATTTAGTGCTTTGCGAAAATAACGGAAATGTCAAAAATCAAATCAAAGATCGCAATACGAAGGTCGTCCATTCTTGCCGGCGACCGAACAATGCCGTTAATGTGCTCCAGAAACAAATTTATGAAAGGACCATTTATCCCATAATGCAGGTGAGGAGACATCAATGAAACTCACAAAGCAACCACAACAACAACGGTGATAGAAACAAATAAAAAATAATCATTTCACCCTTTCGCCTAAGCCCTTCATTCACTCACACCATCGTGCGAAAGGTAGCGAATTTGTACAATTGTCACTTTGATTTTCATTTTTTAATTTCAATTTCGTTTTCTCTTTACCTTTCCCTTTACATTTCCCGTGTCCTCGGTAAGTATTTTGCAATAATTTTTCCCATGATTTCACCGCTGATTCGATGAGAAAACGATAAATATAATTGAGGGACATGTGCACAGAGCAGCAGAGGTGATACATACATACAAATGTCCTTACAGGAATGCGTCAAACTATAGATTTCGATGGCATACTGCACAACTGACATGTAGCAACTAGCAACTAACTAAACAATTAGACATAATTTGGCTTAAGTCTAATCCAAGCTTAAACTACCACTAATTTAATATTTGCGGTTAGTTGCACAAGCCCTCTTCAGAGGTCCTCAGCCGTGCTGACCGAAGCCTAGTCCACGGTCAGTTCTCTTCCTGAGTAGCCGTTGATCTTGGTAGGCACAAACCCTAAGGCAGACAGTGCAGTGTATTGGGTCATTGTCAAGCCAACAGAATCAATTGTAATCGTGAGATTATAATCATGTCAACTATCATTGAATAGCACAGGATTGGCGGTAGTCCTGCGGACATCTGGTAGACTATGCGATCTGAAATAGGCACCGAGTGTATGTACAGGAATTTCCTACTTATACACAAGTAAGCAGTGACAGGATCAGATGATTGCTTAGGATATGGCTATGCTGTGGATGTGGCTGTTGCTGTTGCTGTAGCTGTGGCTGTACCTGTCATTGTTGTGTTTTCCCAGATTGTTTGGAAAATCCCAAAACAAATGAAAACATTGATGAGTCACAGTGCACAATAGAAAATACAAGTCATAATGGAATTTATGTAAAGATATTATCGATCTCCGATCTTCGGTCTGCGATCTCTTTAAGCTGGGAACAATGCCCACATATTCAGCTCGTCTTTGTTATCATAAAAGCAGGTTGAGTGTTGTCTTTAGAGCTTCGTTTCCAGGCGACAGTTTGTCTGGCACAACGAACAATTTCACAAATATCAATGCCATCGCTCGTCCAAGGCATTTGAGTATTGGTTATTGTTCAGTATCTATTGGCCATTGATCGCTTCGGGAATACACATTACAAAGGAATTATTCCATTCCAGTTTATCCCCATTCAAATGTCCCCTATTAATGCGGCCATTATTGTTATACATACTTGTATGGGACACAGGCCCGAAGATTAACATCCATAAGCCCTACAGCTTATCCAATTAGTCCGCTGCCTTCGGGCCCTGTAAATTGAGCATGAAAGACGACAATAAAAGGCCCCAGTTGAAATTGTCGCTCGATATTTCTCAGCAGGGTTTGAATCAATATTCATTCAAGTCAATACTTTATGTACATTTTATACTCGTGTCCATGCCACTCATCCTCATCAAATATGCTGGGGAAAAACGCTTCAGTAGTATACAAACCTTTGAAAAATATTTATAAAGGAGAAATGTTACCTCAGATTGGTACTTTACATGATCGATTTTGCTATTCGAAGATTTTGGTCCATAGCAAACAAAATTGTTGTGAGATATTCTTTAAATTATTTTTTATTACTTGTTGCTTCTCTTTTGGCGTGTACGTATACCATTTGTAACTCGAAATGAAAGGAAAATGAAATCTGAAAATGTTTTTTTACATTAAATATACTTGGAGAAATTCTTGATTTTCCAATATTTTATATTTTGTTATTCAGTTTTAACTTTTTGTTTACAAATATACATATAAGATTGAAAAAATTTGGATGCAAACCTATATACCCCCCACCTTAAAGAGGTAAAGGTACATATCATTTGCTACGAGCCAAAAGTGTAACACATCGAAGGAGTGACCTAAGACCCTAAGTATGTTCGGCGGATATCCGTTTTGGGTCATTTTAAGTCGAATTAGCAATGTCCGTCCGCCTGTCTTTCTGTGTACTGACTGGTGCGCGCGATAACTCTCGAAAGTACTAACCGATTGACTTCAAATTTGGTATGCGGTAATATTTTTTTCTCTCTCCGGCTAAGTTCAAAGATGGTCTTTATTGGTCTTCCCCTTCTAGTACCTCCCCCACAAAGGGTTAACATTTAGTGAAATACATATTCATTATTTAATAACTTCTATACTACTTATTTGAATCTTCGGAAATTCCACACATAGTATCAGTTTATTCAGTTTATATCACCTCGAGAACAATGAGCTAAGTTGCCACGCCCCTTTTGGTACCTCCCACACAAATGGACCATTTTGCACTAAAATTGTACGGCTTACAGCTTTAATATCACTTTATTCAAAAACTTGAAATTTTGTACAGTGAAATGCTTTTATTGTACCTAGAGTTCAGAAAAAAATTGGCGTTATTCGCACGCCCCTTTTGGTACCTCCCACACAAATGAACCATTTTACACCAAAAGTTAACAGATTTTAACGTTAATGCCAGTGAATACAAATACTTGAAATTTTGTACGGTGTAATGCTTTTATAGTATCTACAGTCCAGAGAAAAGTGACCATTACTGACATTATCTATATGTATGTACATTGGGGCGGGTCAGAAAAAATATATCGCAGTTGTCGGCGTGAAAGCAAATTACATGGGTGGTGAAAATGGTGAATTTATGTCTCTCTTGGAGCTTTGGCTGTGTGACTTGTAAGCTTTCTTCGTAGGTATATAATTCCCATATGCAAATTTCTTCGTAGATTGGTATATATACAAGTGATGATCGCCACAACTACAAACTCACACTGTGTCATGTATAAGTCCCTCTAATGATACCCCCGCACAGGATTGAAATACGTATACGGGTATGTGTTTACATGGCTTCCAAAGCGTAGTGTCTTATCTTTTCCAATACACCACAAAAACCTCTCTTTCGAAAGGAAGAGTTGATCGAAAAAGCTGAACAATTCGAATGTGAAAACATTCAATAAATCTAATAAGACAGCTGGTTTTGTTTAGTGAATATCCCCAAAATAGTTCGGCTATATCTTGAGCCGCCAGTGAGCAAGAGCGATATTACATAACCTCTAAAATTTTTTGTTTTTTTTGGACTAAAGCGCGAAATATAACATATGTGCAGCTATTCTGCTTAAAGCAGTACCAATATTGTGATTCTGGAGCTGATAGAACCGAAGTTATTCACGATTTAAGGGCGTAATTTTACGAAATTTTCCATTTTTAATAAAGAAACGTTATTTAAGAACATAATCGCCCATGTGATGGCAATCGCATTTCCCCTAAAATTGGCGATTGTGATTTCAAGTCGCAAAATGCGTGTCCCGAATTCTTTTTTTAGCACAACAATTTGGATTTATTAAAATCAAATTATTAATTACAGTGAAAAATAACTATACCCATGTGTGCATTTTATTAAAATTTAATTTGGAAGACCATTAAAATTGAAGGGGAAATTTTTTGTTTTTGTACTCAGGCTCAAGATCGTTATTGTAGTTGTAGGTAAAAGAAAACAACTTTGTTAAAAATTAAAGAAGAAGTAAGTGACATGTATTGGGGGCGGTTGTATTGGTTGGATAGACAGATCTGTTTCCGGAGCCACCAAACTCCCATGGTAGCGATTGGCGAATATCATTTGTATATTTATATTGTTGATTATTGGCTAGGTATACTTTCACATTTCTAATCTGTTCGCGATGCAGTTATGCATAAAGTTTGCTTTGGTCAGGGGATTGTGGACATCCCTATTACACATTTTTAAATATAATTGCTAAGGTATGTCCACAACCCACAACCCACCGACCACAGCTTCTATCATGGAAGCTATCAGCGCGAGAATCACATCATTGGTAATGTTTTAAGCAGAATAGCGACTTCTAGCTGCACATACAAAAAATTTCGCTTTTTAGTCCAAAGGAAAACATGCATTTTAGAGGTTATGTAATATCGATAGAGGATACTCACTAAACAAAACAAGCTTTCATTTGATATGCGGACAACCGGGATATATTTTTTTTGACCCAGCCTAATGTTCATATGTACATATTTATATGTACACAAATGTACCCGGTTGGGAATGTCTTCAAGATATCCTCGAAGCGGATATTCTATGTACTATTTTGTCATGGAACTTGTCTTGACAACAATGTCATCAAAGGCCATAATGCCATCCGGGTATACTTGTCGTATACATATGTATGAACATTAGAACTAGTATTTTTTTACTTTTTTGGAATATCAAATTGCTTCTGATATTACCGTGTAGGGCATGTAAAATAAAAATATAACTGCATTTTCCTGTTTTAAAACTGCGCAAAAATTTTCCGCACTTACTGATACTCGAAAACGCATTTTTAAGTTTTAAATTTTTTACTGATTTTCAAATTTGAGAAAAATAGATTTATAATCAGTAAGTGTGCTAAGTCGCGGATCTTAATTCACTTTGATGTCGTGATCACGAATCGACTTTTTTAACTAAAATTGGTCATATAGATTTTGAGATATGGCAGTTTTAAAAATTGATCCATTTCGAGGTTCCCTACTTTTTCAAAGAAAAAAAACACAGAAAATTCAAATTGAATGGGGAATGTTTATTATCATTTGAAAGAACATTCTTTGGCATTTATTTTTTTAAGATTATGTCTATCAAATGTTGGCCGCGGCTACGTCTCAGATGGTCCATCCATTGAGACCAATTTTCGATGACTCGTTCGAGCATTTCGACTGGTAACTGGCGAATGACACGCGTGATGTTTTGCTCCAAGGCCTGAATCGAAGCAGGTTTGTCCGCATAAACTTTAGACTTTACATATCCCCACAGGAAAAAGTCTAACGGCGTGATATCACACGATCTTGGTGGCCAATCGACCGGCCCAAAACGTGAAATTATCTGCTCACCGAAGTGTTCTCTCAATAAATCCATTGATTGATGCGATGTGTGGGAAGTGGCGACGTCTTGTTTAAACCAAATGTCGCCGAGATCACGAGCTTCAATTTCAGGCATCAAATAGTCAGTTATCATGGCACGATAACGGTCGCCATTGACGGTTACGTTCTCACCGGCATCATTTTTGAATAAATATGGACCGATGATTCCACCGACCCACAAACCACACCAAACCGTTGTTTTTTCTGGATGAAGTGGCAGCTCTTGAATCTCTTCAGGTTGCTCTTCGTCCCAAATGCGGCAATTTTGCTTGTCAGAGCCAGAAATTGGCCTCATCGCTGAACAAATTTGGCTCGAAAACGTCGGATCTTCTTGGAACTTTTCAAGAGCCCATAGAGCGAAGCGATGTCGCTTGGGAAGGTCGGGCGGCTTCAGTTCTTGCACAAGCTGTATTTTGTATGCTTTCAATTTAAGATCTCGATGTAAAATGCGCCAAGTCGTTCCATACGTCAGTCCGAGTTGCTGCGAACGGCGCCGAATCGACTCTCCACGGTCTTCGTGTACACTCTCAGCTACGGCCGCTACATTTTCTTCACTGCGTGCTGGACGTGGTCTATTCGGTCGGTCGAATATTATCCAGTAATGAATGCTGGGTCTCAAGATGTGTGATGGTGTTGCGAATAGTACGCAGTAGGCCGGTTATGTTGGTTATAAGTTGAGCGAAGTGCACGAAACACATTTCTCACAGAAGTTGAATTTTCGTAATAAAGTTGAACAATTTGTAAACGTTGTTCAGGCGTAAGTCTTTCCATGATGAAATGCCAAACAATACTTAACAAAAATAACATGACAGCATGACACGACTCTCACGTGATCTGTCAAAAAAAGGCTATTGAAAAAAGTATCTCTACTTGGATCACCCTATATATATATTAGGCCGGGTCGATTTGTGAGGAGGCAAAAAAGTCGCCATTGCTCAGTGAAAATCGTATTCTAGGGATCAAAATAAGAAACTTTGCCGAAGGAACCATACCTCTAAAACGAATTCTGATGTCCCGGAATTTGGGTCGAACTTTTGGGTAGGGGCAAATTTTGAAAAATCTCACTTTTACCCATTTAGAGTGCTCCAATCGAGTCCAAATGTATAACCGACCCCCACTAACTTTGTAGGCCCGACCCACCCATGCCAGTGGCGCACCCCCTGGAACCCCCTGGGGGTTCCATACATGTGGACTCGATTGGAGCACTCTAAATGGGTCAAAGTGAGATTTTTTCCGGGACATCAGAATTCGTTTTAGAGGTATGGTTCCTTCGGCAATGTTTCTTATTTTGATCCCTAGAATACGATTTTCACTGAGCAATGGGCGATTTTAAATCGACCCGCCCTAATATATATATATTTTAAATGTATAAAAACCCTAAATCTTCAAAACTTCATGACAGATTCTACATCAAATAGCAGATTCTTGATCACCACACAACAAATTATTAAATGGCGGTATTTGATAGAGTGTTATGGTAATTTTTTTTTGGTTAAATTTTTTAATCAGAACATTATACACAGCGTAAAGTGGAATGAGCATTTGCCGCAAAAGAAAGTTACTAACCCTAATGTACATACTGCATATGTATGTATGTATGTATATATGTAGGTGTAAAAATGCATACCAACCCATATAAATGCCACAATTTGGACACTGTGCACTGTGCGTACGATGCACGCATTATTTACGTGTGGAGTGGTATCATAATGATTGGGTAGAAAAAAAGGTAAAAGGTACAGATGACAATAGAAGAACAAATGGAATTAGGAAAACTGAAATTTCATTCATAACAATGACTTTCGAATTTACAATATATTTTTGTTTTTGAAAAACAAAAAGAAACACAGAATTATATATGTATGTATGTATGTATGTATGTATATATGTAAAATGTAGAAACGTTGTGTATACACGTACACATGTATGTACATACATATGTATGTATGTATCTACATGTATCTACACACATGCATAAATGTTTTCAAAACGTCACAAACAATAAACACCACCAAAATGTCCATTCCTGGTACAATACTGGCGACATAGTGTCTGCCAGGATCGTTTCTATTGTTGCGACCTGTATCATGTAGTACGTAGTATGTACTTATGTATATAAGATGACCATTAATTCCATGAAGAACTGTGTACACATTTGAATATTTAATTTAAAACAAAATAAACCTCATTTAATGTAGCATCGTAATTGCATAGAATGGAACTAAAAAATATAAATACATACGAGGGTTGCTATATATATTTCTGGCCACCATGACAATGCGAGCTCTCACACATCGGCTCAAACCAGCGCCTTTTTGACCGGCCAAAACGTCGAATTGATGGGTCATCCACCGTACAGCCCTGATTTGACACCCAATGACTTATTCTTATTCACTCACATCAAGAAAAAACTGCTTGGTCGACGTTTTTCGACGCCTGAAGCAGCTGTCGAAGCGTTCAAAAATCATGCTTTGGAGTTGAATTTTCAACGCACTGTGACCAAAACAATTCGCGCTCAAATGACAAAACGGTCTGAGTGAAGTTATGCCAAAAAAATGTCATACTTTCCAATGGAAGTTCCAGTTATCATCTGGCAACACCAGCATTGCCAGGACCGAAATATAAATAGCAACCCTCGTACAAATGTAAAACTATTTACAAAATATCGATACTTTACTTCTGATATTTCTCTATATATTTTTGTAATACACCGCTTATTTTCGTTAAACATCTCCTTATTTGAAATTTTTTTACTTTCATTTTCGAAGAATCTAAGCGTTTCAAACCACCTTGAATAAGTTTTTGTTCCGAATTTTTTCCATATTTCTATTTCTTATGCTTTTGCGTAACTTTGTACATCAGAAAAATCGTTATTATTTATATTTAAGTTCCCTAATATCTGTTACTTTAGCTAACGATTTTCGACCGCCTAGTTGGAACAAAGTTTAACAGTACCCAAGCAAATCCTTCAGTGTATCTGAATGATTCATCCCAAGCACGAGTTCAGCAGAAATATGTTAGCTTTTCCTTCAAAATATTTACAATAAATCCTCTTTCTCATACTACACATAGTCGCCATATTATAATTTATAGTAGATATATATTTTATAAATCCATTACAGATTTTGGACGTGATATTTGATTATTTTAAATTGTTTGATAAATAATGAAAAAGTGAACAAAAGTGAAAAAATAATGTACAAAATAACCATCGCGGATAAAAGTGTACAAATAGTGTACATTTAAATTATAGTGTACAAGTGTCGAAAATAATGTACTGTTAACTATAATAGTGTACGGATGGTCACCGAGGGTATGGACCCACCCACTCATTAAAAAATGCATTCATACATTTCCCTGGGCTATTCAAAAACTGTCTTACAATTTTGCAACTCTTGTTGAGTATTTTTTTAGCAATGTACTCAAAGTTTCTTCGCCCCATTAACGTATTATGTAAATAAAACAAGTAAGAAAGTTCAGTCGGGTAAACCGACTTATGAATCCCCACACCTTGAGTCAAACAAACAAACTAATACTATGTGTGGAATTTCAGAAGATCCGAGTAGGTAGTGTAGAAGTTATTAAAGAACCATTATTTCACTAAATGTTACCCCTCTGTGGGGGAGGTACTAGAAGGAGTGGACCAATATGGCCCATCTTCGTACTTAGCCGGAAATAGAGAAAAATATTACCGCATACCAAATTTGAAGTAAATCGGTAAATCCTTTCGCAAGTTATCGTGCGCACCTGCCAGCAGACAGACGGACGGACATTGCTCAAATGACTTAAAATGACCCAAAACGGATTTCCGTCAAACATACTTGGGGTCTTAGGCCACTCCTTCGACGTGTTACACTTTTGGCTCGTAGCAAATGATATATACAATCCTCCCTAAGGTGAGGGGATAAAAATTTAACAATCTTGGCATGAAATTAGTGCTTTAGACCTTTTCGATCTTTCCATGTAAAAAATGTATAAATATTGAGTATTATTTTAGAGTAAATGGTAAATACATACTTCAGAAGCATTTATATAAGAAGTTTCGTTGAAATTTTTTAATCATTCAATATACCTCAAGAATCGTGTTATTTTTCGTTCCGTCCGGCACGCCGTCCATGTGTCGATTTTTATGCAAACTAAAAACATTTTCAAAATTCTATAAATTCAGTGTTATTAAGCTCGATAGACTTTCCAATTCAGCTAATAACAATAATATTCCTAAGATCAATATCAAGGAAGTTATAGGGAAAAAACTAATGATACTCTTGCCGTCCGTAACGCAGGAAATGCCCATATACATACATACATACATACATATATACATACATACGTACATACATACATACATACATACAGTGGGCCAATAGCTTGTAACTTATTGACGTAATATTTAGTTAGGGGGCTAATTTGCAATGCGTATTGATATAATGAATTAATTTTACCTCAACAATTTGATTATATTCGGGAAATTAAAGCCAGAAAGTCTCACTTCTTGCACTAACTGTATTTTTTTTCATTTGCACCAATAGTTCAAAAATTATGGGTATTTCAATACTTTTTTCAAGTTGTCCTCAATCACGTGAAGCGGAGTGTACGGGTATGTATGTATATTTATGTAAGCATGTAGTCATGGGCTAAACGAATTTAAAAATATGCCCTGGACACATGTATGTTTGTGTAGACACCATAATTCTCCAGTAAAGTCTAATAAAATTAATGTTTTTCGGGAGAAGTGTTCAAAATTTTTGAAATTGTTAAATATGTATGAAATGTCAATACATCGTCATCAGAAACGAAAAAGAGCGGAACTTCCGGAACTTCCGGAAAATTGGAAATTCTGTTTTTGGTGGATTTCGGTACACTGCAATTTTTTACAAATGTTTAACGGCCTACTATCAAAAATGGCGAATTTATTAACGAAATTCCAAAGGGCCTAACAACAAATTATTTCTTTTTTTTTCATTTCCTAAAAATTCTTATTTCACACAATCATTATGTTTAGGAATTATCGTGAAAACTCAGTTTTTCTAACGACAACATTTTCCAATTTATTTAGTTTTTTGCTTCTCCTGCAAAATTTTAAAATATATGACGATACACAATTTCTCGTTTGTGATGCCGACGTTCTTACCTGAAATCCAAAATGACGAACTCCACATTTTCATGTTTTTACAGAAGAAACTGAAAACTAAATAAAGTATTTTTTTAGTTTTACGCGGGCAAAAATCGCCTTTTTTGATATGTTTGAATCGAAAGGAAATATATTTGTAACACAAATTTTAAAATATTATATATTTCTGAGCATATTTGGAACGCATATATTAATATATTACAACGAAATATGTTTGCAAACTAAATTTCTCATGTCATTTCATCATGGAAAGACTTACGCCTGAACAACGTTTACAAATTATTCAGTTTTATTATCAAGATAATCGTTCGCCAATTGCCCTAAGTCCATTTTTTTTAAATCAAAAAAAAAACACTTTCCAATAGACCCACGACCTTGACACCCATGAGCAATATTTTAGCTCTCGTTAAGAGCTATCTTTTTGTCATTGGCCGATTCCCGAACCGACGTACCGGAATCATCGGTTCATATTTCTTCAAAAATGACGCCGGTGAGAACGTAACCGTCAATGGCGACCGTTATCGTGCCATGATAACCGACTATTTGATGCCTGAAATTGAAGCTCGTGATCTCGATGACATTTGGTTTCAACAAGACGGAGCCACGTCCCACACATCGCATCAATCAATGAATTTATTGAGAGAACACTTCGGTGAGCAGATAATTTCACGTTTTGGGCCTGTCGATTGGCCACCAAGATCGTGTGATATCACACCGTTAGACTTTTTCCTGTGGGGATATGTAAAGTCTAAAGTTTATGCGGACAAACCCGCTTCGATTCAGGCCTTAGAGCAAAACATCACGAGTGTCATTCGCCAGTTGAAATGCTCGAACGAGTCATCGAAAATTGGACTCAACGGATGGACCATCTGAGACGTAGCCGCGGCCAACATTTGATAGACATGATCTTCAAAAAATAAATGCCAAAGAATGTTCTTTCAAATGATAATAAACATTCCCCATTCAATTTGAATTGCCTGCGTTTTTTTTCTTTAAAAAAGTAGGGAACCTCGAAATGGATCACCCTACAGTTTAGTTTTTATTCTAATGCACTTTATTGATTTGTTGATATTTCTTCATTTTGGATTTCTTATGACGATTTGTCGCAGATTTCTACGATCTGAGAACTTGAGAACTTGAGAACTCTCTAACTCCTTGAAACAAAAATCTACTTTTAACCTTCAATCAATTATTCTGTTATCTCTCATTTACAGAAAGTTCTTTGTATTTTTTCTTCAAATTCTTTTAATGAGCTGCAGTATCTGTGGTATTTGAACAAATAACTTAAGGGGAAAAATCCTTAAGTTCTCAATTAAATAAGTTTACGAGTTATCCGTTGTCGATTACTTGCTTGTTTACAAACAGGGAAAAATATTTGGTACCAAAAAAAGTATAAAGCCTCTCCTTAAAGTATTTTTATTTCAACTGAGCCCAGCTTAGTATTATCGTTACATTTATTATAAGTAGAGGTGCATATTTTAATTATACTGTCGGAATTTAAATCTGATACTAACTTAAATTTGCATAAAATTCCGCTGTCTAATTAGTAATGAAGTAATGAAAAACATTAAATTACCCATTTAATTAATTAAATGTCGCGCCCTTCATCCCGCATTTGAAAGCGTTACAACTCTTCAGCCGTAGGGACTTTTTGATCGAATGCAAATTAAGTGACTTCCACGAAACGAATTCACTATTGTATGTTTGTGATATGCTATTACTTACTTATATATCGGGAAAGGGCTTTGTAGGCGCCCGTAAATATGGACAATGTATTTTAGCTAAATCTGTAATCGTCCTCCTCATTGAGAGTAATAGTCGACAATCCATCCGTAACAAAGTATGCAATGAAACGAGCGATGTACTTTGTGGAAACTCCTCCTGACAGGATTGAAATGAATTTAATCTTTACTTGAAATAGCGAATATTCCAACGGCCTCGAAACGTTAATCCCCATGGCTCGCACAGGGTTTTTCACATTTCCTTTTATTCGTTGATATATCCGCAAATCTCTTTGGTTTAAACTCACACACGCATGTCAGATTAGAAATGCGCTCGTAGATACGGGTAAGTACATGGGGTAGTACTCGTACTATGCGTCTACCTTGAATCAATATCCGTCTGTTGCACCGTGAACGTTAAACTCGATGAGGACATCCGGTGGGTCGGTTGGCGGATGCAATGCGCGCATGACTGCCACTGTTTATGCGAGTATCTGATAGTCATGAATAGAAGATTCTTGCACAAATTCTTTATTGTAGAAACTTCTATGAAGGATGGACATATTTCGCAAAAGGGGATAAACAACACTAACAGAGCAACAAATTAAATTGAAACGAACCTACAATTTGAATCAATATTAAATAAATACTTAACAATGTAAAATCATCAACGCCCACATAATAACTGTGCAGCCATGTCAGAAAGGTTAATGTCGTGCGGAGCGAACTGTAATTGAGCGTTTTATTATTATATATAATTTTGCTATTTTATGTACGAACAATACGCAAAGTCTTTAAATACCGGGATATCCTTTAATAAAATCATTAATAACACTAATTTTAATTAATGCTCTCTCTCTCGCTCTGTTAAGGAGTGTAGAATTGTAACTTCATTCATAACCATCTGATTAAAGGACGCATTTCAGCTTGCTTAGGGCCAATAGACCTCCATAGATTTGTCAGCTGAGGAATGCCTCTCGGGGGCGTTCTGACTCCTCTGCTATATAATGTCGCCATGAACAATAATCGGCTTCATCTGGACAAGGTGGACATAACCATTATTTTAATTGAAGTTGCCATTAAACAGTAAAATGATTGTATCATTTTACAATTCTGTCAAAAATACAAACATTCAGCTAGCAACTTCTTTTTTCTGAGTGTAGCCTCCTGACGATTTTTTATGAGCTATATGTATGTTAGTGGGGATATAATCAGTCCATGTGTGTATTACAACAAAATATGAAAAAAGGGATTTATAGAACAGTTTTAGGACACTTGATTGTTAATTCGTTAGGAAATTCCTCCGGTTATATGGAATTGTATTGCATTTCCACAAGCACAGGTGGTATCACTTTTAATTCAGGAATATTAGACTTTGTTCATAGCTATTGCTCTCTGCCTAACTTGTGAATGTGTAAGTTTGAAGTATGCGAAAAGCATATACATGCCGGTGTGAATGGGCCCCACCAAAGAGCAATACATTATCAAGGGTGCTCATCGTTCTCAGGCCGTATGAGGAAACCCTTTCGCTAATAGCATCAAGGACGGCAACGGATGGATTCAGACATCCTGCAAGCGATTTGCTCACTAAGATGAAATGAGTACAAATGTTCAGTGGTCCGGTTTAACTCAGACCAGAGACTTTCGACAGACTCCAATGTTCCCATTCACATACCATACAAGCACTGATGAATAGCTTTTAATAAAGCATCTTGCTATTGGAAAGTGTGAGTACGGTGGAGCATTAGAACATTCTTTTGGATTTATTCCTACGACTGATGTTTTTACAAAACATATTACACGGATTACAATGGGGTAGCGTTTATATGGCTTTTTTCATAATTTCCGACGTATGATCTCTGTTGCAAAGATGAAAATTGCATATATAAATAGAGGTAGTCATGCTAGATTTAAGCATGTTGTGGCCAATGTACAGCTTAAACGTCGACTCTTGGAGAGTATACGAAGGAGTATACGAATATACGCAATATGTTTTTTCTGGCCCAGGGACAAATGGAAAAAAATCTGTTCAAATTTACATACACATAGCTGCCATATATGTACAAACCCGATTTGACTTTTTCGACTGCGGATGCTACATTTTGCCTTCTGCCATTCTGAAATTTGACGCATGTGTGTTTCTTCTTATTTGGATAAGCTGTGAATATTGTATATTGTAAAAATCGGTTCAGATTTAGATATAGCGACCATATATATGTATGTCACATCCGATTTCACTTTTTCGACTTCGGATGGTATTTTGCAACTGATCTTTATGAATATACTATATGTAAATATACATACATACATACCCATTCTGAGTGGGAATCTAAGCTCTTGAGAAGCCCTAGTTAATTGCCTAATTAAAGAGAATCGGTCCAGATCCCTCACATATATGTGAGGCGATTTTTTCCAGATCATTTTTTTCTCTCCAATTCGAAATGTGACACACATTGTGCTCAGGCGCCCAGGTTGGCGAAGAACAGTAGTACAATGCCGCAAAAACTTTTCACAGTTGAAGAGGTATGATCTCTTCAAATGCGGTATGTTTTTGTCCAACTATTATTATGTTTTTCGTAATAATCGATCCAGTTGGGATATTGCAAAATGCAAAAATGGTCTAGATACCCGAACGTTAGCGTACTCGAATCCAAGGATGAGCCTAAAGCCATTTCGTGTTCGAAACTAGTTTCCACATTAGCATTGTCATCAACGTCCATCTAATGAATATCAATGTGATCAAATTAGAACGAAATTTTAACAAGTTTTCGAAAAGCCCAAAAAGAATAATTGTTGCATACAAGTGACTGATACAATGGACATGTGTTTGCTGCGTGTGTATGGATGGACGCATACATACATACGTACGTGTACGGTAGAACGTAGTTAAACTTAAACGAGTGTTTAGGGGTTTATGACACAGAACGATATCTTGTGTGAAGATTAATTCAGAATTACAGTCGACACTTTGGACGCTGGGAAGGATGTTCTTCTGCACACATATTTTTGTTCACAAAATCCCAACCTCTCGTGTCAACTGTTGGAATCAATGGCAGGCGAATTATGCGTCATTGAGACCGAACATATTTTGCGATACGACCGGAACAAAAGGGAAAAGGTTAAATCGCGACAAGATGTTGGGCAAGTTTCCTTCTTCTTACATTCCACTTACCACTTACCTCTACTCCTTTGGTCCTTTGGTCATGAAAGCTGTTCATAGCTCCGAGTGCACACAAGAGTAACAGAGTACAGAGCGTTCGCTACTTAGTGTAGGTAGTTAGTTGGTGTAGATGTATGTACGTACTCCCGATGTGAATGCTAATGAAAGAGCTGAGAATGTTTTCATAAAAGGGGCGAGAATTTGGACAAGTTCTTTGATTTCTGATACAAACAAAACCAAATTTGCAAGGTCAAAGTTTAAATAAAACTTTGCTGGCAGTGTACGTTAATTGCTGAAAAGCCCTCCACTCATTGTGCTCCGCCATGAATGACTGTCTGACTGCTTGACTGACTGGATGAATGCATGAAAAGGGTATTTTTTTAATTTTTAAAGTGGCACTCGAACATAATGTTCGCTAATTGTTGATAATGTTACGTCTGGATGATTGTGCAATCCTTTGTATGCCGTGTAAGTTCCGTGGTATCCTTGTTGTTGTCCTATTCTGAGTGTGTGTGTGTGTGTGTGTGTGTAGGTAGGAAGGATGTAGCATGTCGTACATTCAACTTGAAAGTCGAAACAAAATTCTGACTGAACGACGGACGTAGGAAGCAGTACAAAATGTTCTAATCGAGATTTTCCCTTGGTCCTGTCGGCAACCGAATGCAGAGAAATTCGATTGTAATTGATGGAATTACGGACCCACACACACACGCATTCGCTCGGAAGTATCTTCTGGATGCTTGTGAGCACAGTGTGTGTAAGTAGTATTTATTAACAAGAGTAGCGAGAAAAACAAAACAAAATCAAATTAAAAGAATACAGCGTTTTATTATTAAACTAAAAATTGTATACCTAAGACATGTGCATATACAAATGTATGTCTGCATGATTATGTACATATAGACTTGTCGGAATGAGTGTAGATGGGCAATCCGGCCCGGTTCGTCCGTCTGTCCGTCTCCTAATTTATGACGTTTTGGCATTTTTAGTGCTCTTTCTTAAGCTTGACACCCGCTTACCAGAATTCCATACCCAGCGGGGAGTCCACTTGAGCATTTACCTTTTGTGATTCCCGCTTGTTGTGATACGTTTAGAGATTTGAAGAAGAATGGGGAAGAAACGCATTGAAACGAAAACTCATTTCGATACGAGTCATTTCAGAAAGCGTCAAAGCATAAAATGCAACATAAAGAGGCGAGCGATCTGTGATCTGTGATGTGTATGAGAATCGCATCAATATCTAAATGACGTGTCATTGGCTTTGATTGGATTTAGGCATTCGTTCAGTACTGCAGATTTTGAGTGTTGGACCCTTTGATCGGGCCTGTGAGAAACGCCAAGGCTCTTTGGAGATTTTGTAGCGACGAGCCAGACTAGTAGGCTCCAATGCTCAACAACAACGACACTCGTACGTACACACTCGCATGAACAATACATATGTGTGTGTTCGGTATGAGAGTATGTTCCTCATCGAAAACTATGCATGAATGCAAGTTGGACTTTCAGCATTTTCCAGTCCAGGCAATGAAACATGAAAAGTGGTTTCAAATGGAAACTCATAAACCCTTCACTTCCCTGACAAGTGACACATCTGAGCCTTTGTCACCCCAAGCAATGGGCCGAAGAAGTGAAATGCCTGGCCTAAGCACCGCGGCAACATCTCCTTAGTATCAGAGCAGAGACACATCTTATTTATAATTAACGTTTTGTTTTACACACATTGGCCTTATCGTCATTAGAAACCTTCAGAAAGACCTCTTCTGGGCCAGGGTGTGTTGCCATGCAATTATTATTAATACTATTTATTCTTTGTTTCCTTCAATTATGATTACAATTTTTATTGTTGTCTAACTGATGGAGTGTAAAAGGAAATATTTCATATTTATGATAGGACGAGCAATAAATCATAACTCTGCTCACAGGCAAGACAGGACTAGCAACTCAAAATTATTTCTCTTGGCCGATTGTCGTAGTGTATGTTGTTGTGTGCGTATTTTAGAGAGCAATTTTGATTTATGTCATAATTTTTCTTTCGCACATTCCCATGAAGATGATGCTGCCTGCATAACTTTCTCTTTGTCGCACATGCAGTTTTCCTAAACACTGCGGAAGAATACTTCCACCATAACTGGTTAGAACTAACAGAAATTGAATGAAACCGCACCATCTAACATCCATAATTGTAGCTTAGCTCTAAACGTATTAAAACATAAAAAATCTTTTATCAAATATTACAAGAAGTATACATACTTTGCTTCAAACAATATTTTATTTGGAAAATAACTTTTTTCTACATGCCCAAACTAACATCTTTATATGCCTCTATACTACCCTTACAACTGGGTAAAAATAAAACAAGTGTCTGGTTGAGAATTTGAAAAAAAAAAATATAACAATTTGAACGGTTTAGCAAAATTTTGTTTTTTTTTCGCGAGATATGACCTATTCAATTTTTCCGAGTGTGTTTAGAAAACTGCAATTTTCTCTGGAAATATTGAACGGATTCGACTGAAATTTTTGCAGTTAGGGCCGAAACACTTCCTAAAATCTAAATATTTCATGAACTTTACTTACCAACTGACCATACGAAAAAAATTCCAAAATTTTTTTTGCATATGCGAATAATTTCACTTTCAGGAGCAGTGATTTGAGATATTTTATATTTACAATGCGTCCTATTTTGACGTCCACCAGAATCAGAAAAAACATTTTGGTAGATCGCGCTTTGTAAAAAGTTACAGCAGATTTACGGACATTACATCACTTTATTTTTTTCGGCGGATCATGTTCTCAGTATCGCGAGCCTCCAAACTACGGATATATAATTTGCAATATCTCCGTCAATTCTTAATCAATCTGTACAAAATCAACGACAACGCAGACGTGAGAAAAGTCACGTTCATATCTTGTTTCCTAATATATGTTTTCTTAACCCACTAAGAGCCAATTTCTCAACTTTTTGTGTTAAATGCAATGATTTTGGAAAATGCGTTATTGATTGGACTGTTCGTGTGGTGGATGTATAAATTCACGATTCTTTAATACATACATACAACACCATAAGCTTATTTTTTATTAAGGCCAATATTTTTGTGAAACATATTAACCCTCTAGCCCTCTTCGATATACTTATATTTAAAAAACCATTTGGTTGCCATAAAACTGTATTTAGTGATTTTGATTTTTTACAAGGAATATTTTTGTCGAATACATGACCCAAAAAATCCATCGAGTTCTACGACTTTTGATACTGCATTATTTTCGGAGAGAGATTTTCAGGGGTAAGGGGATGAGCGGGTGTTTTGGGAGAAATATTTCTTGAAGTGTTCCCTTTCTTTCATTCTTTGACTTGGAACGTATATTCCGAAGTTTTCTATACTAAAATAGCGTTTGAATTTACTAACCTCCTTGTTTACCCAGCAAACTTTGTGACTAAATATCTCGAAAACGCGATGTCTCTTTGTAATACAAATCTAAAAAAAAATATCCAAAAAATTTGATATGGACCAAAATGACATGTACATAATTTTTTATAATTTCTTTATTTTTTAATATAGTTGCATAGAAATACATGAGAATCATAAAAACACATCTTGACAGAGATGTTTTCACTGCTAATTTTGAAAAATCGATATAGATTTATTTATAGATCTATGTATAATTTATTGATATATATAGATATTGTATATTGTTGTATTGAGATTTTCACTTTTTTATTAGCGAAAAATCAGTTGGACATTGGTCCATAAAAATGTATGCCTTGTGTGCAAATATGCCGTCAAATTTTGGCACATTTTGTGCCTTGTCCAAAATGTACCTTGTCGAAGTAAAAGATCATGTAAAATGTAGTAGTATTTTGCAACTTTCTTCAAACAATGAAACATTTTTTAAAAAAAAAAAATTTTAGAAAATAATAAAGATGGTATCGGTTTGACAATATTTTTTAAATGTGCCTTCTATACCGCGTAGATTCCAAATCGCTATATAAAAATCTGAAACGATTTTTATGAAATTTGGCAGAGACCATTACTGCCTCATAAAAGTTTTCTGTGCTAATCTCGTAAAGATCTGCTAAAAAAGACGGGGGGCTATACCTAAATCTGAACCGATTTTGACCAATTTGAATAGACTTCGTCCCTAAAACTTCAGATGGACAGACGGGCAGACATCTGCTAGTGATTCTGAGTCGATCAATATAGTTTAAGGTGGGTCTAGCTCCAGTATTTTTAAGCGTTGCAAACATCTGGCCCAAAACAAAATTATAATGCCCTGTACCATACAACATAATGTGGTGCAGAGTGTAAATATTAAAAAGTCTAATAAGGTGCAACAAAAAGTGCACTATGTAAATATTTTTATCTATATCAAACCATTTCTGTCAGGGGATGTATCGAGTAAAATTGTTACTATGTTTTTTGTGTTGGAGAAAAGTTGGGAGAAAAATTAGTAAAATTCTGTAATGAATATTATATTCTGCTAGTACACTTTGATCAGGGTTACCATACGTCCTCCTTTGGGAGGACATGTCCTCTTTTTTTACTATTGTCGTCCCGTTCTCTCTCCTTTTTCAAACATTGGAATTTGTCTTCCTTTTTATACTGATTCAAATGTATTTTTTATAGTTGGAACAATCTTGGTTTTGATTATTCAAAGTTTTGTTTGAATGGGTGACGCAACGGTGAAATTTATTAGTTAATCATGCGAGAAAATTCACTTTTTATTTTTCTGTAATGGGACTTAATTACGACGTACGTCAATATGTTTTTATCCCCTCAACTTAGAGAAGAGGGTATATATCATTTTCTACGAGCCAAAAGTGTAACACATCGAATGAGTGACCTAAGACCCCAGGAATGTTTGCCGGAAATTCGATTTGGGTCATTTTAAATTATTTGAGCAATGTCCGTGCGTCCGTCTGTCTGTCTGTCTGTCTGCTGGCTGGTGCGCACGATAATTCTCGAAAGGATTAACCGATTGACTTAAAATTTGGTATTCGGTAATATTTTTCTCTATCTCCAGTTCGAAGATGGGCCATATTGCTCCACTCCTTCTAGTACCTCCCCAACAAAGGGCTAACATTTAGTGAAATATTGGTTCTTTAATACCTTCTAAACTACTAACTCGAATCTTCTGAAATTCCACACATAGTATGTCTGTTCTTTACCTACTACATTTTACTATTTCAACATTTTTTCCATTTTTTCTATGTTGTTAAAATGGTAAAAAGTAGTAACTTGTAGCAGGTAAAGGAACAGAGTATGTATTAGTTTATTAGTCGCTCAAGAAGAATGGGCAAATTTGCCTCGCCCCTTTTGGTACCTCCCACTCAAATGAACCATTTTATACCAAAAGTTAACTGCTTATAGCTTTAATATATGTTCGTACAAATACTTGAAATTTTGTACATTGTAATGCTTGTATAGTACCTAGAGTCCAGAGAAAAGTGGGCATTATTGGCACTCCCGTTGTGGTACCTCCCATATAAATGGACCATTAATACCAGTACATACTTTAATGTTATTAAATGCAATTTAAATTGATATTAATTTAATTAACAAAAAAATAAATAAGTTTACGAATATTTTTTGGGAGTCAAGGTGAGGGGATTCATAAGTCGGGTTACCCGACTGAACTGTATTACTTGTTATACCCTCACTTTAGTGTGACGAGGGTATATATCATTTGCTACGGAAAAAAGTGTAACACGTCGAAGGAGTGACCTAAGACCCCAAGTATGTTCGGAGGAAATCCGTTTTGGGTCATTTTAAGTCGAATGAGCAATGTCCGTCCGTCTGTCTGCCTGTCTGTCTGTGTGTCTGCTGGCTGGTGCGCACGATAACTCTCGAAAGGAGTAACCGATTGACCTCAAATTTGGTATGTGGTAATATTTTTTTCTATCTCCGGCTAAGTTCGAAGATGGGCCATATTGGTCCACTCCTTCTAGTACCTCCCCCACAAAGGGTTAAAATGTTGTGAAATATTAATTCTTTAATAACTGCTATACTACTTATTCGAATCTTTTGAAATTCCACACATAGTATTATCTTACTAGTCGTTATCAACTCGAGAAAATTCGGCGAAGTCGCCACGTCCCCTTTGGTACCTCCCACACAAATGCACCATTTTGCACCAAAAGTTAACAGCTTATAACATTAATAACAGTGTATAAAAATACTTGAAATTTTGTACAGTATTATGCTTTTATATTGCCTACAGTCCAGGGAAAAATGGGTGTTGTTGTCACGCCCCTTTTGGTACCTCCCACACAAAGGTACCTTTTTGCACCAAAAGTTAACAGCTTATAACATTAAAACCAGTGTATAAAAATACTTGACATTTTGTACAGTGTAATGTTTTTATAGTGTCTATAGCCCTGTGAAAAATGGGCGTTATTGCCACGCCCCTCTTTGTACCTCCCACACAAAATGCCCAAAGCATACCACAATTTAATGTCTCATAACGTTTATACCAGTGCACATAAATGCTTATAAGTCGGCACAGTGCAATGAATTTAAAGTATCTAATGTTCAGCAAAAAAAAGGTGTATTTGATAAACCCCTTCTGGTACCTCCCACACAAATTGACAGAATAATTCGAGCAATATTCAATATTACATTACTCACAAAGTGAGGGTATACCTTAGTCGGTTTACCCGACTGAAACTTTCTTACTTGTTTTTACTATATATTTAAACAGTTTTTTAGCTATACCAGGCACAAACAGCAGTGTGGACAGACTAATCTCCCTGAATAACGCACAATGGGCAGATGTAAGGAAACGTATATAAATTGAATCGGTAAAATCTATAATTTGCACTAACAAAAGTACGCCTCTATAGAATTTTCTAAGTATTTGTTCTCAAAGCCGTCTCTGCTTAAGCATATATCTTCCTCAGCTAAATTTGTAATATAAATACAATTTATTGATCTGCTGTTAAATTAATTTACATATGTGTATGTTTTACAACGAATCTAGTCGTTTGTTTTTTATCCAAAGAGTTCCATTGTAACATTGAAAAATTTTATCCTTATTCGCAATACATACTTCAAGTAGATATACATATAGTATAAGACATCGTCCTTAAAAAATTTATTATACCCTCACTTTAGTGTGACGAGGGTATATATAATTTGCTACGGAAAAAAGTGTAACACGTCGAAGGAGTGACCTAAGACTCCAAGTATGTTCGGAGGAAATCCGTTTTGGGTCATTTTAAGTCGAATGAGCAATGTCCGTCCGTCTGTCTGTCTGTCTGTCTGTCTGTCTGTCTGTCTGTGTGTCTGCTGGCTGGTGCGCACGATAACTCTCGAAAGGAGTAACCGATTGACCTCAAATTTGGTATGCGGTAATATTTTTTTCTATCTCCGGCTAAGTTCGAAGATGGGCCATATTGGTCCACTCCTTCTAGTACCTCCCCCACAAAGGGTTAAAATGTTGTGAAATATTGATTCTTTAATAACTGCTATACTACTTATTCGAATCTTTTGAAATTCCACACAGAGTATTAGCATATAAGTCGCTATCAACTCGAGAAAAATGGGCGAAGTCGCCACGTCCCTTTTGGTACCTCCCACACAAATGCACCATTTTGCACCAAAAGTTAACAGCTTATAACATTAATAACAGTGTATAAAAATACTTGAAATTTTGTACAGTATTATGCTTTTATATTGTCTACAGTCCAGGGAAAAATGGGTGTTGTTGCCACGCCCCTTTTGGTACCTCCCACACAAAGGTACCTTTTTGCACCAAAAGTTAACAGCTTATAACATTAAAACCAGTGTATAAAAATACTTGAAATTTTGTACAGTGTAATGTTTTTATAGTGTCTATAGCCCTGTGAAAAATGGGCGTTATTGCCACGCCCCTTTTTGTACCTCCCACACAAAATGCCCAAATCATACCACAATTTAATGTCTCATAACGTTTATACTAGTGCACATAAATGCTTATAAGTCGGCACAGTGCAATGAATTTAAAGTATCTAATGTTCAGCGAAAAAAAGGTGTATTTGATAAACCCCTTCTGGTACCTCCCACACAAATTGACAGATAAATTCGAGTAATATTCAATATTACATTACTCACAAAGTGAGGGTATACCTTAGTCGGTTTACCCGACTGAAACTTTCTTACTTGTTTTTGATTATACGAGTATATAATTTTTTAGATTACTGTTTTTTTTATTTTAATAAAGTGTCCTCCGTGGAGTTGTGTAGTTCGTGAACGAACTAGTCCAATTGAACGGGTCACTATACTGAACTGAACGAACTAGTTCACACAACTCATTAATTTCAGCTCAGTAGTTCACTGTTTTTTCTTCAACCATATCATTTCGTTCTCTCTTCTCTGCTGTTATGTGTTGTTTTAATTTTTATTTCATAACATAATCAATGTATGACTCTACATATACAAACGCCTTTGTATTAGTTTTACCAACTCTTCCATTCAGATTCCTTTAATAGCGGCTTATTTGAACTGGTGATCTACTGAACGAACTGAACTGTTTAAGTAAAGTGAGCTGGTGAGCTAAAGAGCTGGTGTGCTAAAGTGAGCTGTTGAACTAAATGCACGAACTAGTTCACTCAATTGAACTGAACCGATCACTTAAAAGAACTATTGTGCCCAACTCTAGTCCTCCGAAGGTTCCAAGAGCCCTTTGTAATTGTCACAAATGTCCTCCTTTTCCAGCACGAATGTCCTCCTTTCCGAAAAATGTTTATGGTAACCCTGACTTTGATACAACCTCCATGTACTATGTACATATGTATGTCCATATCTGTTATAGGAAAAGTAATGCGAGTAAATGAAAAATATCGAATAATAGACATAATTATGGCTGTCCGCACACACGCACATGATTATGTGAACGTATCTGTAATTTGCAACGGTGCTTTGTGGTGCAAATTCAATAACACAACATAAACCGATGATACTAGTAACACGGTGAGAGAGATGGAGAAAGAGAGTGGGAGGGGGCAATATTTGAGCTTAAATCGATCGCCACACAAATTAGAAAGATAAACAGAAAACAAAAACATTTTCGACGATTGATACTTGAAAGCATTGAAACAAAAACAAAAAGTAACAATTGAACCAAAACTACAAATAATGGACTCTAATGACTGAACAACAAGAATTAAAACAACAACAACGGGCGCTTCCACAATAGTGGGACAATGGAATAAAAATGAACAAAACACCAAAACAAACGATCAAAGTCAATGAAGTGCAAATAAATACATAGGTACATAGTTCGATCGGGGAGCGCCTAACGTAAAGATCGTTGGAACACTACTCACGGCGAACAAAGCCGAACTTCAACAATAGCAACATAGGAACCCATCACAGAGAGCAGACAAATGGGGTAGTTTGATCGTTAGCTCATAACTGCCGCCAATCGTTCCGGCCAAAAATTGCATGCTCACACTCCGCGTATACATAAGTACTCGTACATGCATACATACATACATACATGTGTATGTAATTCCGCCATAGTAGATGAGATAATGCGTTTTTCCCAAACTGACAACTGACATCAAATAAACAATAAAACTCTATTCGACCCATTGTTTCAGAACGTTTAATTCAAACAGAAACTGTGTCAAAATAAGCATTGCATGTATGTATGTGCGTTTACATGCACACGGAGTGATCACAGATACCAGAACACAGCGACCATCAAAACGATGCGCCGAAGTTTTGTAGATTTTTGATTTGTAAAAGAACTCTCACCATTTCCGGCCCATTGTGATCTTGCCCATTAGCTAATACGGGTTCCAATCGATCCCTATGAATGCATTGCACTGAATGCTATAAATAAAACAAATACCTACCTACATACATAATATGAATTAGCATTCTGATGTTCGGAATGGGTTTGAGAGTGGTTGCTAGAGTATTGACGAAAAAGGGGGCTATTGCTGCGAAGCACCTCGGCGCTCGTGATACCAGCTACGTAATTGAGTGCACTATCCACAGCCACAGCCACTGCATCACTGCGCGCAATCGCAGAGAACCTCCGGTGCTCCGGTGCTAACTGATAAACACTCTGCAAACATAAATACATATTAAGTACAGTTGTCAAGTAGCTGCCAAAGTAAATTTTGTTGACTGACCATGCGCAGCCGTGAGAATAAAACAAACAAGAGCAGTTGGATGGATGTTGATGTTGATGGACTCTTTTTAGTGGACTCGTTGTCTTACACCTGATTTACATATGAAATGGATTATCACAGGCATGGATGGGCTGGGATGGGATGGGATGGGACCGACTGACTGACTGCTTGGACAGTTGACGCTATGTGCCCATTGTGAACAGTCTCACTCTATGTTTACCATCGTTTAGAAGGCAGGCTCGAAATACTCACTCATCTACTGCCCTTCTGGTACTGACCAATATTTGGACAGTTCACACACCGAACAGCGACGGGGCCCAGCGAACAGTAGTAACAGCAGCAACAGCATCGCTTTCAATTCAATGGAGCGAACAATCGTTTGTTGGTGTTAATTTGTTACTCAACGTTTTTATTTACCTTTGTTTAGATGTACGTACACAAATCCACACATCCATACTTGCATCCACATACTCGTACATGTGTATATGTGTATGCATGTGTAAAATTTACATCCAAACATTCACATTTGTTTGTGTGGGTGTGCTGTGCACTTGTAAATTGGTACACTCGTATTTTATCCGCTGGAATTTACACAGTTGCACAGTTACTGTATTGAATCAAACAGTGGAGAAGAAGGAAGGGGAGAGGGTGGTGACGAGGATCCATCGATCGATCCATCTGCATGTGTATACAAATACCAAATACCAGGGTCTCTGTTCAAACTTACTGGCGACAATAGTCGGCGTCATAGGAATGCGTTAATTACGTCTGTGTGTCAACAATTCAGAGCAGTCATGACAAGTCGTCACAAGTGTCCAACCTCAAGACAAAAACTGCAAGTTTACCAAACACATGACGACTTTCGACGAATCTAGGGTTCAGGATGCTTTGTAAGAGATCACATGTACGAGTATGCATGTTCATATATATGTACATACATACGTAGTTATCAAAATTGGCCAAACAACAAAACAAAACATAGATGAAATTGTTCGTCGCTCTCCGAATCCGATGAATCATGTTCATGAATAAAATAAAATATGGGGATTTATTGCACTCCTTATAAAGGGTTTTCCAACAGGAGGTGTTATTTTGGTATTACAAAAAAAATTCCATTTTTGAGATAAATGATCGGATGTTTATTTCATAATAAAGAGAAAGTTATGCCGTTAATAATGAAAAACAACATCAGCCAAATGGCCACCACGACCACGCTTACGGGACCATATCCTTTTCATGAAATTTTCCATAACCAAATTGCAAAGTGGCTGCTCTATGTCCTCGATAGCCCCACGAATTCTATCTTTAAGGTCTTGAATCGACGCTGGGCTGTTGGCGTAGATCTTATCTTTCACGTGGCCCAAAGGAAGAAGTCGCAAGGTGTTAAATCACAAGATCTCGGTGGCCAATTGTGATCACCTCTTCGAGAGATAACACGATCCGGAAACTTTTCCCGTAACAGAGCAATGGTTTCGTTGCTTGTGTGGCACGTAGCGCCGTCTTGTTGAAAGTAAACGTTGTCCAGATCAATACCATCCAACTCCGACAATAAAAAATCATTAATCATCTCTCGATAGCGCAATCCATTCACCGTAACTGTTGATCCAACCTCATTTTCGAAAAGGTAAGGTCCAATGACCATAAACCGCGCCAAATAGTCATACGTTGAGGATGGAGAGGCTTCTCAACAATAACTCTTGGGTTTTCCGGACAAAATCTAAGGTTGGAAAAGAGGACAAGTCAAATCTTGGGTACCAGATCAAATGCAATGGTGACGACTCTGATATATGCCAATGATTTTGTCACTCCGTTTGTATCACCTCTATATATTGATCTGAGACCCCATAAAGTATACATATTCTTACACGGGGCAAAATCGCCTTTTTTGATATGTTTGAATGGAAAGAAAATATATTTGGAACACAAATTTTTAAATATTATATATTTCTGAACAAATAAATTTAATTTGAAAATCAATAAAATATATTTGGAACGCATATATTAATATATTACAACAAAATATATTTGCAAACTAAATTTCCCAAATAAAGTATGTGTTTAAGTACAAATAAAATTATTGTTTAGGAATTTCTTCAAATATATTTTATTTAAAAAAGATTTTCAAATCTTTAGCTGGCTTTTTCGAATTTCATTTTTAACTTTTTCTTGGTTCCCAATTGTACCTCCCAGTTTTGATACCATATGCAGCATTGACTTCTGTTTCAAATCAATTATTTAAATTTCTGAGCATTCCAAGCCATCATTAGTTGTCAATCCACCAAATCCAAAATTTATTTTGATCCAAGATTATAGGATTTTAGTTATTATTTTTACGAACATTAAACAATTTCTAAAAAATTACTTTCAATTACTGAACAATATAACACAATTTAGGTATTTTCTGAATTTTTTATTTTTTTCGGAAATAATAGTCCCAAATAATAACAAATTGGGAGTAAACAAAGATTTGTTTATAACACCATCTTCCCAAACATATAACCTTTGTGTGTACCAAATATTATATGTTTAGAGAGTTCCCTGAACATATATATGTTTCAAGCCGAATATGTTTGGGACAATATACTACAGAAGCGATTTTTTTTCAGCGTGTAATCGTCGTAAAATTCTAAGACGATTTAGCCATGTCCGTCTGTCCGTCCGTTCGTCCGTCTGTGGTAATCACGCTACAGTCCGCAATAATAGAGCTAGGTTGATCAAATTTGGTACAAAACTTCTTATAGTTGCAGGTTGTTTGGGATTGCAAATGGGCCATATTTAGATATAGCTCCCATATATAGCATCAAACTTGTTGTGATTCCTACTGTTCTCATCGACTATATTTTTTGTTTTCGGTGTTATTTTCTTTAGGTTTGAGTTATTTTGTGAGGTCACATGCTATCCACGGTGGAGGGTATATAAGATTCGGCATGACCGAACTTAACGCTTTTACTTGTTTTAACTTAAATTATTGTGTTTTTCTGTATTAGATCTCCTGATGACGACTAACGATGTTAGTCGAAATATCGAGAAAATAAAAATTTTGATATTAAAAGAATAATATCAGTCTTTTAATCAAGGACCAAGAGCCAAACAGTAAGGAGAAAGAATATTATAAATTATATTTAGTCAAGATTTGGTGTTTATCCGTCAACCCCATCAAAAGTTATTCACAAAACAGTACAGGTCATTCGATTTTCATTATATAGAAATTCCACACAAATTTTAAAAATTCATCAAACTTTGATCGCCTCTCCTGAAAAACTACATTTTTGCGCTTAGCATAGTTTAGAATGGAGGTATCGATGTGTATATCAGTTGCTACTACGGACCAAAAGTGTAACGCATCAAAGGATTGGCCTTAGAACCTATGTCTGTTTAATCTCGTATAATATTAATATTTTGTGTGACTATAATTTCAAGAACAAACTGAAGAATTTGTCACCATCAGATCGATGGTTTTGAAATTATTGAACAACTTCGTTTCCTATTGGAATTCATTAACAAGTCGGTGGCATGACCGGGTTTACGTTTTTAATTCAACTATTTTCCCGGTATATGGGTGAGCTTTTTCACAGGTGTCGTGTCATTTTGTTGTGCACTAATTACGTTTACTGTATCACAAATCACAAAGTGTCATTACTTTTGTTTTTAATTGATGGGCTGTGCACTGTGGGCGAATAAAAATTCCACAACAACTTAAATATTTACTTATACAATGGAATCCTGGCACAAACAAATATTACTTATACGAGTATATCGTAGATTTGTGAATACTTTGTTCTAAGCAAATCTTTGATTCCATCCTAATTTTTTTTATTATACCCTCCATCACCTCCGAAATATAGATCAGGGACCCCAATTTGGTACCGACACTTCTTTTAGCTACAAGTAAGTGGGACTGAATATAGGAAATATCGGTAAAATGTTTTGATATAGCCCCCAATTTGACTTCTTAACGCTATAGAGACCGTAAAATTGAACTGATCAATCTGAAAATTATTTTATTGGGTGTACTTATATACACACGGGGGAAAATCGTAATTTTTGATATGTTTGAATTGAAAGAAAATATACTTGGAAACGATTTTTTTAAATATTATATATTTGTTAACAAATAAATTTTATTTGAAAATCAAGAAATTTTGTTTGAAGCGCATATATTAATATAGTAGAACATAATTTATTTGAAAACTGACTCTCACAAATAAAATATGTGTTTACACACAAACAAAGTTATTGTTTGAGAAGTTTTCCAAATATATTTTTTTAAAAAAGATTTTTAAAACTTTGCTGACTTATTCGAATTTTAGTTCGTTTTTTCCAATTCATCACTTTCTGTCAACCCATCAATGCAATTTATATTTACAAAGATTATACCATTTAAGTTTTAATTAAATTTTACTAACATATAACATTTATTAAAAAAATGTACTCTTTGAGCATCTGAAAACCAGAAAACTTGTCTTTAAATTAAGGCATTGAAGCATTGCCAAAATACATAAATACCAATTAATCTTTGTTTCGGAAATACTAGTTCCAAATAAACAAATATTAGAATGGGAACATATTTTTGTTTAAAACAATATCCTCATAAACATATAATATTTGTGTGTGTTAAATATTATATATTTGGAGTGTACCCTAAACCCATGTATATTTCAAGCCGAATATGTTTGGGACAATATACTACAGAAGCGATTTTTTTCAGCGTGCAGAACCCTTTTCACGAACAAAGGTCGCCGTAGGTCCATGTTTTGATCTAGCCCCCATACATATGGAGGGTTCCTCTATATTTCACTTTTAACCCAACAAAAAACAAAATTTTCAGCGAATCATGCTAAAATTTAAAAACAAAAATTAATTATACATATATAATTTTAAACTAAACGTATAACTCGAAATCAATAATACAAAAAAATAATTTTATTTATATGTAAACACATACTTTATTTGAGAAAATTAGTTCCCAAATATATTTTTTTAATACATTAATATATGCGCTCCAAATACATAAATGTCCTTAACTTTCAAATAAAGTTTATTTCATCATAAATATAAAATATTTAAACATTTTTGTTCTAAATATATTTTTTCTGTATTCAAACATATCAAAAACGAACATTTTTCCCCGTGTATATAATATAAATATATGTGTAAATATGATTTTGGTTTATTGTAAATGATTTTGAATAATCAAAAGCGCGACCAGAAGATGAAGTCGAGCCATAACTTTTTTAATAAAAGAAAAATTATGAATATTGCAATATTTACGTCAAAATCTGTTAAAAACGGTAAAGAACGCTATTATGATCCCTATACATCTTGAGAATGATTTTTTCTAAAAATAAATTTCTCAGAAACAATTTTAAACAAACAAATGCAATCTACCAAACATCTACACCGATTTGCCTTATTTTCCAGGATTAGTTTAAAATAAAAAATGACACCACATTTCAATCGGATGGCATTCGCATATGCGAACGCGAATTATTCGCATCATTTTAACATTCGCTTTCGCAAAAACCATCTATGGATTTTTCGCTTTCGCAAAAATATATTTCAGTATTCGCTTCCATTTGTTAAAAATGTTATATCTTCTTATTCGCTTCACACATTTTGAAGATATTAATCCCAATGTAAACCTCTTCCACTTCTCTTCAAAACAGTTGAAAAATATGCTTGTCCTTGTGGTAACACGAGGTAAAAATATGGAAAACTTTCTTAATACTTGAATATCCGGGAAAAGTATAAATTTAGTTCCTTACTTTTGTTGGTACTAAAGCGTCAAACTATTATTCGCATTCGCTTTCGAAAAAATTCATATTTCACTATTCGCATTCGCAAGAAATATATTTCAATATTCGCTTTCGCTAAAGTCACTTTCGTTACATCCCTAATTTGAACCATATTTTTTGAAGTAAAAGCTTGATAAAGCCGAGATACCCTTTAAGCCGAGATACCCTAAAACCATTTAAATTAAACAATTAGAAACGAAAAAACATAAGAAATACAAAAAATTGTGCCTATTTGCAAAATTTTCCTTTTTTTTGGCAATTGTGTTTGGGAGGTACAAAACGCTCATTTTTAAAAAACTATGGGTACTATAAAAATATTACACTGTACAAAATTTTAAGTATTTGTATGAACTGGAATCAAAGTTATATGGGATGTACCAAAAGGGGCGTGGTAACTTCGCCCATTTTTAAAGCGTTATACTCCACAAAATTTCAAGTGTTTGTATGTGCTGCAATCCAAGTTATAAGCCGTTAACTTTTTGTGACAAATTGTACATTAGTGTGGGAGGTACCAAAAGGGGCGTGGCAATAACGGCCATTTTCCACGGGACTGTAGGCACTATAAAATCATTACACTATACAAAATTTCAAGTATTTCTATGGACTGGAATCGAAGTTATAAGCCGCTATCTTTTTGTGCAAAATGATCCATTTGCATGGGAGGTACCAAGAGGGTCGCGGCAACTTCGCCCATTTTTTGTAAAGATGATAGCGATAAATAAACTAATATTATGTGTATAAAAAATATATAAACAAATGTGTATAAAAAAGTGCTATTATAATTTCTACATTTATCCATATATTTTCTTCCAATATGCATTGTTTTCTTCGTTAGCTTTAGCTTAACTTTCAAAATACTCAACAAACGATTTTTTTGGCGAATTTTTTCTACATTTTATGTTTTTTCGCGCCAGCAATTTCTTTCTTATTGTTTTAACGACAGTTACTAAACTTTTGTTTCCACATGAAAGTATCATTGCCAACATTGGCAGTCCTCATAATTTCCATTAATTTAACGTATATCTCGGTATTACCGAGGACATACTTCAAAAATAAAGGTCCAAACAATGTTCCAAGAAAACTGGAATTAAAACAAAAATAACAATATAAATTGTTTTTAATGGTGATTTCGTTTGTGCAAAAAAACGTAAAATTTTTTCTACATTTTACACTGAAACCGCATTTTTAGGTTCGTTTGTTAAAATGGTGCAGCCGTATGAACGGGGTTTGATTTCGTTTGTAAAATTATTACACTCCGAAAATGCGAAAATATCGCATTTTCCACACTCAGCCCAGTCCACGGTGTGGAGTGTTGCACCGCCAAAAGGCAAACTTCACAAGCAAACCTAATTGAAAGCGTACATTCTTAATGCACTATGAAATGGTTGCGCTATAATGTAGGTATGGGTTTTACTCACCGCACGATTTTGTTCGATTGTTCGCATGCAAAATGCGAAATTAGGAGTGGGTGCGGGGGGAATTTTTAAAATGTAGCAACATGATGTGGTGATATTATTTTTCAGAAACGAAATCAATCGCACAAAGGAAATATTTTGGGAGTACAACATATTAAACATCGGTAAACGACAACTTTTTTCTTCCATACAAATTCAGCCTTTCTAATGTACAGAAACTATATGTATGTATGCATGTGTGCGTTACCACAATCACATAGATACACGTGTAAGTATTAGAGTAAACAAATAAAGTGGCTTCATTTGTGGCTATATGAACATTTATTTTAAGCATGTTCCAAAAATATTTCGTTTCTGCGATTGTCGAATTAGGAGCTATTCGCGATCGAAATAACATCTACAAAATTATGGTTTTCTTCAAGAAACATTGGCAGTGCTAATTTTTATTAGACAAGAAAAAACGGCATGAACATTTTTCAAAATATTCCAATATGAGGTCACTTTTTCTTTATAACTTCTTAAATTTTGGTCCGATTTTCTCTTCCCATGACTTATAGAACTGCTGATCACTAGATTTAATTTATATATATGAAAAATGCCCGTTTCAAGGCCGTAACATTTTTATTTGCTTGTTCATCCCAAATGGGGTACTGCGAATTGATTGCAATAAAAATGGTTGCCTACTACACGCATTATTTCAAACTAAAACGTTGAAATATTCGAGGTGATAGACATTTTGCACCTTTTTGTGAAGCCGCTCTAATGTACATACGAGTACATACAAAAATAATTTGCACAACTTTTTCAAAAAAAAAAAAAACAATGAGTTTGAAAAATGCAAACGCATTCATTCACGCTCCTCTTGCAATTGCAGTTTTGCAAAAAATATTTATGCAGTGACAATAGAGATGGCAGTTGCCATTGTTCGGCCGTCGTTTGGACTGTAGCAACTTACACTTGCACTCACACACAGACATGGGAGTTTGCAAAACAATGTAATTAATAGACCAATATTTATTATGGGCCGAGAATGTGAATGTGGAACAAACAATTGTCACAAAGAACGAGTTAAATACTTTCGGTGCTCGAACGTAGATAATCTTAGCATTCTTTTATGTGGGTATATATGTATGCAGGGACGTATCCAGGATTTTGGTTCGGGGGTGGCCGAACCAAAATTTTTTTTCCATAACAAAGATAAACAATTAAAAAATTGCGTTTATTGTGTAGGTAATGGAAGTTAAGCTCCTTAGTTTTTTATTCGAATTTTATTCGTAAATATAAATGTGTACTTCAGTACGAGATCAGTAAAACTTTTTATAATAAAATACGTAAGAGTTAAAAATATATCAATTATTTCATCGATTTTGACTTCATCTTTGTATATAGACATCAAAGCCAGATAAGATAGCCTTTCTCCTTCCATTCTATTCCGGAGATAAGTTTTTATTCTTCTTAACGTCGAGAAACTTCGCTCAGGAGATGCCGTTGTCACAGGTATTGTGGCCAGTATCTGCAAAAGGGAAAAACGCTTGGGAACATGTCCTCATCACAAACTGAAATAGCATCTAATGTATTTGATGGCTTATCATTCTTCTGCTTCCAATAATCAATTCATACACTTATTTCAGCTAAAACAGATTTTGCTGAATTTTTTAAATCGTTTTTGTAAAAAAGTGTGACTTCTTCGAAATCTTCATTTATTAGATTTACAACTCGTATCGGAACGATATTAAACAGACTTGTAATTATAGCTTCATGTTCGGAAAATCTATTATTTAAATGTGATATTACTTCGTCCAGATATGGTATGAACAATGTTGTCCTGAAATACGCCTTGGCATCTGAACCAGGAATATTAGCCCTATACTTTTGAGTGCCTACTCTTCTAGGTAGTGCAGATTCTATTCCAAAACTTCTTGCAAGTTGTGTGGATTCTTCAAAGAGTTTATCAAACTCCGCATCTGAATTTCTACGCATGTCACTTAATTTAGTCGTTGCCAATTTTGTGATTTCGTAAGTCTTTATTATATCTAGGTTAATCGTTTGCAAATACCGTGATAAGTTCTGTATAATGGCCAATATAAATATTACCACACCCAATATAAAGTCAAATTTACATACACGGTTGTGCAAACTCATTCCATCACTGCAACCTACATGTTAAAAAGGTAGATAGATAAGAATCATAAATGTAATTTTAACTTAATTTTCGCCATATCTGTTTATCATAAATTTAAAGCCAACCAATAATTACACCGGTCGACAAAAACAACATTTTTTCTTGGGTTTCTGTTTTAATGCATAGATTCTGATTCTAGACGTCAAAAAACGTCAAAATCTCCAATATTAGCTTTTAAAGTTTGTTTTTGTAAATTTTACATCGATAAGAAAGTTTTCAAATTAAAACCTTACTAAATTAGCTATAACTTTTTAAATAATGCATCGATTTTCTTCGGAATGCTCGTTTAATTCATGGCCGAGCAGACTTTACGATAAAATCATAAAAATATAACATTTGTTAGTTTTTAGATTGTTTTATGGGAGTTTTATTTTAAAAATATTAAAATTTTATCAAAAAATCATATTTTTTGCAATATTTTGTAATACTCGTATATCGTCGAAAGCGCTGAACGGATGGAAAATGGTATTATATGAAGTTGAAGGCTACATAATATCTTATTCTTTAAAACTTTCCTCAACCAAATCGAATAAATGGTTCTCGAGTTATGCCACTATATGTGGTTCAACCACTAATTTATTTCCATATCAAAGCTTATCGCGAGAATTTAAAGAGACAACCCTTGGCATAACTAGAGAACCATTCATCCGAATTGGTTCAGGTAAGCTTTACAAACTTCAGAATTAAGTAGCCTTCAACTTCGCACAATACAATTTTCCATCCGTTCAGCGGTTTCTACGATATCTTACAAAGTATTGCAAAAAATCATATTTTTTGAGAAAATTTTAATAATTTGTAAATAAAAGCCTCATAAAAACACCTAGAAACGCAAAATTGTCATATTTTTGTGATTTTATCGTAAACTCTGAAAGGTTATGAATAAATTGAGACCATTCCGAAGAAAATCGATGCATAATTTAAAAAGTTTTAGCCAGGAAACCATGCACTTTTCTTATTTTTAGTTGTTATTACTTTTACTGTTACCATTTTTTACGCTTTTGTATTGTTTTTTTTTAACGGACTTCCAAATATTTTTCGTATTTTTTTTGAGTGATTTTGAAAATTGTAAACAGTTTATGCCTATTTTTAAAACATTTCGGGACATACGTCCCTGTATGTATGTGTATACGTACATACATATGTACGACAGACAGACAGACGGACGCACTGATCGCTTGGTTGTTTTCTATTCTTCACTTCGTTCGCTCTTGATTGTTTTTTATTTGTTCAGCGAATTATTTAGACAGATGTTTTTGGGTTTAGAGCTTAGTTGCAGCCAACAATAAAAATAGTCAATAAATAGTTGGGTGGATGGATGACAGATGACAATGGCAGCATTTTTGAATTTCCGATGACTTAATAGAAGCTAACGTGGTTAACGGTTTGTTGTTTTGTGGGCTGGGTACGACACAAGCAACAATCTCTCGAAGATCAATGTGATATGAAGTGTTTTCTCGAGCATTTTATATACTAAATAAAGGGTGGGCTATTTAAAATTATAAATTTGAATCGGCTATAAAAAAAGTACTGATAATTTTTTCAAATTTCTGGTTTTAAGGCAAGGTTTGAAGTTTGTCATTTAATAACGGAACACAATATCATTCATATGACTACCACGACTGGCTCGGCAGTACCTCATCCGATCAAACCAATTTTTCAGTACATTTTTTGTTGTTTCGGGTCGAATCTCGTCAATGGCAACTTCGATTTCATATTTCAAAGCTTCAATTGTCTCTGGATGCTTTGCGTAACATGTATCCTTAATGGCTCCCCACAGAAAATTATCCAAAGGGCACAAATCATACATATGTACGAGTATGTATGTATGTGAGAGGTGGAGTCGTCATTACGAGACATCTCCCAAACCTACTCTACCTACATTCCCGGGTACATTTGATCGAGTTGTCTGTCTGTCGTTCAGAAAGAAATTACAAAATAATGAAAACAAATGGTAACAAATGTAAAGAAATCGTTGCAAACTACATATCGCCCACTTACTTCAAGAGTGACATAACTCAAAATTGAAAATTGACAAGAGGTGTAACTTTTAGTCCGCATAAAAAGATAATTTACATGAAATAGGATGTTTAAAAACGCTGGAATAATCCGAGATATAATTGTTTACATATAAACTAAATTTCGCTAAGATTAATTTATGGACTTTGGCAACCTCAAAAATGTTAAATTTTGTGTTATGTCGCTCTCGAAGGGAGTGAGTGAAATGTTAATCGTGTAGATTTACTTGTTTTGTTTGTTGACTCTGCGCCGCATGCTTACACACAACAATACATGGTCTAGACATCGCTCATTTTGTGCAAGAGTGTCACATGTCAAAATCGGATGAAGTGAATTTTCTAGTGTGAGTTATATGTTTTCTTCCTCGTGAATCTGTCATATCGTGGAATACTTCATAGGTTTTGAAGTGCTAGACATTTTTGTGGGGTCACATAGAAAATTTTCAATTTTGAAATATGACGCTCTTCCACGAATTGAGCGATATTTAGATGGATACCTAAATTGGACTATGTGTTGATGATCTTTTGTAAACAATAAAATTCAACTAAGAAAACAAAAAGCTAAATAATGAGGTCCATTATTTACTAATTTATCGGGCATTGTGGTGGGATAAATGAGTTTTCACTTCACCTCTCGGCGATGATATTCGATTATGTTTCACACACAAGCTAACCACATCACACTCGCACTCGGATAAATAAAGGGTGGTTAAATTGTAAGGGCCGATGTTGAATGTAAACCACACCTAAACGTCAAGTTTTTTTCTGCATTTCATTTAACACATTTCTCAATTTCAGACTAACTCAATTTGAACCATGGAAAGATACACAATCGAGCAACGCTTTAAAGTTTTTAAAGCCTTTTGCGTTCAAATCAAAATGCATTTCGTGCACTTCGTGATGTTTTTTGATCAGCATAATCGACCAAAAGTGTCCACAATCGGGAGAATTGTGCGCAAATTTCAGCAACCCGGCTCTGAAGAAGATGTGAAAACATATGTGCATGCTCGCCCAGTTCGTTTGGTGCGGCTTATGGGCTGGCGACGTCATCGGGCCATACTTCTTAGAAATGAGGCCGGTCGGGCAGTTACTGTGAATGGTGTTCGCTATCGTGAGATGATAACGAACTTTTTAGGGCCCGAATTGGAAGATATGGATGTGGACAATATGTGGTTTCAACAGGACAGTGCCACTTGCCACACAGCTAACGAAACAATGGCTCTTTTGCGCAACAAATTCAATGGCCGAGTTATCTCACGTCGTGGCGAAGTCAATTGGCCGCCAAGATCATGTGATTTGACACCGTTGGACTTCTTTCTTTGGGGTTATCTGAAAAAAAAAAGATGTACGTCGATAAGTCAGCAACAATTCAAGAGCTAAAGGATGAGATAATTCGGCACATTAACGGCATAGAACCTCAAATATGCCTCAGCGTCATCAAAAATTTGGACCATCGGGTGGAGGTGTGCCGCCGAGGTCGCGGCGGCCATTAGACCGATATTTTGTTCCATACATAATTGAACCATACCAATATTATCATAATAAAAGAATTGACAATAATTTCCTAAATAATTTGTGTTTTATTCAAAATCAACATCGGCCCTTAAAATTTAACCACCCTTTCAATAAATGTATGCCGAAATGCGCTTTAGACGTGTAGAATCGGATGTGATGTGATGGGATGGGAGCCGAATGAAACGAATCGAGTGTTTTGATTTAATGAAATGCGAACAATGGGAAATGAATATCATTAATGAGCATTTTTTCTTTTTCTAATAGAGTAATCAAACTCGAAATAATTGAAAATCATCGGCGAGTGTTTTTTGAGCGGCGATATCACACACAGCGCTCCCACCAAACAGAGGAGGTGATGGGACGCTACAAAAAAAAAACGTTCATACATTCCAATCGGCCAGAGTTGTTACGAGTAATACGAAGAACTTTCAGCGAAAAGGTCCTTCGGGTGACGTAGCCAGTATCATCTCATCGATGATTAATGGTTGGAGGCGTGGTTCTTGGTTTCGTATAATTCATAAAATTAAATAAAAATTTATGTATGTGCCACACACACACACACATGCGAACACGCATAGAACCATAGCCTACAATAGTCTGTGTACATTCATTAATTGTTGCATACACAATGGAAAGACATGCAGCGCGTCAGGAAGGACTTACTCCCCATCTTTCATTTGAACCACATTTATTTATGACTACCGCAACCGACGGACACGAGCTTTCCGAATGGCTTATTACTTCCGATGGTCGTGTACTGCACAGCACAGCATAGCAAAGCACTTGGAGACGAGTCCTTTTATTGCTACACACCATTGTTTGTTCTTGTTTATTGCAGTGCTGTGCAGGTTTCCTTGGGTTATCCTTATCCGCCCATTCAAAGCCATTGTTCGCGGACGTCGTCGGTAGGGTGGGACGAGAGATGATGCTCGATACTCTGATACTCGGCCGTCTTCCATGCTTGACAGCAACAGTATCTTTGTAGCAAAAAACGCGCCAACTAATGTAAATCACAAGTGTTGCAATAGATTCCAAAAAATAGCTGTGACAGACACCATCAAACTTGGCTAACTTCTCGCGAATGTAATTTGTTTCCCCTGTGACCTCTGCGGGGGGTACTATGAGAATCGACGAAGCCCAGTGTCGTATGAATTATTACCAAAGAATCGGAAACTTTCGTCCTTGCTTTGTTAGCAAAAAATTCCTGGTCAAGGGTTAGTATTCCTTACATTCGTTACAGCCATTACTACAGATAATGTAATCGTATGTATGAATGTGTGCAAGTTGCATGGTATACGCGTATATGCCTCGTCTCCTGCATCCATCCAAACGCTTGACAATAACGACACTGTTGTGCAGCTTCTTGCCGCTGAACCATTTCTATGTCTTGCGTTGAATTAGCGATTTGCATAAATTTGTCATCATTTCATGTTAATTTGATTTAATTAGATTTTTTTACACGCGAGTCCTCAGGAGCAGCGAAACTCCCATCGAGCATTCGTAATCCTAACGACGAATGAGTACCATGTTTAATACATTCCCTCATATTTTACCACTCATTTATGAATTTTTAATTAATCACATCTTTTTGATTTGACATTCCCCCTCTCCACTGTTGTGCACAAAGCGAAACCAGACAAAAGACTGACTGGCTGGCTGACTGGCTGACTGACTGCCACTTATAGACGCAGCTCGTTGTGGGAGGTGTTGTTGGCAACATTCGGAAAGAGCAATTCTGGTTAATGGGTGTAATATTTTCCACGTGAATTACTTTTGAGCCTGTTGCAATTATTTATTTTATTCGGAACAAAGTGTCTCCAAATACACATGTATTACAATTTGCCAGAGCAGGTGGATTATGTACAGTGAGAAAACATGTTCACATATACTCCAAATTAGTTAATAAATTCTTTTTTTAATTTAGTTCAATTTTGCTTGGAGTAGGTAAATTGTCATCATTTCAATGGAATTAAAGTAATTTTTTAACTAAAATTAGTTCATGCACGCTGAAAAAAACGCTTCTGCACGGAGAAAAAAACAGGAAACAAAATATGTTTGGGATCAAAATTGAAATAAAATATACTTTGGTGCAAATATTTTATATTTCCATACAGGAAAAAAAGTTTGAATATCTCTCTTATCAATGTTATTTTTTTGGAGTTTTGGTGCAAATTATCTTTAAAAACGGGGAAATATTTAAATCGGCTACTTAATTTGTTTTCCCACCTATAGGAAAAAAGTAATTTTTCTCAAATATAATATGTTTCCTGAAAATATACTACAGAAGCGATTTTTTTCTTAGGGTGTAGTATATTGTTCCAAACATATTCTCCTTGAAATATACATTTGTTTAGGGTACACTCGAAATATATGTTATGTTTGTCACGCACAAATATTATTTATTTGGGAGGATGTTGTTCCAAACAATTTATTTGGGACGCATATATAAAGATATTACAACAAAATGTATTTGCAAACTAATTTTCTCAAATAAAATATGTGTTTATATACAAATAAAGTTATTGTTTAGGAATTTCTCCAAATATATTTTGTTTTAAAAAGATTTTTAAAACGTTGCCGATTTTTCGATTTTGATTTTTAATTTTTCATTGATTTCGTAATGACATATCATTACCCTCTGCATTACATGTAGACAACAAATAATAACTTACTTATATTGACATAAATATGTACTTATTTGTACGTTATTTTAAGTCGGGTATTGTGAAATATGCGACAACACACGCTGAAAAAAAATCGCTTCGGTAGTATATTGTGCCAAACATATTCGGCTTGCAGCATATATATGTTTATGGTACACTCTAAATATATAATAATTGGTACACACAAAAATTATATATTTGGGAAGATGTTGTTCTAAACAATCCTTGTTTCCACCCTAATACCTTTTATTTGGGATTTTAATTTCGAAACAAAAATGTAATTAAATTTAAGTATTCCGAGAATATTGAACCTTAATTGTGTTGTTTTTCAGTAATTTAATGATAATTTTTTAGAAATTTTTAATTGAAATCGTATAATTTTTGATAACATTAATTTACTCGAAGGATTGAAAAAAATGCTGACATGAAATACCCAGAAATTTAAAATGAGTCCCTTAAAACAGAATGCAATGCTGCTAATGGTATTTTTGACAGGGAGAAATAATTCGAAACGAAGGAAAAATTAAAAATGAAATTAGAAAAATTCACCAAAGTTTTGAAAATCTTTCTTAAATTATATATATTTGAAGATATTCCTAAACAATAATTTTATTGGTATATAAATACATATTTTATTTGAGAAAATTAGTTTGCAAATATATTTTGTTGTAATATATTAATATATGCGTTCCAAGTAAATTTTATTGATTTTCAAATAATATTTATTTACTCAGAAATATAAAACATTTAAAAATATATTTTCTTTCGATTCAAACATATCAAAAAAGGCGATTTTGCCCCGTGCACCATTTATTAAAGAAACGTTGATGTGATTTATAAACTAAGTAACATTTCGAATAAAAAAAACATCTCGTCATATTTAATTATATACACGGGGCAAAATAGCCTTTTTTGATATGGTTGAATCGAAAGAAAATATATTTGGAACACAAATTTTTAAATATTATATATTTTCTAGCAAATAAATTTTATTTGAAAATCAACAAAATATATTTAAAACGCATATATTAATATATTACAACAAAATATATTTGCAAACAAAAATTCTCAAATAAAATATGTGTTTAAATACAAATATAATTATTGTTTAGGAATTTCTCTAAATATATTTTATTTAAAAAAAATTTCAAACATTAGCTTCTGTTCTTAATCAATAATGTTAATACAATTTATGAGTATTCTATCCAATATTATACGATTTCAATAATTATTTCACAAACATTAACAATTTATAAAAAAACTAACATTGAATTACTGAAAAATTTAACATAACTTAGGTATTTTCTAAATACTTAAATGGAAATACATATTTATTTCGGAAATAATGGTCCCAAATAAAAATATATTGGGATATAAACAAAGATTTGTTTAGAACAACATCGTCCCAAATATATTATTTTGTGTGTATCAAATATTATGTATTTGGAGTGTACCATAAACATATATATGTTTCAAGCCGAATATGTTTGGGACAATATACTACAGAAGCGATTTTTTTTCAGCGTGTATGATATATATACATATGTACACATACGAAAATCATAATTGGTAAGATGTTATTAAGTTAGTACACGCTAAAAAAATCGCCTCTGTAATATATTTCCCCAAACATATTCGGCTTGAAACATATATATGTTTAGGGTACTCACTAAAGATATAATATTTGATACACACAAAAATTATATATTTGGGAAGATGTTGATCTAAACAAATCTTTGTTTCCATCCCAATATGTTTTTATTTGGGACTATTATTTCCGAAACAAATAATTATTAGCATTTAAGTATTCAGAGAATACGTTAATTGTGTTAAATTAATTAATTAAAGTAATTCAAAGTTAATTTTTTTAGAAATTTTTAATGTTTGTAAAAATAATAAATAATAATAATTGAAATCGTATAATTTTTTGATCAAAATCGCTTCTGTAGTATATTGTCCCAAATAATATATTTGGGACAATATACTACGGAAGCGATTTATTTGAGTTGTAAGTCAACTTTTAGATTTATTATTAATTCAAAGTTAATTTTATAGAAATATGAATGTGCGTAAAATTCCTTTACAACTAAACAGCGGAATTTTATGCAATTTTAACTGGTCCTTATTAAATGCATGATGCTAATTCAAAATAAAACAAAAAGTTTTCAGAGAATTATCTTAATATGTTTTATTGTGATAGAAGGACTCACAATTAACAACATGCATTATGGTTGGACCACCCTTCATATAAACACATGAGCAAATTTGTTCACAAATATGATTTGTTGCAATATATTCATATATGCGTTCCACACAAATTTTATTGATTTTCAAATAAAATATATTCTGCTTGAAATATAAAGAGTGGGCCATTTAAAATTTTAAATTTGAATCGGCTATAAACAAAGTACTGATATTTTGTTCAAATTTATGGTTTTATTGGAAAGGTTGAACCTTGTCTTTTAATAATGGAACACAATATCATTCATATGGCTACTCACTCATCCGATCAACACAATTTCCAGTCGAATCGGGTCAAATCTCCTTAAAGGCCACTTCGATTTGTCGATTGTCTCAACGCTTCAATTGTCTCTGGATGCTCTGCGTAACATTTATCCTTGATGGCTCCACACAGAAAATAATCCAAAGGGCTCAAATCACAAGTCAAAGTAATCGGTAGTTCAAATTTTAAATTTTAAATGGCCCACTCTTTACAAATGTTTAGGGTACACTTTAAATATGTAATATTTGGCACACACAAAATCTATATAAGTATTCGGAAAATATATCTATTCCTTAATTGTGTTAAGTTTTTAGCAATTCAAAATTCTTTTTTTTTAGAAATTTTAAAAGTTTGTAACAATACTTTATAATCGAAATCGTATAATCTTGGATAACAATAAATTACTTGAAGGATTGACATCAAATGATGACTTGAAATATTCAGAAATGCAAAGCAGAAGTTAATGGTGCATATAGCATTTTTGACTGGCAGGTATAATTTGAAATCAAGGAAAAATTGCAACTATCAGTCAACGCAATCCAATGTTATCTATATAAAAGTAGAGGGCATTCGATTTTCATGTGGAAATATCGGACGGAAATATTTTGAAAATCTTTCGATTGTATCGCATCCCAACCTGTTTTATATATAAAACTAGCTGGACCCGGTCCACTTCGTTGCCCCAGACTTCAGATTTCCGATCCCGTCCAAGATATATCAAACACAAAATTACAGCATTCTCGCTAACAAATTGTGGACCAATTACGTAGACTGCTGCCAGATATATGTACGCAAAATGTCAGCACTCTCGCTAACAAATTGTGCAAGATATCTCAATTTAAAAATTTGGCTTAAATGGTTGGGGCCTCGGGCATTAGTCCGATTCCGCCCATTTTTGAACCAGTTACGTAGACTGCTACCAGATACATATACACAAAATTACAGAATTCTCTCTAATAAATTGTGCAAAATATTTCAATTTCAAACTTAGGCTTATATGGGCGGGGCCACGCCATTGGTCCTATCCCGCCCATTTTTGGACCTATCGCGTAGAGTGCTAATAGATATATATACATATATACGCAAAATTTCAGCACTCTCGCTAACAAATATTGTCAGATATCTCAATTTCAAAGTTTGGCCTATATGTGCGGGGCCACGCTCATTGGTCCGACCCCTCCCATTTTTGGACCCATCATATAACCGGCCACTAAATGTATACAGAAAAAATTTCAGCACTCTAGCTAAAACAAAAAATTCTATATCAAAACTTGGCTCATATGGGCGGGTCCACGCCCACTTGATATATCGAAAATTCAAGTACCCTATTTTCACCACGCCCCACACATGTATATTCTGTGAAAATTTCAAGAAAATCGGTCCGGCCGTTTAGACGTCTATACGGTGCAAACAAACCAACAAACAAACAAATACACATTCTTCTTTATAGAAGATAATATTTATTTTAACCGCAAACATGTTTCCACATTTATTTTTTTTCTGTTAAACTCTATTGTAAGTACTTGGAAAGGGTCAAAAAGCGATGTCGCCCTATCACCCAAAAACGTTTTGTCATAATTGTTTTTTTTTTTGTATTCAAATATATTAGAATTTATGCTATTTTGCAGACAACTTTATTTTGCATTGATAGTGAAATGAGAGTCATTTATTGATGATAGGCCGACAATTCCTCGTGTTAGTTTTGTTTATATTACACACACACACATACATCTTCGAGTATACCTCCATTCCAAAATATGCTAAGTTGAAACATACAGTTTTTCAAAAATGTATTGCACTTAAAAATTCCGAAAATACGTTAATTGTGTATTTATTTTTACAAATTTAAAGTAAATTTTTTAGAAATTTTAAATGTTCGTAAAATAATAAATACTAATAAGTTAAATCGCATAATCTTGGATCAAAATAAATTACTTGGAGGATTGATAAGAAATGATGACATGGAACCCAGAAATTTGAAATGATTGTTTTAAACAGAAGTTAATACTGCATATTATGGTATTGTAACTGGGAGATACAATTCGAAATTAAGGAAAAATTAAAAGTGGTATTCGAAAAAGCCAGCAAAAGCTTTGAAAATTATTTTTAAATAAAATATATTTGGAGACTTTTCTAAACAATACTTTTATTTGTATTTAAACACATATTTTATTTAAGAAATTTAGTTTGCAAATATATTTCGTTATATTTTATTTATATATGCATTCAAAATATATTTGATTGATTTTCAAATCAATTTTTTTGCTCAGAAATATATAATATTTAGAAATTTTTAAATTTGTATGGAATTCCTTTTTAATTTTATAATTGTGTATTTACTTTGTTTATTTATATCTTATTTTATCTGAATATAATTTAGAATATTTAGAATTTTAAATTTAAAACATGCTAAGTCGACTTAGCATACTTTGGAATGACGGTATCGACATAAAGAACAGAACGTCCTAAATTGTAAAGACACACTTTTTGTTAACATTAGCTAGAGATTAGAAAATGTATTATTCGATTGTTCGGTAAAATATCGGTACCTGGATTTTTAGTTTTATTTTAAAAACAATATTCATTTTGTTTTGATGCATCTACCGCGAAAATATATATGCAATACATATATGTACATATGCGATAAAACAACATTGAAAATAGAATGGACGGACAGTGTTCCAATGATTTAAAATGTCGCCAGAGTAATTCCCCTAATATATATATATATATATATTAAGAGGGCACTCTGGTTCACTCCGTATGGGCCATCGAACCATCCAAATAATGTCAAAATAAAAATTGCATTCCTGTAGAATTATATAAATCCAGTTAGTGTTAGTGGTGCCCACCCCAAGTCATTATCGCTCTGCCACCATGCTAATATTCATTATATTACTCTCACTAAATGGATCAAGGAGGAACAGTGGTGTTTTCAGGATGGAATTATACCACCCACCCACATATACATGCATACATACGTATACGAGTATATCGTACATACACACCCAGTCCTCCAGTCCTCCAGTCGACCAACCCAAAAAGTACCATCAATTAATTCTGGCCTATGCGGGGCACAACCACCAAGACTAATGTCACCAACGCCGTCACCACTGCCAATGTGACTAAACTAACAATCTGTCCTGTTTCCATCGTCCTCTTGAAAACCGTTAAACACACCGAGCTTGTGGCATAAACAAGCCGCCGCCAACTTATACACACACACACACACATATTTTTACTTATAGTCAGTCATACGTCTGGCTCATAAGCGAACGAGTGCTAAACACACAAAGTCGTACGAGAGGGTGTTTTTGTAGCAATTCCGTTTTCTGGTTTTATGGTCCTTATTATCCTGGCAACGCAAACACACACAAACAAAAACATTCAAATATATATGTATGTATATATATATATGTCTACCCACACGCTCTCACGCACAAGTGGTGGTTAATTCAAAGCATATTTCAATTCTTGTTTCTGGTAATTGAAAGAGTAATTGGCATTAACGTCATTATAGCGTCATAATGCAACTACTTCAATGGCACTTAAACGACTGATTATGCTTTTCTTGGCAATTCCCCAAAGAAGATGTCAACAGTTGCCCACACCGAATTGCGGAACAAGAATCCCGGCAAGAGAGGTCGCTCCGTCCTGCAGTTAGTATTGGACACAATTTCCAGCATGCAATCCGTAGACATGAGAACAGAAGGTGTGTCTTGATGAAAGTTCTTTGTGATCTCAAGAAAACAAGGAGTCAAATATATATTTAATTTCGGTCGGCTTATAGCGCGATTCTAAAATGTCGGCGATTGATTGACATATCGACACCTCCATTCTAAACTACGCTAAGTGCAAAAAGGTAGTTTTTCAGGAGAGGCGATCAAAGTTTGATGATTTTTTTAAATTTGTGTGGAATTCCTTTATAATGCAAATCTGTTTTGTGAATAACTTTTGAATGGGTTGACGGATAAACGCCAAATTTTGACTGAATATAATTTGCAATATTTAGAAATTAAAACTGCAATCCCCTAAAGCTATGCTAAGTCGACTTAGCATGTTTTAGAATAGAGGTATCGATATGTGCATTGAATATTTTAGAACTTTAGGTATGATCTACGACGGCAAGCCTAACAAAACTGTTGAAAAACGACAGACAGGCAAATATATGAGCAAAGCTATTTCCAACAAACTGAATCTGAAAATATTCTTTTTTCAAGGTTAGCACTTATTTTCGAGATATTCGGTGACAATTTTTGCTCGAAAAGCAGAAACATTTATAATTTCGGAGGCGATTTTGAGGAGGAAACTTCGAAATACTATCTTCAGAAAGTACGACGTAAAAAAGAAGACCTTTGGACAATTATTTCCCCCGTCATATCACATGACTCCTCTCTTCTCGTCCGTCATCCAAAATATCAAAACTCCGGAGAGTTATGGAATTTGTTGGTTATATTTTCGCTAAAATAGGTTCTTGTAGATCCTATCTAAATATTTTATCACATTACGCATTAAAGAAAATTTGGAAATTATACGAGGTATGTTCAATAAAAAAGGTGAATTGTGACATTTTCGGGCTACGTGCATACAATTAGCGTTTTTATACCCTACACCACACTGTGGTACAGGGTATTATAACTTTGTGCATTTGTTTGTTACACCCAAAAGGAGAAGAAATAGACCCATCGTTTATTATACCGATCGACTTAGAATCACTTTCTGAGTTGATTTAGCTATGTCCGTCTGTCTGTCCGTCTGTTTGTGCATGTATTCTTGTAATTAAAGTACAGGTCGCAATTATGGTCCGATCTCGACGAAATTTTACACATATACTTTTTTTGGCCCAAGGACGATCCCTATTGAATTTGGTTAAAATCGGTTCAGATTTAGATATAGCACCCATATATATGTTAGCTCCGATTTGATATGTAAGCGCTGTAAAAACTTTATTGTATATCCGATCAGTATGAAATTCGGCAGAAAGAGGTTTCTCATTATATGAATGAACACTGTTAAATTTGAAAGAAATCGGTTCAGATTTAGATATAGCCCCCATATATACGTTACCCCCGATTTGACATGTAAGCGCTGTAAAAATTTTATTTTATATCCGATCAGTGCGAAATTCGGCAAAGAGAGGTTTCTTATTACATGAAGGAATACTGCTAAATTCGGAGAAAATCGGTTCAGATTTAGATATAGCCCTCATATATATGTTACCCCCGATTTGACATGTAAGCGCTGTAAAAACTGTATTTTATATCCGATCAGTGCGAAATTCGGCAGAAAGAGGTTTCTTATTACTCGAAGGAATACTGCCAAATTCGGAGAAAATCGGTTCAGATTTAGATATATCTCCCATATATATGTTACCCCCGATTTGACATCTAAGCGCTGTAGAGACTGTATTTTATATCCGATCAGTACGAAATTCGACAGAATGAGGTTTCTATTTTACATGAATGAGGAAAATCGGTTCAGATTTATATATAACCTCTATATATATGTTCCTCTTGATTTGGTTACAAAGCGCTATAGAAGTTGTACCTTACTTCCGATCATTACAAAAAGATGTTTCTCAAGAAAGATGTTTCTCAATTTAGGAACGAATATTGATTAATTTAGCGATTATCGGTTCAGAATTATGTAGGTATATCCACATATATATGTTATTACCCATTTACCAATTATTCCAAATTATTATCGCTATCACCCTTATCGCATTCTTAGGGAGGTGTAGGGTATTTATATTCGGCGCACTTGTCTCGAAAATATGTTCTTACACTGAAAGAAAAGTGTACTGAAAATCATTTACATTGCCTCACTTTGTGAGAGTCACTTTCGTTACAGACTTTAGCGAAAGCGAATATTGAAATATATTTCTTGCGAATGCGAAAGCGAATAGTGAAATATGCATTTTTTCGAAAGCGAATGCGAATAATAGTTTGACCCTTTAGTACCAACAAATTTAAGGAACTGAATTGATACTTTTCCAGGATATTCAAGTATTATTTCATAGTTTTACCTCCTGTTACCACAAGGACAAACATATTTCTTCAACTGTTTTGAAGAGAAGTGGCAGAGGTTTTCATTGGTATTAATATCTTCAAATTGTGTGAAGGGAATAAGGAGATTTAACACTTTTAACAAATGGAAGCGAATACTGAAATATATTTTTGCGAAAGCGAAAGCAAATAATCCAAAGATGGTTTTTGCGAATGAGAAAGCGAATGCTAAAATGATGACTGTTCGCATATGCGAATGCGAATATTCGTTACATCCCTGGTAGATACTAAACCTCTGCAATGAATGTCTTGAATGGCCTTTCAAGACAATCAGTTGTTTATCAAATACTTACTGCCACACACTCTATTTTGACAAAACAAATGAATGAGTGAGGAGAACAGTAACCGCCAAACAGGTTTCAAAACAAATAAGTAACAAGACAATAAAGAAGTACACTCATTCAAGCACTGTACACCAAAACAAAAATACTCGATTTCAGTGTACACTGCACTACTGTACTCATTGCCATTGCAAAGAGAGACGCAACAACAAAGAGCGACGGACCACCTTAGAAATTTATTGATTTTGAGTGGTAAATACACTAGTATACATACTGAAGAAATAGAAAACAGCAGTGTTCTCGCTTCATTATACTCATCGTTTGACGAATTGAAACGAGTATAAAGAATACAACAACCGAACGAGCAGAGTACACGACTAGATTGTAAACATCGAACAGTGTGAAGTGTTTGTTGTTTTTTTTTCGATCATTCTATGGTAGTGTCAATTGAGTAAAAAATACAATGTTTCAGTGTGCAGTGAAGAGGTGTACACTACTGTAGACGAAGAAATGAATGTCTTGATGCTGAGGTTTAGTAGATACTATAAAACCTGTACAAAATTCCAAGTCTTTGTATGCACTGTTATTGATGTTATAAGCTGTTAACTTTTGGTGAAAATAGTACATTTGTGTGGGTGGCACAAAAAGGGGCGTGCCAATAACGCTCACTTTTCACTGTTGGCGGTACCAAAAGGGGAGAGGCAACTGCGCCCATTTCTCTCGGATTCGAATAAGTAGTATAGAAGTTATTAAAGAATCAATATTTCCCTAAATGTTAACCCTTTGTGTGGGAGGTACCAGAAGGAGTGGTCCATTATGACTCATCTTCGAACATAGCCGGAGATAGAAAAAAATATTATCGCATACCAAATCCAATCGGTTACTCCTTTCGAGAGTTGTCCTGCGCACCAGCCAGCAGACAGACAGACGGACGGACGGACATTGCTCATTCGACTTAAAATGACCCAAAACGAATATCCGCCAAACATACTTAGGGTCTAACATCACTCCTTCGATGTGTTAAACTTTTGGCCCGTATATACCCTCGTATCACTAAAGTGAGGGTATAAAAATACCAAAAAAACTGGACTTAAATTTAAGGTTATATTGTCTTTAAAAACATGACATGAGAATTTCTACAATTTTAAGGAAAAAATTTTACAAGCTATTAAAAAATCTTACAAACTATTAAAATTTATACTTGAGTTAACGGCAGTGGTACCACAATCAATCGGGTCTGTTCTGTAGCAATGTGATTTGATATCACGGTGATTTTAAAATCACCGGCGACCTCAAATCAATGTTGGAGTTCGAAATCGCCCGGTTTATTATTCATAGCCTCCCAAAAAAGATTGTTCGAATTATGTTCGGGTGATTTCGAACTCCAAAAGTGATTTTAAGTCGCTGGTGATTTTAAAATCACCGTGATATCAAATCGCCGTGATTACAGAACAGACCCGAATTATTGTTTCTTTAATTTTATGACGTAACGGTCAAGTCAACATGACATAGTGTTATGGACATCTTATCATAGAAGTAAGGAATTTTACTTTAAACGAATAAAAATGTCTTTGAAATCAAGTAAATTTTTTTTAAATTTAAAGAAATTTGTTATTCAAACAAATATTTTTTTTCAGTGTAGTTGAGTTTGTTTGAGAGAGACATAACAGTTAGAAGTGTTTTGCTTGCGGATACAGCGGAAGCCGAAAGACCAATGACTTCAAATAACCCCACAAGAAATAGTCTAATGGTGTTAAATCACAACTTCTTAGAGGCCATTCAACATCACAATTTCTTGAAATAATCGAATCTCCAAAATTTTCTCTCAACAATTCAATTGTTTCATTTGATGTGTGGCACGTAGCCACAATCGGTCAATGGCAAAATATTGCCCATGGGTGTCAAGGTCGTAGTTCGACTGGAAAGTGTATTTTTTTTGGATTTAAAAAAAATTGACTCAGCACACGAAAAGTTGCAATTGGAGAACGATTATTTTGATAATAAAACTGAATAATTTGTAAACGTTGTTCTTGCGTATATCTCTCCATGATGATATTGTAAACACTACTGAATACTCGTACAATGAAAAACAAATGACAGATCTTGACATATTACAAATGGGCAAAACGTCACTTCAAAATCATATCATCCCTATTGGAAAACCCGTTATATGGGGGCTATATCAAAATCTGAACCGATTTTGACCAATTTCAATAGGTATCGTCCTTGGGCCAAAAAAGAGCACTGTGCTAAATTTCACCACAATCGGACCATAAATACGACCTGCACTTTGATCACAAGAATACATGGACAGACAGACAGACAGACAGACGAACATGGCTAAATGACTCAAAAAGTGATTCTATGTCGATCGGTATAATAAACAATGGTTCTATTTCTTATCTTTTTGGGCGTTACAAACAAATGCACAAAGTCATAATACCCTGTACCACAGTGTGGTGTAGGGTATAAAAACCTGCATTTAGCTGTTATAAAGGTTGGTTAAATTGTAAGGGCCGATGTTGAATGTGAACAACACCTAAACGTCAAGTTTTTTTCTGCTTTTCATTTGACATTTCTCAATTTCAGACTAACTCAATTTGAACCATGGAAAGATACACAATCGAGCAACGCATTAATGTTTTTTAAGCCTTTTACGAAAATGGGCGTTCAAATCAAAATGCATTTCGTGCACTTCGTGATGTTTTTTTGATCAGCATAATCGACCAAATGACTCCACAATCGGGAGAATTGTGCGCAAATTTCAGCAAACCGGGTCTGTAGGAGATGTGAAAACACCTGTGCATGCTCGCCCAGTTCGTTTGGTGCGGCTTATGGGCTGGCGACGTTATCTGGCCATACTTCTTCGAATTGGAAGATATGGATGTGGACAATATGTGGTTTCAACAGGACGGTGCCACTTGCCACACATCTAACGAAACAATTTTGCGCAACAAATTCAATGGCCGTGTTATCTCACGTCGTGGCGATGTCAATTGTCCGCCAAGATCATGTGATTTGACACCGTTGGACTTCGTTGTGAAAATCGACCGACTTAATAAGGGGTTTCACATTTCAATTTAATCCGTATATTTACTATTAGCTGATCTTTGGATTAAAAAAAGAAGTGCGCGCCTTTCTCCAGGTACATCGATTCTAAAAGACAGGTATGTGTATGAGAATGGTAGGTACGTACAATACATATGTAGAAAGAAATCCGAGTTGTAGGTATAACACATGTTCATGAAGATGAAAAATGAATTTGATGTGAATCAATCCAAATAAAAACGCTATCAACAATTATAATTACAAGCCAAGTAGATTTTCCACATACACACATTTCGATGGAAATCGAACGTAGTTTTAAATTCCTTTATTGAGTTTGGACATTTTGATTGAATATACTCGTATGTATGTCGTGCTCTAGAGTGAAAATACATTGTTAGTCTGTATCAACGTAAGTTAGTTGATTCCACCAACTAACTACTCGTAGCCATTAAAAATATCGACAACAAACCTTTAGAATGGTGCATTCACGGATAGAACGGATAGACTGAATGGGTATTGTGTGGGTAGGCGTAAACTTTAAATATGCTCTACATTATCGGCATTTGCAGCGGCATTAGAGATTAGAGTTAATAATCCCATTATCCGTGGATTAACGTAAGTGGGCGGAAGTGGAAGTGCATGGCCTGTCAACGGTCGAACCAATTTGCTGATCAGCATCAGCAAATTGGTGCCCCTTATATCGGCCAAACTCAACGATGCAAATGTAAGCTAAGGCTTATTGACCCGTGGCGAAAAATTAATTATAAAAAGAGTATTAGTTGCCCCCGCCCCTTCAGTGCATACACATACATACATATATATGATCGTGGCATGTATTGTTGCAGTCCCCGCCTTCCGCCGGGAGAATATTGCATAAACTGTATTTGACAAAGAAAATGATGTGTGTTTTAATTCAATTTAATTTTTTATTCATTTAAATAATACTTTCGGAATTGGAAGTTTCTTTTCTTAGTTTTCAACTATTTACAATTTTTGGATATTATATATAAAAAAAGCCAAATACAATTATTATGTAATTAAAATAAGAAAAACAAAACAACAAGCAATACTCACAATCCTTAAAAATTACACACTCTTAAGTTTACTTAAAATTAAAAATACATTTACAATAGAGATTTGTCGTTAGTTATTTTTGTCGTGGAATGCCATTTCGGTGGTAGCATTCGAATTTGAGATGGGTTGGCAATTTCAATATAACACCGGAACTGGTCTCCTCAGTGCATTGTCCATGTGCCCATCCAAGCCGTTTGGGGTAGCTGTGCCTGGTGAGGAGCCGGGGGACGATGTCGATGATGAATTGTAGAGGCCGGCGGCAGCAGCGTTGGCTGAGTGTGCAGCGTAGAGGGAAGGTGCTGAGATACCAGAATATATGCCGGAGTAGAAGCTACTCAGAGTCGTTGGTGGCAGTTGGGAGTTTTTTTGGGCTTCAAGAACATTGTGCGATTGGTTTGATGCGGCCGCGGCGGCAGCTGCTTGTGACTGATGTAGCTTGGAGAGGGCCAATGGATCAAACCCTCCAAAATAGGGAACGGGGTAAGGTTGGTCCAAGTGGTGAGAGGGAGCGAAGTAGGGCGGCAGTTGATGGAATGGATTGTATGAACCCGAGCCAGGATTAGCATTGGCTCCCAGTTTCTGCTGAGCATTTACTTGCATCTGCAGGGCACCCTGTGGGCCAGCGGTCAATGGGTTCTTGGGTTTGCGACGTGGGCGATACTTGTAGTCGGGATGTTCTTTCATGTGCAGGGCTCGTAGTCTTTTGGCTTCGTCAATAAATGGACGTTTCTCGGATTCAGCTAGCAGTTTCCACTCAGCTCCCAATCGTTTTGATATCTCAGAATTATGCATTTTTGGATTGTCTTTCGCAATTTGACGTCGTTGCAATCGAGACCAAACCATAAAAGCGTTCATGGGCCTCTTGATGTGACCTTCTTGCCCAGGAGAGGTAGGATGGTGGTGACCCGCACTGGCGCCTCCGTTGTGTAATCCATGATTTCCTCCCAATGAGCCCTGGCTACCGATGCTACCCGCAGATCCAATGGACGAATTTGGGGATAGGGTATGCTGACCGACTGTGTGCTGCATGTGATTCAAATTGTTGCCTAATCCAAGACCATGGTGGTTATTACCGTGCCCCGCCATGTGTCCCATGCTGGCAGTTCCCATAATTGTGTTGCCATTACTGGCGCTGTGGCCGCCTACGGGAGAGCCGCCCATAGCAGCGGAAATTGCCGCCAAACTGCTACTTTGGGAAAAGTGCATAACACGCTTTATGTCCATGTCGGTGGGACTAATGGTACTTTGTGGAGCATAATCGCCTGGTGTAGGGATATCTAGGCCTTGGCCACCCAAATGAAATCCATAGTTCGGGTGTGACGATAAAGCAGCCATCATTAAGCTGGATAGAACTTTCTTTAGGAATTATTATCGGAACAACAATTAAACACTCTCGAATCTCTGTTTTTTTTTATTCAATACAATATTATTCACTTCTATTAATGGGTTTTGTTTGTTCTGTGTTTCTTCTCTCGGTTTATTAATTTTATGTATTTATCTATAGTTTTTTGCGACCACCACTTTCACTGCTTCTCCGTAACTTGTACTTGTGTTCAAATAAAGAAATCAAGAGCTATTCGACCTATTCGACCGGACTACGAAATAATAATGATTAAACATTTCTAACCGCCGACACGACACGATTCGAACCGAACCGAACGAAAAATTCAAAATAAAAGTCAGTTATGTGTTTGTTGTTGTTGTTATTCTTTGAGATTCTTTTGCAAAACCCTCTTTGTTCTCTCATTCTTGTTCATAACCCTCTTTGTTCTCTCATCTCTAACCGTTTTATGTGTCGAAGTTCTCTTTCTCTCTTACTTGATGGCTACGTAGCTGAATACAACCGCTGAATGGTGAGAATCGCTCCGTATTTTCTACCCTTGTCCATATATGTGCGTGTGTCAGCCTACGTGAGCGTGCTGAAACCCAAACTGAATGTACGTATGTGTTAGAGTAGTGCGAGGAAAACCCAAATTGACCAGCCCTATCCTGGCGAGTGCAAGCGAGATAACTGCCTTCGGTCTCTTTCTCGTTACCTGACTACTTTATTGTTGGCTATTCGAAGCGATAGTGTGTCTTTTTTGCTCTTGTGCCTTTGTTCACCCTATGTTCGGTGTGTGATTATTTATTGTCTGCTTTGTCGCATTGTGTCATCATCATTGAGAGGTGTGTTTAATACAATGGCTGAATGCTGCTATGCTTCTTGTTTGTTGTTTGAGAAAGAGTAAACTGGCATTGAGTTGTAGCTATTGTTGCTCTGTGTTCATTATCAACTTTGCTTCCCATACTCCAGATAAATGGAGAAGAAAGCATGGAATTAAAACGTTTCTAAAATTAAACTTTTCTCATTTTTTGTTTCTGTTCTGTGTGGCTATTGTTGCATCCATTGTTACCAAGTTTTTATTATGGGCGAACACAACAGTCAACATTATTCCCATATACTTACGTATGTATGTATGTATGTACATACATTCGCTTCCACTCCTTTGTTTGTTGTTGCTACTCCCATTCGGAATAAGTACATAAATATATTTATGTATATTTGAATATATAATATATGTATATAGGTATATAATGTACCTACATAGGTACATATGTTTGTGCATACATGAACATTTACAATGTATGTATGTACTTAACATGTCCACATGGCTGCATTAATCGAGCTTGGGGAATTGTTTCTGGGCGCCCTTTGCTACAACATCTTAATCAGTTAGATACGCACATAAATGTTTGTCCAGGGTTCGGCAGTACTACCATATTCATTTAGGGATATCGACTCAAGCGTTTTAAGAGAACGGAACTATACGCAAGCGCCTTTTTTGGTGGCCAAAACTAAAGCACCTAACCTCACAAAACAGAGAGGAAATTTTAGACAATAAAAGACTGGATTTTTTTTGTTATTTTTTATCTTTGTCATTTATTTAACAACTATTCGTAATACCTATATATATTTTGTAACCAAAAAAGGAATTTAACTCAAATTTTGTTGTTTGTTCTAAAATCCTAAAATTTAACTAATAGTCAAAAATATAACCATTATTTTTGATGACGGCTGCACATCTGCGAGGCACTAAATCTGTCAATTTATTAGGGATTACCAGAAGGGGCTTGACAATTACTTATATGAGTATTTTGCGCTGAACATGCACCGGTATTAAAGTTGTGAGCTGTTTGTTCAATTTTGGTACGATTTGGCCCACATTGTGTGGAAAGTACTAAAAGGGGCGCACAGTGGGATGAATTCCAAAAAACGGAAATAATTCTGCCGTTTCTTAACCAGACAACCGATTGCGACCAAACTTGGCATGTTTGTAGAAGAGGTATTAGAAGAGTTAAAATTAAATTTGAATTTTCAATTTGTTCCCCGACTCTGCTAGTATTTTGTAAATATCGGAGAAGAATATGCACCGATTATATCCACTTAAAGACGTCTGTATTGGCAATTTCCTATACGATAAAAAACAATTGGATCGATAAACCCAATAGGACAAAAGTTACATTTTCACAAATATCAAATATTTTGTCTAACAAAGTAAGTATAACATATTTACTGTCATCTTAAAGGAATCTTTCCAGATGTTCTCAAAGAAAGAACGGGTCAAAAATATTCACTGGTATTGTTACCAAGCTTTTCCAATTCACACCATTTTATACACAAATTTCAAAAGTAAGCCACAATTTCTCCAATCGCAAAGCTAAAATGTTAAAACTTTTGACATATTTATATGTGGTAAGGTGTTGAAAGTTGAACTGCAAAGGGAATCTGAAACCTGCTTTAGATGTAGTAGATGTAGGGGAAAATCAAAAAAATCCCATTTTTGGAGATTTTCAAATGATTTTGGGATTGACTTTTGGAAATATAATTCTGCCCGAATTACATTCGATTTGTGATGTCAGGACCTACAAACTACACATTATTTCATTAAGATATGGGCATTTCTCCAATGTCGAATGCGACATTCGTACGCATTCAAAGTGAAAAAAACATATGCCAAAACATTATTTAATTTTGACAAAAGGCGATACATATAGCTCTTGATTAGCACTATAATTGGTGCTAAAGTTGATTTTGGCCAATTGTTCGTTTTCAAGATAATTACAAAAAACCAAGACATTCGCACGCGGCAAAAACAGAAGTCGCTTTCAAAGACAATAAATCAAACACTGATTTCAGCGAAACCTGAAGGAATATTTTAATGCGAATAATTTAACAATTTCATGGATTCATGTATCTGAATAATGTTTTTTTATTTTATTCACAAATTTTAAGTAGTTTATTTTTTATTATTTATTCCATCGTTCTTTTTATGTTTATTTTTTACTTTTTATGCAACTAGACATCCAAAGGTTGATTATAAATGATTTTTAATATATTCAATATATTTATTTTCACAGCAAAAATTATTTTTCTTATATCCCTTAAATATAAATCAAGATTTAAAAGAGAGAAAATCAGAAAATAGCATACAATACAAATGTTTAAAACATAAATTTTGCAACTATTCGAATTTGCACTCAAATATTTTAAAATGTGTTATTAATAAATGTAGTTCTTGGGAAAATTAGTTAAATTTGATAGATTCCCCATAAAAAAAATAGTAAAACAACATACTTTTATAGACTTTCAATTATTTGGCTGCGGTTGACATCACGTTGGAAATGCCCATTTTTAAAAATTGTATGTCGTTTTTACATTTCTGTCTGCTTTCGAAAAGTACGATTTTTCACATTTTTCCTTACCCTGTCCTAGCATTTGCATCATATCAGTGCTATATATAAACCGATTTCTCTCAAAGCAACTTATCGAAATGACAACAAAATTTGCTATATGATGTACAAAATTTCGGTCAAATCAGCCAACTTATACAAAAGTTATGGCCATATCAATTTATATTTTCAAAATATTGGCAATTTTTGTATTTTATTGCAAAACGGTATATGTATGTAGTATTTTGGAGATACAGGGGAATTTATAAAAAAAAAGTATAACATATTTATATTCGTCTTAAAGGATACTTCCTGGAGAAACCTGGTTACTAGAATACACTCAAAAAAAGTTTTATGAATCGGATCGAGGTGGCCAACTTTGAGGCCATGCAGCTCCGCCCCAATATACCACAGGAGGCCCAAACTTATCTTCTCTAATACCTCTTCTACAAACATGGCAAGTTTGGTCGCAATCGGTTGCGAATAATATCACTCTTTTATGTATTACAAGATCATCACATCGCAAAATGTGACCGTCTTTGACGAAATATGGGTCATTCTTCCACTGAAGTGAAAGTATAATTATCATATTTAACGTACACAAAGTCATAATACCCTGTACCACAGTGTGGTGTGGTGTATAAAATGTGGTAATTTTAACCCTAATCTGACTTTGGACCACGACGCGCCACGTCATAGAGATAATTGATTTTCCCAAAACTTTCATGCGATTGTTATATGGTCTATACATCACATTTTTTTGTCCGGTGCCACTCTAATGTTTATATACATGAGTACACCCCCGCCTCTTTCATACACATGTTTACGTTTTGTTCGTCACTCCTTGTTCGTGGCGTTGCAAGAGATTGAATAGTTCGAGGAGACAGCCCCATTTCTTTGGAGTGTGTTCGCTGTTGTTTCTCTGAAAAGGGGGTGTGGAGTGATGATGTCTAGCAGAGGAGCAGATGAGCAGAGGTGCCGCCAAAACAGCTGCAAGCTTTTGCTTTGGCTGAATGGGGAATGGCTGGCCTTTGTTTCATTTGTAGTTTCTTCGGTGCTCCCATTCATTTTGGATGTGTTATTGTGTTGCCATTGGCGTTGCGGTGTTGTTGCACTCCTGTGGACCTGTGGAAGTATGCCGATTTGTATCTGTGCTCTCTGCTCTGTGCGCTGCTATTGAGCCAATCACAATGGGTCTCTAGTGTGGGAGCTTTTGTTGCCATTGTCTATGCGCAAAAGCTATGTTATGCTCTGTGTTTGTTTACATATACATACATACAATATGTTACATGCATATGTATATATATATATATATACCTAAATATGTAAACGTAATGTATGTCGGTACGTACCTATACAAATATATTTTGTATGGGAGAAGCTCAGCAGCAGAGCAAGATGGGGAATTAAAAGAGGCCTGTAAGCAGCCTGCGATGTGCTGTCTTCCAGTCGAATTTTAAATTGTTCAAATTGTCGACTTTCTTTAACAGCTAGGTTAACTCTGTAAAACTGGCATAAAATAATGTATACCACAAAGCTGATCCTTAGTATGGGCCGATAGCCCCATTTTAAATAGGGATCGTCCCTGGGTTAAGAAATAACTCTGTACCAATTTTTATTAAGATTGCTTCATATTTGCGACCTGTGGTGTCGAATATAAAAAAGAACGGAACGCTAAACGTAGTGATACTGTTAGTGTTCTGTTTAAAAGAACAGTATCACTACGACGTAGTGATACCGTTCGTCGTGTTGTAAGAACGGTACGTTATCATAGTGGTACCGTTGGCGAACAGTAACACTAAAAAAAAAAATAACGTTAGTGTTCTCTGAAGGAAACGTTCCTATAACGTACTGTTTTTTTTTCTGAACACTGACTACAATGGAAACCCGATATAACGAACGGGCGAAACACTGTTCGCCTAGAGCACCTATACTCGTATATTGTTTATTTAAAGTTTTGAGTTTGCTCGCTAGATTGCTTCTTTAATTATAATATAAACCGAACAATAATTATACATTAAAAAAATATCGACCATTAATGTAATCTAAGTTCCACAAAGTACCATGATAACATATGTTTTATCAGATTCTTTTTTTTTTTGTTGCATTGTGATATCCGCAGTTGTTGCAGTAACACGGGAGACATTGTTCTTCGTATAGGACGTAACCATACCAAAACTCGCATAACAGAAGTGTTTCCTGGATTGGAGCGATGCTAGGAGTGTATTATATTCGAATTTTTCCATAAAAATATAAGGTTGCTTTTTAAACGTCCCCAGTGTAACGCGGACCACCATTTGAGAAGCCCTGGTATAAGAAATAGCAGAACAATACCTACAGGATATGAAATTATTGTTTTAACTAAAATGTTTCTAATAAGCCCTAAAATTTTCAATTTAACCATAACTATCCCGTTTAGGCACTTAAAACATGATTTGGCATTTAAACATTTTATTTTTTAGATATCTATTTTGCTTGATGTCATGCTAGGGGAATAGAAATGATAGAATAGTTAAAGTCCCGATTTAGATGGGGACAAGCGTAGTCACAATGTGAGATTTTGTTGAAGACATTTATACACCCAGGAAAATAATTGGTTAGAATTCGATTGTAACAATAACAAAATAGTACTAGCAACAAAAAGTATATTGCCTACACCGTCTGTCGGTTGTATTTATATATAATTAGTTGAAACAACAAATGAAAATGCTTGCAACTAAATCGATGGTTGTATCAATCGAGTTAAGATTGTTTTTTTCATTGACACTCGGTTAGTTGTGGTAACCAATTTTAAATTTTCATTAAGTACCATATGATCGATTTTTGGTTGTGACAACCAATGTTTTATTCTTGACAACAGAAGTTGTATCAATAGACCAATAGACTACAACAGAAAAAATATTAATAAATAATCGTTTATTGGTTATCCCAATCATTTCCCAAATTTAGAATAATTAAATGTATTTTGGGAAATACAACCGAAAGACTGGTTGCTGTTCTTTTGCTGATACATGACAATCAAAAAATAAAATTACTCGACATAAACAAAGCTTCAACATTTTGTTCAAGAACATTTTGTAATAATGTACGGAATGCAGAATATGTTGTGCAAAATGTTTTACATAAATAAAAAATAAAAGCAACAATCATGAAATTGAAAGCACAGGGTTAAGCATTATTTACATACAAGTTTTGTGGTTATTTTTCGTGTACTAAAATGTGTGTCAAATATTTCCACATCGCATAATATTGATGAATTTGTAATATGGGATTTTTAATTTATTATGAATTGTTTTGTTTTTTGTTCAATAAGTAAAATAAAAATTAATGAAACCTGTTTTTAATTATTTGTCGGTAGTATATGACTGACAAATTGTCAGAACAACCAATTTTTTTAAAACAGTTGTCAGTTTTTTTGTGCCGAATCCCCAATTTTTTATTTTTTATTCCCTAAATCCCCAAAAAAAAGATTTCTTATCCCCAAAAAAATCCCCAGAAAATATTTTAACTTATGTGCGTGATGTATTTTACAATTCAATGTACTTTGTACTAAATTCATTTTTTTTGTACAAAATGTACGTTGTTAAATTATCAAATATCAAATATATTTCATCATCTAATTTTTTTGTGCCCGTTTTTGGTATTATAGATAATTTTAGCCACAATTTTCGTAGTTGGCGCAACCAAATATGATTGTTGTCAACATGGAGGCAGAAGTATACCACAACCAAAATATTGGTTGTCCTGATGGAATCGCATGATAGTAGACAGAACTACCAAAATTCGGTTGAGGCAACCAAACTGCATTTTGTGTGTAAGTATTATAAGTGCCGACAGAAATGCGAATTTTGCTAATGTCCATACATTTATTTCAGCGAATTTTTGTTTATTAGTAAACAACCAAATTACGGATCATTCTAGCGTTATTAAACAACTTATTTGTCTATACTGGCTTAAAGTTAAAATTTTGAGTTATGTCTTTCTTGAAGTAAATGAACGATATGTATATACATATATATGCCATACCATGTCAAATGAGGTAACGGGCAAGTTTTTCGCGTACTTTCAGATTTTTTTAAATTATCCCAATTTGAAGGACTGTTTTGAGTGAAATAATTCTTCAAAATACCCTTTATTTTGTACTTTGGACTGAAGCGTATATTCCGAAGCCTTCCACTTCAAATTCACAGCGGGATAACTAACCTCACTGATTTCCCAGCAAACTTTGTGGCCGAATATCTCGAAAACAAGACCTATCAGGGAAAAAACGGCTACCACCACCGGATTCAGCATAGTCTCCTTTCTGTTACATTTTTGGACTAGAGTGTAATTGTAATTTTAGCATCCAATTGTTTTTGTGTAGAACGGTAGCATAAAATTAAAAATAATATTTCCAATCCCGCTTTGCTGTTATTAATATTAACATTTTATTTCAATTGTCATAATTTTTGGTAGCTCCGGAGCTGGGCAAAATGCAGACAATAGATGCATTCGCCACACTGAAAAGTCTGTTATTTTATTCCGGTGAGTAAACAATTCACACACTGTGTCAATTTTTCTAATCAATATGTTTTTTGTACAAAAGTCTGTATGTTTGTAAGTGTGATTTCGATCGTTTACTACTTATCTCCACCGATACTTGATTCTGAAATATATAGGTATTATTTTGTATGGAATCCATTATTACGACGTACTCGTACATACATACGTATGTACGTAAAACTTTCCCAACAAAACAAAGCAGTATGGGAATGAATTGTTGTATTTTCTTGAATGCTAAACGACGACAGTATTTGAAATTGAAACGGCCACTTAAGCTTTGCCAAAAAGCAATTGCATTTTATACAAAAATATATCTATACATATGTATGTATGTGTCCGTCCCTTAAACACAAGTTAATTTTTGTATGCGCGGCAATGTGTTCACGAGCTCCTATTGTGTGCGTTTAACCGGGACAATAAATACACATCCCCATGCAAGTCCGAAGTTCTGATCGACATTTCAAGTCTCAGCGAACGCAGGACCGCATCCTGGCAACTGGCAACTGCTGAAAGTTTAGCCGGAATTACTCTTAATGGTTCTCAATGGTTTTTATTTAACCTTTTCTTAAAGTACACTTTGTACATATGTATGTTATACACAAAGTTATGTATGTACATATGTATGCAAGTGTGTAAGTGCATGGAGAGCGTACTCTGGCTTTTCAAGTGCAATTAAGGAGGTATTAAAATCCCACGGTGTGTTTATGACCACAATCACAATGGGATAGGAATTACAATCAATTCCCAATTATTGAGTCAAACACTTCTGGGAAAGTGGCCCACAACTCTACATAATACATAATTGTCAACCAAATCGAACGGTAAGGCACATACACAGACGGGACGGACGGGCATATGTATGTACTCGTATACCCAACCCACCATCAATTTTTGAATAATTATCCAAAATTCGATCATTTTAAAAATGTGAACAATGACATTTCATAATAGTTGGATAATTGATAAAGTTGAATTTTGCAGCCTTTTTGTCGACCTGTCGAAAATATGCCAGGGGAATGACGATTAACAAGGGACCTAAAATAGGATTCTCGATCTGATGACATAAAAAGTTTTCCATTAAGGACATACAAATTTTATATATGTATTAATAAAACACAGATCATTTAAGATATAGAGTTCAAACTTATTCCATGTGTAGTGCAAATGTTACATCAAGAATGAAATTCGATTTTGGTCATGTGACCACCACGAGCCCGTCTACAGCGATCTATTCTTTGGACCCAATTTTCCACCACTCTTGCACACATTTCGACCGGTATGGCTGATTTTATTTAAAACTAATCACATTTTAATTTATGTTGAAAAAGATTGTTAAAATCGAAATTTTTAGAAATTAAAAATTTGCTTATTTTTGTAATTCATCCAAAAAAACATTGATTAGTAGTTACCATTTTTGTGGTTGCTTAGTATAATCCTTATATGACATAGCTAATCCCTTTTGCCCACAAAAATTTTCAAAATTGATATTGATTTTTATATAAAAACTTTGCTGGGATAATTCAAAAAATTAAGTTCGAGGTAGATCGTATCTCTCCGTGTTAGAAATTATGCTTCACGCGGAATAAAATTTTGTCTGTGAAATGTCTCCGAACACCGAAGTTTTTACTGATTTTTTTATCATTATTTATAAGTATACGATGGATGTGTTTAAACATTTCGATAACAAGCATTCATCGAAAATTTGACGAATATTTTTATTGAAATATATATGTGTACATGTATGCACCCTCAAGCATTATTTAGTTGTATCCATTCTCGCGCCCTTAACTCTTATTTAATTTCAAATTATATTGTTTGGAATACCAGAATGAATTTGAAAATGGCCTGGCAAGGAAACAATGCGAGGGTGTTCTTGGAACTGTAAAGGTTGAGATTTCCAATTTCGCCATTTACCGGTTGCGTAGGCGCAATGTGAACCTACACAAAGGGAAAGCTGGGCGGTATGTTTAATTGCTCTTCAAAATAAAACCTAAGCATCATAAACAATAAAAGCAAATAGTCGCAGTTTGTTGTGCCAAGCAATTTTCGTAATTAGTGGGTCATGCAATAAGTAAAAAAGTCAGGTACAGAAAAGCAGAGGCAGCATGGACCTAAATAATATCCATGCGCCCTAAAACAATAAAGTTGAATATTATTTTTATTTTATGCGATGTGTGTTGTGTTTTGCAAAGGCAATGAAAGTTCCCAGAATTTATTGCTTCAACCAAAAGAGGTTCAGATGACTTTCTAATGACTGCGACATAAATAAGGGAAACTATATACATGAATGCATACATATGTATATATGTACTCGTATGTACATATTTAGATACGTAGTATGTAATTAGTTTCCAGCTTCCAGCAAAGTACCATAATTGTGACTTGACTTAAGACTTGGGTTAGTATGTTCCGCATTTAAATCACAGTACATAGCATTAAAGTCAATTACCAGCCAGAAGAATATGTATATATGAACATGCTGAAAAAAATCGAAATATACCAATGAAATGTACAAATGTTTAGGGTACACTCTAAATATATTATATTTGGCACACACAAATATTATATATTTGGGAAGATGTTGTGCCAAACAAATCTTTGTTTCCGTCCTAAAATTGCTTATTTACGAATTTAATTTTTAGACAAGTTTTATGTTTTTCAGTAAGTAAACGTAATTTTTTCAGAAATTTTAAATGTTCTTAAAATTCCTTTATAATTGAAAACGTACACGAGGCAAAATCCCCTTTTTTATATGTTTGAATCGAAAGAAAATATATTTGGAACAAAAATTTTTATATATGTATTATATATTTCTTAGCAAATAAATCTTATTTGAAAATCAATAAAATATATTTGGAACACATACTCGTATATATATTAATATATTATAACAAATTATATTTGCAAACTAAATTTCTCAAATAAAATATCGCACCTGTTCCACAAAAACGTAACAACTCAAAATTTATAAATTTTCCTTTTTTGCAAGAAAACCACGTCCAATGGCAATTTCTACCCACTGCAAAAAAGTCCATTGATTTTTCTCCTTTTTCATAATATAAAACCGTTATGACTCTCTGTGTTTTCAGAATAACGTCTTTAGATTCAACTAAAGAGTTACATTTTGAATTGTCTCCAACAGACGTATTCATAAAAAACTTAAAACAGCTTTACAAACCTTTGTTAAACAAAATTTGTTAAAACTGTACTCATAAACGATTATTAGCCTAAAACAACTTTTGTAAACCATTGTTAAATGCGTGAACTTTAATAATGGTTCGACCCTACTTTAAGCGTTTGTTAAAGTGACATTTGCATTTTCTTCGTTTACATTTGCAAAACATTTTTGTAGAATTTTAATTTAATTTTTTAATTAAATGAAAAAAAATATTATAAGCCTGTTTTTGAAAATATTTTATAGAAATGGTTTTGGTTAAAATAAGAAAAAAAGAATAAAATACGTATCTGTGCCTTTTAGAACGTGTTTATGTCAAAACGGAATGTACCATTAAATGGGAGGTATATCAAAACGTGGACCGATTTGTCGCATTTTTCCAGGAAGAGTTAAAGGCATTGTGCAACATAAGCTGCTCCTTATCCCAATAATTTCGTAAGGATTGGTTCCTTTTTTCGAGCAGTACTTAGATTGTCACAGAAGGACGGACATGGCTATATCGGCTCTGGGCATGATTCTGTGTCCATCGGTTTATAAAATGCATTTTTGCATTCTATGTGACCAGTTTTTTTTATGGGCCTCCAAAGTTTCTGAAAATTAGTGGGCCCCTCGAAAAATGTGTCATCAGCTTTTGACCAACATCTAATTAAGACTTGGTGATACCGCTTAACTATATTTGACAATAATGTACCTAAGAATATGCTGAACAAAGTTTCTTAACATTTTTTGCGAAAACAATTTTTTTCCGGTACTTTTTTTTTGAAAAAGTATAGGAAAAAAATATTTTTTTTTTACTTTTTTCAGCATAACTTTCAGGGGCTCTTAATTTTTCGCTAACAATGTTTGGCAAAATTGTAGCCAACGTAAATCTGAACAACTCTTGTGAACATATCAATACAATCTGAACGTGTCTAGGTACCCTAAATAGCTCAAAAAACCACATTGTACCCCAAAAATGTAAGTATTTCACTGTTATGTAACAAAAATATATTTTTTTGGTATAGGGTATGTTCAGCTACTTTATAGAAAATATTAAGGTCAATATTTTTGTGGAACATATTAACCCTCTAGCTCCCCCACATAACTGTAATTTTTGGCCCCATTTTAACAAATCGTAGAAAACACCCACTAAAATGGGGAGGGCGGGGATGAAATGTTCTACAAAAATGTTGGCCATAAAATTTTACTATATGTGTCAGAACACACCAAAGCCCAAAACTTAAAACAAAAACCAAAAAACGGCCAAATTGCTGTCAAAAACTCTTTACTGGTATGGTTATTGCTTCGACCACTATATCGTATTACTAACATTGCTGCACGATCAGTAATTTGACCTTTTTTCGGTGTTTGAGTTAATTTTTTAGCTTTGGTTTGTTCTGACACATATAGCAACTTTATAGAAAATATTATGGCCAACATTTTTGTAGAACATATCATCCCCGCCCTCCCCATTTTAAGGGGTGTTTTTTACGATTTGTTAAAATCGGGCCAAAAATTACAGTTACAGTTATTGGCCTTAATATTTTCTATAAAGTTGCTGAACATACCCTATACCAAAAAAATCTATTTTTGTTACATAACAGTAAAATACTTACATTTTCGGGTACAATGTGTTTTTTGAGCTATTTAGGGTACCTAGACACGTTCAGATTGTATTGATATGTTCACAAGAGTTGTTCAGATTTACGTTGGCTACAATTTTGCCAAACATTGTTAGCGAAAAATTAAGAGCCCTTGAAAGTTATGCTGAAAAAAGTAAAAAAAATATTTTTTTCCTATACTTTTTCAAAAAAAGTACCGGAAAATGTTAAAAACGTTGTTCAGCATATTCTTTGCTACATTATTGCCAAATATAGTTAAGCGGTATCACCAAGTCTGAATTAGTTGTTTGTCAAAAGCTGATGACACCTTTTTCGAGGGGCCCACTGATTTTCAGAAACTTTGGAAGCCCATAAAAAAAATTGGTCACCAATTTCTCCAAACCGAGTATAGGGTTATACTAACCTTTGATAGTAGAATCGAACCTATACTGTTAAGTCCGTGTATTTTTCAAAAAGTGTTCATTTGTTTCATAGTGTTATCTTGAATACAAAACCTGATCAAACTAGGTCCAGATTCAAAGTTTGTGGGAGAGAAAGGCAGGCCGAAAGAGCTCCCTGCTCTCTCTCCTACAAGCTTTGACAGTAAACGCCATTTTCACATAAATTAAGTTAATGGTTGATTCGGTATCAGGCTAGCCGGACATAATTTTGTCAAAATGAATTTTCTCAAAAAAGTCAGGTGACTTACATTTTTAAAACTTAAATTTTGCTAGGAAACGAAATTACAAAAACGTTTGTGTTGAAAGTGGCGTAACTCCAATTACAGTGGATATTCAAACAAACCGTGGATAGTATTACAGAACTCATGATTTATTATTCAAATATGGGTAAAATACTAAAATTGAATGCAGTTTTGAAATTATTATTGAATTTAAAAACGAGCTGCAGCAAAAATTTTTCAACAAATCTTCTTCGGTTAAAATTGAATTTTATCTACCTTTTCTTAATAAAAATTAATGAAAATAAATAAAAAAGAGTAATATTTTACTAGACGACGAGGTTCTTAATTACAGGTCATTTCTATTATGAATATGGATATTTATCTTATGTAAGAAAATTTTATTAGTTGTGAAAAACAATTCTTCCGGAAGATTTCACTAAGTTGCAGCAAATGATCGATATTTCGGTTCCGACAGATTACCAGATTTGACTTATCTCAGAGAATATGTGGAAGATACTAAGAAAATTCGTGTCTACTGCCCTTTTTTGTAATCATGAGGTGTAAAAATATCATAAAGAAGTAGCACACAATAGGCCGAACCACTGGACATGAGACGCAAGTGTATGTCAATGGACAGGAGACGTTGAACGTCTCCTCCCTCAAACTAACCTACAGCAAATGATGCAATGAAATCATTAATTAGAATTAAAAGATCCAAATTCGCACCAAATCTTCTGAAATCAATGAACGAACACGTTATTTTGAGTGTATAAGTGTATTTGGCGATGTACTAATGAACATATTCTGCCATTTAGTAATGAAATAATAAAAATTAGTTTCGGAAAGAACATTTTTGTATAGGAAATATAGCGTTAAACAAACAGTTTGTATAAAAAGTTGGTTTTGAAAGTGGCTTAACTACATTCACCATTTTAAAAAGCGGGTTAATAGACCTCAAAAGCGAACAATTTTACATCTTGAATACTTGTTATAAGCAGATATTTTATTTCTATAATAATTAAATATTCCAAGTCGCCATTCGTTGTCAACAAATCGAGCAATTTATAGTTATGCAAGATTATACGATTTTAATTACAATCGCTTCTGTAGTATATGAGGCATGTTTTCGTTACAAGCTAGCGATTTTAGTTTATCAGTTTGCAATGAAAACAACATATTTCCACTACTGGCGTAGTTCCACTAACTGACGCTTCTTGACTAACTGACAACAAAGACAAAACCCAGTAGGAATATGTAGTGTTACTGGGTTTATATAAAAGTTTATTGATAAGTTTAAAGTTTATTCAACAAATTTTTATATCGAATGACAATCTCATTGAAATATTTTAAAAAGGAAAAATACAATATTCCATGTCAAACTATGTTAAATTAGAAATATTAATTACAAATTACATATCTTATATTTTCATTATTTTGTACATGCAATATGTTTGGGAGGATGTTGTTCTTAACAATATTATATTTGATACAAATATTTTTTTTTATTTGGAACTAATATTTCTGAAACAAAGATTAATTTGAATTTAAGCATTTTAAATGCAATTTTTCTGTTTTTTAGAAGTTAAAAGTAAATTTTTTTTAGAAATTTTATGTTTTTAAAATTCTATTAAAATTTAAATCGTGTAATCCTGCGTAACGATATATTGCATTGCAGGATTGACAACAAGTGATGAATTGGAATATTTATAAATTAGAAATTACTGCTGTAAAACAAGAGATAAAGCTTCCTATGACATTTTTAACTATAAAGAATACGTAACACGAAATCTAGGAAAAATCAAGACTAAAGTCAAGAGAAGGTCAGCAAAGTTTAAAAAATCTTTTTCAAATACAATATATTTAGAAAAAAAGCCTAAAAATACTTTGTGTGAACACATATTTTATTTGTGAAAGAACTGACTTTCACAAATAAATATATTTTATTCTATTATATAATAATATATGCGTCCCAAACAAAATTTCTTGATTTTCAAACAAAATTTATTTGTTCATAAATATGTAATATTTAAAATTTTTGGTTCGAAATATATTTTCTTTCAATTCAAACATATTAAAAATGTAGATTTTTTCCGTGTATATCTATATTCTAGTATGAAAATCCTTTGCTCTGACGACCACAACAATTAACTTTATGTGGGCAAACTTGTGATATGCTATGTATATTCCAAATTTCGACAAAATGTGTTTAGTCACGATCATATAAACAAGTAAGAATGTTCAGTCGGGTAAACCGACTAATGAATCCCCTCACCTTGAGTCTCAAAAAAATGTTAGTAAATTTATTTATTTTTATGTTTTATTTAAATTATCAATATAAATTCGTTTAATAACAGTAAAGTATGTACTGGTATTAAAGTTAAAAGCGTGTGGTACCATAAGGGGCAGGCCAATAACGCCCATTTTTCACTGTATTGTATGTACTATTAAACCATTACACTGTACAAAATTTCAAGTCTTTGTATGCACTGGTAATAAAGTTATAAGCTATTAACTTTTGGTTCAAAATTGTCCATTTGTGTGGGAGGTAACAAAAGGGGCGGGGCAACTTCGCCCATTTTTCTCGAGGTATTAGTGACTAATATACTAATAGTATGTGTAGAATTTCAGAGGATTCAAATACTACTATTAAACTATTAAACCATTACACTGTACAAAATTTCAAGTCTTTGTATGCACTGGTAATAAAGTTATAAGCTATTAACTTTTGGTTCAAAATTGTCCATTTGTGTGGGAGGTAACAAAAGGGGCGGGGCAACTTCGCCCATTTTTCTCGAGGTATTAGTGACTAATATACTAATAGTATGTGTAGAATTTCAGAGGATTCAAATAAGTAGTATAGACGTTATTAAATAATCAATATTTCTCTAAATGTTAACCCTTTGTGGGGGAGGTACTAGAAGGAGTGGACCAATATGGCCCATCTTCGAACTTAGCCGGAGATAGAAGAAAATATTACCACATACCAAATTTGGAGTCAATTGGTTACTCCTTTCGAGAGTTATCTTGCGCACCAGCTAACAGACAGACAGATAGACGGACGGACGGAGACTGCTCATTCGACTTAAAATTGCCCAGGTCACTCCTTCGATGTGTTCCACTTTTGGTTCGTAGCAAATGATATATACCCTCCTCTCTAAGGTGAGGGGATAAAAATCTATATATGAGCATTCCTCCGATGTCGAATGCGACATTCGTACGCATTCAAAGTGAAAACAAGTAAAAGCGTTAAGTTCGGCCATGCCGAATCTTATATACCCTCCACCATGGATAGCATGTGATCTCACAAAATAACTCAAACCTAAAGAAAACAACACCGAAAAACACAAAAAAAATATAGTAGATGAGAACAGTAGGAAAAATATATTCATTTTGTCACTCCGTTTGTAACACCTCTAAATATTGATCTGAGACCCGATAAAGTATATATATTCGTAATCGTCGTAAAATTCTAAGACGATTTAGTTATGTCCGTCTGTTGTAATCACGCCACAGTCCGTAATAATAGAGCTAGGTGGATCAAATTTGGTAGAAATATTTCTTATAGTTGCAGGTTGTTTGGGATTGCAAATGGGACATATCGGTCAATGTTTTGACATAGCTCCCCTATATAGGTCGCTCCAAAATACGGGGTTTAAACTATAGCTACCACAATTTTAAAGCAATTTAGCAGAAACTTTGCAGTTTTGACAAGAATTCATCAGAGCAAAAATTTTACAAATCGCTTCATATTTTGTAATAGTCCCCCTATAGAAATTGTAGCGATCCTCTCACCAGACCCTATTCCTTCTTGACCAATGCTAACAATTATTCCGGCTGTGCTCAGGGCTTGGGGGGTGTTCTTGTCCAAAGGAATAGGCCTCAATCGGTTACAAAAATATTTAAGTTATTTTGGTAGCTACATATATTAAAAAAAGAGTAACGATGGTCATTGTCAATATAAATGAAAGCCCGCACTGAAAAAAAAGAATCTGTGGTGTTGAAGATCTTTCTCAGTTGTCGGTTTACCCAGCCCACAAAACATTTTATATGTTCATGTCTTCAATTTCGTGGAACTACTATATAGCTTAACTAGAATAAATTGCCATCATGCAAATCTCAATGTTTAAACATTATTCAGGTTTACTTTGTTTTATAAAAAAATATGATATTTTCGTAGATCTTGATGTTTATTACAGCGAGAAATTGTAAAGAATAATCAAAGTGTGTAGTTTACAATATTCATTCAAATATATTCTAGAATTAATTGGATCTTTATGTGATCGATGTTAAATTAAATGTAAGTAAATGTCTCATTGTATAAAGGTTTATTTGTACTAGTAAGTAGTGGAATATTTGTAATGAACTTAAAATATAAATTTAATAATACTTACAAGACAAAAGTTGAAACTGCGTCGACAAGCTCTTGTTGACCAAATTCAGCTGCATTATTTCCTATTCTTGGTTAAGATAAAATGAGTTGAACAATTAAGAGAAAGCAAGATTTCAATAAAATTTACAAAACAGCATGCAGGAACGTAGCTTAGGGTTCATCAGGATATTAAAATTAAGATGTAATATGCGGTATCTTTTTTATCGCTGATTCCAATATATGGGTATTACAAAAACATCTCCGATTCTCTGGTTTGATTAGATTTCTCCTCTGGATGATGCAATTAATTCGCAGTTAAGTATTTGCAACCATATTGTAGTTGATAGGAATTTTACAAGATTTTGATTCGTCAAATGTTCTCGAATTGAATGCCTAACCAACGAAAATTCGTCTTGTCTCTCTATGTGTACGTCGGTTTCTGCCAGTAAGCCTTCTCCTCACTCCATAATCCTGACCATGAGTAATCATAGTTTGACCAAAAACTATTTCGTAAGGAGTCCTTCCCACGCTCTGATGATGGATATTTCTTAGTGAACAGTTCACGCTGCCTATATACTGGTCCCATCCTCGCTGATCATCCCGCACGTAGGAACGTAGTGCCTCATTTATAACGCGATTGACCCTTTCACTGGCGTTTGCCTGAGGACTGTATACAGCAGTCAACGAATGTTTCACCCCAAACTCTTTCAAAAGATTAGCGAAGTACTTTCTCCTAAATTGCGAACCATTATCGGTAACAATGACCTCAGGAACACCAAAGCAGTTAAACATGTCCGAGCGTAAATAGTCTATTATGGGTTTTGTCGCAAATTTCGTCAAAGGTCTCAAAAGGGTGAATTTAGGAAAGTGATCCAAAATGATAAGAATTCCTATGTTTCCGGATTTCGTAAGTGGTAATGGCCCAATGAGATCAATATATAACCTTTGAAAAGGTCTATCTGAGTTTATCATCTGTCCCATAGGCGGTCTCACAAGATGCGTCGGTGTCTTCTTACACAAATCACAATTCCGAATAGAAGTCTTTACGTCCTTCACTAAACCTGGCCAGTAAAAGTACTTCCTGATGCGCTCCAGAGTCCTGATGTACGAGTATATATCACTTTCGACCTCAATTCATCGGGTACCAACAGTTTCCACGAATCTGACTCCTCGAATTCCCCAGTTGAAAACCATGTCCGTTTATATATAAACCCGTCCAAGACCCTGAAATCTAGAAATTGTGAACATATATATTCCTCTCGCAATTTCCTGTATTGTTCACTCTTAAACGCCTTGGAATTTAGATCAATGGATGGTAAATTTTCTAGCTCAATCGTTTCAACAACACTATCCCCCTCATGAACTCGTATCAGGTACCACATTATATTTCCCTTTCCTATGTTCAATATTAAAATTGAATTCTTGGAGTTTCAAAGATCACCTCGCTAAGCGTCCTGACAGATCCTTTTGGCTCATGATCCATTTCAGGCTTGCGTGATCTGTGATCACTATGAACTCCTACCCTTCAATATATTACCTATACTTCGCGATAGCCATCACAACGGCCAATCATTCCAACTCTGTAATAGTGTAATTCCGTTGACTTTTATTCAATTTATGAGACATAATTGCTATCGGCCTTTCGTTTCCCTCGTTGTCCGCTTGCGCCAACACTGCACCTATTCCACACATGGTAGCATCACATTGCACAATGAAAGGTCTTTCGTAGTCTGGATTTACCAAAACAGGAGCCGAAGTCAGCCTTTCCTTCAACAACTTAAAAGCTCGTTGTGCCTCCTCATTCCACACAAACGACCTTTTCCTGGCTAGGAGTTCAGTCAAAGGAAACGTAATGGTCGAGTATCGCTCAATAAATCGACGATACCAACCCGTCATTCCTAATCGTCGAACCTGTTTAATTGATTTCGGAATCGGTAACTCTCTTATCGCTCGGACCTTATCCTCATCTACTTGCAACGTACCGTTTCCCACCACATATCCCATGTACTTAACTTTATTCAAAGCAAAACAGCTTTATCTGACATTTATTGTTAATCCCGCTTTGCGCAATTGTGATGCCACTTCTACCAAGTGGTCCTTAAAGATTTGTGACACCACCTAGAGATCATCTAAGTAGACAAATACATTGGTCATTAAATTGTAGGGTATCACAATATCCATTAGTCGACATAGCGATTGAGGGGCATTACATAGCCCAAAAGGCATTCTAGTAAATTGGTAAAGAGGTCTGTTAGTTGTTTCCCAATAGCTGGGGATATTGGATAATATCTGCTTTATAGGTTTCGCATCGCCGGTATCTACATATATGGTGTTCTCAGAATTTGGAAAAATAGCTATAACCGAATCCAAATTTCAAATGCCCATCTTCGGTCTGAGATAAAACAAGTAAAAGCGTTAAGTTGGGCCATGCCGAATCTTATATACCCTCCACCATGGATAGCATGTGACCACACAAAATAACTCAAACCTAAAGAAAATAACACTATAGGAACAACATGTTAGATGCTATATATGGGAGCTATATCTAAATATGGACCGATTTCGAGTGTTATCGTGCTCTCCACCCAGACAAACGAACGGACATTGTTCAAATTAATTAAAATGTCCCAAAACGGATCTCCGTCGTACATTCTCAGGGTCTTAGGTCACTCCTTCGATGTGTTACACTTTTGGCCCGTAGCAAATTATATATACCCTCGAATGAGGGTATAAATATGTGCGCTATTCTATTTAAAAATAGTACAGAGTGGCGCAGAATGGTTTAAATGGTTTATAACTTTTTTATTTATGCGATTATTATATATTTTTTAAATACAGTATATTATTGGGGAATTTTTTGCAATTAGCTTTGAAAAATGATATCCTGTAAGTGATGTCCATTTTCTGCTTCGCACATACGGCTCTTTTTAGCATATTTTCCATAAGTTTTCGCAACATTTCGGAAAATTACACTGTGCTCGAAATGGACACTTTAAAAATGTAACAGAAAGGAGACCCTGTGGATATACCTATTTCGACCTTGCTGAATCCAATGGAGCCAACCGTTTTTCTAGGTTAGCTCTTGTTTTCGCGATATTCGACCACAATGTTTCCAAAAAAATCAGAAAGGTTAGTTATCTCGGAGGTGATTTTGAAGTGTAAGACTTCCGAAAACGCGCTTCTATCCAATGAACGAAATAAAGGGAACCCTTCGAGTATTATTTCTCTCAAAATAGTCAACCACGCTTCTCACCACTTTACCCCCGAAAAAGTGCAATCAAATCTTACCATATATCAAACGTCATACAAATCATCGACATTTTTAGTTTGTGTCGTTGAGAAAAATGTTCCTCGCGAAAAATTACTATGAGTCTCCTTTCAACATATTTATGAAAAAATAATAGGTTTCACAATTTAGCAGGTTTTGTAGGTTACCTTTGAAATTTCCATTAACACTAACGAAAAAATAATTTACAAAAATTTAAGTCAAAAAATTGTATTTCAAATATTTCCTGCTATGAGCAGAAAAATACACAAATTATGTAATAACTCGAAATTTGCTTAATTCTCATAAAAAAATTGAGAAAGGACCTATAGTATTTTTTCGCGCAGAATATTTTTTTCCAACGATGCTTACTAAAAATCTCGACAATTTGTTTGATTTTTAACATATGATAAGATTTTATTACACTTTTTCAGGGGTAAGGGGGTGAGAGGCATGGACGACTATTTTGAGAAAAATAATTGTCCAAATGTTCCCTTTATTTCGATCTTCGGACTGAAGCGTATATTCCGAAGTCTTCCACTTCAAAATAACCTAAGAGATAAGTCATCTCTCTGATTTCCCCACAAATTTTGTGGTCGAATATCGCGAAAACAAGAGCTAACATAGAAAAATGGCTAATATCACTGGATTCAGCATGGCCGAAATAGGTCTATCCATAGAGTCTCCTTTCTGTTAAATGCTGAAAAAACAAAGAATGAATAATAATTAAAAAAGTTATAAAGAATTCAAACCATATAGCTCATTCTGCGCCACCCTGTAGTATTTTATTGACTTCCATTTTTGTGTTAAGTTTTTTGTTATTAATGAAGAAAATGTTTTTCAAACCGCAATTTTCATACTTTTTTGTTGTGCAAAAAAAACGCTTGCACCGGTCCCTAGCTCTTTATAGGATTTTTAAAGTATTGGAAGAATGAAAAATATTTTGGTATGTATGTAAAATCGATCATGTAAGTTATGTTACCATAATAAGAGATGAGCGATATATTTCGAAAATAATTAAAAAATGCGGTTTTATGTCTGGGTTTAACTCAGGCTGGACATCTGATAGTTATTTTCGCATCTCATTTGAGATCAGTATGTACACATCAATTAGTCCTAAAAGAATTTTGAAATGCACACGCTGAAAAAAATCACTTATGTAGTATATTGTCCCAAACATATTCTGCTTGAAATATACAAATATTTAGGGTACACTCTAATGGTGTTTTCTTTTCTAAAAAATACGTTGCCCTGTCAGGGAGCAGCATTTTAATAATGTCGCCTACACCCTCTTGTACTGCTTCATTTGTTATGGGCTTAATAGAAAACAAAAATGCCCAAAACTAGCCTTTTAACTCGCAAAAAAAGTAAGTAAGTAAGTTTTAATTGAAATCGTATAGTCTTGCATAATTGGTAAAACAAATGTTATTGTTTCTTATGTCATTTTAAATTACAAGATATAAGTCAAAATCAATGAAAAATGAAATACGAAAAATTTGCAACGTTCTTTGACAGAAAACTATAAAATATGTCAAACTTTTCGAAAATTTCAGCTTTTTAGTAGAATTAAGGAGTGTCTGGTCGATTTTTGGGCAAACAATTCGCTTTAACCCAGCAAAAATTATACGGTTATTTTTTTACCTGATTTTTGGAGGTTTTTAAATCTCGAATTTCCCCTAATTTGACAGTCGCAAAAACGAAAATTTTTGGGAATATGCTTAAATAAAGCATATAAGCTATGAACATTGCGAACTTTTTTTGGAAGCCATTCTAGGAAGCCATGCATTAGCTGCATATTGCTTTGTGTTGGATAGGAACGTTTTACCTTTTTAAAAACGCGAGTTTACAAGTTTAGCGTCTGTTTGTTGTTTCCTTGCATTTGCAACAAAAAATTGAATTAAAACGAGTAAAAGCGTTAAGTTCGGGCATGCCGAATCTTATATACCCTCCACCATGGATAGCATGTGACCATACAAAATAACTTAAACCTAAAGAAAATAGCGCCGGAAAACACAAAAAAATATAGTAAATGAGAACAGTAGGAATCACAACAAGTTAGATGATATATTTGGGAGCTATATCTAAATATGGAACGATATCGCCCATTTTCAATCCCAAGTTAACAGCAGCTATAAGAAGTATCTATACCAAATCTAGCCAACTAGCTCTATTATTACGGACTGTAGCGTGATTACAACAGACGGACGGACAGACGGACATGGCTAAATCGTCTTAGAATTTTACGACGATTAAGAATATATATACTTTATGCGGTCTCAGATCAATATTTAGAGGTGTTACAAACGGAGTGACAAAATGAATATACCCCCTATGGTGGAGGGTATAAACAATAAAACGCGCGGTGGATTTACTTGACATCAAAGCACAAAAAAGGAATCATAGAAGGAGTAGGGTGAACCACTTTTTTTTAAACATCCATAACTTTTTTGTTTGTGAATACAACTAAATGGTGTTAAGGGAAAAGTCTCATGGTTTTGAGCAGTCTTCATGGTCGTAATGAGAAATAGGAATCTTATGGATCCATGAAACGAAATACAGGAGGTCAACAGCAAAAATTGACTTCGGAGTTAAAAGTGATCAAAGGGCAAAGTGGAGCCATTGAACAGCGATATGCGGTTTGTTTTGGATAGGATACCAAATAACAGCGACGCAAATAAAACCTATTGTGCCAGTACGAGAAACTTTTTCTCCTCTGTTCTACCTGCCTCCCTCTCCTACAAACACCGAATTGCCTTGGAAATTTCCTTGAAAATTGTTTCGTGTAAATCGTAACTTTAATACGAGTAAAGCTAAGTCCCGATTTACACTGGCTGAAAGTTCATCGGATTATCGGCGTTTTGTAGGAGAGAGAGGCAGTCGGCAGGAGGGGGGAAAACTCTCTCGTACTCGGGCTTATCGGCTGAACGTTTTGTGTTTTTCACTCGCACTTTGAAGCAACAACAATTCACACAGGAATATCCGAAACATAATTACGTGTCTAAACGCAGAGGCAAGTTTAAAAAAGAATTAGCGGAAAATCTGCTGAAAAATATCTTAGTGTAAATCTGGACGAAGTACACACGATTGTCAGATCGGACTACGTTATCAATCTTGTTAAAGTGCTGCCAATGTACGGACAATGATAGATTTTAGGGCAAAGGTGAATTGACAGTTCAGACGATTGCAAAAACCCTTACAATTTCATATATTTTGTAAATATTTATATGTAGGATTACCAATAAAAATATTTTATAGACTGTGTTGCCAATCAAATGTTTCTCTGACAATGGCGCCATTGTAAGATGCATAAACTTCGCACATCTTACAATGGCTTGCAAATTATTGACGATAACTTTTCTGCCAACGTCGCAGGACAAAAATTTTATGTATGGCAAGTTTTAATTTCGCAAAAAAATATTTTTGTGATTTTTTTGTTTTCTTAAAAATATCGAAGAAAAGCTATCGAAAACAATAGGTAATTATGTAGTTATATGGATGGGAAAAAAGGGCCGTCTCTCCTAAATTTCAAAATTCAACATCCTCCAACTCGGACAGTCCTTATCCGATCTCGTTTGTGTCATAGCTACCATCCAATAGGACTAACTTGGTGCTAGTATCATCCCGATCAGAAGACATCGCTTTTAAAAATTGACTCATTTCACATGAAATCCCCATAATAGCTGCTTTCTTTTCGTCCCGTATATACGTTTACCCACACAAAATAGACGTATATACGTTTAAACAACCTTTGTATCCCCGGTAATAAAAACGGGGATAAAAAGTTGATACGGATAAAAATTGTAACTAGGCAACACTTTTTGTTTTTGACAATTTGGAAGAAAATATAAACAAACAAAATTTTAATAAAACTGATTGTTTTCTGTTAACTTTTCGTTTCGAACGGTTAGAAAAAAATTTAATTTTAGTGCATAACTAACGGGTGATCCAAGTAGAGATACTTTTTTCAATAACTTTTTTTTACTGATCACGTGTGAGTCGTGTCATGCTGTCATGTTATTTTTGTTAAGTATTGTTTGGCATTTCATCATGGAAAGACTTACGCCTGAACAACGTTACAAATCGTTCAACTTTATTACGAAAATTCAAGTTCTGTGAGGAATGTGTTTCGTGCACTTCGCTCAACTTATGGTGAACATAATCGGCCTACTGAGCGTACTATTCGCAACACCATCACCCATCTTGAGACCCAGCATTCATTATTGGATAATATTCGACCGAATAGACCACGTCCAGCACGCAGTGAAGAAAATGTAGCGGCCGTAGCTGAGAGTGTACACGAAGACCGTGGAGAGTCGATTCGGCGCCGTTCGCAGCAACTCGGACTGGCGTATGGAATGACTTGGCGCATTTTACGTCGAGATCTTAAATTAAAAGCATACAAAATATACATAGCTTGTGCAAGAACTGAAGCCGCCCACCTTCCCAAGCGACATCGTTTCGCCGTATGGGCTCTTGAAAAGTTCCAAGAAGATCCGACGCTTTCGAGCCAAATTTTGTTCAGCGATGAGTCCCATTTCTGCCTCAATGGGTGTGTAAACAAGCAAAATTGCCGCATTTGGGACGAAGAGCAACCTGAAGAGATTCAAGAGCCGCCACTTCATCCAGAAAAAACAACGGTTTGGTGTGGTTTGTGGGAATCATCGGTCCATATTTCAATGGCGACCGTTATCGTGCCATGATAACCGACTATTTGATGCCTGAAATTGAAACTCGTGATCTCGGCGACATTTGGTTTCAACAAGACGTCGTCACTTCCCACACATCGCATCAATCAATGGATTTATTGAGAGAACACTTCGGTGAGCAGATAATTTCACGTTTTGGGCCGGTCTATTGGCCACCAAGATTGTGTGATATCACACCGTTAGACTTTCCTGTGGGGATAGGTAAAGTCTAAAGTTTTTGCGGACAAACCCGCTTCGATTCAGGCCTTGGAGCAAAACATCACGCGTGTCATTCGCCAGTTACCAGTCGAAATGCTCGAACGAGTCATCGAAAATTGGAATCAACGGATGGACCCTCTGAGACGTAGCCGCGGCCAACATTTGATAGACATACTCTCCAAAAAAAAACAAATGAATAAGAATGTTCTTTCAAATGATAATAAACATTCCCCATTCAATTTGAATTTCCTGTGTTTTTTTCTTTAAAAAAGTAGGGAACCTCGAAATGGATCACGCTATATTAGCCCGCGTCGTTCCACAGTAGTGATTTCAAAACATCAAATTTGCACCCTACTCAAATATGCTACTCGTTCCAATTGAATTCGGTATGAGGTTTGTAGGAAAATTCGTGTGTAACACAAATTTAACATAAAATCAATTTGCGAAAACAGAAAATATGTAATATTTATAGGCTTATAATTCATTTTACTACTAATGTAATGATGAATTGACAATACCTTTCAGGGATGCCAACTTTTGCTTTTCGCACTAGATTTAGTGCTTTTCAGACCCCCAATACGCGAAAAGTATTCAGTTAGTGCCAAATGAAAAAAAGCACTAACTGTACGCTTTTCATATTTTTTGTTAGTGCTTTTGACGCTTTTAGTACATTTGTCAGATCGAAACTGACAACATAAAGAAATTGTACAATTTTGTTACTGCATGGCAACATCTTAATTCTATGCACCTACATTTGTCTCCCTCATTTCACTCTGCGTTTTAAATGTCGTTGGAATTAAGAATTGTGTACAACCAATAAAAACAACGGTATTTTCAATGCTTTTTAAGGCATTTGATGCACTTTTTTTCGGTTAGATTCGTTCGGCATTTTTTTCTCGTATTCAATACCTAATTTGCTTCAGACACAAAAGAGATAATCCGTACGGTATACCGAGAAAACAATATAGAAAATGTGCAAAAAATACACCTTGAGCCAAAAAATTCGTATGGCCATTTAATTATTAATTGAGCCAACTTGACTTGTGTATATGTGTATATATATACAATATATTATAAATATATATAGTATAATTTTTTGTTTGGACTATCAATTTTTGTTTTTACTGTTATACCAAAGTGCCTTGAATAAAGCAATTTTTATCTTAAAATAAAAAGTTTTCTAATTAAAAAAAAATGTTGTGCTTTTTACGCTTTTTAAATTTTTCATTACGCTTTTGCTTCAGAAAAAGTTGGCATCCCTGCTACCTTCCATCATAAAGAAGTACATATATATTAAAAAAGTGCTTCCAAGTATACTCAATTCGCATCTGGCGGGGACACGCTTCTCGATGATACGGACGAAGAGTTCGATAACACCCTTGTCGGGGTGGATGTTAATCTGTCAATTACCAACAATGGTAAGAATTCTACAGATTAACCTCCATCACGCTAAAGCAGCCTCAGCGGCTCTATTGCTGCGCCTGTCCACAGATGCAGTAGACATCGTCCTGATACAGGAGCCCTACGCAGTGGGAGGAAGGGTGTGCGGTATTAGGACACCCAACTTTAAACAGCTTGTGGCCAACTGTGAAGGCACTCCAAGAACCTGCAAAGACCAAACATCTGCTAGTCTGGAGATCGGTAATCGCATATATTGGGTGGTCTCCAGTTACTTGCCTTATGAAGCTGTAGTACCGACTACTCTATTCAGGGAAGTAGTAGAAGAAGCAACGTCTGACTAGGTCGAGCTGATTGTTGGCGCAGACACGAACGCTCATCATACTATCTGGGGTAGTACGGATATAAACAATAGGGGTGATTCGCTTCTTGACTTTATTCTAACTACCAACCAAAGTATTTGTAACATAGGTAATAAACCGGCCTTTACAATTAAAGACAGACCAGAAGTACTAGACGTAACGTTTGCTACTGACCGGCTGTCAGACAAAATTATTGGGTGGAATGTACTGGACGACCACTCATTCTCAGATCACCATTATATTGAGTTCAAACTCGCTGCAAAAGCGCCTGAACCTGCCGTCCACAGAAATGTGAGAAAGACAAAGTGGCACCTGTATGAAAAGAATTTCAAGAAAGTCCTCAAATCCAAACTTCTGTACGAACCGAATGACAAAGCCGGTCGGAATAATCTGGTCGAACATATCACCACATCATTCAATAGTTCCCTTGAAGAAGCCTGTCCAAAAACAAGGTACAAGGGTAAAACTAAACCCCAATGGTGGACTTCTGAGCTAACGGCTATGAAAAAGACCTGCAACAAGCTATTCAACAAGGCTAAATCTACTGGGGTACTAATGTTTGGGATGCCTATAATGAGCAACTCAACATCTATAAGAAGGAACTTAGAAAGACGCTCTTGGTATACCTTCTGTGGCGAAGTGGAAAAGGTCTCCGACGCCGCAAGGCTGAGGAAAATACTATCAGCTTCACCCTGTACAGTGGGTTACTTGGAGGATGAGGCAAATAATTGGACCAAAAACAGCGAGCAGTCGCTCAATGTACTGCTCGACACACATTTCCCGGGGAACTCTCTAACAGAACCAGAGGATCAGAAGGACCAACAAGAGTGCGATTGGATTGCGAGCGTCACTAGCCTGTTGACTGAGAGATACAGAATAAGCTGGGCTATTAATAGCTGTGGGCCCTTCAAGTCACCTGGACCAGACAGCATCCCTCCAGCAGAAATGCAGAAAATGTTGAAGTACATTATCCCCTGGCTGGAGAAAATTTATGTAGGTTGTATCAGGCTTTCATACATCCCGAATCGATGGAGGGATACCAAAGTGGTATTCATACCTAAAGCGGGGAAAATATCACACACTAGGCCAAAAGACTTCAGACCAATTAGCCTATCCTCCTTCCTATTGAAAGGTCTGGAAAGACTTTTAGATTATTTCATTAGGGAAAACCTGGATACAAAACTCCTGTCGGTGAACCAACACTGCATTTCAAGGAATTCACCATGGTGGCATTTCTTGACATAGAAGGGGCTTTTAACAACATTCACTCAGATGCAGTAATTGCGGCACTGTCACATCTAAAAGTTAACTCTAGTTTGATTAGACTAATTCAAAGTCTGTTCAACAGAAGACGCATAACAGCATGTCTTGGGTCCACAACTCTAACAAGGTTTGTAACCAGAGGGACCCCACAAGGAGGAGTACTGTCTCCACTAATTTGGAACCTAGCGGTGAATGGAATCCTGCTAGATCTAGAACGTTGTGGCTGCAAGGTCGTGGCATATGCGGACGACGTGGCAATCGCAGTGAGTGGCAAGTTCGAAAACGTCCTCAGAGACATCCTACAGGTGGCTCTGAATAAATTGGCTAGATGGGCCAAAAGCAGCGGTCTGGGTGTTAACCCAAACAAGACAGAATTGGTTCTCTTTACTAGGATGAATAAAGTCCCACATGTGGACCCTTCACCTCGGATAAATGGAACAGATCTAGTCTTTTCTGAAAGTGCAAAATTTTTAGGAAGAATTCTAGATAGAAAACTGTTATTTAGTCATAACGTATTGGAACGTGTAAGGAAGGCCAACGTCGCCTTATATTCCTGCAAAAAGGCTGTAGGGTCGCGGTGGGGCCTCTCTCCTAAAATCGTCCACTGGATATATATAGCAGTAGTTCGTCCTATACTTCTATACGGCATTGTGGTATGGTGGACGGCAACTGACAAACTAACCATCACCAACCTACTAACAAAGGTTCAGAGAACAGCCTGCCTGAGCATAAGCGGAGCCTTAAGAACTACAGCGACCGAGTCTCTACAAGCCTTACTCCATATACTGCCGATTAATATTGGGGCGAGAGAAGTTGCAACCAAAGCGGCAATAAGATTAAACTGCCTATCAATGTGGAGGTACAAAAACTACGGTCACAAGAGGATATCAAAGTGTAGTGCTATGGTAACCGACCGAGTGGACTATATACCAACTGTGTACACCTTCGAGAGAAATTACATCACTATGATTCCCGCCAGAAATGAATGGGTTGGAAGAATACCAGGTAATAGAAACCATCTCCACTTTTACACGGATGGTTCGAAGCTTGATGAAAAGGTTGGCTTCGGGGTACACTGTGCAGAGCTTAGTTTGGATATAGCTCACAGACTACCAGATACCTGCAGTGTCTATCAATCCGAAATAATGGCAATATGGGAAGTCGCCTGGCGTTGTCAGTTACTCGGACAGCCAGGCTGCCATCAATTCTCTGGAGGCAACATCCGTAAATTCACAAACAGCCCTCGACTGCCGCAGATCTCTTAACGAGATGGCTTGTCTACAGTATCAGTTCTGACGGGACACTGCTTGATCGGCGAACACGCCAAAAGATTGGGTATTGACTCTAATGACTTCTGCAGAAGCTGTGGAGATGAGGAAGAAGTGGAGAGCATTGAGCACTTGCTATGCGACTGCCCCGCTCTGAGTAAACGACGACTGGACATACTGGGGTCGGCTTATCTAGGCAGCCTAACAGATCTTTCCAGTACCGATATTCGTACTATCGATAAATTTGTATATCAAACAGATTGGTTTCGATGAGGGGCATATCAGCCCGTGGTAACACTAGGGACCTAAACTGGTCTATGTGAGCTTGTATAAAAAAAATACGGCTGCCACCCTAACCTAAACCTAAACCATACTCAATTAACCGGTAGTACGTTCAATTAGTACCGTATATACGTCTCCTATATACGGGACGAAAAGAAAGCGGCTAATATAGGTCAAAGACAAATAGAATAAGAAGACATTCCTTCAGGCGGAAACGTCAAAATCTATCAGGTACGAACGAATAGGAATGAACTCTCACACGGGAAAAACAGTTTTCCGCGAACATTGATTGAACTTTTTTTTGCACTTATCGATTAATGTACATTTTTTAATTGTGATAATTCCAAAAATTCGGGAAAAAGGTCTGAAAATCCGCGAAAAACCTCACTCGTTGGAATCAAATTCCTATTCGTTCGTAACTGACTCGCTACGGGAAGGAATGTCTTCTTAAATTATATTGTTTTTGATATAGGTACAATTAGATGTTTGTCCAGATTCACATTCGGCAATTTTTTTCAAACAAGTGTCAAAGTTTGTTGTAGAGAGAGGCAGGCGGTAAGAGCTCTCTGCCCCTCTCTCCAACAAACTTTGATACTTGCTTGGAAAAAGTTGCCGAGTGTGATCTGGACCTAGTAGTTCATATTACATGACGGCGATATGCTCCCTGTATCCACGGGGATATTACATAAAAATTAACCGAGGAAATAAAGATTACAACTTATAACATTCCAAATTTTTGAAGCAACGATTTTTAAGTAGTAATCCTTTGACTTATATTGGTAAATAAGGCATCTTAGAAAAATACTAAGCGGTGCTATTATTGGATCCGCAAAGAAAACAATGGTGAATATTTCTCAAAAACAGCGTCACTAATTTATAGTTGAGCCAGGTCTTAAAAGCTGTCTTTTACTTTATTGAACACATTGATTTAAAGTAATGCATGTGCTACCATTTACATTATGTCAATAAGTCAGGTTAGAAAAACTGCAAAGAAAAATTCGTGAACTATCAAAATCGGTGGCAATAAAATACAGTTGAGCAAAAATTCAAATTGCTTTAAAATAATGCATGTGCTTACCATTTAAATTTTGTCCCCCGTCCCTCGTTCTTCATCACAACACACACTTAATATTTCTTAATTTTATTATTCTTCTTTACAACACATAATTTTCTCATGGGTTAGTTTCAACTTTTCTGACACACCGCATTCCGCTTGCATTGGCCCTTCAGCATTAGTCCAGATTTACACGAGGCAATTTTTTCCAAGCAAGTGTCAAAGTTTGTGGGAGATAGAGGCAGGCGGAAAGAGCTCTCTGCCTCTCTCCAACAAACGCTGACACGCTTGGAAAAAATTGCCTCGTGTGAATCAGGACTAACTTGCATAATTTTTCTTTAAAGGTATATTTCTAATTTTACATATTTGTAATTCGAAACATTTACTAACGTTTTTTTATTTTTACTTTTGGCTTTGTTTAGAGAAGGAGAACAAGAATTTTCTTTCCCTATCTCGTCAGTACGTTCTGTCAAATTCGGAATTTTCGAAATCGGAATTCGAAATTTTTCAAACTCAAATATCATCCTATTGTTTTCTGTGCGTACAACAACACTTTGGCAGACGTCGGACGCTTTCACTGGTATTTAAGATCATGGGAAAAATTGTCTCGTGTTAAGCGTGGTACTATGTTCATTTTTCGCGTTGAAATCCCATATAAAAACAAAGTCGCGAAAAAAACTGCGAAATTTTTTCGTTTGTGGTACTATGTTTATTTCAACGCGAAAAAGTAACATTTTGCGCCACCACAAATTGAACGCCGCAACAAATTTAATTCCGCCACCGTCACACTCCCATTTGTTTATATTTATTTTTGTCCGCAAGAAACTCAACTGTTGTAAATATTAGAAAAAAATTTCCTAATAAAGAATAATAAATTAAATTATCTTCCGAAATAAAGAAAAAAGAATGCAAAGATGTGAAAGGCTAAATAATTATGTTTATGGAATAAACCAGAAGAGCGAAATTCCAATTAGATTGCAGTGCAAAAGCAAACAAAATTGCAAAACAGTGGAAGAACATGTAACTAAATGTAATAATGTGAAATTTCTCTTGTAATAAGATATGAACATTTACGTTTGTATGTTTAGAACAATTGTGTGCAAAAGCCTAAGGAAACATTATGGACGACTAACGCTACTAAAGCAGTAGGACAATGGAATTGGACAGTACCTGTGTTCTCGATTTGGAAATAGTTGTAAAGAACATACAGAGTTAGTTCTTGCCAGCCATAAAAATTGGAAGAAGATATTCCGTTTATGGATGGAAGAATAATTTATATATGTCAACAAATGTAATGTAAATGCTTAAATATAATAATAAAACATATTTTTCGATTAATCAAAACATCAATTTATTTATTTATATGTGTACAACAGTAGGAAATTATTTCGTTATTTATAAAATTGTACTACCCTGACTTTTCATGTCTCACAAACATCGCCACCGCAACAACACAAAATACATAATTTATGTATAATATTAGCACAATGATCTCCAACAATATTTCCATTCTGACATTTAAATGAACTATTTTCAAAGTCGGCATTATTCCAATTAATTCTTTATTGATTCGAATTTTATCTTTTGTTTGTTTTCATGAATACACATACATGCATATAAAAGTGACACTGACACACACACTTCCAAATTGCAATGCGACTTTGTAAAAAAGCGTTCCATTTTTCAACTCGAAATAACATTTTGCGAAATTTTTTCGTGACGAAAAAACATAGTACCCACCTTTAATCAGCAAATACATTCAGGGTAAAGGTGGGTACTATGTTTTTTCGGCACGAAAAATTTCGCAAAATGTTATTTCGAGTTGAAAAATGGAACGCTTTTTTACAACAGTTGCATTGTAGCTTGGAAGTGTGTGTGTCAAAGTGTCACTTTTATATGTATGTATGTGTGCATATGCATTTGCATTTTTATACCCTACACCACACTGTGGTACAGGGTATTATGACTTTGTGCATTTGTTTGTAACACCCAAAAGGAGAAGAGATAGATCCATTGTTTATTATACCGATCGACTTGTAATCACTTTCTGAGTCGATTTAGCTATGTCCGTCTGTCTGTCTGTCTGTCCGTCTGTCTGTAGATGTATTCTTGTAATCAAAGTACAGGTCGCAATTATGGCCCGATCTTGACGAAACTTTACACATCTCTTTTTTTTTGGCCCAAGGACGATCCCTATTTAATTTGGTTAAAATCGGTTCAGATTTGGATATAGCCCCCATATATATGTTAGCCCCGATTTGACATGTAAGCGCTGTAAAAACTTTATTTTATATCCGATCAGTATGAAATTCAGCAGAAAGAGGTCTCTTATTATATGAATGAACACTGTTAAATTTGAAAGAAATCGGTTCAGATTTAGATATAGCCCCCATATATATGTAACCCCCGATTTGACATGTAAGCGCTGTAGAAACTGTATTTTATATCCGATCAGTATGAAGTTTGGCTAAAAGAGGTTTCCTATTATATGAATAAACATATTTAAATTTGGAAGAAATCGGTTCAGATTTAGATATATCCCCCATATATATGTTACCCCCGATTTGACATGTTAGCGCTGTAAAAATGTTATTTTATATCCGATCAGTGCGAAATTCGGCAGAAAGAGGTTTCTTATTACTCGAAGGAATACTGCCAAATTCGGAGAAAATCGGTTCAGATTTAGATATAGCCCCCATATATATGTTACCACCGATTTGACATGTAAGCGCTGTAGAGACTGTATTTTATATCCGATCAGTACGAAATTCGACAGAAGGAGGTCTTATTACATGAATATGTATTCAGGGAAGATCGGTTCAGATTTATATTAAAGCTCCATATATATGTTTCTCCCGATTTGGTATCAAACCGCTATAGAAGTTGTATTTTACTTTCGATCATTAAAATTTTCCAGAAAGATGTTTCTCAATTTAGGAACGAATATTGCTTAATTTAGCGGTTATCGGTTCAGAATTAGATAATATGTTCCTACCCATTTACCAATTATTCCACATTATTATGGCAATGACCCATATCGTATTGTTAGGGAGGTGTAGGGTATTATATAGTCGGCACCGCCCGACTTTCTGCCTTTCCTTACTGGTTTCTTTTTGCTAACTTTCTTGAAAACAAACAAAAGATAAAATTCGAATCAATAAACAATTAATTATGCCGACTTAGAAAATAGTTAATTTAAATGTCGGAAAGGAAATATTGTTGGAGATCATTGTGCTAATGTTATACATAAATTATTTATTTTGTGTTGTTGCGGTGGCGATGTTTGTGAGACATGAAAAGCGAGGGTAGTACAATGTTATAAATAAAGAAATAATTTCCTACTGTTGTACGAATATAAATAAATAAAATGATGTTTGGATTAATCGAAAAATAAGTTTTATTATTGTATTTAAGGATTTACATTATATTTGTTGACATATATATTATAATTCCATCCATAAACGGAATATCTTCTTCCAACTTCTATGCCTGGCACGAACTATGTATGTTCTTTACAACCATTTCCAAATCAAGATCACAGGCACTGTCCAATTTTATTGTCCTACTACTTTAGTAGCGTTAGCCGTCCATAATGTTTCTCCTGGCTTTTGCACACAATTGTTCTAAACATACAAACATAAATGTACATATGTAATTACAAGACAAATTCCACATTATTACATTTAGTTACATGTCCTTCCAGTGTTTTGCACATTTTGTTTGCTTTTGTACTGCAATCCAATTGGAATTTCGCTCTTCTAGTTTATTCCATAAACATAATTATTTTTCCTACCACATCTTTGCATTATTTTTCTTTATTTCGGAAGATAATTTAATTTATTATTCTTTATTAGGAAATTTTATTTATATATATAAAAATGGAAAAATGTTTGTATGTATGTATGTATATGTATGTATGTGTTTTATAGACGTTTAAACCACTGGACCGATTTTATTTTTTTTTCTTTTGTTTGAAAGCTATTTGGTCTGAGATGGTTTTGGAAAAAAAAATTGCAAATAGTGGGCGAGGAAAATGTGGGCGTGGCAAATCGTTTGTTTGTGTGTTTGTTCCACTGCAGTTCTGCTGGCAGTCTACGTCAGTGGTCCAAAAATGGACGGGATCGAAAATATGGGGCAACGAAGTGGACTGGGTCCAGCTAGTTTCTAATATTTACAACAGTTGAGTTTCTTGCGGACAAAAATATATATAAACAAATGGGAGTGTGGCGGTGGCGGCATTAAATTTGTTGCGGCGTTCAATTTGTAACGGCGTTCAATTTGTGGTGGCGTAAAATGTTACTTTTTCGCGTTGAAATAAACATAGTACCACAAACGAAAAAATTTCGCAGTATTTTTCGCGACTTTGTTTTTTTATGGGATTTCAACGCGAAAAATGAACATAGTACCACGCATATCTCTTAAATACCAGTGATTGAGTCCGACTCCTGTCAAATACCTTTAAGGGTGTCTCTTAAATACCAGTGAATGCGTCAGCGTCTGTCAAAAAAACGCATGATGGATAATTTTTAACGCGCGCTGTACCGAAATACGCAGTAAACAGAAAACAGCTGATTTATCATCCCCATTTCAGAAAAATTTTGTTTTTCTACATTTTGAGTTGATTCAGAGCAATATCGATATTATGGATGATTTATATGTTTTGAAAATATTCTGGACAAACCACAAAGAAGAAGGAATAGAAATATATTCCTAAACCAGGAGGCATTCGAATTTTAAACATTTTCAGACAGCAATTCATTTTTCTTCGCCTTCTCAACTTTCTAACTAAGTTTTCATAAGGAAAGATTGTAGAAGCTGCACTGAAGCAATTTGATAGTTTGCATTCGAGCAGTATTATTGTGTATACACCCCAATGACACAACTTTTTTTAACTACAAAATTTCCATAGCATTGTAGTTATATGTTTTAATTTGTTTGTTATGCAAGATGCTGTTTTTCATTAGAGAAGAACGAAAACATTGCTAATATATCGTGGAGTATCTAAAGGTGTTGGTTTTGTACACCGAAGTCAAATTATGTTTCTTAAACTCTTTATTGGTTGTGCAAAATGTAAAGACATGTAATTCTCTTCCTGACTTTGTAAACGCCAACCAAATCTATCGAAGCTGTCGGCACTTGCCATGTTGGGACTAAATTGTGTTTTATATCACATGGCAGTGTCGCTATTAAATCAAATTCTATCATATAATCATGCTTCAAAGTAGAGAATTGTTTATTGGCCAGTTTCAATTGATATTTCCAAATGTCCTCGTTGAACATGGAATTCAAATGCAGCCTCGTAAAGCTATGGAAATAAAAACTATTGGGAACAAGCTCGTGTCACATGCTTCATTGTAGGAAGAACAAACACCTGGACTAACGATTTTCTTAGATTAGGTCCGACCGGAATCAAAATGGATTCCTTGCGTCCAAGCAGCATGAATAGATTCCCCACGTTTCTGTTGAATTAACAAACATTAATACAAAAATGCTGGTACATATTTTAAAGTTTTGGAATTTTCTTGGTGGTGACAACTTCAGAGAAATTGCTTGCCATGTGCCGTTCTTGATTTTTACACATTTGTGGAGAGGCTTCTTTGTATTCCATAAGTGGGCGGTGTCCCACCTATTTCAATCATTTCTTCGCTGTTAATCTGAAAACACATTTTGATATAAATTATAACAGTAATATATTAAATTCTTACCAGTTTGTATTTGGTATTTTCAGCAAATTCAATATTTAATATTTTTCTACTTCGTGCACTGTTCCAAAATAAAAAATAAAATGCTGCTTGTCATCTGTTTGTGTTTATGTTTTCTTTTGTTGTTGTTTTGTTTTCTTTCGTTGTAGTTGTAAGCGCACTGTCAAGTTCGGATTTTTTGAAATTATCCGGCGTATCCGTGTGCGTATTTCGGTAGCTGTAGTACATTTTCATACATTTGAAATCGAGTTTGACAGACGCCGGATAATTTCAAAAAATCCGAATTTGACAGTGCGCTTACAACTACAACGAAAGAAAACAAAACAACAACAAAAGAAAACATACACAACAACAAAAGAAAACAAACAGATGACAAGCAGCATTTAATTTTTTTTTTTGGAACGGTGCACGAAGTAGAAATATTAAATGTTGAAGAATTCAATATTTTAAGAAGAATTTAATATTTTACTATTATAATTTATATTAAAATGTGCTTTTCAGATTAATAGCGAAGAAATTATTGAAATAGCTAGGACACTGCCCACTTATGGAATTCAAAGGGCCTCTCCACAAATGTGTAAAAATCAAGTAGGGTACATGGCAAGCAATTTTTTGGAGCTGTCAACACCAAGTAAATTCCAAAACTTTAAAATATGTACCAGCATTTTTGTCTTAATGTTTATTCATTCAACAGAAACGTGGGGAAACTATTCATGCTGCTTGGACGCAAGGAATCCATTTTCAAGAACACATTTTGATTCCGGTCGGATCGAACCCAAGAAAATCGTTAGTCCAGGTGTTTGTCCTTGCTACAATGAAGCATGTGACGCGAACTTGTTCCGAATAGTTATTATTTCCATAGCTTTACGATGCTGCAACGCATTTTAATTACATGTTCGATGAGGACATTTGGAAATATCAATTGAAACTGGCCAATAAACTATTCTCTACTTTGAAGCATGATTATACGATAGAATTTTATTTAATAGCGATACTGCCATGTGAAATAAAACACCATTTAGTCCCAACATGGCAAGTGGCACCAGGAACCGACACCTTCGATATATTTGGATGGCGTTTACAAAGTCAGGAGGAGAATTACAGATCTTTACATTTTGCACAACCAATAAAGAGTTTAAGAAACATAATTTGACTTCGGTGGACAAAATCAACATCTTTAGATTCTCCACGATTACTAATATTTCCGTTCTTCTCTAATGAAAAACAGCATCTTGCATAACAACCAAATTAAAACATATAACTACAATGCTATGGAAATTTTTTAGTTAAAAAACGTTGTCATTGGGGTGTATACACAATAATACTGCTCAAATGCAAACTATCAAATTGCTTCAGTGCAGTTCAGTTTCTACAATCTTTCCGTACGAAAACTTAGTTAGAAAGTTGAGAAGGCGAAGAAAAAAGAATTACTCTGTCTGAAAAAGTTTAAAATACGAATGCCTCCTGGTTTTGGAGTAAATTTCTATTTCCTCTTTGTGGTTTGTCCAGAATATTTTCAAAACATATAAATCATCCATAATATCTATATTGCTCTGAATATCCACTCCATATGTAGAAAAACAAAATTTTTCTGAAATGGGGATGAAAAATCAGCTGTTTTTGTTTACTGCGTATTTCGGTACAGCGCGCGTTAAAAATTATCCATCATGCGTTTTTTTGACAGACGCTGACGCATTCACTGGTATTTAAGAGACACCCTAAGAGTTTGGCGGACGCGTTCGCTGGCATTTAAGAGGTACCCTCAAACCGATTTTGATAGACGCCCTACGCTATCGCTCGTATTTAAATAGCAGCCTTACAACAAACAGTTTCATTCTAGTTTTGACAACAAACACTTTCATGTCAGTTTGGACAATAAACTGTTTGTTGTCAAGTTGAGAACTGACATGAATCGAATTTGATTGTGCTTTATTATTAAATGTGCTCCATTTCCGAGCTTCATTGTAATCATGTTCCAATGGACCGTGAGCCCTGGAGCAACGATGAAATCGCTGCTAGATTTAAATACAGACTGTTTGTTAAAGATATTTTCTTTCTGCAGTGAACAGGAATTGCAGAACTTGTGCAGTACTCATTGGTTGCTGGAAGAAGTCATTGAGAACCATATATTTTATGTACGTTCGTATGACTTACTCCTTTGTGGTCATCGGAATGAGCCGATCATCAGCACACGGTAAATATTCATAATCCAATGAAAAAATAGAACATGAATATTTTTTTAATTAGAACGCAAGCTCATCTATCGTTTGCAAGCCGCTTGAAGATATCTAGTAATTGGCTGAGTGGTTGCTACCGCGAATTTCAGTATTTCCATCGTTCTAAAATGTTTCCCACCCAACTTATCCTGGATAGGGATTCGTTGTATCTTTCAAACTCAAATTATATAAGTCAACATAAACGTCTAGAGGAATCTGAGCCTCTACAAAAGAGATACAGCCAAGAAATTTCTACGAGTAATAAGACGGATATAGCAAGGTTTGTTAAGAAGGGTGATTCCATTTTTGCTGGTAGAGTAGCAGGCAGCTGTTTCATATACGAGGACGGCTACTCCACGGAGCAGCAATTGCATAATACAAAGGAATACCTGTGGACCGTAGACTTCCAGCATGACATGTATGCCACAAGCACTGATCATTGTTGCAAAATATGGCGGCGATCAGATGAATTGGGACTTTTGGGTGATCTAGATTTAGTATCTGATCTCAGGGGATCTTACAAGACCCTACAATTCAACAAGAGTGGTAGCCGTCTTTATGGAGGCTTGTATGATTCCATAGGCGATCGCCGAGCATTACGAGAAATTGATGTGGAATGGTAAGTAAAACTTATCATTTCCTCATGGGTTGTTTTGCAAAAATTCAAAAATTGTCCATTCCATATATATTAGGCTGTGTCGGGTACTCTCTTATGGGCATTATGCTTTTTCAGTTCGTATTTTTAGTCCACGCCCTGCTTTTATGGTTATATTCCCAGGTATTCAGTCTTTTTTCTTTGTAGAACGAGTAATTTTAAAAATTTCCTACCAATATTTTGAACATGGTTGCCCATTTTATATTATTTCAGCAAATCCTATCTTATTTTGCAACAAAAAATGAAAATATCGCCGGTGCTTTTAATTCATTCATAAAGAAAATGGACGAAGAGAGAGCAGTAACACATTAACCGTTTAAATATCAGACACATGTTACGTCGTAACATAAGCAATTCGAAAATAAGGGGAATTACGATGTAAATATGAAAATTTAAGAATTATAGCGATGTCCTATTGCATTGTAAATACAATGAACTGATTGCATTTCATTCATATTAATTTTTGAATAACTCATGCAACATCTTTTCAAATTCCCAATTATTCAGTTCATATTAATTTTTGAATAACTCAGGCAAATTCCCAATTTTTTAATTTTATGACAACTTTTAGATAATCGCTCCTGTGCTGGCTTTCACATGCATAAAAATGTTGTGGATTCGGATTTGCCAATTGCCCTTTTACTAAGAAACTTAACTATTTAAGTCATTTTACAATTTGTTTAATGAAGTTTTTGATGGGTAATAAGGAAAGCCAAGTCAGAACTAAATAAATATTATCATAAAAATAATAAAGAAAGGCCTAATTAATTCGTTACAGCAAGACATAAATCCAATAAACAGTAAATCCTATTGTTGATTGCACTGGTTCTACAGTTTTTTTTACCGCGATTGTGATCCCTGGAAAAGTTCATATTTTTCAATCCCGCTACCCGGGATTCGTTTTTTAATACCTAAGTTCAATATAAATAACACAGCTCAACAATAAAAAAAAGGTTTTTGCTGCGGCGCAGGGTTTTGCAATCGATTTGGATATATGGGACAATACACTTCTCAGCCTATATATTTCTCGCGATAAGCCATGATATGCAAAAATACAGAGTTTGAACCATATATTTTAGCATAAATCTAGAACCACTTATCCGAATTGGTTCAATATTGGTTAAATAACCAAAATTATGTAGCATTCATTTTCTTTACTAACAGATATTGCGAACAATTCCTATCTTTTGGGAAAATTTTAATATTTTTTAAATAAAATCGAAATATCCACAAATATTATATTTTTATTTGTATTTTATTTCAAGATCTGATATGCTATGAATAAAATAATACCAAGCCGAAGAAAACTTAAAAAGATGTACATAGATAATTTCGCAAATCCAACCAACTTTTTTTTAACTACTTAACCGAATATTCTATAAGCGTAAACTAACTAAATTAGCTATAACTTTTTAAATTATTCATCGATATTCTTCGGAATGATCTTATTTTATTCATGACCGATCAGACTTTACGATAAAATAATGTATGTTCGCTTGCTTGCTTTTATTCGGTCTGCAAATTTTTGTGATTCTAACTAGGATATTCTCCCGGCTTCAAGACCATTTTGTTTCTATATTATTATATGGGATGTTTTTTTAGACGTGTGGTTTTCATAAGATATAAAACGCATATAATTAAATGTTATAGCCAAGAATTTTGCTTTATTATAAAGATAATGGTTTGCCATTACGTTTTAAAAATGATTCCGGCAAGTTCCGCCGCGGCTGGCTCAAATAAATTCCAACGAGAGTCCCAATTTTCGAAAACTTTTTGCAGCATTTGGGGCTGTATGACGGCAATAACGTGCCGAATACTTTCTTCCAAGGCGTCAATCGTGTTGGACTTATCTGCGTAGACAAGCGACTTCACATTACCCCATAAAAAATAGTCCAGCGGTGTCAAATCGCACGATCTTGGAGGCCACGCCACAGGCCCACGACGCGAGATAATGTGCTCACCAAAAGTTTCCTTCAATTAATTAATTGTTTTCTTGGCTGTATGGCATGTAGCGCCGTCTTGTTGGAAAGGTCGTCCACATCAACAGCAATCATCCTCTATAGCGTTCCCAATTGACTAACATTATGACCGCCTTCATTTTTGAAGAAATATGGACCAATGATTCCCTCTGCCCATAGAGCACACCAAACAGTGAGTACTTATCGTACTCATTCATCCAAAAATGAGCTTCAACCGAATATTGGACGCAGCGCGCGAACCTAACCATTATTCTGGAAATAAATTTGCACGATTTTCAAACGTTGTTCCGGAGTAAGTCTATTCATTACAAGATGATTCATTTCCATAGTAAGGACGAAAAATTTTTTACATGTTATAAGCATCTAAAATCTGAAAAATTTGGGAAAATATCTGAAAAGCCGTATTTCAGAAGTTATGTATTATGCAAACGCGTTAAATAACGCTTTGAAACGCATCAGCTACATATGCTACTTTATTTTGCATCCTGCACATCAATGACACCAACTTAAAATTATGAGAAAAATATAGTCATGTAGCCCCATTTGTCCTAAACTGACCACAAATTTCAAGATGGTGTTCAGCCTCGTCTTTTATAAAACAATATTTAATAAAGAATGCCAATGATTTTCCTTTATAAATTACTAGCCGATACCCGGTGCACTTTGTAGCCCCCAAATTCGTTTTTCTAGGATCAACACTTTCTGAAATATTCGAATTTTAAATAATGCTACGCCCATATTTGCCCCGCTCACTTTTTCCAAAAATGTATTTTTCTTAAACCATCTCTGACCAATCAGCTTTCAAAAAAAAGAAACAAAAAAAAATTGAAAATCGGTCCAGTGGTTTTAGAGTCTATAAAGCACATACATACAAACATTTTTATATTTATACGAGAAGATGAAAAATTATTGAAATCACAAAATAGACAGAATCATTCCAATAAAAAACAATTTCGATTTCTCTCATTTTTAAGTAAAAATGCTATTACATAGAAACGGAAGAAAACACCGGATTAAAATTTACAGGATCAGCTCTGATTAGATAGGGCTACATTCCTATATACATATATTTTAAAAATCTTTGTTGGTGTTTTCCTGGTCCAATATGTAAATTAAAATTAAGGATGAAAAATATATAACGGTATATGCAAATACAGGGTGGCTGATATGTATTGCAACCAACTTTAGGTTTAGGTCTAAAAGTTAACTCAAGTTTGATTAGACTAATTAAAAGTCTGCTCAGCAGAAGACGCATAACAGCATGTCTTGGGTCCACAACTCTAACAAGGTTTGTAAACAGAGGGTCACCACAAGGAGGAGTACTGTCTCCACTAATTTTGAACCTAGCGGTGAATGATATCCTGCTAGATCTAGAACGTTATGGCTGCAAGGTCGTGACATATGCGGACGACGTGGCAATCGCAGTGAGTGGCAAATTCGAAATCGTCCTCAGAGACATCCTACAGGTGGCTCTGAACAAATTGGCTAGATGGGCCAGAAGCAGCGGTTTGGGTGTTAACCCAAACAAGACAGAATTGGTTCTCTTTACTAGGATGAATAAAGTCCCACATGTGGACCCTCCACCTCGGATAAATGGAACAGATCTAGTTTTTTCTGAAAGTGCAAAATTTTTAGGAAGAATTCTAGATAGAAAACTGTTATTTAGACATAACGTATAAGGAAGGCCAACGTTGCCTTATATTCCTGCAAAAAGGCTGTAGGGTCGGGGTGGGGCCTCTCTCCTAAAATCGTCCACTGGATATATATAGTAGTAGTTCGTCCTATACTGCTATACGGCATTGTGGTATGGTGGACGGCAACTGACAAACTAACCATCACCAACCTACTAACAAAGGTTCAGAGAACAGCCTGAGAACAGCGACCGAGTCTCTACAAGCCCTACTCCATATACTGCCGATTAAAATTGTGGCGAGAGCAGTCGCAACCAAAGCGGCAATAAGATTAAACTGCCTATCAATGTGGAGGTACAAAAACTACGGTCACATGAGGATATCAAAGTGTAGTGCTATGGTAACCGACCGAGTGGACTATATACCAACTGTGTACACTTTCGAGAGAAATTACGTCACAGTGATTCCCGCCAGAGATGAATGGGTTGGAAGAATACCAGGTAATAGAAACCATCTCCACTGATGGATGGTTCGAAGCTTAATGAAAAGGTTGGCTTCGGAGTACACTGTGCAGAGCTTAGTTTGGATATAGCTCACAGACTACCAGATACCTGCAGTGTCTATCAAGCCGAAATAATGACAATATGGGAAGTAGCCAAGTGGCTGAGTCGCAACATAGTAACCAACACTGGCGATGTCAGTTACTCGGACAGCCAGGCTGCCATTAATTCTCTGGAGGCAACATACCTAAATTCATAAACAGCCCTCGACTGCCGCAGATCTCTTAACGAGATGGCTGAGCAGTTTAATATACACCTCATATGGGTGCCATAGGGATATCCCGGGAACTGCAAATCCGATGAACTGGCTAGGAAAGGGACGACATTACAAATTCTCGAAGAATTTGCATATATTGGTGCGCCACTATCCACGTGCAAGCTTTGGCTTAGGCAAGAGGCAATCAGGCAGTTCAACGAAAGATGGACAGAAATCGGCACCTGCAGGGTAGCTAGACAAATCTGGCCAAGGTATGACCTGAGAAGATCAAAATATCTCCTCGCACTAGAGAGGCAAATATTGTCTACGTAAGTATCAGTTCTGACGGGAAACTGCTTGATAGGCGAACACGCCAAATGATTGGGTATTGGCTCTAATGACTTCTGCAGAAGCTGTGGAGATGAGGAAGAAGTGGAGAGCATTGAGCACTTGCCATGCGACTGCCCCGCTCTGAGTAAACGACGACTGGACATACTGGGGTCGGCCTTTCTAGGCAGCCTAACAGATCTTTCCAGTACTGACATTCGTACTCTCGATAAATTTGTATATCAAACAGGTTGGTTTCGATGAGGGGCATTTCAGCCCGTGGTAACACTAGGGACCTAAACTGGTCTATGTGAGCTTGTATAAAAAAAATACGGCTGCCACCCTATGTTATATTAAACAAAAAGTAGCTTCCATATTTTTCTACTATTCAATATAGTTCGTAGTGTATCATAGATAAATCCGGCTCCGCTAAATAGCTGTTAGCTGGTGACACTTCCCGGCGAGGTAGCTAAAAACTGACGTACAAAATTTATTGTTCAAACAAGACCCAACCTAAATGTCGCGTAGGCGCAACGTTCAGGGTGGCTGATATGTAATGCAACAAAGTAAAGCGCTATATTTTTTTTTAAATATTATTGTTCAAAAGCAAAAAATGTCGGAAATAACATTTATTTTTAGGAACAGTTTAGATTTGTTCGAATTGGCCACCTATGACACGAATTATGCCCTTCAAACGGCCGTCAAAGCCATCACACGCTGCACGAAAGTGGCTCTGCGGTATTTTGGCCCATTCCCGGCGAAGCGCCGTCTTGAGATGATCGATACTTTGGTATTTTTTAGTGCGAACCTTACTCTCTAAAATGCCCCAGGCGCAAAAGTCCAACGGATTGAGATCCGGAGATCTTGGTGGCCATTGTGCGGTAGAAATGAAGCGAGCCATTCTTGGTTGACGCGTGCTGAGTGCGATGGTGCTGAGTCCTGTTGGAATGTCCATGGTCTGCGGCCAAAATGTTTGTCTGCCCAGGGCTTCAATACTGTCTTTAGCACATTTTCCCGATAATATTCGGCATTTATTGTGACCCCATGGTCGATGAATACGAGCGGGGAGCGACCATCGGCCGTTACGGCGGCCCACACCATTACCATCGGCGGCGCTTGAGTTCTGGTGGCCAATCGAAGGTGTAAATTTTCAGCTGACCTCTTTGGCAAGTAAACCCGATCATTTTTATACCCTCCACCATAGGATGGGGGTATATTCATTTTGTCAATCCGTTTGTAACACCTCTAAATATTGATCTGATTGATCCCCATAAAGTATATATATTCTTAATCGTCGTAAAATTCTAAGACGATTTAGCCATGTCCGTCCGTCTGTGGTAATCACGCTACAGTCCGCAATAATAGAGCTAGGTTGATCAAATTTGGTACAAATACTTCTTATAGTTGCAGGTTGTTTGGGATTGCAAATGGGCCATATCGGTCAATGTTTTGATATAGCCCCCATATATAGCATCTAATTTGTTGTGATTCCTACTGTTCTCACCTACTATATTTTTTTGTGTTTTCGGTGTTATTTTCTTTAGGTTTGAGTTATTTTGTGAGGTCACATGCTATCCATGGTGGAGGGTATATTAGATTCGGCATGACCGAACTTAACGCTTTCACTTGTGTTTGTTCAAAAACTGCTCAATTTGGAATGGCTTCTCATCAGAGAAAACCAAATTCGGTAACTGGCCACTTTCGTGCAAGCGAGGCAACTCCTTGGCTCTTTCCAGTCTAACTTTTTTTTGTGCATCGGTGAGCTCTTGCACTTTTTGGAACTTCAATGGCTTTAGTCCAAGCTCATTTTTTAATATGTGTTGTATCCGTTCTCGCGATATGTTCAGCTCACGAGCAATTTTTCTACCACTGCGGCGTGGATTTCTATCAAATCTGGCCTTCACTTTTCGGATCATTTCTGGTGTTGTTACCGTTTTTTTTTCGTCCACTTTTTGGACGCGATGCAACACTGCCAGTATCAGTTTGTGGGGAATGTTTATTATCATTTGAAAGAATATTCTTTGGCATTTATTTTTTGAATCGAAGCGGGTTTGTCCGCATAAACTTTGGACTTTACATATCCCCACAGGAAAAAGTCTAACGATGTGATACGGTGTCACACAATCTTTGTGGCCAATCGACCGGCTAAAACGTGAAATTATCTGCTCACCGAAGTGTTCTCTCAATGAATCCATTGATTGATGGACGTGGCTCCGTCTTGTTGAAACCAAATGTCGCCGAGATCACAAGCTTCAAATTCAGGCATCAAATAGTCGGTTATAATGGCACGATAACGTTCGCCATTGACGGTTACGTTCTCACCGGCATCATTTTTGAAGAAATATGGACCGATGATTTCGGTACGTCGGATCGGGAATCTGTCAATGGCAAAAAGATGGGTGTCAAGGTCGTGGGTCGACTGGAAGTTGTTTTTTTTTTTATTTAAAAAAATTGACTTAGCGCAATTGGCGAACGATTATTTTGATAATAAAAGTGAATAATTTGTAATTGAATACTGTAGACGTCGCATGGCATTAATAGACTTCATCTCTGTCAAAACATGCAGACTTTTTTGTACTCTCAGATAATTTCTGAGAAGGGAGTGAGTTTCAGCGAGCAATTTTTCTACCACTGCGGCGTGGATTTCGATCAAATCTGGCCTTCACTTTTCGGATCATTTCTGGTGTTGTTACCGTTTTTTTTCGTCCACTTTTTGGACGCGATGCAACACTGCCAGTATCAGTTTGTAGGGAATGTTTATTATCATTTGAAAGAATATTCTTTGGCATTTATTTTTTGAATCGAAGCGGGTTTGTCCGTATAAACTTTAGACTACATATCCCCACAGGAAAAAGTCTAACGGTGTGATACGGTGTCACACAATCTTGGTGGCCAATCGACCGGCTAAAACGTGAAATTATCTGCTCACCGAAGTGTTCTCTCAATGAATCCATTGATTGATGGACGTGGCTCCGTCTTGTTGAAACCAAATGTCGCCGAGATCACAAGCTTCAAATTCAGGCATCAAATAGTCGGTTATAATGGCACGATAACGTTCGCCATTGACGGTTACGTTCTCACCGGCATCATTTTTGAAGAAATATGGACCGATGATTTCGGTACGTCGGATCGGGAATCGGTCAATGGCAAAAAGATGGGTGTCAAGGTCGTGGGTCGACTGGAAGTTGTTTTTTTTTATTTAAAAAAATGGACTTAGCGCAATTGGCGAACGATTATTTTGATAATAAAACTGAATAATTTGTAATTGAATACTATAGACGTCGCATGGCATTTATAGACTTCATCTCTGTCAAAACATGCAGACTTTTTTGTACTCTCAGATAATTTCTGAGAAGGGAGTGAGTTTTCAGTTTGTTTTGTTGTTGAATGTTTTGAAGTTGGAATATAATAAAATTAATGATGAAAATCTTTTCTCTCTTTTCGGAGAAATAAAAGTATCTATCATCTCTTTGCAGAATGCTCTCTTTACAGTTTAGCCAGACAAAGCGCCATCTTCAATATGCAGACATACTAAACGAATTGTCAAACTCCATGCGACGTCTATAGTATTCAATTGTCATTGGGTATATACTCGTACGTACTAGAATTCGACCGTTTCGGCCATCGGCGAAAAAGGCTGTTCAGCTGAATAATTATCAAAAACTGTTTTTGCGTATTTTCTGGTTTAAAATGATTTTTTACACATAAAACATCGAACCTTCCTTCATACAAGTATATGATAATACTTATCTGTCTGTTTACATAAAATTAGTTCTTTTTGGACCATTTGAAATTGGCCAATAATATCTCATTTATTACAAGACCCAGAAGTTATTTAATTACGTATGTATGTGTTGTTATGTTATATTTATTGACGAATTTATGTCTGTCTTCCATGAGTCAATATATAAGTAAACGATTTTAGATTATTCGATGGTCTCAGTGGTTGTTATAAAAGTACATAATAACCTTTAAATTGCTAATAGTGTTGATATATTCACGTAAAATATATTTTTAAGAGTTTTATTAATTTAAGGAATGTGATAAACATAGTCCATAGTAAGAGAGAAATTACCTAAATTTTAAGCTAATCAAGATTTTTAATGTTGAAATCTATGCAATGTTGGCCGGCCACCAACGTGTTTTAGTGAATCTAAATAAAAGTTAGACAAAATTCGATTTCGGCCAAAAAAAAAACAACTTCGGTCGAACTATATATGTATTTCCAGTCAATCTAACATGAATATGTTGACAACACAGTGCGACAAAAAACTGCGTTTGAAAACCCTGGGATGCAATATTATTTTTCTTGTGTCGAGTAAAACAAGAATCTGTTTTGGAATTTCCCAAGGCATCCGCAAAATCAGGTTTTTCTTACCTTTGCGCAATTTTACGCCTATAATTTCCTAAATTATCAACCGATTTTTAATCTCTACGGATTTGAAAAGAAGAAACTTAGACCTTTTGAACGATATATACGATGTCTTTTTAAGTATTTTTTTTCGACATTTTCTAATTTAGGCAATGGGTTTACAAATTAATTTGAAAGATAACCGCAAGATTAGTGAATTTATTTAAATAATATATTTTGTAAAGAATAAAACGCCGCCTTGTTTTTGCGTGGTTATGGTTCGACTGTGATGAAATTTAGCACATCGCTCTTTTTTAGCCCACGGACGATACCTATTGATGTTGGTGAAAATCCGTTCAGATTTTTGTATAAAGTCCATATACATAACAGGTGGCGCAAAAGTAACCTTTCGATGCTATGTTAGACGCGACTGGCGGTCAGCAGCTAACAGCTGATGCACCGTCTGGACTTTGTACGGAAACATCTTCAAATCGCCGCCTTGTTTTTGCGTGGTTATGGTTCGACTGTGATAAAATTTAGCACATCGCTCTTTTTTAGCCCACGGACGATACCTATTCAGCTGATGTTGGTGAAAATCCGTTCAGATTTTTGTATAAAGTCCATATACATAACAGGTGGCGCAAAAGTAACCTTTCGATGCTATGTTAGACGCGATTTGCGGTCAGCAGCTAACAGCTGATGCACCGTCTGGACTTTGTACGGAAACATCTTCAAATCTTGTACCAAAATTCGCTGTAGAGACCGTCGACTGATACCCATTTGCGTGGCACGTCGTCTGGTCGATGTCGACGGCGCTTCCATGACATCCTCGGCTACAGCAGCAATATTCTCTGCAGAACGGCTACTCCGGGGTCTGCCACGCCTGGCAGCATCTCGTGTTGTGCCAGCCTCTTCGAGGCGAGCGGCTAAACGTCGCAGTGTTTCACCAGTAGGCGTTGGACGGCCAGGAAATCTGTGCCAAAGTCACCGACCGATTATTGGTCAAATAAATAGTCAGCAATATTCCGCGTTCTGGAGCAGTGTAGCGTAACATTGTTTATTAACGTGTATTTCGCATGTGTTTACTTCACAAATGTCAAAACAGAACTGACATTAGGGGCCAATCGCAAAATTTATAGCATTTTCTGATAGGAGGATTACTTTTACGCCACCTTGTATATATATTTATTTATATGAATTGCAATACAAAGTAAATTTATATTCTAATTTTAAGGTCCTTGGAAAAGCCGGGTGACAAAGACCACCTTGCTTGTTATATTTTTGTAGCGACAGACCAGCGCCTCGCGAGCACGTTACCAACTCACCTACTGGGGCGCTCATACGTAAATATATGTTCCTCTGATTTGGAATCAAGATTAGTGAGTTTATTTAAATAATAGATTTTGTAAGGAATAAAACGCTACCTTGCTTTTGCGTAATAATGGTTCTACTGTGATGAAATTTAGCACAGCGCTCTTTTTTAGCCCACGGACGATACATATTGATATTGGTGAAAATCGGCTCATATATAGCTCCCATCTACATACAAATATGATTCCTCTGATTTGGAATTATTATATATATGTCCTTTATTTGTTTATGTAATACAATAAATTAGCCATATAATTCCCAGGGAACATAGGGCGTTTACGAATTCTCTCCATTTGTCTCTATCTCTGCTGTCGATTTTATTTGATTTCAGGACATTCGAGCCACTTCAAGTTCTGCTCTGACACAACGTTTCCACGTATTACGGATTCGCCCTTGGCGACGATGTTCCTGAGGGTTCCACTCAGGTGCTGCTCTGGCTACATCTGACAATGGTCGTCTAAGAATATGGCCGATCCATGTGCACTTCCTTCTATTATGTTTGGTCTTAATCATAGATCTTCATTTTATATTCAATTAAATTCCAGTAAAATTCACAGTATTTGTCTAAGACATCGATGTACAAACGACTGAATTTTATTTTGCGTATACATATATTATATATATATATATATATTGTGAGGCTCAACGTCGTAAGCCATAAAAAAACATATTTTACGCTGCAATTGAATATCCGTATTTTTGTTTTCTTTGAGATGTTTCAAGCCCGCCACATCTTGAGCGGATTTAGGATGGCTGTAAATGCTTTGTTTATGCGATCACTTATATCATTTTCGGAACCACCATCATTGCATATTTTGCAACGGAGGTAGACGATTGAATTTCGTTCGTGTCGTGATGTCGTTTATCTTTAGTGGTGTATTTTTTTGGTTCCTATTCACATCAATTTGGTCTTATAGTTGATCGTCAATCCAACTTTATTGGCGTTTCCTGCAAGGTTTCTCAATTTATGTTCGATACCCGTTAAACTATGTGCCATTGGCAAATAACGTCAGCATTGTCAATATCATTTTGATATTCTGACATGTTCCATCGAATACCAGACGGAGTATCTCTGTTTGTGTCTTCCACAACACCGTCCGGCAATAAAACAATGTGGGGGAAAGTATTCAACTCCTGTAGTGGTGTTGTATGGATTGCTTTCACATTTCATAAGCGATCTATATGAAAGTTTGTACGAAATAAATGAAATGAAATTCGGTGAAGGAAAATCCCGATACTAGAACAATTACTAGCAAGATTAAAGAAAATCGGTACATATTAAGAAATAGCGCCCTGTATACATATGTTTCTTCCGATTTGGTATCCAAGCGCCAATGAAACTGTATTTTATACCCGATCAATATGAAACTTGGCAACGGGAAGTCTTTTCAGCAATTAATAAACCTATAAATTTAACGAAAATCGGTTCAGATTTGGTTATATCCCTTATATACATGTATGTTCCTTCCGATTTGACATCTACGTGCTATAGAAGCACTTAGATCAATGTAAAAATTTGCAGTGCACAGTCGCCTCGTGCATAGAAGAGATTTGGTGAGCTTTGCGATAATTCCATTAGAAATTACAGAAGTGACGATATATATTATTGTTTATCCATTAAGTGCGTAAGGGGAAGTGGAATGTAGCATGTCTGTAAAAGATCATTTCTACATTCGCATTTGGATTTCTTTCCAGTTCAGCGATGAACAAGGCGATTTCAATTTTCACCAAGAAATATTTACATTAGATTAACGATTTGAAGAAAAAAAATATAAAAATGATTTCATTTCATTTTTGGTCACTTAAAAGACGAACAACGCTCGCGGCATTTCATTCCTTACAAGATATACGATTTAAGTAAATTAATTATTCCTGCGGATATCTCACAAAAAATTATATAAAACATTACCAACGTTAGAAAATGGCGAAAAGAATGTGCTTGCTAGATTTAATTTAGGCGTAAAGGTGCGCAATGTCACGAAACCCATTTTTAACCCGTAATTCAAGATTTTGGTGCTGTCCGGCAAATTTCACACAACAAATGTTATTTTACTCGACGTTACCTACAGCAAGGGTTTTTGGACTGTCGCACTGTATAATCAATGTTGGATGGGGGTTTTCAGATTTTATTTACTTAGAATTAAATTTTGATTATCACAACCAAAAGTAAGAATAAACTATTCATTTTTAGCGGTTTCGAATCGGTGTTAAACTCAAACACTATTTCCATATATGATCTTAAGCTGAAAGACGACCATGTTATATTCACCGCCAACTTTGATACAAGTTTCCGCATTTATGATCGACGTTCAAACAAAGACGAAAGCATTTGGGAGGATCCATTTGATTCTTCCTTCTACTGTGTGGACTACGACGGATTATATGGTATTTTGTGCGGTACAAAGTACCATAGCCGAGTCAATCTCTACGACATCCGTGTTCCTGGGAAGCATATGCAGTTGTATTTTCCACACTTTCAAGGCAAGCGAAGGGGTGATTACAGATCATCTTCTCCCGTATATAGTTTAGCTTGCGATAGCCGTTACCTGTTCGTGGCCACTGACCGTAACGTGCATGTACTCGACTTCAAAGCAAATTGTGCCGTAAGTAGAGACTACAGCAATTTCGTTCGGCAAATGTAAGTCTCTTATGTATGCCCCTTCTTCCTGCAAGAACTTGTTGCAATATTTTGCTTGGCAAAAGATTATGTAATGAAATACACGTCAATTGTCTCGGGAATTTTTATTTTCTGTCTAATCAACAATATACAACCGAAAATATACATTGGATATAGTTAAATAAATGAAAATACGAACAACAGAATACAAAAATCACTAGAATTACTAAACATTTATTTAAAAAGTATTGTGCAGTGCATGTCTTTTGTGGATGGAGCGCATTCACCTGCAGATGTGTATGCGCGCACTAACATGTATATCTGTGACAAAAAATGTAGAGTATGTACATACATATATAAAATTTATGCTATCTAAAGTAGAACACATAACGAAGAAACCCAAAATCAACCATACATAGGCTAAAATAAAATAGGGATTATGTAGTAAAACTAACTTAATTAATGCTTAACATAAATAAAGGCACCATTTAAACGCATTCTAACAACTATCTCTGAGTTTCTTTTGGTGGACTGGAATCCACAGACGTAATTGGCGAATCCACCGATGCCAGGGAATCTGACTTACTTGTTGTAGGTGCCTGCGAACAAACACCGCTCTTATCTGACGTTTCATTTAAAGCTGCTGCTATTTCGCCATTGAATTGAAGTAAACACCCTAAAGCTCCGAAGTAACCTTCGTGTTCCAAAAACAATCCCTTCAAGGTACCGTTTGACCAGAATTCCATAGCGTACGCTAAAAGTTTCATGGCTATGGGGTTGACACGCAAGAAATTGCCCACAAACACAACCTACAAGAATTGATCCACTTAATAAAATAGTCTAGAAACGAATTAGTCGACCCACTAACCTTGTCCATTTTTTCGTTAAGTGCGCACATGCGTGCAATTAATCCTATGTTGTTTGTTATTGTTACCAATGTGGCATTCGCAAGATCTTCACGTGAAACTGATGAGCGTTTATCTTTAAGATGCATTTGTCCGAAACTAAAAAAATAAACGATGCATAAAATGTTACACTGTATATATCGCTCATTTATTTTTAAGAGTGTCACAATGTGACGCTGTCACATCTCACAAATTGAAAATGTTAAAGACGACTAGCTTCAACTCAGCGAAAATGTAACATGGCTGCTTACACTTCAAATAAAATGATCCCACATTATTTTATAGGAATTTGGCAATATTTGTATTTTTGTAACGTAACCTCAAACATTTTCACTTGAGTTTTAACACTATTGAAATAAATGAGCCATATGTATTACTAACCTTGAAGCCACCAGATCTCCAGTCAGGCCAAAGCGGTCATAGTCGCCTCCGTATATGTCCCTCACTAATTTATCTACTTTACGATTGTCGCCCTTTGTAGCAAGCTGGATAGCCTCTTCGAATGTATTGCACCCTGTTAGTAGACAACAGAGTCCAAGAAATGTCCCACCTCCCAAACTGCAATTTAATGTGAATTATAAGGAAATGTATAGTTGCTGCTTTACATACCTAGTACCGGAAACACGTTTATAGTTATCGGGTCCATATACTGCTAATATGGAGACGCCGGAACCAACGTTGACTAGAATAAATGGGTACGGCTGTGAGAAATCAAATGCCTTTTTTTCACTTTTCCTAAAATGAAAATAAATCAATTATACAGAAACACAATGTTCCGAATTTGTACTCACATAATATCCCTGGCATTTTCATAGTAATAGCATTCGGTGCGGTTTTGTATTTCTGCAAAAAGTATTCCTTTGATGAGCGTATCTAATTCATCGAACTTTGCCAATTTCATATTCACTTGCTGCAAGGAAGACTTCATAATAGTGCTGAGAATATGTCACACCTATCATTTCGTGTAGAAGTGTCACTTCTCAAAATTTGGAATTTCACATAGAGTTTAATATTCTATATAAAAATAATCAGCGAAAAGTATGAGATGAAATATCTTTTGAGGTGTGTTGTATACTTCCCCATGGAGATATTGAAGTGAAATATCCAATTTTGACATGTGTCGCTCTTGCACTAAATGATCTATATATGCAGATCTCTGTATATGTATATATTACCTCACGAAAATCGTTTTCAAACTTAAACGCCCCACCTCCCGTAGCACAAACTGTGGTGACCAACTCTGCCATACCTTTCTGCTTGGCCAGAGACAAAAAGTTTCCCATATCTGTAGTTTGAAATCGAATAAAATGAAGGGACCCTTTTCGTTTCCTTATTTCTACATTGTCCATCTGCAAATAAAAAGATGTTAATTACTAATATTATGGACAAAGGACCTCGTTAGATTATAATAAAAAAATTGTCAAATCATATGAAAGCGAATTTTGTTTTTACAAATAAACCGATCTAAGCTGCTCGAAATTGTAATAAATAAAAGTCAATAAATTAGAATACCGCCATGAAACGTGGCGTACACATATTTAGCGAAATTCAAGAAAAACCCAAAAAAAAGTCTTAAAAAAAATATGTTTGGAAAGATTTTATATCGTTGGCTGTATTTGGCTTCGTTTGGACTATAATCTAGAAAAAATATTGACGTAATTCCAGGTTAAAGTTCTAAGGCAATGGTTGAATGGAATTTATTCTGAATAGCGTTCGATGTTATTTAGATGCTTCAAAACGTAGATGCACTCATTTGAATAAAATCCGTAACTCGTTCCCTCCAAAAAATTTACCGAGTTTCATTGACATTTTCTGTTTTAATATGGAAAATTTTGTTAAATCATAAATGTTTACGTTAAAGGAAGCGCTAGATGATGGCTCCGATATTAGCAAAATACTGGTTAAAGAAATAGCAGCTGACCATAAAAAAATAATTTTTGTTTTTATTCAGTTTTTTTTATTATTCCCTATTATGGTTTGATCTCTTTCTTAATATCTTGGAAAGTTCCCACTGTGGGGTCGAGCTAAATAAGACGGCCAGCGGACCGCTTTAAAACAGTACATTCATTTTTTGTCATCTCGGATAATAAAAGAAAAATGTGTGAAGTACAAATTTATTCTGCGTTCTTAGGATGACGTCGTATTTATGGTGGATATTACATCACACACAAATCGCCCCAGTATTTTTTTTTTGCTTAAGATTTAAATAATAAAAAAATAAATAATAAGTGCAAATGTTAATAAATTCCATTATGTTAATGTGATCGCCAATACCACAAATAGTACGTAAATGTTGAACGTTATTCGGTCTGTTGAAACTTATAGAGACTCTAACAAAAGAAACATTTAAATTTTTTACAATTTGCATAGCCAAAGTCTACTCAAGTCGTCGTACGTATTCATTGTTCTATGTGTAAATACAAACACCCGTGGATGTATACAACATACATACATATGTACAAGTTTAAGGCCAATACAACACGTTTTTAGCCTGATAAGTATGAATTACAACATCAACTACGAATATCTGATGTTAGTATCAAAATGCTCTCTCTATATGTAGCTTATACCCACACCACTCTAATCCGCACTCTCACCTGTAAATGTGCATCTCTATGGCCCGTTTTGCCATAAGCGGAGTTTTTTGTTAGGTAACGTCTGATACTGCGTAAGCTATCCGCTTCCTCATCTTGTTCATCAGGCGTGATATCCTTAGGTTCGAAATAAACCAATTTCGTAAGAGTGCCGCCGATATCCATTCCAAACCAAGGCATTGCTAAGCGAAAAAAAGAACAAAAGTAAGTTCAAATTCGCTTTTATGGGATGTTATGTGAACAAATAGCATAAGTAGTAATATAATAATAATAAGTAATAGTAGGCACAAGTAGTAATATAATAATAATAAGTAATAGTAGGCACAAGTAGTAATAAGTAATAGTAGGCATAAGTAGTAATAAATAAGATATATAAAACAAAGGGTACCTGCTTGTGGAAACTCTTGGAAATATGTCTCCAAATGCATACTCACTATTTTGCGTAACACAACCAATTGCGAAACCAATAATGAATATAATATGTACTAATATATGTATATGTATCTATATAACTTATCAATCCGCTCCCTACTACTGATTTGCAAATTAACAAAATGAACGAACGCTTATAGAAGAAAGAGATCGTATACTATTGAAACTTGATACTATTTTAAACGATACCCACACGAATGTTGAACTAAATACAAATTGGATTGAATTGTTCATGGAAATCGGCCATCACATAATTAATGAGTGAATTCATTGAACTTATCAATGCGGCGTTGGTGGTCAAATAAATATCACGAATGAGTTCTAACTTACTAGCCAAACTCATACGTTCATATATGTTTGTACGCCATATCAATATTAAAGGTGGCATGCTTATCATCCGGTCAATAAAAACAAAATTCCGAGTCTATTGGGTGGGGTGAGGCTAGAAATTTTAATAGCCGCCAGTCTAGTCAATCTAATCAAAAGTAACTTGCAATATTCATATATAAACTTATTACTGAAAAGAGCATGAGGTGTTGAGAACATGAAGTTACTAATAAGTGTCTCACTTACACAGATAGTCGTCCTTCATGGACGGATTGCTGCGACACGTGCAAAGGTGACACTTTTCGCCTCCATATTTCTCCCTGTAGCCTTTTCTGCTTTGTCGCTGTTTAGAAATATGTGTACTGCTGTGATGATTTCCAAACTTCCATGCATTACGCCACGAATTTTTTTTACTATATACGGGGGAAGTCAGCGTAGTTACAGGCGGGACGAGAACGGTTACGTTGGAATACTTTTTCTCTCCGGGAGATGGTAATTTCAATAATTTCAAATTACACGAATATTTTGAACAATCACGCGCGGGAACTTTCATGATCTTTACGACTATTTCCTCCAGTTATACCCGATAAAAATTCAGTTTTTGTTTGCTAATCGAAGTAAATAACACATTTTCGATAACAATTTGCGTTTGCTTTATTGTGCGATGTACGTCCGAGGCACCGACCTGTTAAGGTTAACTGATCGAAGTCGTGGTTGAAAAGTATCTGAATGGAATTTCAAAATCGAAAGTCCACAAAAACGACCAATTGATTACAGTGGCAAGACCTATAAACAAAGTGAGTTTTGCGATGGTCGCTTCGTGTTAAATAAAAGCAGCTTACAATTAGATAGAATGGAAGAGCGGGAGAATGAGTGGCAGCGGACGATAAGGAGAAGAAATGACTGAGCGTAAAAGTTAATATTAGAGCTAGTCAAATCTATTTGTATAAAACACTGAGAAAATTCTCCAGCGACTGCACTCGGACCACCTCAGTATGTGACGCATTCGTATACATTCATACATGACATGTATTCACATATACATCGGTATATTCCCTAGTCATATCATCCGTTTGTTAACTTCGATCATGCAAACAAGTTTTCGTTTTTAGTGTTATTGACACAGTGACTTTAATAATTTGACTCGATTGTCTGTCTGTATGGCTCTATTTTTACTTTAATTCTCCAACGGAGTGTAGTTTTCTCTTTATGCAAATGCATAATTAACAATTTATTATAACCTAACGACATACGCTGGACAGATTACGTGCGTCAACTTACACATACATACTTATCGGCATATGTGTATCTGTACATGTAAGTATGTATGTACGAATTAGATACTGGTCGACATCAAAATCTTCCAAATTTGAGTAGCAATTTATCTTAGTATTTTGAAAACATATTCGCAGACTCGCAATATATGTGGGATGAAATTTTATAACCGCAAGGGGAATGTATGGTGTATTGCATGTTATGGATACATTTGGCTAGTATACACGAATAAATGGTGAGCATTTCTTTATAGAGCACAATTTCCCAAGAACAATATTTTTGGTATCCCCACCACGATCGAATTTTATAGAGTGACACATCGGTCGAATGAATTGGCGATTACATTGGGAGAAAGAAACAAATACCGGGGAAATTTAACTCGCGATAAGATGGAATCTAAAACGATGTACTCTTTGCTACTTTGCTAAAGTCACCACGTGAAAACTCTACATGCAGCAGCGTTAGCACAGTTTAATATGATGACATATTTTAAAAACTGTCACTGTGTTGGTACAATCTCGACTTACCCGAATACAGTTTCCAGTATCTAATTATTTGCACGTACCTTTTGCCAGTCTATTGATCATATCTACATCTTCTTTCTGTTGGGACATATTATATGATGGTCACGGCCTCGCAAAGTAGCAGCAAAACTTCCACATACACTTGTGAATGCAGGTATATTCAAGTTGTGTCCGTCAGGAGGAATCAAAAGCGCCTTATTTTGGTGATAGTTATTGCGTGGAATGTTTCCGTATTATAAGTTTTAAAGTTTAATACATATTTACAAAACTCCTATCTGCAATACACAGCTGTTTCTTTATACTTACTAACAATAGCTACGACCATACTACAGAGCCGGTCGTTATCCTCCGCGATTTTTCCAGCCAACATTGACTAGACGTCTCGTCGTCGACGACGGAGATTAGTGTGTTCATATTTTTAGATTATTTGTACGATTTTTCTAAAACCACGACAATTTTTGGTTAGTGCTGCATCACACGAGGCAATTTTTTTCAATCAAGTCCTGATTGTGTGAATCAGCACCAAATGTCAAAATTTGTAGGAGAATGGGGCTGGCGGAAAGAGCTCTCTGCCTCTCTCTTCTATAAACGTTGACACTTGCTACGAACAAATTGCTTCCTGTGATCCAGGACTTTTATTTTAATCTGATATGTGCTGAATCACACGAGCAAACTAATTGCGGCTAATCGGTGGTTTGTAGGAGCGGGAGAGAGCCAGGAGGAATAAAAAGGGCAATGAACATGTTGCACTTTTTTGCAGAAAAAAATCGCCATTAGATAATTTAAATGCATATTCATTTTTAAAATTTTATTATTCTATTATATAACGATTGATTTGAGTAATTAAGTAAATTGTATTTGAATATTTCGGAGTAGTAAATTCTTTTCGAGTAGAAAACAGCTGCTTTTTATTATTCATATTGTAATTTGTTTATAAATGGGCCAAAAGGTCTTTTATTACAAGTTTGAAGAAATAAATGAAATTAAATTAAATAAAACACGATTTAATCCCAACATGGCACATGGCCAACCGACAGCTTCGATAGTCAAAGTCAAGGAGTAAATTACATGTTTTACATTTTGCACCACCAATAGAAGTTCAAGAAACATGATAATGAAAACAGAATATTGCATAACAAACATAAATAGGCAATTGCAAATGTATTTATGAATATATTTTAGGCACTCATACTGTTATTTTGATTAAATCGTATAACTACCCTGCAAACATTTTCTATCGCGGAAGTCACTACAAGAAGTTGAAAATAATCGCGGGCGATATCGCTTTCTTGCCTTAGAAGTGACTGCTGTCGGGAAGAAATGTGCGACTTATGCGATACACCCAACAAGTAACTATTCAGTGACTTCCACAAGTAAGCGATTGTGTGCAAAAGCAAAAAAAATATTTTTGCCTGAGCAAGGGTTTGAACTCAAGGCCTCCTGCTTGCTAGTCTAAGGCACTTGCATTGCACCATGAATGCTTCTTGCTTTCGAAGCACGGTTTGCATGTTATAAGCTTCGTTGCCGCCTTGAGAGAATTAAATCGCACCACCATTAAACGACCACAGTCACCATGAGAGAACTGAGAGTCAATTTAGGAGAAGGAATATAGATACTTGTTTTTTTTTTGCTGTAAACGGTAGACTATCGAAATATCTACTGAAAGTGTCGAAGCAGTGACTTTTCGAGGAAGTGAGAAATGCACTTCCAAATGTTGCAGGGTACAATGCTATGAAACTGTTGTAGTTAAAAAACTGAGTCTGATTGGGGTCTTTACTCAATACTACAAATGCAAACTAGAATATTTTCACAAAATGTAAATCGTCCATAAAATCGATATTGCTCTGAAAATACGCATCAAATGTAGCAAAACAATTCTCTGAAATGTCAGCTGTTTTTTGTTTACACCGTAGCTCGCGTTAAAAATTATCCGTCTGGCGTTTTTTTGGCTGACGCTGACGCATTCACTGGTATTTAAGAGATACCCTAAAAGTTGGAGCATGTCGTTATGTGGCACGACTAATCTATATGCAATGCTGCGATACGTTTGGCCCACTAAATACATCTTTTAGGGTGTCTCTTAAATACCAGTGAATGCGTCAGCGTCTGTCAAAAAAAACGCACTACGGATAATTTTTGTACGCAGTAAAAAAACGGATATTCAGAGCAGACAGAGCAATTAATTTTTCTTCGCCTTCTCAACTTTCTAACAATGTTTTCGTACGGAAAGATTGTAGAAAACGGACTGCACTGAAGGAATTTGATAGTTTGCATTTGAGCAGTATTATTGTGTATACCCCCAATGACACAACGTTTTTTAACTACAACATTTCCTTAGCATGTAGTTATATGTTTTAATTTGTTTGTTTTGCAAGATGTTTTCTTTCATTAGAGAAGAACGGAAATATTAGTAATCGTGGAGTATCTAAACATGTTGGCCTTGTCCACCGAAGTCAAATTATGTTTCTTAAACTGTAAAGATCTGTAATTCTCCTGTTTTTGGGACTAAATCGTGTTTTATTTCACATGGCAATGTCGCTATTAAATCAAATTCTATCTTTAAATCTTGCTTCAAAGTAGAGAATTGTTTATTGGCCAGTTTCAATTGATATTTCCAAATGTCCTCGTTGAACATGGAATTCAAATGCGTTGCAGCATCGTATTCCATAAGTGGGCAGTGTCCCAGCTATTTCAATCATTTCCTCGCTGTTAATCTGAAAATCACATCTTAATATAAATTATAATAGTAAAATATTAAATTCTTTCCGGTTTGTATTTAGTATTTCCAGCAAATAATATTTTTCTACTTCGTGCTCTGTTCCAAAATAAAAAAATTAAATGCTGCTTGTCATCTGTTTGTGTTACGTTTTCTTTTGTTGTTGTTTTGTTTTCTTTCGTTGTAGTGGTAAGCGCACTGTCAAATTCGAATTTTTTGAAATTATCCGGCGTATCCGTGTGCGTATTTGGGTAGCTGTAGTGTATTTCCATACATTTGAAATCGAGTTTGACAGACGCGGGACGCATTCACCGGTATTTAGGAGATGCCCTTACATTTGAAATCGAGTTTGACAGACGCCGGACGCATTCACTGGTATTTAAGGGTATCTCTATGTATATGACCCTATTCACACGATATTTTTTTTAAGTAACTTAGTCCGAATTTACACTAGGCAAGTTTTTTCAGCAGCTTATCATCAAATTCTCTTTTGAACTTGCACGAATAACTCAAAACGTTCAGGGACAGTTTTTTCTCCCCTCTTGCCGACTGCCTCTCTCTCCTACAAAACGACGATAATCTGCTGAACATTCAGCCAATGTAAATAGGGACTTATCGACTTATTAGGCATGTTTTCGTTACAAGCTAGCACTTTTAGTTTAGCACTTTGCAACGAAAACAACTGACTTCCACTAACCAACACATAAGCAATAAGTGGCGGATTTTCACTATCTGGTAGCAATGGTGTCATGAGTTGCGTCGAAAGAACAGTGCGAAACAGACAAAAAATTCGTGAAAAGTATTTATAAAACATATATTTACTATTCTATGTTCAATTGTTTACACTCTGTTTGCAAATATTAAAATAATTTCCCATTTTTGTTCTTCTTCTTCCCGTTAATTCACAATAATTGATAAAATCTCTCCAAAAATGGCATGCCATATTGCTAAATATAGGGTGCCCAATCTGGCAACATCATACTCGATTAAGACATGAACACAAGCACCAAACTTCATCGGGAACTAATAGTGCTTAAAAGTGCTTAGCTCCCCATACAAATTAAGCACTTATGGTGTAACGAAAACACGCCTATTCTCTTTTGAACTTGTGTTTGTTCACACACTTACTTTTTACAATACTTATATTTATTTTTTTTTGTTTCGGCATTTCCTGTGTGAATTGTTGTTGTTTCCAAGTGCGAATGAAAAACACAAAACGTTGAGTACGACAAGTACGAGACACGGCATAGTGCAGATTTACACTAGTATATTTTTTTCAGTAGCTTATCCGCTAATTCTCTTTTAAACTTGCCTCTGCGTATTTCTGTGTGAATTGTTGTTGTTTCAAAGTCCGAGTGAAAAAGACAAAACGTTCAGTCCGATAAGCCCGAGTACGGGAGAGTTTTCCCACCTCTTGCCGACTGCCTCTCTCTCCTACAAAACTCCGATAATCTGCTGAACATTCAGCCAATGTAGATAGGGACATACTTTTCTTCTCCCCCTTTACGACTGCCCCTCTCGACCCCCAAACGCCGATAAGTATACTTAAAAAAAGTATCATGTGAATGGGAACTACACTGAGGGAAAAAAGACGTTGCAAAATAAACACCGTTTGGTACCAATTTATAAACGTAACGTGCATGAAATATCGCCACCGATTCGTTCATTAATTATCAACGAAACGGGGGTGATTTTTTGACCGGCGTTGCGGTATATATTGTCGCCGTAAGGTTGATGATTATTTGTTCGGCTTTGTGTTGTTCATTGGATTTGTTATTGTCTGTTCTTAGAAAAAGAATCCACGAGGATTTATAAAGACGTGAAAAATGAAAATTAATGACGAAGAAATAGAATTTAATGACCTGTTTGATATTGTGGATGATTCTTTGGGCTATGGAATGAGAAGGATACGGTGATTGCAAAATCCAGTGACATCTTCCTATTGCAGAAATTTCTAGAATCAATAGAAATGGTGTCGACCTACGAATATTTAACAACCTATGCTTATAAAAATTTGAATTTTAAAAGCTAATAATGACTGTGTATGCTTTTTATAGAGCACAGGAATTAAATTTTGCAGTACATAAAGGCGAATGATACGAAGGAGACTGCACCATTAGGGTTACGAGCTGAATTCCGAGGAAAAAAACAGAGGTAATACTGTGTTGCTGCATATTCGAATGTGTTTTGTTTAGACGTGATTTGCCTAGTGATTAATATGCAAATTTGCAATTATATGTTTGTTGTGTTCACGTTTTATTTACTTATAACATTATTAAATGTATTGAAACGCTAATGCTGTTTAAATAGTTTTAAATGGGGAGGGGGATTTAGAATGTAAAGTTATCCCAGCGCGTGCTTTATTCGTCCTCAGTAAGTGCTTTAGTCGTCCCCCGCACGTTCTATAGTTGTCCCCAACACTTGATTTAAATTATCCCCAGTTGGTATCCATTTTGCAACCAAGCGTTGTTGATTTTTGATGCTTTATTCATGCACCGCCTTGCTTGAATTCGTAACATACGGGATTGGTTCATTATCATAAACGAATTTGCAAAGATTAAGCACGTATGTGCTTTGTTTTTCGCTGGGTGTATGGAAATGTACTACTGCTACCCAAATTCGCACACGGATACCCCGGATAATTTAAAAAAATCCGAACTTGACAGAGCGTTTAGAACAACGGAAGAAAACAAAACACAAACTGAATTTCATTTTTTTTATTTTGGAACAGTGTACGAAGTAGAAAAGTTTAAATATTGAATTTGGAATTCTGGAAATACTAAATCCAAACCCTTAAGAATTTAATATTTTACTATTATAATTTATATTAAAATGTGCTTTTCATATAACAGTGAAAAATTAATTGAAATAGCTGGGACACAGCCCACTTATGGAATGCAAAGAACATGGCAAGCAAATTCTCTGCAGTTGTCAACACCAAGAAAATGCCAAAACTTTAAAATATGTACCAGCATTTTTGTCTTCATGTTTATTCAACAGAACAATGGGGAACCTATTCATGCTGTTTGGACGCGAAGAACCCATTTTCAAGAAGAAAATTAAACACATTTTGATTCCGGTCGAATCGAACCAAGGAAAATCTTTAGTCTAGGTGTTTGTTCTTCCTGCAATGAAGCATATGACACGAGCTTGTTCCGTAATGGGAAATAAAACACCATTTATTTCCAGATTCGATAGATGTGGTTGGCGTTTGCAAAGTCAGTGGGAGAATTACATGTCCTTACATCTTGCACCACCAATAAAGAGTTCAAGAAACATGATTTGACTTCAGTGGACAAAACCAAGTTTTTTTTAGATACTCCTCGATCACTAATATTTTCGTACTTCTCTAATGAAAAACAGCATCTGGCATAGCAAACACAAATAGGTAACAGCAAAAGTATTTATTAACATAATTTATGCACTCATATTCTTATTTTGACTAAAACATATAAACAAAACTTTGTTAGAAAGTTAAAAAGGCGAAGAACAATTAATTGCTCTGTCTGCAAACTGTTGAAGTCGGCTGTATACAATATTAATTCCTCCCGGTTTTGGAGTAAATTTCTATTCCCTCTTTTTGTGGTTTGTGCAGAATATTTTAAAAAATGTAAATCATCCATAAAATCGATATTGCTCGGAATTTCCACTTCAAATGTCAGCTGTTTTTTGCTTACAGCGCATTTGGGTACATCGCGAATTTAAATTATCCGTCATGCGTTTTTTGGCAGACGCTGACGCATTCACTGGTATTTAGGGTATATCTTAAATACCAGTGAATGCGTCCGACGTCTGTCAATGTGTTGTTGTATGCACAAAAAACAATAGGATGAAATTTGAGTTTAACAGACGCCGGGATTCCCTTTTTGTAATTAGATTTTTTAGGAAAATATTAAATATATCGACAAAGCATTCTAACTAGTATAAGTGATATGTTGAAATACATAATTTTAAGAAACTAAATATATATATAACTTGTAAGATACCCAATGTATGTAAGTTATCTCGTTATAATGAAAAATGTTACCTATAAGCGTATTTACCCATTGTAATAAGGATTTTTCGAAATAATAAAATCAGATAGACAGACGCCGGACGCATTCACTGGTATTTAAGAGATACCCTTAAAGGCTGGGTTAGGCAAACTTAGTCCCCATTTACATGGTACTTTTTTTTTAAGTAACTTATCGGCTTATTCTCTTTTGAAAAAGTATTTACATTCACACGCGTACTTTTTTTTCAATACTTAACTTATTTTCATTTGTTTTGTTTCGGCTTTTCCTGTGTGAATTGTTGTTGTTTCCAAGTGCGAACCAAAAACACAAAACGATGAGTACGATAAGTACGAGTACGGCATACTTTTTTTCCCCCCGTTTCCGACTGCCTCTCTCGCCCACAAAACGCCGATAAGTATGCTTAATACTTAAAAAAAAAGTATCATGTAAATGCAGATTTAACAGTAATTTAACTTTAGCGCAGTCGTAACGTTGCCCGCTGGAGCAATTACCCAAAACTTGGAAAACGTGTCATATGTCTCAGACATTCACAACCAAAATTGTAAAATACTTTTTTAATTTTATATTTTCATATTCTTTTTTTACTTTATTACCTATTTATCATTCCATTTCAAGAGTTTCGCATAAATATCTTATTTTTTCGTTGTTTTGCTGATTTTGTTTGCAAATGCACGTGAACGTTCCGTCCAAATCAAATTTTAGCAGATTCAGCCGTCCGTTTACGTTTCGTTTTCGTTGGATAATCGTTAAGTTCCTATTTATTCTAGGCAAGTTTTTTCAGCAGATTATCATCAAATTCTCTTTTGAACTTGCACGAAGAACTCAAAACGCTCAGGGAGAGTATTCCCCCCTCTTGCCTCTCTCTCCTACAAAACGCCGATAATCCGCTGAACATTCAGCCAATGTAAATAGGGAATTTCACTGTTTTCCATGTCAGATCGAATCAGCTGATTCATTACGCTACGGGGGCGTTACGGTTACGTTTGCCTACCCAGCCTTAAGAGACACCCAAAGCCGCAAGCATATAAACGCAGTCATGACGATTTTAGCCCGGCTTCATCATACAATAATAGAAGCATGATACAATAATAGAAGGTAAAATCACTTGCCCAACAACAAAACTGGGATACAACCCTGTACATTATTTTCGTACAATAGCTTGTCAAAATAGGCAGCCGACTCGAACAGCTGACCAACAATTGGTTGTCAAATAAATTTTTTATTTGAAATTTGATTTTCTTTGAAAAGGATAATTTTTTCTAATATTTCAAACTTACGTGCAATTACCCTTTAAAGTAAGTCTGGTGACTGCAATTTTATTCAGTATAACAAGTTTTCTCTTGTATTGGGATACACACACAATGTAAGTTTTGTCTTTAAGAAACTATAAAATTGAAATAATTTCCTCATTTTAATCTCGGAAGGATAGTGTCATTATTCTTCATGACACCTGGATGTTTTTGCTGTTACAGTATTGAGTAGCATTGATGATGGATGGCATATAATACAATACTGCCCGGTCGAGCTTTCCAACGATTCTACTTCTTTGGAATACATTTTTTTAAAGGTTTGTCCTTACAAATGAGTGGCGAGAGGCATAAGCTGAATGCGGTCATACGTGTCATACATATCACCCATATCAGTAAAAAGGCAGAACAGAAAAAATGCAGCAGTAAATGCATAAAATGGAAGACGGCCGGCCTCTCGTGCAATGGAATTAACTCAAAATGCCGACAGCAAGATCCTCTTGAGCAGAATGGGCCTCCTGATGACGTAGAGGACTTTGGGTTGAAGAGCTACTTCTCATGATAAAACCAATTTTCAGGTTGTGTTTATTTTCTAGTTAGGAAATAAGTTTTTCATGTTATAAGAAAATACATATTCGTACATATGTATATGGACCATTTATTAAAAAACATGATTAACGAATAATGTAAAAAGAATTGAACGTATTATATACTATATTTTTTAATTTAATAACAAAGTTTGTCGTTGATACAAATAATAAGTTGTTAGCTGCAACATTGTTCAAGCTACATCTGTTGAATTGTCCATCAATTATTCAGTTTTATGAAAATGGGTGTTGTCTTCCGCCTAGTTTACCATTTGTTGATGAACAAAATTGAACAAACAAGTGTTCCAAGAACGTCCAATTCAAATCGAAAAAGTTGCTGTTTGATGTGGATTTGGGGCTTACCAACTTATTTTGAGCTGAATTGGATGATATGGACACTAACATGTGGTTCCAACAGGACGGCGCCATAGCCACACAACTCATGCTACATGGCATCGTCCTCTCACGAGGAGGTGATGTGAACTGGCCTCCGAGATCGTGCGATGTGACCCAATTAGAATTTTTTGTGGAGTTTTGTTAAGTGGCACGTCTATGAGAACAATCTACAAACCACAACAGCCAACACAACCCTTGACATCGGTAAAATTCAGCTTGTCTCATGCGCCAGTCATGGAAAATTCGAAATTACGGATTCGCGACTCTGCGAAACCGTGGCATACACTTGCAAGATATTATATACCATTTATAATGACATCAATAGGACTTTAAAACGAAATTAATAAAGTTATGTGATATCACACATACACACTTTGCTTTATTTACATTTAAATATAGGAAATGTTAAATACAATTTACATTATTTTTAATTTGCGTGAATTTTGTTTGATTGTACACAAATTTTTAAAACGCTCCCAACAACAAAATGTAAACAAACAATCAAACGTCATCCATGAGTTTGACAGTTCATTGAGCTCTGAAAAAATGGCGAGAAAATCAGCTGTTCGCTGTACGCTACCTTGTTCAATATACCTTGCCCGGCTTGTTTGTCCTCTGTCGACTCGGTTTTGTGACTTAAAAAATACCATAAATCAAGCTAATCGAGGCTTTTTCGAAAGACCGCCGCTTGCCATTCACTATTAATTATTAAGAGAGCTTGGTAACCCACTCTCGTTAATTTCATTAATTCCATGCCTAACTTCGATCGATATAAAGAAGTGAAATGAAAATTCCTCTACTTTAAAAACGTGTTAAAAATAGCCAAATTGTCGCATATTTTCTACCACATTTTAAAGTTTCTTGAATAGTCATATTAGGTCGTGTCCTTAATCATGAAAGTCATTTGTGATTATTCGACAATTATAATAAAAAAATACTGCACTTTTCGTTATAATGTGATCGTGGTGAAATTCGCAAAGTAAACAAACTAGTTCGGCGTGTTTGTCGCGCGGTAACTGTTATTTGTGATGGATTGGTAGAGATACATTCAAGGTACATTTCTACAAAAGAATAGTGTTTGTGCTGATTACGTGGAGATGAAAATGGGTGAAGTAAAACAAAACTTCCGCGAGAGAGCTATTATGTGTTGGAATAGAGAACGGGTTGACAAAATTTAATCGGTAAGCAAATGCATTATTTAAAAGCAAAGGATCCAATTTTAAACATTTCGAGATTCAAACAAGTAAAAGCGTTAAGTTCGGCCATGCCGAATCTTATATACCCTCCACCATGGATAGCATGTGACCTCACAAAATAACTCAAACCTAAAGAAAATAACACCGAAAAACAAAAAAATATAGTAGATGAGAACAGTAGGAAACATATAGTAGATGAGAACAGTAGGAATCACAGCAAGTTAGATGCTATATATGGGGGCTATATCAAAACATTGACCGATATGGCCCATTTGCAATCCCAAACAACCTGCAACTATAAGAAATATTTATACCAAATTTGATCAACCTAGCTCTATTATTGCGACTCTAGCGTGATTACCACCGACGGACGGACGGAGGGACGGAAATTAAAGACTTGGGGCCCTTATTCATAAAAAGTTAATGAAGGTTTGAAGAACGTTTTAACACTGCTAAAGCGTTCCTCAAACCATCTTTAACTTTTTATGAATAAGGCCCTTGAAATTTTGTCTCAACTGTATTTAAGTGGCATCGTTATTGACACAATACACTGTTGCTTATTTGGGAAATAAATAAAAACAAGTTATGAACCTTAGAAACATTTATTTTATATTGAACAGTAAGGGAATTTATAAATTACATGGTTTTAAATAGTGTATCTGGCAAATGTCGACCTTCGCTATCCACACACTGCTGCATACGTTTTCTGAAGTTTTCGTGAACACCGGTATTCTGCCAATTTCAGCCTCAATATTGTTAATTAGGTCTTCCAAGGTGTTGGGACGGTTGATATACAGTATATGTAGTCGAAGGTGTATATCAACCGTCCCAACACCTTGGAAGACCTAATTAACAATATTGAGGCTGAAATTAAAATATAAAATAAATTTTTCTAAGGTTCATAACTTTTTTATTTCATTCCCAAATAAACATATTAATGCGCTCCATCCTGTATTACAAAATTAATTCATAAAATATGAAAAGAACCACTGGTAAGGCCATTTGCGCTCGACAATAAAAAAGGACAAAAGCAAAACGTTCAGGGCGAGTTTTCCCCCCTCTTGCCGACTGCCACTCTCTTCTACAAAACGACGATAATCTGCTGAACTTTCAGCCAGTGTAAATCGAAACTAGGAAGATAATCGCCCATGTGATGACAATCGCGTGAGTTCGAATCGCAAAACGCAACAATTTCCCCTTCAATTTTAATGGTCTTCGACATTAAATTTTAATAAAATGCACACATGGATGTAGTTATTTATCACTGTAATTAATAGTTTGATTTTAATAAATCCAAATTGTTGTGTTAAAAAATAATTCAGAACATGCATTTTGCGACCTGAAATCACAATCGCCAACTTTAGGCGAAATGCGATTGCCATCACATGGGCGAATAAATAAGCAATTATAGCTCATCATACATTATGGGTGAATCCACGTAAACCGACCCGTCACATATAAAAAAATAAATCAGATTTTTGCAAAAAAAATACCATAAGGGACATCACGACCAATTGAATTTTAGAAATTCATGAATAGTTGATGAAATTTAGGAATAGTTTTTTTCCTACCAATGAGATTCTATAGGTTATTATAAAATTGTTGGATGCACTAATTTTACTGTTGAACCGACATGAACTATTTTTCAATCACCCCTATCGCGAATAATAAGTGGAATATTTGTTCCCTAGATTTCTTCACTTCACGGGAAGTGGAATATGCTATCGTGAATATTAGGAAACAGTTTGTTCACTTCGAATCTGTATGATGTATCGAAAACGAACAGCTGTTCAAAATTAATAAATTATCAGTGCACAGTGAGCGTAAACAAGAAGAGTTGAAAAGCATTTTGTTTTTCAAAGTTAAGGTTAAAATATTACTTCAATGTGAGCGTTTGGGAGTCGTGGGTTCGATTCCCACCAGAGGCTCTGGTCTGTCGCAACTCAAATTAACAAGCAACATGGTCTTTGTCACCCGGCTTCTCCCTGGACCTTAAAATTAGAATATAAATTTACTTTGTATTGTAATTCATATAAATAAATAAATAAATAAATTACTTCAATGTTTAAAAAAGAATTATTCTTCTATTAGAGGAACAAGAAGGGTGTATAGAACAACGAGCGGTGAAGTTTGAGAGATGCATCAAATCCTTTGTAGTTGCCTGTACTGTAATTGTCCTTAGTAGCATATGTTTTTTTTTGTCTAAATTGTTTTTTAGATTTGTTCAACATTACAGGGTAAACAAGGCGGTTTTTACATACCTCTTGAATGTACTAAAAAAATTCTAACCATGTACTAACAAAAAAACATTTGCGATTACTCCAGTTGTAAAACTGAGTGCCTGTCTACAGTTCTTTGCAGATGGTGGGTATCAAAAATGATTTGGCAGAGATCCTGAAGTCGGCGTGGCACAGTCAGTGAAGTACTCTCCCATGTTTTGATTCCATTAGAATCGAGAATTTGTCGCAAGTGGATAACTTATCGAACTCAAGCGGAAGGGAATGTTATAGCACCAGATATATGCACTAAATTTGGAATACCCGGTGTCCTTGGATGTATTGAAACGTGAAAATCTTATCACCACAGACAAATAAGCACCTGTACTTTAACAGAAAAGGATAGTTTAGCTAAATGAGACAATCGAACGCCCCCATTTTATTTTATATTTTCCCGATTTAATCAAATATATGTTTCAAAGATAAACGATAGTAAACTGAGGATACGACACGTTAATAGGACATATCACGGAGCTTGTCACGATTCCTTTGTGTGGAGTATGAGTTATTTCAGAAACGTAGTGGAACAAGACTATTTATAAAGTGGAAGCAAATTGTGGTTATTAGTGAGAATATACGAGTATGTTCAAAAAATATCACGAATTTTGTATTTTTTCAAAAAGTATTTATTTATTCACGAATTCAAAGTAATTCCCCTCGGATATAATACACTTCTGCCAAAATTTTTTCCAATCCTCGAAGCATTCAAATAATCATTTTTTGTGATCTTGTTCAGCTCCTCCTTCCATGCCGTCTTTATCTCCTCAATCGTGGCGTAGCGTCGTCCTTTCATGGGCCTTTTCAGTTTTGGGGACAAAAAATAGTCACAGGGGGCTAGGTCAGGGGAATACGGTGGCTGCGGCACCATCACTGCGTTGTTTTTAGCCAAATATTCGCGCACAAGCAACGATGTGTGTGCAGGGGCGTTATCATGGTGCAAAAGCCAGTTTTTGTTCTTCCACAAATCCGGGCGTTTTTGGCGGATTGCTTCGCGCAATTTGCGCTTAACTTGCAGGTAATATTCTTTATTGTCCGTACTACCCTGTGGCAAGAACTCATAATGCACCACGCCCCTGCAATCAAAGAAAACTGCGAGCAAAAAAAAACGGGCGTCCGGCACGCTGTTCGTCCTTCGCATCTTCTCGGTCCTCTAAGAACATTTTGTAACACCGATAGACGTTGCTTTGATCCAAGGTAGCTTCACCATATGCCACAGTCAACATTCGGAATGCGTCAGCGCACTTTATTTTGTTTTTCACTCACAAAATTTGATGCAGATTCTTTGATCCATTTTCTGAAATAGATAAAAATCGAAGACAAGTTAAAAAACATCCAAGCACAACAGCTGTCAAAAATTAAATAAACATTCAAAATGGCAGCAATATTCCGCGTTCTGGAGCAGTGTAGCGTAACATTTTTTATTAACGTGTATTTCGCAAGTGTTTACTACACAAATGTCAAAACAGAACTGACATTAGGGGCCAATCGCAAAATTTATAGAATTTTCTGATAGGAGGATTAATTTTGCGCCACCTGTTATTAAGCCTTCGTTATGTACATACATTCGAGTTTTTTCCCGGGAAAGTCATATTTTTCAATCCCGGGAAATCAGTGCAGGTATTCTAGGGATTTTTTGTTTATACATAAATATACTTTAGGGCGGGTCAGACAAAATATCGCGGTTATCCGCATCCCAAATGAAAGCTTGTTTTGTTTACTGAATATCCCCAAAATATTTCGGCTATATCTAAGCGCGACATTTTTCATATGTGCAGCTTTTTTATGCAAAATTACGCCCTCAATCGGTTCTATAGGGTGATCCAACTAGAGATACTTTTTTCAATATCCTTTTTATGACAGATCACGTGTGAGTCGTGTCATGCTGTCATGTTATTTTTGTTAAGTATTGTTTGGCATTTCATCATGGAAAGACTTACGCCTGAACAACGTTTTGACAACAAATTGACAGATTAATTTGTGTAATGTTATAACGGGTAATCCAAGTAGAGATACTTTTTTCAATAGCCTTTTTTGACAGATCACGTGTGAGTCGTGTCATGCTGTCATGTTATTTTTGTTAAGTATTGGTTGGCATTTCATCATGGGAAGACTTACGCCTGAACAACGTTTACGCGTGTCATTCGCCAGTTACCAGTCGAAATGCTCGGAGTCATCGACAATTGGACTCAACGGATGGACCATCTGAGACGTAGCCGCGGCCAACATTTGATAGACATAATCTTCAAAAAATAAATGCCAAAGAATGTTCTTTCAAATGATAATAAACATTCCCATTCAATTTGAATTTTCTGTTTTTTTTCTTTAAAAAAGTAGGGAACCTCGAAATGGATCACGCTTTATAAGCACGAGAATCACACTATTGGTAGAGAGAATCACACTAGCGAGTTCTAATTGCACATATGAAAAATGTCGCGCTTTAGTCCAATGTGTCCGATATCTGCAGGAATAACATGGATTTTAAAGGTTATGTAAATCTCTCTAGCTCACTGGCGGCTCAAGATATAGCCGAAATATTAATACATACAAAACAAACGAAATAAACAAAACAAGCTTTCATTTGAGATGCGTACAACCGGGATATATTTTTTTAATCGGTCTAATATACTTTTCCTTCGTACTTTGACAAAACAGCAGATTTTATTCGAAGTTCAGATTCACACGAGACAATTTTTTTCAAACAAGTGTCAAAGTTTGTAGGTGTCTCATGGCAATTGCTTGGAAAAAATTTGCTCGTGTGAATCTGCACTAACATTTCGGCTGTCTTTTTTAATGAAAAAATCAGAAAAGAAGTATTTCTTAAAACTTTTCTTTCACAGAAGACTCAAAGAATACAATAAAATCATTAGATCGGCGAAACGTAACCCCTGGAAGCTTTTCTGTGAGCAGGTAGACAGCGTTAATAGCAAAAACGTATAATAAACTAGTTATGACTTCTAAGGAAGGTGTTAAAAAAGTTGTGTGTTGAAACGAGTATGTACCAATGAAGTCCATGTTTGAAACGTCTTATTGAAGTTTGAATGTTGAATTTTAATAGCCTTTGAAAGAAAACCCAAGTTATTGAAAATTAAATCATCACATCGCAGTCAATGTGTGCGTATTGGTAAATTTGAAATAACATGAGAATGTATTTGGCAAAGACTTATTATTTTTAATACCAAGACGGAAATTTTCTCTCATCTGCTGTTATGAAGAATGTCTAACAGTGGGGTTAACATAAAGCTATTTTAAAAATCCATAAAAATATTGAAAGATTTTTTAATTAGATATCAATCATAATAATTGTTACTCCTATTAATATTATAAAATCCATTGTTTGTCTATTGCCGCATCACGCCTAAATAGCTGAGCCGATTTCTGGACAGATGGACCAATACCAGAAATTTAAATAGGTTACCTTTATTTTTTAATTTCCGACCGTGATTTTGAACACATGACCGCTGAAATACTATTTTTGTAATTCAGAAGCATATTTTTTCCTTTTTTCAGTTGGTTTTAAATGAATACATATTACGAGATTTTACAATAGATGTATTACAGCAATAGATAACGATTGGGATAGACCATTTGTACAAATATAATATCACAGATTAAGGTGCAAAAATTAGGTATGAAAAACCTTTGATAGATATTATGTATTTAAGAAATTTACGAAACCTTAGGTATTAATCTACTTTTTTGCAAAAGAAAGTTATACATAAAGTTTATATTAAATTTCTTATGATATCAAAATTAGTCATTCTGCATCGTTCTTGGAATGACAGAGTCAGCAGTCTTAGAACCATGTGTATGGTTTTGTGTTCGTAATGTGTATGTATGTATGTGATGTGTAGAATGTCTCCAACTTAGCCCATGTTCTTGTTTTGGATTATTTGTAATCTTTTAACGTGAATTAAGGCTGTGAACTTGCAGCAGGATTGACAAGCATAAGTCATTATCGGCCGGATGCACATATTGATCCGTCGTATGATCCCAAATAAAATCCGTCGCAAGAATTTCAAGACATAAACAATGCAAAGATTTTTTACAATGCAAAGATTTTTTGCAATGCATAGAGTAGAATATTACATATCATAAATTTTGAAATTCAACTTCAAATAACGTTGTAAATCACATAATTATAAATATGTATACTAATTTGTAACAAAGAATAAATTATGTTGCCAATTGCCTCTATAATGGCTGAGGCGTAATTATTAAGAAATGTACATTTTATGTACAAATTTGCGAAAATAATTATCAGATGTCCAACCTGGATATATAGGACATTTTAAGATCTTGAATTAATTTTTGAAATAGGTATATCGCTCAACTCTTATTGTGGTACCATATCGTACATGATAAATTTTGAATTCTCACAAGGTAGTGTCAGGGGGTAGCTGTTACCAAAGCAATTTTCATTCTTCCAATACTTTAAAATACCCGTAAAGTGGTATGTAAAGAAAATGCATCGTCCGGTCTGAGGGTCAAGATGGACATGCTGTGGTCAAATGGATTTTCTGTGACAAGTCGGCTTTTACTCGAAATCTAATATTTTTGATAAGTCGACTTTTAGCCCTACAACAAAACATGTTCAACTAACTTTTAATAAGAATTCTTGCAAAGTTATTTTTTGTAGTAGCCAGGGCTAAGGATTTGCATACTATAATTTGAATGAGCTTCAAAATTGGTCTGTTTTGAGTATTTATTTGAATATCACAGCCTTGATAAGTTTGGATCGCGGTATTTAATGACAACCCGATTCTTATGTGTACTCAACAGAACAGTATGTGAAAGATTTTAGGTCAAAATTTGGTCCAAGTATTGAGCTAATGGTTCTATGCACATTGCTCTTATGTTTACTTCCAGAAATAATGAAAATCATCCCTTCCACATCAAGCATATCTATTATAGATTCCAAAAAATCGACAACGAATTTAGGGTGGCACACATCAAGATTATCCACCATTATATAAATGTTTTTGTCTTTTCTAATTCTATTAACAACTTTTACCAATTGTTTTTTTTAAATCCATAATGTTTTCTTCTCTTCTTTGAAGAATATTCAACTCTCTCAGTACAGAACTAATATCTAAACAATTTCAAAAAAAAACGGCAAGTTTAGAGCAGTTTGTCGCACAGTAGTTAAAAATATATAAATAATAAATAAATATAAAATATAAGTATAAAAACATAGATTAGTGAGAAAATTATAAATAAGACTATATGCTATGAGTACTGGACAAGATTCTTCACTAGTAATAAAAAGTGGGAGGGCGGTTAACTATAACGATTAGATTTATTCGGTATTCGCTCAATAGAAGGCGCATAACAGCAAGTCTCGGGCCGACAACTGAACAGAGGGACACTAAAAGGAGGAATCGCAGTAACTGACAAATTCTTAAACATCCTCAGAGACATCATACAGGAGGCTGTAGATGTAGGGACACGTTGGGGCCTCTCCTGAATTCTTTCATTAGATATCACAGACTCCCAGATACTTCGTACAATACTAAGCAATCCATCATAAATGAAAGTTCAGTGACCTGCCGCCTAAGCATAAGCGGAGCTTTAAGGGCTACAGCGACTGAATGTCTACAAGTCCTACTCCTCTACTGCCGATTGATAGAGCCCGAACGAATGTTCGGCTTCGGCTACGGCCAAAACTCGACATTCGGCCAATATTCGGCCACAAAATCAGCCGAAGTTGGCCGAAGGCCGATTTTTTGTTCAAAAAGAACAAAAAAAAATAGAATTATATGACTTTAAAGAAAATTCTATTGTGAAATCTTCATAGAAGTGTTCAGAAGTGAACAATACTACAAAAATAATTTGAGAAAGGACACCAAAGGAAGAAAGACAAAGAAAAGCATGACTCAGATCCTCACCTAAAAGCTCTCCAACTAGTGAAAGCATTCTTGTAAAAGTAGTACGAATAGATAATAACGAGCCACTGAGTCCAAGAATCATTAAAATTGTTTAATACTGTAACTCGAGATGTTTCAAAAATTGGCAAATGGTGGCGGAAAGGTACTTGTACCCAAGTGTGCTAGAGAGCAGTTGTTTATGCTGCTGGGCGGCTGTATTCAAATTAAGGAAATAGTATACATGGTCTCAATGCAGAAAAAGTACTTTCTTTGTCATTTTAACATTAAGGTTTTTAATTTTATGTGTAAATAAATACGCAAGCAGTAGACATAAACTGATTAAAACAAAATTGCCCATCAATGTAGAGGTACAAGAACTACGGCCACATGAGGATGTCACGTTGTAATGAAATGATAACCGACCGAATGGACTGTATACCAATGATGTACACCTTTGAGAGGAACTTAACCACTAATGGCGATTTCTTTTCTGCCAAAAAGTGCAACATTTTTCCTGGAAACAGGACTTTTGTACCAATATAAATTATTTTTCAGAATTTCGCGTCGACGGGACCTGGAGTAATGGGTTGGCAGAATATCAGGAAATATAAAGTATATTCACTTCTTCGTATTACACTGTAAAGAACATAGTCTTTATATAGCTCACAGACTACTAGATACTTACAGTTGTATCACGTCGAAATAATAGAAACAAAAGAAGTCGCTAAGTGGATGAGTAGCAACATATTGACCGACACTGGTGTCGTAATTTAAGCGGATAGACAGGCTGCCATTAAATCTCAAGAGGCTACATCCCTAAATTCACAAACAGCCCTCGAAGGAGGTCAAAATATGTATCTTCTCGCACTACAGAAGAAAAGACAGTCTGCTTTAGTGTCAGTTCTGATGCGACACTGCCATAACGGCGAACACTCCAAGAGGGTCCAATGACTTCTACATAAGCTGTGAGTATGTTACGGTCCCGCATAAGTTTCTTGAATTCAAAAGGCCAATCAGTCACCTTTCAAAATTACTGGAGGTATAACAACCATAATGAAATTAATCGTTTTTTTTTTTTGGTTAAAAGACAATATCCAAATACAATGATGCATATTTCCATATTAATCATAACTGTTTTCTTCTAATGAATAGTTTTTTGGCCCACGTTTTTTAACTTGATGGAAATCTTCTATGTTAATGCAAAGCATTCACACATGCAAGATCTAGACATGACAAATACCGATCTTTTGTAATCTTGATGTTTTAAAGATCACTGGCTTAAGTGTGTACTCATGGAAACAAGACGCGAATACGTCTCCTCATATTAAAACTAGTCCAATTGCAACAATAAATTTCTCTATATGAAATTTGCCACTATTTTTGAGTAATGAATTTCGTTCCTGTGGAATTATTTCTCTGCCTGTATAAATTTTAATGGTATTGGTAAAATTATAGTTGATCAAAAAAAATAGTTGATATTTAAAAGCTCAAATTTAAAAATACATACTACTTGCGTGTTCATCCAACTTGGCTGAAGTTTGGTATGCAAATCAAATTCACAGTCCATGGATTGATTATTTTATATAACTTCAAATTTTCAAAGATTCATAAATATCTGGTGATTTTATAGTGTACACGGCTAAGATGTCCTCTTTTTGCCGATCCTAATTTGTGCAATTATAATTTGCTAGATTGTGCTCGTGAATTCAGAAATCACATACGAAATAAAGACATTTGGTTCGATACCCAACTTCAGGTTGGATACATAAAAAGCCGAAAGCAAACAAACTTGTGATATTTAGTTAATAATGAGATCAAATCATTTTTTATTTTTCAAACCTTGAAGGGAAACAAAACTGAAAAGATTTCTAACAGATACATTTTCACGCTCGTACAAAAAACAAACATCAACTTAAAATTTTATTTTCAAATTGATATATTGGAAGAACTTCGAATAAATAAGTATTTTCAATAGAATCAAGGCAACGTTGAAAATTTAACTATAATATTAAACAAATTTCTGGATTTCAACATATATTTCCGGTTTGAACGCTGCGAAATTAAAACATTACATTGCACTTTTAGCACTATGAATGTCATATCTCAGTCTCACACTCTCAGGATATGATGTATAGGTGGGTCGACGACAAGCCTCTTCCAGCAGATGTTGAGTAAATAGCTGAATGGATAAATAACGATGACGCGGATGTCATGCGGACGACAAACAAGAACTATATCAAAGCTTGCGCGCCAGCGCATGTAGAAGTCATAATGTCCAGAAGGATCGACTTCCAGCTTTGGTAGTTTAAACTTGTTCTTTGCGGTAGGTACAAACTATGTCAACCCATTTCAGCATAAGAGTATCCGCAATTCATGCTGAGGGTGCTGCACGAGTAATCCAAAGGTTGGATGCCATCATCATCATCTGTATCCATACAGTCTATAGCGTTACTGGTAGACGACTCGTCGCTGTCATCGGGAATCACGACATCAACTGGTATGTACATATGGAATGCTTTCTGCTCCTTTAGCCAGGGTGACAAAAATATGTGCTCAATAGGTACTCGATCGGTGATGTTTTTGCGTAGTAGAGCCAAAAGAAGCCATCTGGCTGATCGCGACAAATGGCCCGGTAGTTGGACAAAGCATTGCCGAATAATGGAAATTAGATTACTGTTTCCTTTCACGAAAAACGGATAATGTCCCACAAGCATGGTGTACAATATAACTCCCAAGGCCCACATATCGGCTGGTTTGCCGCGGTATGTTGGTTCCGGACAAAGCAGTTCAGGCGCTGTGTAAAGTGGACATCCTATCTTCTCGCTAAGAGTATCATCCTCCGGATTTTCAAGAATCATAGAGCCTTCTAGTGATTCATACTGCAGCTTCGTTCTGAAAAATAAACAACAGACATTTGCTCATTAGTATTTGAACAATAAACAAATATACGTATATATTCTAATAATAATTCTCTCTCCCTCCAGACGACGCAACGCACACACAACTACGCCCAGACATCTACATATATGTTGTAATAAATTCATTGCCAACACGATCACTCATAAACTCAATAGTAGTAATACTACACTACACTCAGCAGTAATCGCAACAACACCCAAAAACTTAAAATTTCAACAAGTATTACAACAATACACGAAACCTCGAACTGACCCTGATATCAATACACTCAAACAAACAGACACACTCGCAGACAGACTTATGTTCATTATACAAAGTAAAGCTGTTGACTGTTGGCTGATGAAGAAGAGCAGCACATGAACTCACAACTCCATAAATTTTTGTTAGACATACAGATACCGATACCACTGATACAAGGTGAAAACTTTAAACAGAAACAAAAAAGAGAACACTAGTCGCACCAGGTTTTTAGGTGGTAGCTGGGTACCTAGTTAGATAGACGCTACACAGAAATAATAAAACACAATTACCCCGAGCGACCTCGAATCGGTCTCGGAAAATGTATGAATGGGAAAAGATATTTAGATGTCGTGTTGCAATTTCTGAGTCGGAAGAGAGAGAACGATACAAAAAGCAAATTAATGTCGAGCACTAATTCGAGAACTCATTCAGGGCTGTGAGAGGAATGTTCAATGACCTTTGGAGTAGTATATTTTAGCAACACCGTCACAATTTCTTCTATTTTAACATATGTCCTCGAATCATTTGCATATATATATATATATCCATTCCTTTATCCAATTATCGGATCACAACAATTAGCCCATTGAAATTTCATGAATGGACGACAAATACGATTATAGTAAATAAATATATACATAGTTATGCAAAAATTTTCGCCCAGATTTCGTGGCGTGTTCTTGAGCAAGGGGAGGAGGACATACATGATGTACAAACTTTGTTATTTTGTAATAATTGGCTGTCGGCGTGGTAGTAGCCGAGGAGTATTCATTGTTATTGATTTCGACATTTCAAAATACGTTCAATGTTACCGCAAAGCTGCCATAACAACCAACAACATATTTAAGTATTTTTGTTTTAGTCGTCGTTGGTTGGAGTTTTTAAGTTTTTATCTCAATGTTCGTGGTCTTAATGCCAATAACGAGTTTAAATGTTGTTTTGCCTGTGTGTATACATTTGCCATAGGAACGTGTTTGAGTGTGTAGTTGCCAGTTAGTCATGTACATACATATTATGTATGTGTATTAAGGTCTTTATAATACGCAGATGTTTTTCGTGTCTTAGCGATGCACCAACCGATCCTCTATAAACTCTAATCCAGGAAGTGAGTTTAACAAGGATCGATAATGGTGCACAAATATTTTCACAATTTTCTTTGGCGAAGCAGAGCCAAAGGCAGAGAGCCATATATGTACGAAAATTATCTTGTATGTTGATAATAATTGATATATGTATGTAGGTGTTTACCTTGCTTCGTCGACGAAAAAGAAACGTTTCAGCTTGAGGTCACGTAGTATTATTCCATTGCGGTGACATATAAGAACCGTTTCGCAGATCTGGTGAAAAAGCGAGCGGGCTTCAGTCTCACATAGGCGATGTTTTTCCCTGAGGTACGTGTGCAAGTCTTCGTAGACCCCGGCAGCTTCGGATGAAGATTGTGGTTGGGCGGGTGCTAAAATGATATACGTTCTTTGCTTGTTCAGCGGCACAATGTCCTTGACGTTTCGTATCAGTTGGTGGCCATAGATGCTACTGCGGCGATTTTCTGTCTCTTGTTGAAGCTTGAAATAGGCCTGTTGTACTTTGTGTAATGGCTCATTGATCACTTTACATAGGAACTGTTCTCCGGTGAAAATATCCGTACATTTCAGATTTGACATATTCATGTCGACCAAATGTCGATAACACGATTGTCCCTTTGAGTATCCCTCGGCAGGCATATGTTTGGGTTTGGCACATATTAAATATTTATCCATCACGACATTCACGGCGGAGTCCATGGTACAATCCAGACGCAAGGACTGTAGCTCAAAGGCGCCGCCAGGAGTGGACAGCTTCTTTCTTATTGTCTGCAGCATTACTGCGTCTAGGAAATGCTTCTTTGGTGTCGAAAGTGCTGATGCTGTACCTGGAGAACAGTTGTTGGTGGCTCCCAATACTCTACTGGAATGCGGAGATGATGTTATGTTATCCGTTACAATTGAAGGAGATGGAGAGGCAGGCGAGGAATATGATATTTTAACAGCTGCTGCAGAAGTGGACGTGGCAAGTGGTACAGATGTCGCCGAACTGCTAGATGTGTTGTTGCTGCTTTCCATTGTGTGTTCTTTGTTCATTAATAACTTCAATTCCTTTCTCTGCACCACGCGTTTAGGTTCAGTTTGTGTGTTTGACACGACAAATAACGATTTGCTTTTCAGTTTAACTATGTATGTATATATCACTGAGTATTCCTTTTTTTAACGCGTTGGTTGCAAATAGTAACAATTTTATTTATTTTATTTTTCGTTTTGGTCACCACAGCTTATGCGCACTGCTTTTGGTTGGTTGATTGCTTGTTTTGTCATCAATATCACACTTTTTTGCACAGTAATATTTTTGTTTTGCTCGGTTTTATTTAACGTTGCTTATGTTGTAATAAAAATAAAATGATTTAGCGAATTCAGAACACATTCTCTTCAAATTAGCTGATGTAAGAGTCTGAAATATTCTTACGAAATCTTGATGCACAAACAAAATATATGGCCTGAGTGGTTGTCGGTACGGAATATGGAAGAAGAAGTCTCCGCGTTTTGTGGTTTACCGTTACCGTCCGACGTTTATTTTTCAAATGAACCTTGTGTGCCTGAGTACATTTTTAAGTGGTGGCAAATTTTGTTCTCTTGGAGAGGGTGCGTACACTATATCGGTCTCTTTCTACCGTATGGAAACTACCTGTGTTGGATCTTTTTCTTCTAAAGAGATTACCAGTGTTGCCGCTGGACATTTTCTTTGCGCCCAACATTATCCCAAAAACCGCCCAAATATAAAAAATATGTGTATGGGGGTTATATCTAACCGATTTTCCTCAAAATTAGCTATGTTTATTTTTTGCGTCACGAAACTCTTCTGTTAAATTTCATAATGGTCGGATGTGTAATAAAGCTTCTGTATCACGTTGGTACCATATTTAGGCATTGATATTGAAACAAAGTAAAAATAAAATAATTAGCCGCATATAGTCCGCCAAACTACACTTTTCAATATTCCGCCCAAATTTGGTACGAAACGCGTAGAACGGCAATACTGGAGATTACTACAAATCTGAGTATTGTGAGAGAGCGAGAGTAGAGTGAGATAGGAAAAATAACAGCGGTTGGATTTCAAAATTATGCGTAAATAAAAGGTCATTTTAAATCGTATTGTCGAATCAGAGATGGAATTTCCATTAAGGAAACAAAACAACCCCCAAAACACTTTACAGGAATGCCAGTCCAGTGCATCCCGTCATCATTGTATTGGTACAGTTTCGCCTTCAATAATTCCTGCGTCCTTTCGTAAGAGCGTTGGGCCAACATTTGCTGCCGTTAAGTATTTCAAACATCGACTTGATTATTGCAGGTAGAAATTGTGTATGTGTGTGTTTAAATATAAACACATATGTCATGTGTAAGTATGCGGGGAGACAGCTGCTAACTACTGCAAGGTGACTCAGGTCCGGTCGCTGCTTCCAGGAAAAAAAGAAAATATTCAAGGGAAGCGTCATTTACACATTGCTCTTTGCCTATAGGATATTTTTTGGATTCATTCAACGAAAGAAAAATCTCATCTGAGATGTAGCAGACAGCCGGCACTGCTATTTTGATGAGCTGTATACCATCAAATTTCCGAGTGGTCCATTTGTTACGAATAGAGCAAACAAATATGTACATTCATGCACTACTTACATATATATGTAAATGTGTATGAATGTTCACAGAATTGTGCCTGTCAATTAAAACAATTTTAAATACAACTGTCAACAGTCAGGATCGCAGGTATACACCACTTCTTTGAATTCAAGGGTGGCGAATATCATACGGATATGTGCATGAGAAATTTGGCTCACCACAGTCACATCTGTTACATGAATTCAGGTATACTTCTTGCAAATTTGCAATGTCTTATATTTTATTCGATCTGCTTTCATAAATAGTACATATGTATTTTGTTTTTGCACTTAGGCTCAAGATCGTTTTTTTGTTTTCAGTATATGAAAACGACTTTGTTAAAAATTAAAGAAGAATTAAGTGACATGTTTGGGGTGGTTGTAATGGTTTGATAGAAAGATCTGTTTCGGGAGCCACCAAACTCCCATTGTCAATATCCTTATTACAACAGCTGTGCGCGGGAACGTTGATTGTCCTATTCGCTAAAAAGAAAGTAAAACTGCATGGATCTGTTCAATTCGAAAACATACCTATTACCAATTATAAAGAAAAATGTACATTCTGAAGATCCTGATTCACTAAGAAATTCGAAATATGTTTGCTGTTTATAATATCAATGTTCTTATTTTACATTTTGAGGGTTTACATAGGTACTACACACATATATTGAAAAGCTAACATGCTTTTTCGATGAAATTTTTAAGATAAATTCTTCTATTTTACGTGTTCATTATTGCGTTAAATTGGATTCCAAAAAATATTCTATGGTAATAATGTGGTAATTAGACAGGTTTTTCGCTCCCCTGAAAACTAGTGCTTTTGAAGACAGTAGCTTTCGATATTCAAAAAATATATTTGGGTTTTTAAACTTATTTTTTCATAGCATACCCAAGACAACACTATGCAGAAAAATTTTTGTCGAAGCGCTGCGCATTACATTTTGTGGTGTAATATGGAGTCATAAACACGAATAAATATTTCAAAAAATGTTTATGGTAAAATGTTCTATATTTTGAAAGCAAGCATCCTAAAGAAGAAAAAAATGCCTATTTGAAGAAAATCTATGGATAAATGTAGAAATTATAGCAATTTACTCCCCCCTGTTGTGAACAAGGGTATATGACAGGATTTACCGATTGAATTCAAATTTTGTATGTGCACCCAGCGAAAAACAAAGCACATACGTGCTTAATCTTTGCAAATTCGTTTATGATAATGAACCAACCCCGTATGTTACGAATTCAAGCAAGGTGGTGCATGAATAAAGCATCAAAAATCAACAACGCTTGGTTGCAAAATGAATACCAACTGGGGATATTTAAATCAATTGTTGGGGACAACTATAGAACGTGCGAGGGACGACTAAAGCAAGTACGAATAAAGCACGCGCTGGGATAACTTTCCATTCTAAATCCCCCCTCCCCATTTAAAACTATTTAAACAGCATTAGCGTTTCAATACATTTATTAATGTTATAAGTAAATAAAACGTGAACACAACAAACATATAATTGCAAATTTGCATATTTATCACTAAGCAAATCACGTCTAAACAAAACACATTTGAATATGCAGCAACACAGTATTACCCCTGTTTTTTCTCGGAATTCAGCTCGTAACCCTAATGGTGGCAGTCTCCTTCGTATCATTCGCCTTTATATACTGCAAAATTTAATTCCTGTGCTCTATAAAAAACATACACACTCATTATTAACTTTTAAAATTGAAATTTTTATAAGCTTAGGTTGTTAAATATTCGTAGGCCGACACCATTTCTATTGATTCTAGAAATGTTTGCAATAGGAAGATGTCAATGGATTTTGCAATCACCTTATCCTTCTCATTCCATAGCCCAGAGAATCATCCACAATATCAAACAGGTCATTAAATTCTATTTCTTCGTCATTAATTTTCATTTTTCACGTCTTTATAAATCCTCGTGGTTTCTTCTAAGAACAGACAATAACAAATCCAATGAACAACACAAAGCCGAACAAATAATCATCAATCTTACGGCGACAATACATAATGCAACGCCGGTCAAAAAATCACCCCCGTTTCGTTGATAATTAATGAACGAATCGGTGGCGATTTTTCATGCACGTTACGATGGTTCGAGTTATTCGAAAAAGCAGAAAAACCGGAAACCGATAGGCGGTTTTTAAAGAGAAACCGATTAACCGGTGCGGTTTTTGATTACCCTAGCCTTGATCTATAAAAAAAGTGTTTAGGTCTCAAAAAAATTTTTTTTTTGCATAGTGTAATCTTAAGGTATAATTTGAAAAAATTTCGTTTAAAAAATGAGTACATTTCATTTTTTAACCATTTGGGCATTTCAGGTGACGATATGTAGATTTTCAAAGTGAAATTTGTCGTGAAATGCCCCGCATGTATAATGTATGTATGTACGTTGTTATAATAGGCATGTTTTCGTTGTAAGCTAGCACTTTTAGTTTAGCACTTTGCAACGAAAACAACTGACTTCCACTAACTGGCACATAAGCAATAACTGCCGGATTTTCACTATCTGGTAGCAATGGTGTCATGAGTTGCGAAGAACAGTGCGAAACAGACAAAAAATTCGTGAAAATTATTTATAAAACATATCTGTGGTCACAAGGCATAACAGCATATGTGTGTTTTTGTAATTTTTCAGGAGAGCATTTTAAAGGTTTGAATCGATATAGCAAAAATATTTATAAACTTATTTTGAATTTTACACCTGCAATTTCTCAGGACTTGGAAGTGAAATTTATTATTACGAAAACATTTATATAATTATTTTAATTATAAATGTTATAGGCTAAAAACTGTTTTATGCTGTTATTCCCTTTTTAAATAAATTAAGTTACAAAACACACAACTCGAGTTGTGTCGTTATTACAAAATTAATTTTATTATATATTGCAGAATATAACGACTTATGCTGATAAATCAAAGGATGATTTCGAAATTTACAACATTCAGTAGTCAATATTAGATTTTGGAATAACAGCATAAGTTGAGTTATGCTTTTGTGCTAGGGCTTAGTTCAACTTGGACTAATAACATAACTCAGATATGCTGTTACGACTTCATTCAATTTACATCTTCAATAGTCCAAAGATAAATGGGGAATAACAACACAAGTATAGTTTTCAGAGGAAAAAATGTGAGATATGCTGTTATGTACGTTATGAAATGTAGTGATACAGCGAGATATGCTAATAAGTCTTGCCTTGTATCTGAACAACTAAACAAGGTATCATCACCAAAATTTGTCACAATATGTAATCGAATATGGGGAACATCGTGGCATCAAAAACGCAATTTGAGCATAACTCGAGTTATGCTGTTATGCCTTGTGACCACAGATATATTTACTATTCTATGTTCAATTGTTTACACTCTGTAAAATAATTTTCCACTTTTGTTCTTCTTCTTCCCGTTAATTCACAATAATTGATAACAATCTCTCCAAAAATGGGATGCCATATTGGTAAATATAGAGTGCCCAATCTGGCAACATCATACTCGATTAAGACAGGAACACAAGCACCAAACTTCATCGGGAACTAATAGTGCTTAAAAGTGCTTAGCTCCCCATACAAATTAAGCACTTATGGTATAACGAAAACACGCCTAATATAACCAACTACTATAACTTTCTTTGGAAACACCACAGCACTCGATATCTTCTCAACGCTATTATATATTGCAGAATATAACGACTTATGCTGATAAATCAAAGGATGATTTCGAAATTTACAACATTCAGTAGTCAATATTAGATTTTGGAATAACAGCATAAGTTGAGTTATGCTTTTGTGCTAGGGCTTAGTTCAACTTGGACTAATAACATAACTCAGATATGCTGTTACGACTTCATTCAATTTACATCTTCAATAGTCCAAAGATAAATGGGGAATAACAACACAAGTATAGTTTTCAGAGGAAAAAATGTGAGATATGCTGTTATGTACGTTATGAAATGTAGTGATACAGCGAGATATGCTAATAAGTCTTGCCTTGTATCTGAACAACTAAACAAGGTATCATCACCAAAATTTGTCACAATATGTAATCGAATATGGGCATCAAAAACGCAATTTGAGCATAACTCGAGTTATGCTGTTATGCCTTGTGACCACAGATATATTTACTATTCTATGTTCAATTGTTTACACTCTGTAAAATAATTTCCCACTTTTGTTCTTCTTCTTCCCGTTAATTCACAATAATTGATAACAATCTCTCCAAAAATGGGATGCCATATTGGTAAATATAGAGTGCCCAATCTGGCAACATCATACTCGATTAAGACAGGAACACAAACACCAAACTTCATCGGGAACTAATAGTGCTTAAAAGTGCTTAGCTCCCCATACAAATTAAGCACTTATGGTGTAACGAAAACACGCCTAATATAACCAACTACTATAACTTTCTTTGGAAACACCACAGCACACGATATCTTCTCAACGTTGTTTTATTTAATATTGGGGAAATGAGATCTTGTTCGTCCCCCCGTTGTAAAGCAATAAAAGCTATGTATGTAAACAAATAAGAAGGTGAGAGTAATATTTTTGTGGTATGTTTCGCATAGACATCAGGTTAGTGAACTTTTTGAATGCAACGTACCTATTTTAGAAAGCATTTCTCCAAAGCTGAGTTCAACGACTTCAAGAGAAAGTGTGTGGCTACTTAGGAAAGTTGTCATACTGGATAAGAAGTGATATAACAATAGAAACTACATAGAAAATTAAATAGATTTACGAAATGTTCGTACTCATACAATCATAGAAAGATCGCTGACATTTTTTATTGAGAAGTTGTCTTGCTTTGCTCCGATGTGAACGACCTACATATTTCATTGTTTGTTTTTATTTAAGTCAACTATATTTACGTTGTGTTCTTTTGAGAACAACTCTAAGGAATACAAACCAAATTTTCAGAATGATATTCCATAGTTTTGGCTAGTAAAATATATACTTTTCGCAATAAAATTTCACATAAGTTTTGGTTGAAAATATAAATAGACTGCATGTCAGACAGGTTAGCAGTCCGCAGTCAATACTTTGGCCGTGAGCGAAAAGAAACAGGAGTTGGTATTTCAAAAATGTTACAAAAATTTAAGGCCTCTAATTTGTATACCCACACTTATGCGAGGGTATATATCATTTCATTTCATTTATTCATACGTTGCAATGCACAAGCCAACAAGACCAATTTGACAGAATTACCGAAGGCAACTGCGTTTAATAAGTTTTACAATATAAAAATATAACTTGGACATTAAAACATTTACATTAAAAAACTATTTTTAGTTTTAAATTTAATAACATTTATATAAAAAATCCCAAAAAAGCACTAATGCAATCGAAGGCCCCCAGCCACACGGCCATTTATATAAAAATTCACATTAAAACAATTGACACGCCCAAAGGCAAAGCAAGGAATAGACTTGGATATAACCTGGATATATTTGCTACGGGCCAAAAGTGTAACACATCGAAGGAGTGACCTAAGACCCTTAGTATGTTCAGCGGATATCCGTTTTGGGTCATTTTAAGTGGAATGAGCAATGTCCGTTCGTCTGTCTGTGTCTTCTGGCTGGTGGTTAATAACTCTCGAAAGGAGTAACCGATTCACTTAAAATTATATGTGGTAATATTTTTTTCTATCTCCGGCTAAGTTCGAAGATGGGCCATATTGGTCCACTCCTTCTAGTTATTGATTATATAATAACATCTATACTACTTATTTGAATCTTCTGAAATTATACACATAGTATTAGTTTATTAGTCACTATCACCTCGAAAAAAAATGGCGAAATTTCCACGGCCCTTTTGGTACCTCTCACAAAAATGACCCATTTTACACCAAAAGTTATCGGCTGCATTTGATAAATCTATTTCTGTTTCTACAAGGTGGCGCAAAAGTAACCTTTCGATGTTTATTTGGCTGTAATTAAAAAAAATGAAAAACTTTGATTCTTCTTGTGGATTATTTTTATTTGGTCTTAATTTTTTTTACATCAAGTCGAGAATATGATGTCATGTAAATGGCCGCCGCCACAGTTGATTGTCATTTGAGCCCTTTTTATGGCATTTTCCATCACTTTGGCCAAAACTTCCGGCGATAGGTCCTCACATTCTTGACGGATATTGTCTTTAAGAGCTGCACGAGTCTGTGGCTTGTTGGCATAAACCCGCGACTTCAAAAAGACCCACAAAAAGAAGTCTGGAGCGGTCGAATCAGGCGATCTTGCTGGCCAGTGCAAATCGCCAAAACGGGAGATTAGGCGCCCGGGAAATGCATCCTTCAGCATATCGGTTGTGGCACGGGCAGTGTGTGCCGTTGCACTGTCCTGTTGGAACCACATGTTTTCCAATCCCAATTCATCAGGTTGCGGCAAAAAGAACTCGTTGATCATTGCTCTGTAGCGCTCACCATTCACAGTAACCGTTTGGCCCGCGACGTCTTCGAAGAAAAAAGGTCCGATGACTCCTCCAGCGAAAACAGTACACCATACAGTGACTTTGAGCGGGTGTAATGGCACTTCGTGGGTTACACGCGGATTCAGTGTCCCAGAAGCGTAAATTTTGCTTATTTACGTACCCGCTAAGATGGAAATGGGCCTCATCACTCATGATGATTTTTGATGAAAAATCATCTTCCTCTTGGTGGTGATTAAGGATGGCTTGAGCGTATGTACCAAAATTCGCTGTAGAGACCGTCGACTGATACCCATTTGCGTGGCACGTCGTCCGGTCGATGTCGACGGCGCTTCCATGACATCCTCGGCTACAGCAGCAATATTCTCTGCAGAACGGCTACTCCGGGGTCTGCCAAGCTTGGCAGCATCTCGTGTTGTGCCAGTCTCTTCGAGGCGAGCGGCTAAACGTCGAAGTGTTTCACCAGTAGGCGTTGGACGGCCAGGAAATCTGCGACGAAATTCACGATGTGCCAAAGTCACCGACCGATTATTGGTCAAATAAATAGCAATATTCCGCGTTCTGGAGCAGTGTAGCGTAACATTGTTTATTAACGTGTATTTCGCATGTGTTTACTACACAAATGTCAAAACAGAACTGACATTAGGGGCCAATCGCAAAATTTATAGCATTTTCTGGTAGGAGGATTACTTTTGCGCCACCTGTTATTTGCCCCATATGACATACGAGTACATACGTTTATTTTTTGTTAACTCTGACTGTATACTAAAGACGGTTTTCTCAAATTTGTTTCAAATTATTTTTTTAATTTTTAGCAAGCTTTACTTTGTTCGTAATATTTAATCTGATCACAAAAGGTATTGTATTTATATATGCTCCCCATTCACACATTTGTCCATACACACACTTATAAAATATTTACGTACAAATGTGTATCCAAGTAAATAAATTAACATATGTATGTTTTAAACTTTAGTAGATACATATACACACACAAAATACTTGTTTATTGTAATTAGCCTTGAATGAGACCTTCGCCTTAAAAATATTAACTATTGTATTTAGATCTGACATACATACATACGTGTAAGTGTACATTATGTTGGTTGTATACACAAAATAACCCCGTTGTTTTAGCAGCTTGGAGGCGATGAGTTGGTAATCCTTAAGTCTTTTTTCTATTACAGACTTCTTTCCGGCATATATCCGATTATCGCGGGAACCTTATGTTGTTTCATCTACTCAGTGTCGTCCGGTTGTTAATTAACATTCGTCTGTTAATTTCAGGGAATGGATGTTATTTGAGTATTACTGTTTCTATTCTCCACTAGAAGCTCTGCATTTCTGTTAATAGTCGTCGTGGTGTTATGTATGTTTTAGATTCCCTGTTAGAAGAGACCTTTGTAGGGTGCTATATCGAAATATGGACCGATATGCCTAATTTCACTAGGCACTATTCAGTGTAATACAAAGTACACGTATTTAAATTTTAGAATGATCGGTTAAAAAATGCGCTCTCCAGAGCGTAAATATGTGGAATAGAGCAACTGTAGGAGCAACTGCAAATATACAGTGGAAAAATACAAATAAAAAGAAAACAAGTAGTTTTCTGAATCTAAACAAGATCGAGATTAGTAAGATGATGAGTGTTCTAACGGGACACTCAAGCTTACAGGCAAATCTTTATCGCATAGGACTAGCAGAAAACGACGAGTGCAGGGCATGCAGGGAAAACATCGAAACGATGGAACATTTTCTGTGTCACTGCCCAGCTTCCACACATGCAAGATCCCGATATTTCTGTTCCGACATATTGCCAGACTTGACTCATCTCAGAGGATATGACTGGAAGATACTGAGAATATTCGTGTCTAGTACCGATTTTCTGTAACCCGTGGGGTATAAAAAACATAAATAAAGAGCGCACAACAGGCCGAACTACTGACTTAAGTGTATGTCCATGGACATGAGACGTTTAAACGTCTCCTCTATTTAACCCCTAACCTAACCTAAGACCATATGTTCGAGACAAGTAGCCAACATTAAAAAAATGCTAATCGAATGCCCGTAGTCCGAGAAGTTTCGAAATTCACCCTTTCTATTGAACAAATGAATAGTAAAACAATAAAAAACTAACGCACAATCTCTAAAAAAATTAGGTTTATATTTAGAAAAGATTAGAGAATATAATAGCTTCAGTAATTACGCTTAAAAGGAAATGGCCCATCTTCGAATTTAGCCTGAGATAGAAAGAAATATTATATCATACCAAATTTGAAGTCAATCCGTTAATACTTTCGGGAGTTGGTGTTATTACATCATTAAAATGGTATTTTTCAAACCGTGATAACGTCTAAATTCGCTAAATATTTTTTTTAGGAGACGCGCTTGTGTTCTTTTTTTTAATTTAGCATTGTGTTAAAATTTGAAAATGCAATCTTCCTAAAAACTTGTAAACTTACATTCTTTAAATGGAAATATCAATCACATTGATATAAACATGTAAAGTTTAAACAAACGCGTTTTTATCCCAACAATCCTATTTCCAATAATTTGAACAGTAAACATACCCAAATACAGTTTTCATTGATACGCACAAACAAAAAACATTAATACCTATAGACATTGTAAGCAATATGAAATAGCCCGCCCATAAACCAATTAAACTTACTTTTTAATTAAATTTATAATCACTTTACATACGAGATTACAATTTTTATTTATCTAAACTACATAAATGAAATAAAATTTGTCTATTAATGCAAAAGTGCGCCAAAAAATCATGTAGATAAATATTATTTTCCCACAATCGTTAGCATAACAAGAGTTAGTTGAATTCTCTGTAAAAAATGGAAAAAGGATAAAATAAGTCAACAATAAGGATAGATTGATTGTCTGTGCTCTTATTATAAGTTTTGTTAATTATAGTTTAAGTTTATAACTCAGGTTATTTTAACAATGTAATATAATTGATTGGCCTTATTGGCTTTATATTACGTAAATGGATTCAATCTATATACATAAAAACGGAAAAATGTTTGTATGTATGTATGTGTTTTATAGACGCTTAAACTACTGGACCGATTTTAAAATTTTTTTCTTTTGTTTGAAAGCTATTTTGTCTGAGATGGTTTTGGAAATTTTTTTTTTGCAAAAAGTGGGCGTGGCAAATCGTTTGTTTGTCTGTCTGTTTATGTGTTTGTTCCAGCATAACGCCTAAACTACTGAACCGATTTTCTTGAAATTTGGTGGACAGATAGACCAATGCCTGGGAAGTGACATAGGCAACTTTGATTTTCGATTTACCGCCGAGTGATTTTCGACCATTTGACCGCTGAGGCTCCTGTTAGAGCTAGAGAGCTGAAAGTTTGAATACACATAGACAGGAGTGTTGTATAAACCACGTGCTACTCACTTAATCATTTTTCGGCCTGTGGTCAGTTCAAGCGCTATCAAAAAATTTAGGTTTGTTTTTGTTCTTTCAGAAGCCTCTTTGAAAAAACAAAGTTAAAACTTTGCATATATGAAGTACTATAACCGGAAATATATGCGCGAAAAATAATGTTGAGTTCTCTGAATGTGGTCCATGTAGCAGTGACCAGAACAATTTTCATAAAACCGGACATAAAAAGGCGTTTTAAAATATATGCTGACATAAGATATATGCTGACGTAGACTGTCAGTCTACGTCAGTGGTCCAAAAATGGACGGTATCGGAAATATGGGGCAACGAAGTGGACCGGGTCCAGCTAGTAAATAAATAAAAACAAATAAATAAATAAAAAATATATATTTCTATATAAATATTTATTGAAGAATGGTAATCTCTTCATAGAAATTCGCCTTGCACCCGTCCATAAATGAATCGCACTCAAAGAGTTGTGACCATGTTACAAAATTCTTTCAAATTCAAATTTCCGATTCTTTTAAGACCGGAAATGCATATTGACAACAATAACAAATTATATGTTTTCGTATTTTTTTTTTCATTTCTTAATTATAAAACTGAACACAATGGAAAGATAAACAAATAAGAATAATTTAAAAGAAATAAAATATATAAACTATATAATTTTGCTGTATTTCAGTGCGGCGTATTCGGTTAATGCGGGCGTATTGTAGACATGCGAGTTAAGTAAGGCAGTTAAATTCTTATATGAAATATATTTTTAAAGCAAAAAAATAATTTCGAAAATCAGTTAAAAAACAGGAAACCTATTATATTTAGAAGTTATAACTATATAGTTAACTATACATACAATATATACAATACAATACAAAATACTAAGTGAATTTATCTCTCTGGAAACCCTAAAAGTCTTCCATAGTCATCATATTGTGTTTTCGTTTGTTTTATTTTGGTCTATAAATGAACTTTGATTTGTAACTAGAATAATATTTTGGCTTTAGACCATTTGCCTACACTGCTATAAAAAGCAAAGTTTTCTCAAAACTGGTTCAGCTGTGATTATTCGGTTAAAAACACAGATCTATAAGGGAAGGCTTTTTGCAAACGAACAAAAATCATTTCTTACTTTTGCTATTACAACTCAAAAATAAACACAATGTAATCCACCATAGGTCTCGTTGCATGTGAGTTTGGTGTTGGTTCATCAGAACATTGGTTCATAGACTCTGAATTCATATACATACATATCATCAGCAGAAACGAAAAAGGGTTTCGGTACACTGCATCAAAATACACATCCTGACAAATTTTTAGAACCTACTGTTAAAAATGGAGAAATTATTAACGAAATTCAAAAAGACCTAACAAAAAATTGTTTATTTTTTCATAGTTAAAAATTCCTATTTAATGTAATTTTCAGAAATAGGTTATAAATCATGTTTGTGTGAATTTATATATGCATCATTATGTTAAGGCATTATCCTGAAAACCCCGTTTTTCTAACATTTTTATTTTATTTAGTTTTTTTGCTTTTTCTGTAAAAATTTTAAATATGATGATAGGCCATTTCTCGTTTCTGATGACTATATGTAGATGTTCCGTCGCAAGTTTATTTACATTTCGCGAGTTACGAACGAATAGAAATGAATTTTCAAATCGATCGCTGAAATCAAATTTTTATTTGTTCGTGACTGATAGGCTATTCGCCCCGGGACGGCACATCTAACTCTATACAGTAGAGTCTATGCATCGGTTGTGTCGAGCCAATGCACTTTGTTTTTTGTTTTCGCTTCTTTTATTTTGGTCTATAAATAAATTTTGATTTGTAACAAGATTGTTCTTCAGGCTTTAGACCATTTTTCATAATATAATCTATTTTGCATTTAAAAGTCCTACATGAAAGTATGATTTTCTGGTCAATTTAGACGTTACGAATGTTAAGTGTAAACCAAAATTTCATTAGTACTATCCTACAGCATTTTGAAATTCTATAATACAATTTTAGGAAGGTGCCTGAAGTCTCGATTCCCTGATAAAATATTTATTTATTGAATCCATTCACGTAATATAAAGCCAATAAGGCCAATAAATTATATTACAATCAATTATATCAATATAAGTCTAGGGAGGGACTATTTTAAGCAAACGTCATGGAAGAGTCCTTGATCATTGCTTTGAACCACCGTAGCATAGTAGAGGACATGCGAATGCACATCAAAATAAAATATCATAGATTTATTCAAGAGAAAATGAAAATAAGGTTTATTAAGATTTTTTTGTTCGGCAGAATAAAATACTGACAAATTATCTATGGCGAATATATAAGTATATACATATATAAATATTCTAACAGAAAAATATTTTCGCAAATACCATTGTTAAAATCCTCAAAATTATAAATAAAAAAAATACGTTTTACAAATGTTGCATTTTGTAACGAGACCATGGTCGAAACAGCAAATTGCCGACCGTGTTGTCCATTGAAAGGGAATTTAATGCATTATTTATGCCGCTTGAAGTCCGTTGATTTCTCTGATAGCTGTTGTTAAATATCCTATAGTAATTTTTACAATATAGTTGTAGCAAATGATTTTCTTATACATACTTTTAAATTACAGTTTGCATCATAACTTACCACAGTGCATCAAGTTGTTGGGTGTTCCTTTGCAGATTCTTCTTTACGAGACTTCAATATACTAGTTATCATGAATTCACCTGCTTTATAAGAACTACGCACTAACGGACCACTTGCCGTATAGAGGAATCCTAGTTCCTTTCCACGATTCTCCCAGAATTTGAATTTATCAGGCGTAACGTATTCTATTACTTTTAGGTGTTTCTTCGTAGGTTGCATGTATTGGCCGAGAGTCAAGCAATCCACATCAGCTTTTCGCAAATCGCACATGACCTGATCAACCTCTTCGTCACTCTCACCGAGACCAAGCATTATGGAACTCTTGGTAATAAGTTTAGAATTAATGTTCTTTGCTTCTCGAAGCACCTTAAGAGTTTGATGATAGTCTGCACGTCTATCTCGTACGAATGGAGTGAGTTTTTCGACGGTTTCTATATTATGCGCGTATACGTCTAAACCCGATTTGGCAATAATTTCAACGCAATTTAAATGTCCTCGGAAGTCTGGAACTAAGCACTCGACAAATATATTGGGATTCCTTCAATATAGAGTTTACTGTTACTTTCTTCAAAATATCAAATACGTCGTACATACATACCGCTTTTTTATTTCCTTTACCGTTTCAGCAATGTGTTTTGAACCACCATCTGGCAAATCTAAAAATTTAATTAAAGCAAACGTTTATGAATGCATTCACTTATATGAGGAAGGAATACGTACCATCTCGATCTACTGAAGTCAGAACTATATAATCAAGTCCCCACGATGCCACTGCAGTTGCCACATTTGACGGCTCCAATGGATCTAACGGCGGTGGATTACGTGCCGTCTTTACGGAACAAAATCGACATCCACGAGTACAAGTATCACCCATTAACTACAAATATAATGTGTAATGAATGTACTGATAAGTCGAGTCATTTGGGTTATCATCATCGCTTTAATAGGGCATATGTATATGTACCATGATAGTCGCAGTTTGAGTTCCATGCTCTCCGCCTCCCCAGCACTCGCCTATATTAGGACAACGAGCCTCTTCACACACTGTTGCCAATTTAAGTTCTCGCAATTGTGCTTTTATTTTTGCAAAATTTTTTCCTATCGGTATTTGTGTTTTTAACCAGGGGGGGAGTCGCAATCGTTCACTTTCACCTTTCTCCCGCCGTAACTTCCCTTCAAATTGAGCCCAAGCCCATTCATCCTTAGATATCTCAGGATTTTGCACAAAATCGTTAAAATTGGGGCCCTTTGCCAGCCGCTGACGAATTTCTTCTATTTTGGAATCCGCTGCATTTGACGCTGTTGCGTTCCTTAAGATCATACATTGAGGGACGTGCTGTTGTGGACGAATATCAAAATATACACATTATGTTTACTGATCTGTTCACAATTTTGTGATTTTTTAGAATAACGCGCTATGTCGGAAATTTCGGGATTGTCCGTCCTTTTGAAGACTTTCCAACACAAACATGCAAATTTAGTATCAGATATACTGCTAGAGAAAAAGTATTTTGGTCCTGATCATCTTGAGTTTTTGAGATGTGCTGTTATGTTTGAAAACCACATAATTGTTCTTACCAATTTCACCAATGGCGTTTTTGGTACATAATATTTTAACATAATGAAATCGCACTAGGAATTTTCGGCATACGCGCAGTTACGAAATTAAAAACTGACGAGTTGAATACTACTCTAATGACCATGGTACAATTACTACAGGTATTCTACATCGAACAGCTGATTTGCGATTGTTTACAAATTTTGAGCGCCGCCGATGATTTCACCCAGGGATGAAAAATGGCTATGGTGATATGGTACTAACTTTTGATGAAAAGAGTATTTTTTTTCCAAAAAATGTTACTAAATTTTTATTTTGTTAAAAAACAATAAAAATATAAAGTTATAAAACAAAGCTAATACCACATATTTTAAATTCAATTCAAGTTTCATCGGAAGTTCAAGTTTTCTGAAATTCAAATTATTTTTTCTTTATGAGATCATTAGACATATTGTAATTATAACACTAGATCTTAATGTCATTTGTTTTTATTAGGTTTAAAACCGTTTCAACATTAAGGCGATTTCTAGTTTTGGTCGTTATTATATTTTTTCAACATTTGCTGTTTAATGTGGTATTGAGAGATTACCGGTAGCTATGCGCGAAATATCTGGGAACATTAACTCTCCTGATTCGTTATTAATACTACTAACATGTGTCCAAAATCTGCTAGAAGTTTCATTTGTTAAATGTTTAAGCTCAAATAAATCTGCTAATACTCTGAACTGACAATTTATCTTTTCGAAGGCTTTATGTTAATGGGGAAATAATTTACTAATAGTGAATGAGATGGACTAAATTTTTTGAACATATCTAAAACGTTGTTATTGAAATCAACTTTTTTTTCTCAATTCTTCACAAAATATTTTACAAACTTGTTGCACGGTTCTTTTGAATTTAGCAATAACTTCACTACTATTTTTGGTTTCTATTAAAACAACTACTTGAGTTCCGCAAAATATTTCCTTAATTTGCAAATTATACTCGCTTAAATTTATTTGAATAACACCGATATTTTCCAAAGCTTCTTTGAGTATACAATTTCATGCTATCTGCATAAAGAAATGCTAAAGTCTAGAGTGCAAAGTGAATCCTAGCATCCGCAGATCATATCTCTGAATTGATATTATTCACAATTTTTAAAAAATGTTATAAGAAAAGAAATAATCATCAAAATTGATTTTTTTGTCAATTAAACTAAAAAAATTTCTTTAGAGGTTCCCAGTACTCTAAAAATCTATCCACAACTCTCATTCGGGAATAGCTACAATCTTTTTGGATTTCTGTCTGTTTAATACAAATTTCTTTACAATTTGTGAATCCGGTATGCCACTTTTAATCAGGGAACAAAAATGATCGACAATAGCAAACGACACACTATGTTCTACCACAAACAATCAAAGCATAACGTTGCCATTTCAGTAACAGAACATTTCGCAATATTTTCCAGAAACTTTATAATTTTAGGAGTATTTTTGGCAACATTCATTTTCTTTAGATGACATTCACGGCGCACATTTACGCACATGACGCACATTATGTGCATTTTTTCCATTAGTGTCTCTGACCAGCCACGGATATATCTCAAAGATTGTAGGAGAGAGAGAGAGACAGAGGAAAATAAAGACGAGAGAGCAGAGGAAAATGAAAGACGTATGACGTCTGTCATACTCGGTTTTAAATGTATGCCCTTTTTTCTTCATTCGTCATACGAATGTCGGCGACCAATACAATTACAATAAAATACATATTACACAGATATGAGGTCTTCAAGAAATTGCAATATTTCCAAAGACACAGGTGAAAAGTTATCTATTCCTTGCGCACTTAATAGATTATTATTTTCATTGTTGCTTCTTCTGACATTCTGCCACAGGTCCTCCATGCAAGAATTGCAATTCCTGGAAGAAGGTAAAAATGAGCGAACTACATCGTACCATATTTTTTTTAATCTATTTCCAAGCCACACTTTTTCTTATGTACATACTTGTTTAATGTTGTCCAACTATTTATATTTAACCGCTTTCCTTTTTCATTGGATAATGCCATAAGTCACATATGAGTAGTTAGTTTGAAAAGGTACACCCAAAAAAATTTGTTTGCTGTTAATAACAAACAACGTCTGCTAATTTTTAGCAACAATTTTTTCTGCTAATACAGCACATTTTCTGCTGTAATAGCAAAAAGTTTGCAGTTTTGCATTAGCAAACGCACTGCTGAAAAATTTGCAGTCTGCTGAAAATTTTTGCTGTTAATCAAAATATGTGAAAATAAGACAAAAGTTGCAATAATTTACATGATAAAGTTCAACTACCACTGAAAATCAAAAAGGTTAAGGTCATTCGTAAGATAAGTAAAAGTATATTTAAAAAAAATTAAATAATTATTCGGCGATATCTGTTTTCGAGTTACGGTTCTCAATATTTTTATTTTTTCATTGGATTTTAAAAATATTGGAAATAGGAGTCGATTAAAACTGCAAAAAGTAAAACACAAATCGATAAAGAATATGATTTGACGATTTCAAAATCTTAGTTCCGGACATACAATTAAAATTAATCTATTGTGTTTAGATTTTAGTTTCTAATTTTTATATTTTAATGAAACCAAAGCTAAACATTAATATTTTATGTGCGATTTGTAAAAATGTTTATAAAGTCTGATTCACACAAGGCAATTTTATTTCAAGCAAGTGTCAAAGTTTGTAGGAAAGATACAGAGCAATTTCCGCTTGGAAGAAATTGCCTCGTGTGATCTAGGACTAAGTATTGTGTATGCAAAAAAAGTTAAAAAACGAGAGAATTCCTAAAGGCTTAGGGTGAGTATTAATAGAAAATTTCGCAAGATTGTATCATTCTGTGCAAAGACGATTTTTATACGGTTTCCACGGCTATTCCTGTGTGTATTGTTGTTGTTTCAAAGTTCGAATAAAAAACAAAACGTTCAATCGAGTACGAGATTGAACCAACTGCCTCCCCTACAAACACCATTAAACCGCTGATAAAATTGCCTCGTGTAAATTGGGACGAACATAGACACCTCAACACACACGGTAATTCGGCGTATCTCTCTGTCAAACTTCGACACTTGCTTGGAAAAAGTTGCCGGGTGTGAATCTGGACATAGAGGCATACGGAAGATAATGTTCAGATTCACACTCGGCAACTTTTTCCAAACAAGTGTCGAAAGTTTGATGGAGAGAGAGGCGGGCGGAAAGAGCTCCCTCCTACAAACTTTGACATTTGCTTGGAAAAGTTGCCGAGTGTGAATCTGGACAATGGGGAAAGTAGTTTCTTGTACTGGCAATCCGTTTTGTGTTTTTCATTCGCACTTTGCTGCCTTTGTTTCCAACAAACACCGAATTGCCCCGTGTGAATCGGGACATATACATGCTTTTTGACGGAAAAAAGAAAATTAAAAAAGCGGCGTTTAATTTATATTCCTTACCACTGAAAACAATTTTTTCCATTAAAATGTGCTTGCGATAAGTTACACATATATTCATATTTGTGCAGATAACAAAATCTCATATAAAATGTTTATTTCGCTTATCAGAAAATATTGACAGACGTAATACGCTTTCACTAGCATTCAAGATTGCCTCTTTGACAGACATCGTGCGCCGACGCCGGCTATTTAGTAACACCCTTTGAAGAATAAAATATTTTACGCCGAACAAATTGAAATTTTCGTTCTGTTTGTTAATTCGCATTAAAAAAGCATTCCGCGAAGATAATGCAAATGATTTTAATAAGTAAAACGGTTCCGGGACAGCATCGACAACACTTACAAATGGCTAAAGAAAAAAAAGGCGAAATTGTGCATGCCTTGGAGGATCAGTTAATCAAGTTGGCACAGGTAAGCGTACACAAATTGCAAATTTCTCTATGATTGTGTAAGTCTTATTTCTGGTTGTTTTCATGATTCTCAGCAAGCTCTATGGCTCTGGACATGTACAATTACCGTGTATATAGGGTGAACCCAATTGGCTAACGCGTAGGAGTCACTGATCATCATACGGTCTTGGAGAACATCAAATATAACCAAAGGTCGTACGATGTATGTTCTTTATTGTTATCATTCGGACAAAAAGAAGATAGTTATAATGCCAGTGACCGGTAAGTATTGTGTGTAGATGATCCTATTTAATTTTCTAAATGATTTATATTTTTTGATCAAGCTTACACAAATGCACATAAAGGACCATTTTATCAATTAATCAAGACGCAACAAGACGTAAGCGTACACAAATTGAAAATTAAATGTACTATGATTATAAGACTTATTTCTGTTTGTTTTCAAGATTCTCACCAAGCAGTGTCCTATTAAAATAAGGGTATAAAAGATGATCTGAAATTTCGTAGCAACTACAATGTATAAATTCAGATAACTTGTGTCATGGATGGACTAACCATTTATTTCCTTGTCTACTTTTCCAAATCGCATACAACTCTTGGAAGTGTGACCCTGCAACAACTCGTAAGTATTTTTTTTCCTTTTTGTGATTTGTTTACCGAAATGGCAACATTGATTATTTACTCTATATGTTCCAACGATGGTCGCTAATATCCGAATCACGAAGCAACCTTTTGGCTCCAAAAAACTCAGGATAATTTAGTCTAATTTGGATGTAATCCATGGATAAGATCATTTTGCCCAATGATGTGGCTCTGGACATGTACAATACCGTGTCTATAGGGTAAACCCAACACATTGGCCAATATTGACAGAGTTCGCGTCGATGTCGTACGATTTATGTTCTTTATATTTATCCTTCGGACAAAAAGAAGATAATTGTTAATGCCAGTGACCGGTAAGTATTGTTTGTAGATACTCCTATTGCTATTCAATTTTATTAAATGATTTATTTTTCATTTATATTTTTAGATCAAGCATACATACAGATTTCACAGTTCGAAACGCTTATCAATACATGGGCTGAATAACTTCAGGTTGCATGATATACTCTTCTCAAATATCAGGAAAATATAAAATTTGTATTTCTTTTATTAAAATAAAAAGGAAAGAAACGTATGCTAGAATAACAAAAATAGTTTGTTCTCCCAGCCGCTTTTTTCTGTTAAATAATAGCAAAATTGTTTGCTAAAATGACTGTTCTAGTTTGCTGCAGTAGCAGGCAAATTTATGTGCTAAAATAACAACCATAGGGTTGCTAAAATAACAGACGAAGTCTGCTTTCCCTTTTTCAGCAGACACAGACTGTTGAAACAACAAACATTTTTGCTAATGATACTCACAAAATTCTTTGAGTGTAGATAACATAAATGTCGCAATTCTTACGTATGTATCTCATAAATTCCCTAGGTTTTCTCTGACCAAAAACATGCCGTTAAGAAGAAGTTGTCTTTCAACAAATCTTCCTTAAAAAGAACTGGAGGCGACCCTTTTGAAGAAAAAAGATTGACCACGGTGGACGAACAAATTTTAGAAGCTGCCGGTCTTACTGCCGCTGTGGAAGGTTTGAAGGATGTTGAATGTTTTGGTAGTGGTTTGGATGTTGGTCAAGAAAATTTGAACCAATTTAAAGTTGCTGAGAATGACCAAAACGAAGAAATCGAAATAGAAACGATTAACACCTAAACGACGGACGAATAAGGGCGAATCCAAAATTCCGATTCTTATTAATTCGGTTTCCCCTTCATTATCTTCTTCAATGAAAAAGTTCTCTGCTGGTTGAAATGTTGAATATACATTGGGACTTTGAAAGGAATACATATATTGTGGAGCGCGGCACACACATTTCCAAAAAGTGTCATTTTTTCAGTTGTGTAGCGGCTTCTCTTCTCATGGCAGAGAATTTCCCAACAGGCTTTTAAAATACCTATTGTTCTTTCCACGATACACCTCGCCTTGGAATGGATTTCATTGAAGAAGGCTTCTTCTGAGCCTGTTGCTGGGTTTCTGTAGGACACCATGGTTCGAGAGGATGTCCTGCATCGCCTGGAATAAAAATAACAGTTCAATATTTAATAATACGAACATGGAAGGCACAAAGATATTCCTACCAAGAATCCAAATATTTTGTAAACCTTCGGAATACAGTCGTTTGCGTAAATTCCACTGTTCCGATTGTCTCCACACAAATGTCATGCGCTGCACCGCCATACTTAGAGTTATAGCTAAAATTCGAAATTCGTGGTCACAAATCTATAAATGGTGAAAACATTTGTTCTTTTTGATATTTATATGTTAATTTCGTGTTACCAGCATAACATTTAGGCTATGGAACCCTTTTCTAGAATAGAAAGTGTGCTCGTCTTTCGTCGGTTTCGGAAGAGGAAAATGTGTTCCATCAACACAACCGATCACTGAAGTAGAACAGTTATATATGTTGTGTTAATATTTCATTTCATTTCATTAATTATTTAATCAAACGGAGCCTGCAAAGGCCATATGTTGATAGATTTACAATTCATAAACTTTACAAATTCATAGCATTTAGCAAAGAAAAAACTTGAAACATTAATAATGTAATAACAAATATAATTCCTAACGCACATTTTTTAAACAATATATGAAATAACAATTTGAGTTAATATAATTTAAATGGTGATTAATAGTTGTCAATGGCTTGTCCCGCCGTTCTCAACTTATTTATATTTTTTCTTCTTCGTCACTATTTGACATTAACATTCACAACAAAATGATAGCAAATAAGCAAAATTGTCGATCGATTCCAAGCAAGTCGTTGCTTCGATATCTTTTTCGACACGAAAACGATTTTGTTAGCGGATGCCGTGATTAGGCCCCAGTGCACTAAACGCTTACAATCCGATAAAGTGCAATGAATTTGAAGTATCTACTGTTCATAGAAAAATTGGGTTATTCACAAAGTAAGGTTGGAGGTAAACCTTAGAGGTAAACCTTAGTTGGTTTACCCGACTGAAACTTTCTTCCTTGTTTTTCCTTTGCTAGTACAACCGAACACAAAACAACGAATGTTACATAAAACGAAAATTCAAATTAAACTTCACTGCATATGAAAAACACGAGAATTTCGAGTACGGCATACGTTTTTTTACCCCCATTTTCCGACTGCCTCTCTCACCAATAAAACGCCGATAAGATACTAACCTAAGAAAAAGATGTTGCACTGTGAAAGGGTTTCGTTTTCATTTTTAAAAATGTCTAGCTTGAAAATATATATTTTTTCGGCGTCGAGCGAATAGCCTAAATACTCGCGTGTGTACGTGCGTGTTTTTTTAATGAAGTTTAAGCAGAACTTTATTTAGATGGCGCCTTGGAGAATTATTTGTTTTTATTTTTTTGTGAGTTAAAAGGCTATCTTTTTGCATTTTTATTTTCGATTTTGAAGTTTGGTGCTTGTGTTCCTGTCTTAATCGAGTATGGTGTTGCCAGATTGGGCATCCCATATTTCGCAGTATGACATCTCATTTTTGGAGAGATTGTTGTCAATTATTGTGAATTAACGGGAAGAAGAAGAACAAAATGGAAAATTATTTTAATATTTGCAAAAAGAGTGTAAACATTTGAACATAGAATAGAAAATTTATGTTTTATAAATACATTTCATGAATTTTTTGTCTGTTTCGCACTCTTCTTTCTTCGAAACTCATGACACCATTGCTACCAGATAGTGGAAATCCGCCACTTACTGCTTATGTGCCAGTTAGTGGAATTCAGTTGTTTTCGTTGCAAAGTGCTAAACTGAAATCGCTAGCTTGTAACGAAAACATAAACGAAAACGAAACGTAAACGGACGGCTAAATCTGCTGGTATTCGATTTGGACGGTACGTTTGCATTTGCAACCAAAATCAGCAAAACAAAAAAAAAGAAGACATGTTTTGAAATGGGATGATAAAAAAAGTAATAAAATATTAAAATCAAAGCAAGAAAATTAAGATAAAATAAAGGTGTTATAGTTTTTGCTGTGAATGTCTGCGTTTTGCATAATTGCTCCAGCGATCAACGTTACGGCAGCGCTAAAGTTAAGCTGTTGTTTCGTTTGCCTAATCCGGCCTTAAGACAGGAACGTGAGCATCAAACTACATCACCGCTTTATTCTGCATAGCTCCACATACAAATTAGTCACTAAGTCTGCATTTACATGATACTTTTTTTTTAACGGCCTGTTTCTGTATTTCTAAGGAAAGTCTCTGCGAACGAAAACCAGTCACTCACTATCGTCTGGAATTTGGTTTCTCTAAGGTTCGTTCTTTCGTTCGCCGGGCCTTACGTCAATGACGTTAGCCATTTACCAATTGGATAATAATGTAATTGCCATATCAATAATTTCACAACTCCCGGTCTAAAAAAGCACACATATTTGTATGGTCGACCTTAGAAAATAAACCTCTGTATCCTTTACATGAGCGGTGGCCAAAAATCAACCCTGGGTGAGTTAGCTGAGCTGATCCAACACTCTCATTTCTTTCTCTCTCACACGTCTCTCTCATTGTGCACTGATGAATTTTTTCCATCTTAGCGAGCTGCCAATTTTGACTTGTTTATGCTTAAATATGTAAACATATGTATACAATTTTATTATTATTTAATTGTTTTTACCATAATTATGCTAATATATACTTGTTTTTGCTTTTAATAACGTTTTTTTGTCATTGTTCCTATCAGTCGACAAATAAAATAACGTGACTCGATCTGACATTTGTGTTCGCCCAGATGACAGCAAAGAGAGATAGAGAAACCAAAATTTACACTGAAATGATTACGTTTTCGTACGAGTTCATTATCGTGCGACTTGTCGTTGTGATGGTAGTTAGTGAAACCCAAATCAGCTGTTTGTCGTCTGGCAGGCGAAAGAAAGCAAAATTTTAAGTTACAGAAACAGGCTGTAAGTATTAAGCATACTTATCGGCGTTTTGTGGGCGAGAGAGGCAGTCGGAAACGGGGGGAAAAAAAGTATGCCGTACTCGTACTTATCGTACTCATCGTTTTGTGTTTTTCGTTCTGACTTGGAAACAACAACAATTCACACAGGCAAAGCCGAAACAAAACAAATGAAAATAAGTTAAGTATTGAAAAAAAAGTACGCGTGTGAACGTAAATACTTTTTCAAAAGAGAATAAGCCGATAAGTTACTTAAAAAAAAGTACCATGTAAATGGGGACTTATGGTGTAAAGCTATGTATACACGATTGTCAGTTCTAACAATATTGTCAGGAAATTGGCAGAAAAATGCCAATTGTCCGTACACTTGCAGCACTTTAACAGGGTTAATAATGTTGTCCGATCTGACGATCCGATGTGCACATAGCATAACGAAAACACGCCTAATATAATAATTTACAACAACGACGTACCCTGAAATTGTATCATGGAAACAACAGCGTTGCGACGTAATAAAATAATTAGTGGCGGCGGCGTCTCGCTGACTCGTGTCTTTGTATTGCTAGTTTGTTTTCTAGTTGGAGTTTAGGAGTGTTAAATTGTTTATATTAAGATATTAACTTTAAGTGTATTTAGTCTAATTTTATTCGATTCGACCCGCCACTCTAAAATTAAAACAAAATATGAGCGGAAACATTTTCTAACATAAAGAAAGTATTGCTCTGAAGCTTTGAATAAACATTACAACCATACATATATGCATAGGATCAAACAAGTTTTTCTTAGCCACTGTTAAATCAACGCTTAAACCCACTCAATTGGATGCTAAAGTAAAATGGGTGAGTTTTAATTTCATTTACGACAGAAATGAAATAAATAAATAAGTAAATATACACGTCGGATAACTACATATCCAAGTGGGATTCAAATGACTATAAACCAGGGTTATCATGTAGAAAGACAAATGTGTAAACAAAAGAGACACAATCCCCCCCACCCATGATCTTTCGATGCAGCCAAAATGACCACTCCCCAACTCAATAATGCATTGGTAACCTCCCATTCGTACATAAAAAAAACCTCCATAATTTGACTTTAATACGAATTCAACAACAATACGAATTCAATTTCTTTTAAGATTTTATGCTAGAGCTCCATAAATATCAATCGTATTTCAAATTGCATTCTGCACCTGTCGCGCGATTGCTGAATTTAAATAGTTCAGACAAATGCTAATTAGTTTTGTTCAATGTTGACAAAAATTTTGATTTCAAATTCTGCTGTTTCATTTGAAGTTCAGATATACTCTTAAAATTCGGGGGACCTCATTTCTAGTGAATGGTACTAGAAGTTGAAAGTCTACTTTTCCATCAACCAAATCGCAAATCGGACCTAAGGTCGGCTTTTTCGTAGTCAATTAAAATAACATTACGCAAATTTATATATGGGAAAATTAAATTTGTTTTAAACCTGCTGAAGCCGGGGATTGCTCTTCAACGTTTCCGCAGCCGTTAGGAGTCGAAATTACTATATCCTTATAAAATAATCGCATATTTATCATATCTGTCACTTTTAGAAGGTAACCACTGTTCTAAAAAAAGGACTGACCAAAACACTATTAAAAAAACCTTGAAAAAACAGCATGAGACAAAGTAGGAAATTTGTAATTATCGCCAAATTGCAAAAAACGATTATATTCGCCAAATTGCAAAAAAAGATTATATTTGCAGTTTTCTGTCAAAGACAAAATTGCTATAATAGAGCCATATTCCATTCAGCATAGGGAAGCATGGCATTATTCAAGATTTCGCTGTACATAAACCTGTCCTTAATTCCGTTTATTATAGAGGGGTCCTTGAAAGTCATCGTTCAGCAAAAAAAAACAATGATTTCGAATAAAAACTAAAGGCCTCGCTTAAATTTAGCTAAAAAAATAAAACAGCTGGTCCGCAGACAAATGGAAACCCATTTTATTTTCAGATAAATCAAAACTTAGTTAAATCAGTAAGAAATTTCAGTCGGAAAATACCCTCACTTTGTGAGCTATTTAATGTGCACTGGTATGTACTAATATTTTGTGTTATTTAATTTTTTGTATGTCTTGACTCCCATTTTTAACAGGACTGTAGAAACTTTAAAAACTTTACACTGTGCGAAATTTTTGAGTATTTATGTATATGTATTGGTATTCACGATATAAGCTTAACTTTTCGTACAAAATGGTACGTTTATTTGGGAGACACCAAAAGGGCGCGACACCCATTTTTCGACAAACTGTAGGTACTATGAAAACATTACACTGTACAAAATTGTACGTATTGTATGCACTATATAAGCTGTTAACTTTTCGCACAAAATTGTACCTTCCTGTGGGAGGTGCCAAAAGGGGCATGGCAATAACGCCAGTTGGTACTATAAAACCATTACACTGTGCAAAATTTCAAGTATTTGTATGCACTGGCATTTATGTTATAAGCTGTTAACATTAGTGCAAAATAATCCATTTGTGTGGGAGGTACCAAAAGGGGCGTGCCAATAACGCCCACTTTTTACTGGGTTCTAGGTAATATAAATGCACTACACACAATGTCAAGTATTTGTATGAAGGGACTTTAAAGTTATAAGCTGTTCAATTTTGATGCAAAATGATCCATTTGTGTGAGAGGTACCAAAGGGGGCGTGACAACTTCGCCCCTTTTTTCCAGGTGGTAGCTACTAATAAACTATTACTACGTATATAAATACAGTAGATTCCAATAAGTAGTACAGAAGATATTAAAGAATTAATATTTCACTAAATGTACAACTTTTGTGTGGTAGGTACCAGAAGGAGTGGACCAATATGGTCCATCTTCGAACTTAACCGGAAATGACAAAAATATTACCGCATACCAAATTTGAAGTCAATCCGTTACTCCTTTCGAGAGTTATCGTGTGCACCAGCCAGCAGACAGACAGACGGACATTTCTCATTCGACCTATAATGACCTAAAACGAATATCCGCCGAACATGCTTAGGGTCTTAGATCACTCCTTCGATGGGTTACACTTTTGGCCCGTAGCAAATTATATAAACCCTCGTATCACTAAAGTGAGGGTATAAAAATTCGGAGTGAAACATTCGAATACGCATTCCTGTTAATAAACGATTGGATCCTTTGTACTGTAAAGTGTCTGTAAAACATGAGGCGGGAATGTAATGGTCTGGGGATGCTTTTCCGGTAATGGGGTTGGACCCAATGGATTATGGACAGGTTTATGTACAGCGAAATCTTAGAGAATGGCATGCTTCCCTATGCTGAGTGGAATATGGCTCTATTATGACAATTTCATCACGGCAACGACCCTAAAAATACCGGGAAATAATTCAAAGATTGATTTAGAAAGGAAGGGGTCAAAGTTATGGAGTGGCCAGATCAACCCCAGACTTGAATTCCGTTGAAAATAATTGGGAAATTGTCATCAAAGAGATAAATCAAGAAAGTGCATTCCTGTTAATAAACGATTGTATCCTTTGTACTGTAAAGTGTCTGTAAAACATGAGGCGGGAATGTAATGGTCTGGGGATGCTTTTCCGGTAATAGGGTTGGACCCAATGGATTATGGACTGGTTTATGTACAGCGAAATCTTAGAGAATGGCATGCTTCCCTATGCTGAGTGGAATATGGCTCTATTATGACAATTTCATCACGGCAACGACCCTAAAAATACCGGGAAATAATTCAAAGATTGATTTAGAAAGGAAGGGGTCAAAGTTATGGAGTGGCCAGATCAACCCCAGACTTGAATTCCGTTGAAAATCCTTGGGAAATTGCTTTTAAATAAGCTTTTTCAGACTGTTGCAGATGCTTAGAGCTTTATAAATACGAATATAACAACAAGAAAATTTCAGTCGGTTAAACCGACTAAGGTATTCCCTCACTTTGTGAGTAATGTAATATGGTACATCGGCAGGTAGATTCCAGAAGGTTGAAAAAATGTCATTCTTTCTAAGTCTATGATTACATATTGATGATTGCTGCAGAAGTTATGAGCATATTGTACTTGAATGAATCTGTCAATTTGTGTGGGGGATACCAGAAATGGCTGGACGAATACGCCAATTTTGCGCAGAACAGTAGATACTTCAAAGACATTGCACTGTAACGAATTGTAAGCGTTTTTGTGCACTGGTATTTACGTCGTGAGCCATCAATAATGGTATGATTTGGCGACTTTATATGGGAGGTACCAAAAGGGGCGTGTCAATAATACCAATTTTTTAGCGGACTGCAGGTACTAAATATAAAATCCTAAGCATTTATATGCACTGGTATTAAAGTTATTAGCAGCTAAATTTTTGTACAAAATATTCTCGTTGTGTGGGAGTACCAAAAGAGGCGTGGCCATAACGCCAATCTTTTACCAGACTGAATGCACTATAGAAGCATTACACTGCACAAAATTTTAAGTATTTATATGTACTGGTATTAAAGTTATTAGCCGTAAACTTTTTATACAAAATGCGTAGAATTAAAGAAGACGTGGATAAGTAGTATATAAGTTATTAGAGAATTAATATTTTACTAAATTGTAACCCTCTGTGAGGAGTGGACCAATGTGGCCCATCTTCGAACTTAGCCTAAGATAGAAAAATATCATCACACACGAAATTTTAAGTCAATCCGTTACTCCTTTCGAGAGTTATCGTGCGCTCCAGCCAAACAGACAGACGGACAGACATACAGCAGACGGACGGACGGACATTTCTTAAATGACTTAAAATGTCCTAAAACGGATTTCCGCCAAACATACTTGGGGTCTTAGGTCACTCCTCCGATGTGTTACACTTTCGGTCAGTAGCAAATGATATATACCCTCTTTACACTAATGTGAGGGTATAAACAATCGTATTGCTAAGACGTAAGAAGAAGCAAAGCCCTTCCTTGATAATAAAGAGTTTTCCACAAAATCTTAGTATAAATGCATAGTCCAATATGTCCAATAAATTTTTTTTTTTCAAATAATTTAGCAGCCAAGTTGTTATTTTTTGGTGAACTGATGCAAGTATATAGATAATATGTACAATTTTAGGAATATATCATTGAAAGTTTTTCAAATTTTGGCGATTGAACAGAAATATGAAGTTAGTCAAATATGTATTGTCCGATACTGTATGTATTTGTATGAAAATACGTAAGAGAGCATAATTTTCAACTGGCATAACCGTTTGTTCTTGGTACGAAGATAAGATAAGATACGATATAACAAGCTTGTTGCTGCAACAGTAGGGTAAGGATGAATTCGTACGTTATATTTCGGCATAACGGATCTATTTCTTTATTATAAGGTGTCTGAGAGAATATTAAAATGTCAATCCATGGAAATTTATGTCACATCATCAATATGAATTCGCAAATTGTAAAACAAACTATGTAATAATAATCCAAATTATATTGAAAAAAATAATCAAAAAATTCCCGAGCAATCCGCAGATTTTTGCTTTTTTGGAAACAAAGAAAAAATAACTTATATTTTTTTGTCGCGTCGCATCACGCCACCATCTTTAATTTTTTATATTTTAGGACTATGTATGTAGATCAATTGTTTTCTTATCTTTTGCAACACCTTCTTACGTCTAATAAAAATGTACAATGAAGTTACAAAATATTTTGCTTTTTCTTGCTTTTCATCTCATTGAAACGGACGATTGCCACTGCCATTACGAGAACTATGGCAAAAAAATAACATAAGGTTCGCGCGATCGAATATATGCAGGAACGAAGTCTCTAATATAAATAGGATTAAAGGTTTATCAACTCAGCGTCACCCATGCTGTTACAACAATAATAGCTTTAAACTTATAAGCGAAGATATTTCCGATTTTAAGATGTGAGAAATGACACAAACAAAATGGGAAATATGTACAAAAGATTCCCATAATTATAATACATATTTATATTAGAACTCAAACCATACAAAACATTTTATTGTGTATGGTATATTATTAGCTAGACTGTAAATAGAAGTGCACCAAACGCTGAAGTGCAGCGAACATCATAGAGGTACTTCTGACACATGGTGTTGACAGTCTTAATAAAATGGTTAAACACATTCGAAGCACACGAAACTTGTTCGCGTTTTAGTAGAACACACAATTTTCCTATTAAATTGTTAAGGTTATGAGTCATTAAATTTGGTGTAGTAGAGATACCACAATTTGTATACAGATATTGAGAAAGTCTACAAATTGGGAAATCCATATGCATTCTCCAGCCAATCAACATCAAAACCGTACAAGGGATCCACGTGAGGAAATATTATTGGAAACTAATTTCGAAGATGATGGTATTCTCACTCGTGCCTACAATGCCAACCCGTTTAATCATCGCAAAACACACCGATCAGAACTTTCGATTGATCGTTACACGGAACGCAATGGAAAAGGTTGGGAATTTTGTTTTTCTCTTATTCATAAACTGAACTTTTAATTTTTATTTGTCGCGACCCCATTCGTTCTTCACTGTTCTTGAGCTGAACTATGAGTTAATTTTATTATGTACTTCAAAGGCTAATTTAATTAACATTTTTCTTTAATTTATAGCACACCCTCACTATTGTATACCAAATGTATGTTGCTCATTTACTTCAAGAGTATTACATCTCAACATGAACAAATAACTATCAGAAAATGTGGAATTGAGGCATTTAAAAGAGTTTAGAATAATCTTTATTGTGCTTGTTTCCTCTTACATTAATTTGTGGAAATTTGCAAATTTCGTATTATTGAAGGTATACCGAACATTTGTTACCACAAGAGTTATGATACTCTCGAAATAAATGAGCGATATGTATTTAGATTTTTTAATTTGCGATCCCAAAAATGTTTACATAATAACCCAGAAAAGATAGAGTATCTAAAAAAATGAATGTTATTCAAATCTGGTGGAAATTCGATTTGAGTAGTTTTAAGACATGTGGGCAACGTCCGTCTGTCTGTCTGCTGGCTGGTGCGAACGAGTTGCCACGCTCCTCCCACACAAATGGACCATTTGCATCAAAAGTTAACAACTTATAACTATGTGTGTGCCCTTTTCCCGAAAGCTGCACTTCTCTTAAACATTTTGGAATTTGAAAATTCGTGGAACTACATACATGATTTGGACGGGGTAAAATTTTTTATAATGTTGGAGTAACAATAATATTCAACTTTGCTTATAAACACAGCAAAGATTGTGTACAACATAGTAAGCTTTGAAAATTATTTTTGAACTTCAATTCTAAAACGAAAATATTTGTCATTCTTAAAAAAAATTGTGAATTTCACGTGTGATTGTTCTTAGAAGGAAAATAGTTTTCCACTTTTCATATTCAGCCACAAGAAAGCTAGACATGGAATCCGTAGGTGCTGGGTTCGATGTCGTAAAACGCACAATTCACTCCAGTTACGCTTTTGGTCAGTAGGATTTGTAATATAATAACCATAAACATAGAACATTACACGCGAAGAAAATGTTGTACAAGTGAAAAAAAGCCAGGCCATTTGAGGAAAAAGTAAAAATAACACATAACTCGCAGATAAATAAACAGTTATTTATTTATTTAATATCAATACAAAGAAAGCAAAAAGATAATCAACTATGTACAGAATTAACAAACTTATTAAACTAAAATGTATTATTATGAATTATAAAAAGTTCAAAAAATAATTCAAGATTAAAAATGGATCCCCAGCCATATGAATAGTGGAAAAATGTGGTTGTTTACATACTTATAATATGCATGATTATGTCCACACAAAATTTAAATGTTGGGTGCTAAACACCTTCGATATGATATATTTTTAGAAGGACAGAATCATGCCTGATAAAAGACGGGAGAAGGAAGGCAGAGTGTACATTTTTCTACATATGCAAAAACTTGAGAGAGAGGGAGACGAAACGCATCAATATATGAACATATGTATATCGGCGGTGGTTGTCAATAATTCAATTTGACTGCTGACCATGAAGAACGACTGTCATCTTTTAGAAGGCTTTAGACATGTTTGAAAAAAGACGGGAGCAGGAGGCACGGTTACTTTTTTAGAAGTGAGAGATTGTAAATTTGTCAGGCCTTCATAAAGAAGGCATTCGTGCCTTCCAATAGAAGGTGTTGGAAGCCCTTCTATCAGGCCTGATGCCTAGAAGGCCTGGACCATTTTACCGCTGGGATACTGCAACAATACATTCTCATGTTGTGTCAATTTCACCAATACACACATATTGTCGTTCCTGCGGCAGTACTCGTCTATGGGAGGCTTAATTTTTCACACAAATCATCTGTTTGAAAGGTATTCATTTAAAAATCAAAAGTATTTTGATTTTCATACTGCAACCAATATATTCCCGATGAACCCCTTGTGTACGTGTGTGATTGACATTTTCGATACACAAATATCAATCAAAATGTAATTTTGTCAATTTTTTTAATTTTTCTCACAAAACTATTTCAAATTTTCGTTGTTTACATACATACTTATAATAAAATTTCCAATTATGACATAAAACGATAAACAAATTTCATCTGATTGATGTGTTTATTTTGAAAATCAAAAGTATATATATTTTCATACTGCAACCAATACATTCTCATGTTGTGTCAATTTCACCAATACACACATATTGCCGTTCCTGCGGCAGTACTCGTCTATGGGGGGCTTTATATTTTAAAACTATCGATATTTTTGGTCACTATCGATAGTGAATCACCATTAGTGGCGGATTTCGTTTGTGCAAAAAAATGTAAAATTTTTTCTACATTTTACACTGAAACCGCATTTTTAGATTCGTTTGTAAAAATGGTGCAGCCCCATGAACGAGTTTTGATTTCGTTTGAAAAATTATTACACTCCGCAAATGCGAAAATATCGCCTTTTCCACACTCAGCCCAGTCCACGGTGTGGAGTGTTGCTCCGTCAAAAAGCAAACTTCAGAACAAACCTAATTAAAAGCATACATTCTTAATGCACTATCAAATGTTTGCGCCATAATGTAGGTATGGGTTTTACTCACCGCACGATTTTTGTTCAATTGTTCGAGAAGTTGCAACCAAAGCGGTAATAAGACTAAACTACCTATCAATGTGGAGGTACAAGAACTACGGCACATGAGGATATCAAAGTGTAGTGCTATGGCAACTGACGAGAGAAATTACATCACTATGATTGCCGCCAGAGATGAATGGGTTGGCAGAATGACAGGTATTAGAAACCATCTCCACTTTTACACGGATGGTTCGAAGCTTGATGAAAAGGTTGGCTTCGGGGTACACTGTGAAGAACTTAGTTTGTATATAGCTCACAGACTACCAGATACCTGCAGTGTCTATCAAGCCGAAATAATGGCAGTATGGGAAGTCGCCAAGTGGCTGAGTCGCAACATAGTAACCAACACTGGCGTTGTCGTTTACTCGGACAGACAGGCTGCCATAAATTCTCTGGAGGCAACATCCCTAAATTCACAAACAGCCCTCGATTGCCGCAGATCTCTTAACGATATGGCTGAGCAGTTTAATATACACCTCATATGGGTGCATGGGCACAGGGATATCCCGGGGAACTGCAAAGCCGATGAACTTGCTAGGAAACTGACGACATTACAAATTCTCGAAGAATTTACATATATTGGTGCGCCACTATCCACGTGCAAGCTTTGGCTTATGCAAGAGGCAATCAGGCAGTCCAACGAAAGATGGACAGACATCGGGACCTGCGGGGTAGCTAGACAAATCTGGCCATGGTATGACCTGAGAAGATCAAAATATCCCTCGCACTAGAGAGGAAAAGATTGTCCACGTTAGTATCAGTTTTAACGGGACACTGCTTGATCGGCGAACACGCCAAAAGATTGGGTATTGACTCCAATGACTTCTGCAGAAGCTGTGGATATGAGGAAGAAGTGGAGAGCATTGAGCACTTGTTATGCGACTGCTCCGCTCTGAGGAAACGACGACTGGACATACTGGGGTCGGCCTTATTGGGCAGCCTAACAGATCTTTCCAGTACCGATATTCGTACTATCGATAAATTTGTATATCAAACAGGTTGGTTTCGATGAGGGGCATTTGTATGAAAAATTAAAAAAATGGAAAAATTGAATTTTGATTGATATGTGTGTCGAAAATGTCAATCACACATGTACACAAGGGGTTCATCGGCATGAACTGGAAACAAGTGGAAACACGTCAAATCTTCTACACCATTTTCAACTGTAATCCGAAAAAAGTCAATTCAATTTCGAATAAGATCAATTGAAATTCGAAGATTCCATTTGAAATTCGAAAAAGGTCAATTGAAATTCGAAAAAAATCAATTGAAATTCGAAATACATCAATTGAAATTCGAAACACATCAATTGAATTTCGAAAGACATCAATTGAAATTCGAAAAACATCAATTGAAATTCGAAACACATCAATTGAAATTCGAAAAACATCAATAGAAATTCGAAATACATCAATTGAAATTCGAAATACATCAATTGAAATTCGAATTTTTCCATTTGAAATTCGTAATACACCAATTGAAATTCGAAAAACATCAATTGATATTCGAAATACATCAACTGAAATTCGAAAATGTAAACGAATCTCTACATTAGATTGGGTAGAATTGATCTTATCTTTTATGAATATTTATTCAAAATTAGTTGAAACAAAACATATTTAAATATTTTAATATTAAAGGTTTAACACAGACAACTTGTATCACTTAAATGCTACCCCATCTAATATACAGCATTGATTTTGTTTACATTTTTCGAATTTCAAATGATGAATTTCGAATTTCAATTAATGTATTTCGAATTTCAATTTATGTTTTTCGAATTTCAATTGATGTTCATCGAATATCAAGAGATGTGTTTCGAATTTCAATTGTTTTTCGAATTTCAATTGCAATTTTACGAATTTCAAATGATGTGTTTCGAATTTCAATTGATGTGTTTCGAATTTCAATTGATGTTTTTCGAATTTCAATTGATGTTCATCGAATATCAAGTGATGTGTTCCGAATTTCAATTGATGTTTTTTGAATTTCAATTGACCTTTTTCGTATTTCAAATGGAATATCCGAATTTCAATTGATATTTTTCGAATTTCAAATGGAATCTTCGAATTTCAATTGACTTTTTTCGAATTACAATTGAAAATGGTGTAGACAACAAGGCAAAGTCTACAATAAGGGAGTACAGAACTGGGTTTAGCTCCAACAAGAAAGAATGTTCAGCAAAACTGGACAATTAACGAGATACGTCAAAAAAAGTATGGGGCCTAAAGCAGGCTGATTTGGAAAATTTAAATTTGTCGTGTAACTTTCTTACTAAGACAGAATGATTAATACTATCAAATGCCTTAGATAGATCTAAAGAGACCAGAGTACAGCCTCCTCGTTTGTCTAATATTTGTCTGATAGAATCTGTAATTAAAAGCAACACAGAAGTTGTGTTAATGGTTTTTTAACGAGATACGTCAAAAAAGTATGGGGCCTAAAACAGACCCCTGAGGTAATATCATCCACGTTAGAATTTATGACATTTACTGAAACATATTGGGACCGATCTAGAAGATATGAGAGAACCAGTTTGCAGGCTGATTTGGAAAATTTAAATTTGTCGTGTAACTTTCTTACTAAGACAGAATGATTAATACTATCAAATGCCTTAGATAGATCTAAAGAGACCAGAGTACAGCCTCCTCGTTTGTCTAATATTTGTCTGATAGAATCTGTAATTAAAAGCAACACAGAAGTTGTGTTAATGGTTTTTGCGAAAAGCAAACTGATTTGGGTGAAGAAAGGAGAACATTTCACAATGAGTCAGAATTTGGGTTTTCATGACATTCTCAAGAATTTTAGACATAACAGGTAATATATTTATAGGTCTCAATTCATCATTGTATCGATGACCATTCTTCGATATTGGTACAACGCGTCCCAGCTTCCATGCTGAGGAAAAAATGGAGACAGTCAAAATAGTATTAATTAAGTGATGAAGCAGGGGGGAATAAGGGGGAAAATTAGTTTGATAAATTTTATGGGGATATTGTCATAACCCATGGCATTTGACTTAATTGTATTAGTTGCTAAAATAAGTTCATAATCAGTTATTGGACTAAATGAAAACGAATTGTTATTGTTAATAAAATCATCAAAATTGAACATTCCATTATCATTTGGGGTTTGATTACTTAAAAAAGTCGTACCAATAGATTCAATATCAGCTTCATTCAGGGTTGTTGTCGGAATCGGAATTGAAACCGAGAAAGAAGTAGCACCTAAAAGAAAGAAAAAAACACAGAAAATTCAAATTGAATGGGAATGTTTATTATCATTTGAAAGAACATTCTTTAGCATTTATTTTTGAGATTATGTCTATCAAATGTTGGCCGCGGCTACGTCTCAGATGGTCCATCCGTTGAGTCCAATTTTCGATGACTCGTTCGAGCATATCGACTGGTAACTGGCGAATGACACCTGTAAACGTTGTTCTGGCGTAAGTCTTTCCATGATGAAATGCCAAACAATACTTAACAAAAATAACATGACAGCATGACACGACTCACACGTGATCTGTCAAAAAAAGGCTATTGAAAAAAGTATCTCTACTTGGATCACCCGTTATTATCTGATTTTTGCCAGCCTGTGGGAACTCTGGGCATTATGCTACCTATGTACGTCTTAATCTATTTACATTAAAAATGTTAATGCCATATGGAGATTGCAATTGAAACTGATATACCAAATTTCCCAGCTCAATATTTCTATGTAATAAAAAGAAAATGATTTTTGGGTCAGTTTTTTTCATTTTTTGTCCTGCGACTTTTTATACCCAAAAACTGAAAAGCCGTGCCCGTGTACAGACAGAGAGATGACTTTGTTTGAAAACAAGACCATAGGCAAGGTACCAAAAAATATATTCACCCAGGTGAGCTGTCTGTTAGTAGAGCTTTCGCTGTGTTTCATTGTCTCCCTTGGTATTGTCTTTCAAAAAACGACTTACCCCCAATTTCACAATCTCCAGTTAGAGCTAACTCACAGTTAAAAAATAAAAATTTCATACAATTTGACAGCTATAACTGTAGGTTAGCTCTAACTGTAGGATAACCGTAGATTGTGGAATTGGCCGTAAATATCGGAAAAGTTTAAAATAAAAATAAACACTGGTATTGTGCCTCATTTTAAAATAAGCAACTAGAGTTCAACAACAATTGGTTGGTAAACAAAAAAAATTGTAACGTAATTGTTCTAATTGTGACATTAACGGAAATTTCTTAAAAATTTGTCAAAAAATATATTAGTTTGGTCACTGGCAGTTTAAAATCTATTATTTTAAAATTTCGTCATCAGAAACGAAAAAGGGCCTATCATCATATTTATTAAAATGAAAAGTGCTGCCGTTTTTTTTCGTTTCTGATGACGATATATAAATCACATACGTTGAGATCTTATTTATGTATGTATAAGTATGTATCATGATTCAATTATACAAGATTGTGTTATTAGCAGGTGGTTTATATACTTTGTTCATACTGATAGAATTTGAAATGTCAAGGTGAATTTTGAATTTCAAAATTTGTTTACATTTTGATTGTAACAAAACTAACCCGTTTGAATTTAAAATTTATTTAAAAAGTGAAGAAATATGAATTCGTACAAGAAGGAGATATTTACTCCGCTCTTTAATATCCCGAAGTATAGACAAATTACCGCCATTACCCATGTCTATTTGGTATATTATTATGGTACTCCATATGTATCAAACCTAATCCTCTGCAATCTCTACGAATGGAAAGTGAGTTCTAGTGGTCACTGTTCCCTGAAACGGTGCGCGAGTGCTTGGAAAACAATACAAAGATGAAAATGTCGCCAGGGAAATGCTGCTGGCAACAAGCTTTGTAAAAAGTCTGGACATAAAAAGGTAGAAAAACATTCTGATATTTGTATAAACATGATCAGCTAGAAAAACAATCTATATATATAACAAGTAATAAAGTTCAGTCGAGTAAACGGACTACAGGGTGGCTGATATGTATTGCAACCAACTTCAGGTTGCTATCATTTCTAAACCGCTAGTCTGATAGCTGACAGATTTATTTCAGTGACAGTTCATTTTATTGTTTACAAGCTTACAAAAGCATTTTGATCTATTGCATTCAGAAAAAAGTTATTCGTGATGGAATTCAAGCGTGATAGTGTGATTGCTTTATATTTGGGTGGAAAAACACAAGTGGCTATCGTTAGAGCCCTCCAGCATTTATGTGAATAAACCAGCACATGTGAATAAATCATTTGTTTCTCCTACCATTGCTCGTTACCGTGATACTGGCAAAAAGTGGACGAAAAAAACGGTAACAACACCAGAAATGATTCGAAAAGTGAAGGCCAGATTTGATCGAAATCCACGCCGCAGTGGTAGAAAAATTGCTCGTGAGCTGAACATATCGCGAGAACGGATACAACACATATTAAAAAATGAGCTTGGACTAAAGCCATTGAAGTCACCGATGCACAAAAAAAGTTAGACTGGAAAGAGCCAAGGAGTTGCTTCGCTTGCACGAAAGTGGCCAGTTACCGAATTTGGTTTTCTCCGATGAGAAAATTTACACCTTCGATTGGCCACCAGAACTCAAGCGCCGCCGATGGTAATGGTGTGGGCCGCCGTAACGGCCGATGGACTTTTGCGCCTGGGGCATTTTAGAGAGTAAGGTTCGCACTAAAAATACCAAAGTATCGATCATCTCAAGACGGCGTTTCGCCGGGAATGGGCCAAAATACCGCAGAGCCACTTTCGTGCGGCGTGTGATGGCTCGTTTGAAGGCCATAATTCATGCCAAAGGTGGCCAATTCGAACAAGTCTAAACTGTTTCTAAAATTTTATGTTATTTCCGACATTTTTTGCTTTTGAACAATAAAATTTAAAAAAAAATATAGCGCTTTACTTTGTTGCATTACATATCAGCCACCCTGTAATGAATCCCCTCACCTTGAGTCTCAAAAAAATATTAGTAAATTTATTTATTTTTTTTTGTTTTATTTAAATTATTATCAATTAAAATTGCATTTAATAACGTTACTGGTACAAAATGGTCTTTTGGTACAAAATGGTCCACTTGTGTGAGAGGTACCAAAAGGGGCGTGGCAACTTCGCCTATTTTTCTCGAGGTAATAATGACTAATAAACTAATACTATGTGTAGAATTTCAGAGGATTCAAATAAGTAGTATAGAAGTTATTAAATAATCTATATTTCACTAAATGTTAACCCTTTGTGGGGGAGGTACTAGAAGGAGTGGACCAATATTACTACATACCAAATTTGAAGTCAATCGGTTACTCCTTTCGAGAGTTATCGTTCGCAAAAAGACAGACAGACGGACGGACATTGCTCATTCGACTTAAAATGACCCACACTTTGGGTTCGTAGCAAATGATATATACCCTCCCCTCTAAGGTGAGGGGATAAAAATGAATCGTGGTTTGTTCGACTGCTTAAAACTTGAAAACTACTGGACCAAATTGGATACTTCCTTCTGCGAATTTTCTCGCAATTGCTACGCGAAGGTTTAGGAAAAAGTCGCAAGATTCTCAACAGTTGGCGCTGACCACTTGACCGCTGAAGCTCCTGTAGAACTAGAGCGATGAATTTTTGCACAAGCATAGACCAGAGTGTTGTATAAACCAAGGACTGCTCACGTAGTCACTTTTTGCTCTGTGGCCAGTTCTAGCGCTATCAAAAACTTGAGTATTGTTTTTGTCCTTTCAGAAGCGTCTTATATGATCAAAAGCTAAAACTTTGAAAATATGAAGTGCACGACAAATATAAACGCGAAAAATAATTTTGAATTCTGTGGTCAGTGTAGCAGTAACCACATTGTTTTCATTACTGCAGAGTTTTTAAAAGTTATTTCATTTCATTTCATTTTTTTTTCGTAAAAACTTGTAATTCAAAGCCGTCTGGCCAATTAAACATAAATCACAATATGCATATAACCATGATACAATTAGAAGGTAGTCGCAGTTGCCCAACAACAACAAAATATCAACTCTGTTCATACCTCGGGTGTTTTTGGTTGTCAAAACGTAGATGACAAATTGAATAGAAGTGTCAAAACTACATCACTCATTTTTGACACAATAATAAAAAATAAAATTGGAAGAATTCGAGAATGCTGTAAATAATTATTGAAATCTTTTTCTTTTTTGTGAAAATTGTGCTAAGAACGTAACAGTGGTCGACTATAGTATAGAGGAAGACCACAGTGGTCGACTATACGAGGGCTGCTGTATATATTTCTGGCCTAATAATGAAAATGTGAATATTTATCATCAAAAATGGTTTTATTGTTTTTCAAAGTATTCTCTAGCATGATTTCTACACTTCAGCATGCGCTCAAACCAATTGTCGAAGCACTTTTTGCACTCCAAATGAGACACCTCCATCAATTTGATGGGTCGGCTCAAAAAAGGCGCTGGTTTGAGCCGATGTGTGAGAGCTCGCATTGTCATGGTGCACAATGATTCGTCTTCTCTTGTTCGTTTTTCAAATTTCTCCGAAGTCTTCAGGCAAACAAATTGTGGTGTACCACTCAGAATTGACCGTCCTACGTTGCTCAAGCGGAACAGTCGCCACATGACCAGTTTTGCCGAAGAAACAGGCGACCATTTGCATCGAAGTGCTTCTTCCAGGAACAACTTTCGTTGGATTTGGCTCGTCTTTGAAGACCCACACGGTCGATTGCTGTTTTGTTTCGGGCTCATACGCAAACATCCATGATTCGTCACTTGTGACGATCTTATAAACGTCTTTGGAAGCACCGCGATCGTATTTTTTAAAATTTCTTTGCACCAATTGACACGAGCCTTTTTTTCAGCGGTTGTCAAATTGTGTGGGATCCAACGAGAACATTTTTTACGGCCAGGTGTTCATGCAATGCCCAAGGATGCCTCTATCTCACGGTATGTCACATGACGATCTTGCATTATCAGTTCACGCACGGCATTAATGTTCTCTGGCACAACGGCCGTTCTTGGACGACCTTCGTCTTTGAGCGAGCGTCGGACACGATTGAATTCATTAAACCAGTTTTTCACAGTGCTATTGGATGGTGCTTCATCGCCATACAAAGATTTAAGTTCATCGATGCACTCTTGTCGTGATAATCCACTTCGAAAGTTGTGAAATGCCAAAACTGATTTTTCTTGATAACGATATTCTTAATTTTGAACAAACCAAACGTAAACATAGCAAATGTCAACGATGAATTTGACTCTCACTTGACAACCAAAAACACCCTCGAGAAAAAATTGTAAACAGCTGATTGCTGTAGACTACCTTATGATTATACCATGCATATAACTAAGCTTTTTAACCAAAACTACTAATTGGTAAATAATGATATGTTGATTTGTTTAAACCTAATTAATATATAAGGAATAAATAATATAAATACAGATTGGGTATACAGAAAAGTATTTAGGATAACTAAATAGCTACTCAGTTTGCGAAACAAACATAAGTAAAATCCTAATATAAGGAAAAATGTATAAAGTGTTCCATAAAATAGAAACATTATTTAAAGATTTTTTTACGTAGCTTTAATTAAGCGCAATTTTGCATAACAACAAATAAAAATGTTATTGAAAGTGGTGAAGTAGCCTATTGAAGAGTGTAGGGAGCGAAATGCTAAAATTTTTCATGTCATTGGGTAATGAATTGTAAAGACGTGCTACTCTTACTAGAAACGATTCTTTCATTATGTGGACAACCCTAGGAATAAGCAATTGATTTCTCCTACACTCAAAGAATTTTGTGAGTATCATTAGCAAAAATGTTTGTTGTTTCAACAGTCTGTGTCTGCTGAAAAAGGGAAAGCAGAAGACTTCGTCTGTTATTTTAGCAACCCTATGGTTGTTATTTTAGCACATAAATTTGCCTGCTACTGTAGCAAACTAGAAGAGTCGTTTTAGCAAACAATTTTGCTATTATTTAACAGAAAAAAGCGGCTGGGAGAACAAACTATTTTTGTTTTTCTAGCATACGTTTCTTTCTTTTTTATTTAAATAAAAGAAATACACATTTTATATTTTTCTGATATTTGAGAAGAGTATATCAGTTATTCAGCCCATGTATTGATAAGCGTTTCGAACTGTGAAATCTGTATGTACGCTTGATCTAGAAATATAAATTAAAAATATATAATTTAGTAAAATTGAATAGCAATAGGAGTATCTGCAAACAATACTTACCGGTCACTGGCATTAACAATTATCTTCTTTTTGTCCGAAGGATATATATAAAGAACATAAATCGTACGACATCAACGCGAACTCTATCAATATTGTCAATAAATTATCCTGAGTTTTTTGGGCCCAAAAGGTTGCTTCGTGATTCGGATATTAGCGACCATCGTTGAAACATATAGAGTAAATAATCAATGTTGCCATTTCGGTAAACAAATCACAAAAAGGAAAAAAATACTTACGAGTTGTTGCAGGTATTATCATTAGGGTCACACTTCCAAGAGGTGTATGCGATTTGGAAAAGTAGACAAGGAAATAAATGGCTACTCCATCCATTACACAAGTTATCTGAATTTATACAGTAGTTGCTAGGAAATTTCAGATCATCTTTTATAACCGTATTTTAATAGGACACTGCTTGGTGAGAATCTTGAAAACAAACAGAAATAAGTCGTATAAACATAGTACATTTAATTTTAAATTTGTGTACACATACCTGTTGCGTCTTGCCATTTGCAAGTGAGGTCGAAGCTGTCCCGGAACCATTTTACTTATTAAAATCATTTGCATTATCTTCGTTTTTTCATTGCCAAAAAGTTTATGCTCTTGTAATGCGAATTAACAAACAGAACGAAAATTTCAATTCAATTCAACTTTTTTTTTGGTTTTAGGGTTACTTCAAACGCAATTGCGCTAGAAGAATTATTTGGCCGGTCCTAAAAAAAGACAATTCAATTCAATTTGTTCGGCGTAAAATATTTTACTCTTCAAAGGGTTTTACTTAAATAGCCGGCGTCGGCGCACGATATCTGTCAAAGAGGGCAACTCTTAAATGCTAGTGAAAGCATATTACGTCTGCCAATATTTTTTGATATGCGAAATAAACATTTTATATGAGATTTTCTCATCTGCACGAATATGAATATATTTGTAACTTATCGCAAGCACATTTTAATGGAAAAAATTGGTTTCAGTGGTAAGGAATATAAATTAAACGCCTTTTCTTTTTTTCGTCATAAAGCATGTCTATGTCCCGATTCACAGGGGGCAATTCGGTGTTTGTTGGAAATAAAGGCAGCAAAGTGGAATGAAAAACACAAAACGGATTGCCAGTACAAGAAACTACTTTCCCCATTGTCCAGATTCACACCCGGCAACTTTTTCCAAGCAAGTGTCAAAGTTTGACAGAGCGAGAGGCGCCGAATTACCGCGTGTGTTGAGGTGTCTATTTTCGTCCCAATTTACACGAGCAATTTTATCGCACTTTGAAACAAAAACAATACACACAGGAATAGCCGTGGAAACCGTATAAAAATAGTCTTTGCACAGGATGATACAATCTTGCGAAATTTTCTCTTAATATCACCCTAAGCCTTTAGAAGTTTTCTCGTTTTTTTTTAACTTTTTTTGCATACACAATACTTAGTCCTAGATCACACGAGGCAATTTCTTCCAAGCGGAAAGTGCTCTCTGTATCTCTCCTACAAACTTTGACACTTGCTTGAAATAAAATTGCCTTGTGTTAATCAGACTTTATAAACATTTTTACAAATCGCACATAAAATATTAATGTTTAGCTTTGGTTTCATTAAAATATAAAAAAATTAGAAACTAAAATCTAAACACAATAGATTAATTTTAATTGTATGTCCGGAACTAAGATTTTGAAATCGTCAAATCATATTCGTCATCGATTTGTGTTTTACTTTTTGCAGTTTTAATCGACTCCTATTTCCAATATTTTTAAAATCCAATGAAAAAATAAAAATATTGAGAACCGTAACTCGGAAAATAGATATCGCCGAATAATTATTTATTTTTTTTTAATATACTTTTCTCATCGCACGAATGACCTTAACCTTTTTGATTTTCAATGGTAGTTGAACATTATCATGTAAATTATTGCAACTTTTGTCTTATTTTCACATATTTTGATTAACAGCAAAAATTTTCAGCAAACTGCAAATTTTTCAGCAATGCGTTTGCTAATGCGGAACTGCAAACATTTTGCTATTACAGCAGAAAATGTGCTGTATTAGCAGAAAAAATGTTTGCTAAAAAGTAGCAGACGTTGTTTGTTATTAACAGCAAACAATTTTTTTTGGGTGTAGTTGAATGGCAAAACACCATCGATTGGCACAAAAAAAGAGGAGACTGACTTTTAATCAGTTTATAAAAAAACAGAAGTAAGCATCAAATGCATCAAAATTACAGCCCAACAATTTCGTTATATAGGGCGTCACATGAACACGCCGGTTCAGTCCATATACATACCGCGCCACCCTATTTACAGCCAGATGTACTAAATGCATGTTACCCTGTATAGTGCCAGAATACACTTCTAAACGGTATAGAACTGTGGGTAATAGCAAACCATGTGCCAGTCTCTCTTTAACAAAAAGAGGCAAAGACAATTCGGTACCATAAAGATTTTTTAGCGAAAAATTTATTCTAGAAATTAGCATATTAATATGCTGTCCAAAACTCAATTTATCGTCTAGCTTGACACCCAAGCACTATAACTCACGGACAAATTCAATATCTATACCATTGTATCTAATGTGGATATTGTTATGGACGCTGGAGGAAAAAAAGAGGGCTTTCGAGTTTAATGGATTTACATTAAGCTTGTTAAGCAACATCCACGCATGCAGAGTTTCCAAAACCAAGTCAATTTTAGATTGCAGAACTATTGAGCACCGACAGTCACCTTTAAAAAACAGCTGAATATCATCAGCAAAGGAGTATGGTACACACCAATCCTGTAACTGGGATTGGAGGTCATTAATAAAGATTATGAAAAGTAGAGGTCCCAGTACTGACCCCTGCGGTACACCACTTTTAACAGGCAGAACACTACTACTCCTACCATCAATACAAACTTATTGGCATCTACCTGTGAGATAAGAAGTCAACAGAACACACGCACTACTCGAGAACCCATATAAGTTGTACAATTTATGCAACAAAGTGGAGTAGTCCACTCTATCAAAGGCTTTCTCAAGATCTAGTGACAAAAGAATTCCAAATCTACCACCACCGAAATTGGCTCGAATGGAAAATTAAACCCAACAACAATGAATAAGTGCTTCTTTTGGCTCTAAATCCACACTGAGCATCATGAAGCATATTCTTTTCCTCCAAATAAAATGACATTTGAGACTTTAAAATGTGCTCAACTACTTTTGAAAAAATAGGCAACATCGAAATAGGACGGTAATCAGTTAAAGCCTGAGTAGAGTCTTTCTTTTTTACAGGTACTATTTTTTCCAACCAGAAGGAAATGACGACGTAAGCAAGATGGTGTTCACAAGTTTCAGAAAATGGCAAGACACAAGTGGGTATATAATTTTGAGAAATTTTAAGGTAAATCCATCCAAACCAGCAGCATTCGACTTCACGGCATGAAAAGCTTTATCCAACTCCCACAAATCTATGCAATGAAAAGAAAAATCCCCGTTATTGTTCCCCAGCGCTCTAAACTCACAAATATTACCAGGTTCTTCTAATTGGTTTCCACGAAACGCAATATTAAGATCTTCGACATTTAAATTACAGTCGTAAGACTTCGAATCAGACAATCCATTGGATTTAATCAATCTCCACCAATCCTTACTACTCCTATTAACTTCAAACAGGGATGCATGAGCTTGCTTTTTAGCTTGTCGAACAACAGATTTCGCCTTATTTCTAGCTCTGCAAAAAATACTCCAATTAGCTCTAGTTCTATTTTCCACATATGCTGTAAAGGCTAAGTTGCGAATGGAAATATAGTACGAGATTCGAGGAGACTTATACCAATTATCGTCCCGTTCACGTATCATTCTGCGCCTCAAAGGAAAATGGAGAGTACTGAAGAAATGCAAGACTCAAAACTACTCCACTGAAAATCCACATCGTTCGTGGAGTACACAATTGAAAAATCCAATGATGAAACAGTATCTTCCAAAGTCTCCTTACTTACTGCATCATAGTGATTCTGACATCTGACTGAAATATCCAGCGACAAAAAAATGAATGAGTGTTCTGATATACCAGGGCAGATAAACTGGTTTGACGCAAACACGGACGCTTCATCACTAACAAGAAAATAGTCCAATAGAGATGTTGTATTGTGTACTACACTATAGAGGTAAGAATCTACAAATCTAAATGTACTTACATATCTCAAAGGGATTCGAAAACAAATATTCGTTGTCCATTCTGAGGTTCTCGCGCTATCAAAAACGTGAGTGTTACCTTCAAAAGCCTCTTATAATAAACAAACCTTAATCTTTGTAAATATGTAAATATATACTAGGTAGGAAAATTTATGAATGGTCAAAAGGATGTGTAGCAGCCAACATAACCTCATAATTCGAGAACGGATCGTTCGGTTTTCACGTATTGGACCCAGAAGTGACACTGTAGAGGAAATTTTCGGATTTGTCAAAGGGGCGCGACAAGGCCAACACAACCTCATAACTCGAGAACGAATCTTTAGATTTTATGATTTTGGCCTTAATGGGTTCGTATTGGTCCAAGGAAGAAAACTATTGAGGAAACATTACGATTGGTCAAATGGTCTATTCACAACGAACACAATCGCATAAGTCGGGAAAGGATCTTCCGATTTCCGAGAATTTGGGCTCGAAGAATTTCGTATTGAGAATGTTCGTATTATTATTTTCATTACATTAAAGTATTTGGGCGGAACATAGTTCGCCTGGTCAGCTAGTTAATATACAAGTATAGATTGTCGTGGGCAGCACATGATTATTTCAAAACTCAAATGGTTCATTATTTAGCTTTTCTAAATTTGCGATAAATAAAGCGAAAATAGTTATAAATTAAGCAAAACTATTTTCTGATGTACAAACGATCTACAGTATCATTGAATACCATCTTAAGAATTTCTATCAACAATCGGATATGGATCGTTCACCCTACACAATTTGGAACTCTGTCTATTAAACCGGCTGTAATGACCCTCTTTTGCAGATAAGTATAGTACATAATTTGTGAGAGCAATATACAATGCAATATTTGAAGACGTTCAGATTATTGATGCAGATGTTATGAGAAAAAGATTTGGAATTTGACTAATTCGTCTATTTTGTGCCTAATTTTACTTTTAAGGTTTATTTATACCGGGTTTTATATTAAGGACATAATATTAACTTTGCCAGAGCCCAATCGGAGAAGTTTCGGCGTTTCAAATGATCAAGTGGCTTTAGTTCTTGAGTCGGTTTGATCTTATAAGAATGAAGGCCAAGATCTTTTCGCAAAATACACCACAGTGAGGTTTGAGAGATGCCCAATTCCTGAGAACGACGTGGAATCGACTGATTTGGCTCATTTTGAACGGATACAGTTACGGCTGCGATATTTTCGTCGTTTCGAGCGGTACGGCGTCTCTTTGGCGCCGGAACATCCAAAAGTGAAAATTTGGATTTAAATTTATTCACTATAACACGTACAGCCTGTTGGGTGGGACGATTATTACGGCCGTAAATTGGAGTAAGCGCGCCTGAAGTTGCGTCCACAGACGCAGAATTTAATTTTTAATGATTTGCAAACGTTGCACGTAAGTGAACTTTACCATGATAAAAAGTGACCTTCGGTAGCTTAGTGGTTAGTGCATTAGACTTGGATCCCGAAGGTGCTGGGTTCAACTCCCAGCCATGGCACCGGAAAAATTTAACATCAACATATCATGTTTTCATCATAATTCGAGTTTCTGCAGCTAAAAATAATGATCTGATCACAAAAGTCAACAGGGAAGCTAAAAATAGACATAACACCATGACGACTATTAACAGAAATGCAGCGCTTCTAGTGGAGAATAGAAACGGCAACACTCAAATAACATCCATTCCCTGATATTAACAGACGAATGTTAATTTACAACCGGACAACATTGAGTGGATAAAAACGACATAAGGTTCCCGCGATAATCGGATATATGCCGGAACGAAGTCTGTTATAGAAATAGACTTAAGGATTATCAACTCAGCGTCTCCAAGCTGATATAACAACAACCATGATGAAAATGTTGACTTCGACTAACGTTTTAACACTGAAAGATGAAGAAAAATGTTTAAAGATACGAAATTGTTATGTCCCTATTAGAAAACCCTTTTATGTTTTCAAGTATGTCTATTTTTTCTCTACTATGTTTACCTTACATAATTAATGTGTAAAATTACATTGTTTTTGGAAATAATAATAAATATCTTTGTTGCTTATCACGAATCGTGACTCGCATATTAGTTATTGTAGTTATGGCTGGGGATCAATCGTATATGAGATTAGTATGTATATATTTTTGTTTTTAGTTTTAAGATTCACTTAGGAATAAATTACAATGTAATGCATTTTGGGCCTTGTAGGCTTTAGTATTGCTGAATGGAAGAAATAAATATATGCTCCGGTAAAAAATTTTGGTATGATTTGTTCCGCTTGTGTGGGAGATACTCCTTTCGAATGTTATTGTGCTAACCATACAGACGGACGGACATTCTTGATTAAGATGATTTTAGAAAGTTCTAAAACGAATTTTCGCAATAAACTTAGGGTCTTCGGTCACTCCTTCGTTGCAAATGGTATGGGATTTTGAAAAGATAATACAGGGTGAAGCGCGGTAATTTGCTTATGTGAGAATGAAATAAAAAAGTTATGAACCTTCGAAAAATTTATTTTATATTTTAATTATATTGAACTGTAAGGGAATTTATAAATTATTTGGTTTTAAATAGTGTATCTAGCAAATGTCGACCTTCGCTATCCACACACTGCTGCATACGTTTTCTGAAGTTTTCATGAATCTAACAAGCATGTCGACTGGTATTCTTTAACATTTTTATTTCATTCCCAAATAAGCAAACTACCGCGCTCCACCCTGTACAAAAGATTCATTTATTATTCCAAAACTTATAGAAATTGTCTAGAAAAATTTAAATACATTTTGATTTGAGATTCAATAATATAATAATTAACAATATAATAATACAATTATAATAATTTTCAGGTGATTGCTGCCAGTCATGTATGGCGAGAGTTCCGTATGCGACTCTTATTGCCACTCTTATGTCACTATTAGGGACCGGCGTATTTTGCGGCACAATGTACAGAGGGGCTTCATTAAGCGTAATAATGATGGATCAGGTTTTTCATTTGCGATTGATATGGTAAGTTGGGACGAAACAATTTTTTTCATACAGATACAAGTATTATTGTTGGCATGTTCCCCCCCCCCTCCCTACCCTTTAAGGATTGAAGCTGTTCAGATGATTTTTGTGACCGTTGCAGCTGCCATGGCTGCATTAGGTTTTATGATATTGTTTGTAGGTTTCTTGGCTACTGGTTCGACACGGTATAAAGTTTACAGAGCATGGAGATCGCGTGTGGGTGGACGTATATCATGCGCAGTGGTATGTAACATATATTAGAGTTATTGGTGTAAACAGTGTTCCCTCATTTATATATATTACAGCTAATGGGGTTAACATATGTGCTTAATTTTGTGTGGACATTAATTTTATGCTTTTTGGTTGTTTGCACATTTATATATACAATGTTTTGGAATATGTGTTCTAGCGTTGAACGTTCCCTTAGCTGCATAGATTTGACTCAATTTCGTAAGTACATTGTCATTTAGTTTACTCGCAAATTACGTTTTAATACTTAACGTTCAACATACAGATTTCATGTTTCCCGCTAATACCAAACAAGAAGATATGAAGATTTGTGAAACCTACGAAATTAAAGCATTTTGCAAAGACGGAGTAGAGAATGCTGAAGTGATGTTTATATTGGCGACACTGGCCACATTATTGGTAATTCTAAGTTTGGTACATTATCTAATGTGCTTATCTGCGAACTATGCTCACATACGTGATCATGAAAAGTTTCAAGAATTACAAGAAATTCAAAATCTCAACGAGCTCGAATATAGCGCCACATCAAAAGATCGTTTCTAGGACATATTTCAGAAGATTCATTTTGAGCTCAAAGAGATATAAAATGTAAATTAACATTCAATATTTACATTAACTAAATTAAGAAATTTTTTACATTAAATGCAATTTTTTAAACCTTTTGTTCCCTTAGTATATACCTGCTTATATTTGTTGCACAACGATACAAACCAATAACGGCACAAAGGTGAAAACTATTGCAAATCACATTCCCTCCAATTTATTTTCTTTCCTAAAAAAAATCATTTATATTTACTTTATTCTAGTTGTCGCCGCAAATTTGAGTCGTACTTTGTAAATGTGTTTTTCCGTTGTCATAATCAGCTTTGATCTATAACTGTTATAAATAAAATAAGGAAAAATTCTAATAATAAGCTTTGATCTTGCAAGAGAATTGCGTAAGAGCCCTATTTCGCAATTTCGAGTAATTTTAAAGAACAATAACGTAAGTCTTTAATAACGGTGCTCCTTCCGGGAAAAACATCCAATAACAATAAATCTAATAAATTAGTTTTTAAATATATTTCGACTTTACGAAATCCAGAGTCTCAGACAATATTTGGGAAATCGCTGGACCAATATTAAAGTCCTTTTGACACACTGCTGGTACGATACCTGTGTCCAAATCCCCATAGGCAATATCGGGAACTTTCCGATCGAGAAATCATTTTAATTAATAGTTAGAAGAAAAAATAAAGATTGGTCAAATTCAAAATCTTGCTACATAAGCTCCAAAAGAATTTCTGAAAACAATCTACTAAATTCTACAGAAATGTATGTATACTCTTTTCAAAGATATTTAAAATCACATTTCGTACGTAATGCACTCAAATTTCGCAAAATATGCCGAATTATGGATAAATAATAGTGTCAAAGTGCACTTATATGTTGAATACAACAATTGGTTCCTCTTGTGTTGGTGTGCAAAAATTTTCGAAAACTGTTGGTTTCCCAATAAGAATTGCAGATGTGAACAGAAAAATCGATCGGGGTAGTATGGTCGGGCCACCTAAAATGTAGTTTCTAGAAAAATTGTTTCCGGGAACAAATGTTCACCTTTAATTCGCGTAAGGGCTAGTATTTATTGTTATTCAAATAAGACGACAACTGGAATAATTTCGGGTTTTTAATTTACTATTAATTAACTTATTTTGGAAATACTTTATCATCAAAATGATCGTCAAATTCTGAATTCTTCAAGACAATACAAAGTAATTGTTATTCAAATAAGACTACAACATCGATAACTGTAATAAGGCCGGTTATTTAATTTATTGCTTGATTTATTTGATAATTCTTTATCGTTAAAGTGAATTCTACTGAATTACTTGCACTAAGTTAGTACTTCTTAATTATTTGTACTAAATCATAACTTTATTTCTAACATAACATTTGTATATAACAAATATGCATAATATAAAACGATATACAACGATATTAAAAAACATCTACAAAAGTGCAACAAGTGTAGTTCTAGTATACGATTTTTATTAAATAATTGGATCCATATTGTACAAATCATGATTAACGACACTTCAAAATTTCCATAATAAAACGTATTCGTAAACGTAGTAGAGTCAGGATATTTAATATTGGCCCAAGAATTGTTTACACATTTGCGCAAAACAATTTTCAAACATTAACAATTCTGACCCCATAATTAATATTTTATAATTTTTCAATAAAAAAAATAAATAAAAATGAATTTTCGATTCAGGTAGAATTACGTAATCTGAAAATTATTATAATGATTTTTAAATTGGAAATATTTCCTGCGATCCGGTCCCAGGGTTGATATATTTCAAACAAAAACGTTATGATAAAATTCTATAAATATGTATGTATTTTAATTTTTAGAACTGGAGGTTCTAAAAGGACACATAATATATAAATTCACTTCAATGCTTTAAGCATAAGGATACGTATAAATATATAACGCAGTTTTATCTGAAAAACTTTACGGGATGTTTGGTATTCGTTGCTGTTGTCGGTGTCAAGATTCCGTTACCGAACGGATGTTGTGAACGTTGGTGGTTTCTTGTTGAAGTGTCAGGGCATTGCTTTAGCATTCGCTCAATTGTAGGAAAATGAGACATTTTTTCTCTGACCTGTAGGGGCAGATCGTCATGCGGACTGAAGTGTGTTGAGACGCCGCTACTATGAGTAAAGGTAATGCCGCCGCCGCCACCTGCTTGCGGAGCAGGTATTATGGAAAGAAGAGAACCGTCTTGGTATTGCATTTGAACTACGCCGTGGGATAACTGAAAGTTATGGACAATTAGCTGGTCCTTAAGCTTACATTGATTATTCTTACCTCGGTTGCGGTTCCAAGGCCTGGAATGTTTACTCTTTTGATAGGAACATTTTGCTGGGAAGCAATAAATTCCCTTTGATCTTGCTTTGTGCTTATGTCATATCCTATGCCTGAAGTTGAACTTAAGGAGAAGTTAATAGATGAGCTTTGGTGTGGCTTTGGTGTCGATGACATGAACATATTATTATCTCGTTTGTGCGCCACCAGCTGTTGTGACTGAACATCCGTGCTGGGCCGTCGACCAATTACAACTGGAAAACAGCTGTGAGTGCCAGGTAACTCTGCTAGTTCTAAAGCTTTGCTTATCGACATGCAGTGATTGTAGCAAGTCTGTTGATGATCGATCAAAGCTTGACCACCCTCATCGGGCGTTATTTGGCGACCATGTCTATTATATACTTTAATGCCATCACCGGGAGATTTTGTTACTTTGGAGCCATCATAGAATGATGTCTCGAAATCTTCTAAACTTTCCATTAATGCGAACTTTGCTTGTGTGCTGTAGTACGTCACCTTTGGTGTCTTGCTCTTCACAAGATTAACAAAACGAGCCGCATAAGCATACTTTTTGTGATGTTTTGAAGGCAATGTGTGGTATGAAAAAATGCCGTCCGATGAAATGGACGGCAATTCTGGTGCATGCTCAGTTAGCGGCAATCCACGTCCTGAATCGGGCTGATGTACAATAATGCTCATTCCGTCGCCAGATATCCAGCATATGTCTGTTATACGATCGGAATTATATTTTGACCTATATTTTATGAACTCAATTACAACTTCGCCTCGTTTCAAAATGCTCATTATAGCACTTTTGGTCTTGTATCGTGTGGGCTGGAGGCGTGTTGTATTTAATGGAGGGACCGATATACAATCATCAGATTCGCAATTCTTAACTTTAGGTGTAGCTTGATTGTACTGACACTTCGGGATGCCGGGTATCATATGTTGTTCGGAGTTTTTTGGCGACCGCCAATCCCAGTATTTGTTGTCTGTACAAGTTGATACCGGCATATTTATTGCCCCTTTGTCACCAGTTAAATTATTTTGGGTGCTGAACTGTTTTTGAGCAGAAGCTGTTGGGAAAGTATTATGTTCATAGAATGGGTTCATCAATGGTCTTTGTGAGTTCTGTTCCAGTGCTCTAGATTTTGGTAGATGCGGAATCGCACTTGATCCATTACCTAGTATTATGATTATTGAATACAGTATTCCTATTAAAATTACTGACAATAGAAACTTACTTGAAGAAAAAGTGATGATGCCGCTATCACAGCTATAACTGCTGCGTGTGCTAGAATAATCAACAAACTTTTGGGCCTCGGATGCAGTTATAATACTTTCCTTACTAAATCTGAGCATAAATGGATGTTGTAAAACCTGTTGAAGCGATATACGCTCGTCAGGCTTTTTCCTCAAGAGCTGTTCAATCAGATCCCTAGCATCAAATGAAATATAGGAGGGTATGTGGTAATCGGACATCACAACTCTATTTAAAGTGGCCTGCACTGCATCAGTATCAAATGGAGGCTGACCCACCAGTAAGGTGTAAAACATGCAGCCGAGGCCCCAAACATCTGCTGGGAGACCATGCGAAGAACGTGAAACAACTTCTGGTGATATAAAATTTGGTGTGCCACACATAGTCACATGACGTTCGTTAGGTTGCTTGAGTTGAGTAGCCAAACCAAAATCAGCTATTTTAATATGCATATCTTGGGACAGTAACAAATTTGACAAAGAAATATCCCGATGCATAATGCTGTGCGAGTGCAAATAAAGGAGACCGGCAACAACTTGTTGTAGAATAGTGGCTGCTTCAGACTCGGTCATTGCACGCCGCATTGTCATCTTCATGTATCGCTGCAGCTCCCCATTGTGAGCCAACTCAAGCACTAGGTACACATAATTTGCATCCTGGAAAAATGTGTATAATTCCAATACAGATGGATGTTTAAGACGAGAATGTATTTCCACTTCTTGGCGCACCCGGTTAGCCATGGCAGTACCCTGTATCAGTTTTTTGTCTATCTACAATTGGAGAAATGTGAGTAATATTCAAATTGCAATTTTCATATGAATACCATTTTGATAGCAACATCATGATTACTCTTTAGACATCGCGCCTTGTAAACACTTGCAAATCCGCCTTTGCCCAATAAATGTAACACTTCATAATCCTGAAATATTAGTATAGAATATGCGAGGATACACGAATAATTAACACAAGAACTTAATTACTTACGTTAATATTTTCACCCCAATCACTTTGGAGTTCCATTTTTTATACCGTCGAAAATAAAATCGATATTATTTGTTGTAGTTTAAAAATGAAAACATTGAACAACTGTACTCTTCCCACTTTAGCACTTTAGCGACGCTACGGATCTGAAAACTGCGATTACTTCCACGAACGTATCGTGACGTTAAACGTAACGTGGCCAACCATATGAATCATGATACAATAAAATAATTGTAAAGTTAAGTACACACGATTTGCAAATCGGACGATATTGCCAGAAAAATGCAACCCTGTGAATTTTAAAACGTGTGAACATACAATTTTTGTTTTACAACGTTAGCAGAAAAGTGTTGCAAGATAATTTGCAGATTGTTATAAGGCGTTCACACCAACCCGTTTTGGCTCATTGAGATGTTTTCGAGCCAAAACGAGTTGCTTTCCCCTTATAGAAATGTCAATTGAAACCGTCTCAATCGGCATGTTTTTCTCAATAACACGTCCCAAAACTACATGTTGATGTATGTGAACTCCCTTAAGTTGTCAATCTGTCGCACACTGAACATATACATTTCAAATTTTGCATTTATGAATTTACTTTGTACGGCATCGAATAGTTGAATTCTCATTGTGCATTGATTTGTGAGCACCAAATAATTTAACAATGCTTTTTTGGTACTTTCCATGTTTCTTTTTTATATTTTCAGTAAAAGTTGTTTGTACACAATAAGATGACATATGCCATTTGAAAACATAATAAATTAAGCAGGCAACATGTGTGAACGGTGAGATGTTTTCCCAAAACAAATGAGCCAAAACGGGTTGGTGTGAACGCCTTATTAGATGAGCGTCTCATTAACCTACGTAACTCCACTACAACGCTGTCTTTAAAATATTTTTATAGGCAATCCTGCATATAAATATTTAGAAAATATATTGTAAATATATATAATTGTAAAGTATTCTTGCAATCGTCTGAACTGTCAATTCACCTTTGCCTAACAATCTGTCTTTGTCCGTACATTTGCAGCACTTTAACAGGGTTGATAACGTCCGATCTGGCAATCGTGTATACTTAGCTTAAGTCCAGATTTACACTAGGATATTTTTTTCAGCAGCTTATCCGCTAATACTCTTTTAAACTTGCCTCTGCGTTTAGACACATAATTTTGTTTCGGATATTTCTGTGTGAATTGTTGTTGTTTCAAAGGCCGAGTGAAAAACACAAAACGTTCAGACCGATAAGCCTGAGTACGGGAGAGTTTTTTCCCCCTCTTGTCGACTGCCTCTCTCTCCTACAAAACGCCGATAATCCGCTGACCATTCAGCCAATGTAAATAGGGACTAAGTCGTGCTACACACGAGGCAATTTTTCCAAGCAAGTTTCAAAGTTTGTAGGAGAGCGAGGCAGAGAGCTCTTTCCGCCTGCCTCTCTCTCCTAAAAACTTTGGCACTTGCTTGGAAACAATTGTCTTGTGTGAATCTGGACTAATGGTAGTGCACTTGCCCAAATACAATTGGGTTGTGTGCCAAATGTCAATATTGACGACGTCTTTTGAATTTGAATTTTTTGACAATTTAATTTCATTTGCCTTGTAAGGTTTTATTCTCAATGTGGAAAAATGTGTCAACTGGATTCAATTCGTACGATAATTCTTATGACATCGAACATTTTTTAGTCTAAACGTGAATAGTCCAACTAAATGTGATCTTTTTTTAATTAATGGTTTTCAAAGCGTTTTTGCATTTTCCCATCATGTCCTGCTGTGATACGAATTCCTTAAACGAAAAAAGATGAAAGTTGGTCATCGCGACGCTTCGAGCGCTTTGTCATACCACTCGGTCAAAGAAAATGCGCTGATGTTTCAACCATCGCGTGTTTTCGACCACTGCTTTTAGGGCCACTATGAAATAATGGGGCCCGCAGACGATCAAATTACTTGACCTCAAACTCGTGTACGTGTTCACACTTACAACACATACACTCACACCAGGTTCACACCTACACTCACATATTCACTGACATTGTTACATTGCTTGTCAAGCAACCCTGCAGTCAGCCAGGCACCATATGTCTCTATGTCACCACTTGTTCTATAGTGACAATTGAACAAGGTAAAAAGTCTACAACTTTACTTTTATGCGCGAGTAGAAATACTTCACGTTCGTTTTGTGAAAATAATTTTTGTGTGTTAAAAAGATGATAACAATTATTTTATAAAAATAAAAAAATGAGTAAAAGAAATTATAAAAGACTTGTAAAAAAACAAACAATCATATAAAAATAGAAGTTAGCAATGTGAGCAAGAAAACAGCGAAATGCATATTGTGGGAGAAAGTGAAGATTTTGTGGAGAATTTGAAGATTTTGGCGTTCCGAAATTGAAGTTGCGGGAGAAGTGTTGGAGAAACTATTGTAAAATTAAATGCATTTAATTTTATGTACATTCCAGTATTTATTATTTTTTGTTAATTAAATGAATAAAAGGTTTAGCCAGCCTCGAAGAAACTGAGCATATAAATATATGTGTTTAAGTGTACTGCGCCCACCTTTATAAAGATGTAGACCAGGGTCACTAAAGTTTACTACTGAATCTTTGGTACAAATGTCTCTATATGAATTACTTTGACATTTAAAATGTACTAGTGAAACTTTGTTCCAAATGTCAACATATGCTTAACTTTGACATTTAACATTTACTAGTGAATCTTTGGTGCAAATGTCTACATATGGTTTACTTTGACATTTAACATTTACTGCTGAATCTTTGGTTCAAATGTCTACTGGTGGTTTTTCAATGACAGCTAATGTTAAATGTCTATAGGAGATTACATGGGCAGGGGCACATTTTGTCTGTAGTACTACTGACAATGTCACAAGTAAATCACTACAATTTTACTAATGGCATTTCCTACAGGGAAATTTGATCGTCTGCGGGCCACTTAAAAGTGAAAGCGTATGACGTCTGTCAAACTCTAATTTCAACTACATAAAATATCTTGACAGGCGTCGTACGCCGACGTGGTCTATTTAGATAGTACCCTTAAGATTATTTTAACCCTGTGGCAACGACGATTTTTTCACTGCATAAATTCAGTTGCTGGGTCTCTTAGGGTATCTCCTAAATACCAGTGAATGCGTCCTGCGTCTGTCAAAGTCAAATTTCATCCTACTGTTTTCTGTGCACACAGCAACACTTTGACAGACGTCGGACGCAATTCACTGGTATTTAGGAGATACCCTTAAATACTAGTGAGTGCGTCCGGCGTCTGTCAAACTCAAATTTCATCCTATTGTTTTCTGTACATACAACAACAATTTGACATACGTCGGCCGCATTCACTGGTATTTAAGATATAAGTAGAGATAACCTAATATGAACAGCCCAGCCCGCCAGTGTCACTTTACAACGCCGCTTAATATTTTGATATTTTGTTTACTCGCTCGCCGCAACAATATACGAATGTCTGTCATGGTTGTCAAGAGATGTCTGGCAACGTATTGCGATTTGACAGCTTAACCTCAATAAAAAAAGTTTTAGTCGGACACACGAAAAAAATCGAAAAAAATCAGATTCTTAGATTATCGGCGAAAAATATAAATAAATATAAAAAATGTAAAGTGTAAGTCTTGTTAAAATCGGAGAGAACCTTCTTGAAAAGTTTGACAATTATAAGCTATTGTATTGCTAAAGGGAGGCAGTGCAAAATAAAAAAAATACAAAAATACGCGATGAATTCGAACGAAATCGATGTCGACAGCAGTGATTCCCATCAAAGAAAGCACAAAAAATTAAAAAGGAGAAAAATCCGAAGGACACATGAGTCCAATTCTCAAAGTCGAAGCAACAGCTTGAGGCGTCGGTCGGCCTCCAGTTGCCACAATGCGGTTGAAGACGACGGGAAACTCGGCCAGAAAAAAAGTAAGGGACTTTCCAACATAGTAGAATACTCAGATGTCAGTTCGACCGACTTTTCCGACCCCGAAGCTGGCGAAATAGACTCTGATAACTCGTTGATCATTTGCGAAGACCCAGCTGCAAGTGGAGTTTCGGGCAAGAAACGACAAAACGATAATTTGAGTAAGACTACAAGGCTGCCTTTACAAAGACCAGATGTGAATATAAGCAGCGACGAAGAAAACTACAGGTATTTATATTGATATGACTCGGTGAAGTAGTAGCAAAGAAGTAGATTCTACTCTGCATATAGTTCCTCTTCTGCACTTATTACGAAATTCACACTTTGTGTAGCCTAGTTTTACGATGGATTTTTCGGTTTTTTTGGTTGTCACCGGTTGTTCTGATCCAATGTCAATATTATTATAACCTATCTATGCATAACATTTTTATTTTTATCTTTCAGAAATATAAGGAAAGAAAGTTTTGAAAATTTGTCAAAACTTTCACCTAATCATGTGCGAAGAATTATTCTCGGTTCCCCAGTCCACACAACGACTAAGATAAATCTTAGCGACCAACATAATTCATCCAAGGAATTAGAGAAAGACGCCGAAAAACAATTAGATCTTTGCGAAATAAGTGATCGTAGATCGTCGGTCTTGTCCAGTCCATCAGTCGTTCTAATTCCAGAGAAGAATCCAGCCGAGGAATCTGATTGGGATGTTGGCCTAGAGCAGTATTTATCTAGTGGAACTATTGATACTGATGAACTGGAGGCTGAGATGAAACGTCAGAAGAGGAAAAAAAGCAAAAAAGATAAAAAACACAAACGGAGCAGAAAGTCGAAGAAACGCAAGAAAAAACGCGTCAAGTCGTTCTCAAGTATTGAATCAATATCAGATAATGATCTGGATGATGTATTAGATTCGACAGTATCTTTAAGACACTACACACCACCTCCTGTGAGTGCCGTGTCAATAAAAAGTCCATCGGATCCGACATACACACCTACAAAGCAGCGCAGCCCACGATCCACGGATACACCACCTCCAGTTCGATCTGGTAGCAGCAACAGCTATTATTCAGAATCAGCTAATTTGACTGCTGCTGGAGTTTGTGGCGCAGTGTCTTCCTCATCTGCTAGTGCAAACAACATTGTGGGTTTGCAGGTGACTGTACCCAATCGAATCGGTAGTTCGCGTCATCGTACTCCGACTCGATCGTCCGGTAATAAAAGCCGATTCCCGAGTGCCCATTCCCCACATACCCCTCCCCTATATGCAAGTGCTAGTTCTATTGCGAATCGTGATTCGCGTAGTGCTCGCTACGTTGTGAGTCCAGCTAAGGATGAACATCGGCATCACCATCATCACCACGGACGGGAGCCGGCTACCAACTCGGGAAGTATTCACTATCATCAGCGACAGTCTGTTCCCGTACTTTCAGACAGCCACAAATACAAGGAAACTGATCGTTACTACCATCATCAACCTTCTACACCTCCACACAAAAAACGAAAAATGCATGAAGGTCGCACATCGTCTTCATATTATGACCAAAGTCATCACAAGACAAGCAACTCCCGCAGTAAGCGTCCTAATGACTATGATCGCTACAACAGGCGTTTCACGAGGTATGCATCTTCTGAACTTTTTGGTGTAAATTCATTCACTAATAAATTATTCATTGCAGGAGTCCTAGTTTGTCAGTTGTTAAAGGAAGACAGTCTCCTGTTCAATCTTCAACGTACCGGGGAAGCACTTATAAGTATAAGTATCCATCATCGCCATCGCCTGTGAGATCAAAATCTTCAAAGCGCAGCGATCGTTATGCTTCACGTTCACGTTCGCCTAGGCCTTCCAGATATGCTGAATCTCCCATTACTTCTCCAACAAGTGGTACTCATCATTACTATCGGACCCGCCGCTCTTCTTCAAGATATAGGAGATCTCGCTCAAGTCATTCTCCTGCAAGCTTATCAAGAAGCCGAACTCGATCAAAATCTCCTCCCAGTACTCCACGCGAACTAAAGCAAAAACGCATAGACTACAGCAAAAAAATAAGTGAAACTAGTCTTTTTGCAGAACTAGTTAAGGATAAGCACAAACGCCAAAAGGCTCTACAGGTAAGCATTAAACGTTTTTCATTCATACATTCGTACAATATGCAAAACTACAAATATGCGCTTTATATACCGTCGTAGGTGGTTAATTCTCAACGTAATTTTTAACGTGACATCCTAAGATTTTTATATACCGTCGTAGGTAGTTAATTCTCAACGTCATTTTTAACGTGACATCCTAAGATTTCAATGGATCTCCTAGTGTACACAAATTTGTTGATGTCTAGGTTAGGTTAGGTTAAAGGACGCGTAGTGCGTCGGAGTACCGAAAGGTCGAAAGGATACCTTTCGGTCCATTGTGTTAGTCCTATAAAAAAAATTAAATTTTTGGAGAAACAGTAGAAAAAATAATAGATTGAAAAATGAGAGGGCCCAATAAGGAGTGAGAAGAGCGGAAAAAAGAAATTTTGAACTAAAAGAGAAGAGGGCAGAAATGTTCTTGCAATAGTCAATGCCGTTTAGGCAGATGGATGAGCGGTTGTCATCCCCAGCCACTTCAGGCAACTAATATCATTGAGGATACTGTCGATTTTATGCGATGATAGAGTTTCGAGATCTTCGATCGTAAAGTCACCTAAGTAGCGGTGTCTTCTTATAGAATGACGACAGTAGTCCTCGGTGTCCCGTTGCCACTTTGATGTAAGAGCTCTAACGTTACAGTGGCCTGTGAAAACGCCCACTAATAGACGTAAATGCCTCTTTGTGAGGTTCAGCAAGTCCCTTGTTCTGGATTGTGACATAAGAGGCCAGAGAGCGGTTTCACAGTCCGGTCTGGCTAACCAATTCTGGTTAACTTGATCCCTGTAGAAGCCCTCTATCATGCCGAAGAAATCATACATTGGTGGCGGTTTCACAGTCCGGTCTGGCTAACCAATTCTGGTTAACTTGATCCCTGTAGAAGCACTCTATCATGCCGAAGAACTCACACATTGGTGGATACAGTGATGATACCGCACTAGTGGTTTCCATCGCCGACTCATTCCGTGCGAGCTCATCAGCCTTCTCGTTTCCGTCGATGTCACAGTGTCCTGGAACCCAGCAGAGCTTGACGTTAACTGTTAATTTTTGCATTTCTAATATGCAATCATTCTCTAAATTGGATTTATTTATTTATTTATTTATTTTGTACTAAGCTTATAGTAAATATAAGGTTAGTATCTAAGGTTTAATAGCATTAGCAACTGTGGCTATCAGCTAAAAAAAAATTAGAGTAATGTTTAGTTATACAATTATGTTAGTGTTGGATATAAAGTGGAAAATTGTGTTAATATTTTCTGCGCTTGGTGTTTTTAGAATGTCAATTCCTTTATTGTTGAGAATCATCCTTCTTTGGTGGAACAAAGAATTACAGGACTGGATAATATGTTGAACAGATATGCTATTTCCGCACTTCGGACATTTGTTGTTAATATTTTTATTGAGTAGATGTTGGTGAGTTGCAATAGTGTGACCCATACGAAGGCGGGAGAATGTTCGAAGTTTCTTTTTATCAACGTGTGTAGGGTATAGGGGTTTATTGTAGTCGATGTTTATGTATGTATAGTGTTAGTGTTGAAAATTTTTTTGGTTCGTGATGTATTGTTGGCGGTACTCGGTAATGATAGCTCTTTTTATGTCTTCTTTTTCAATTAATGAGTCTTGAAGTAAGGGAGCAGAACAAGCATGTTTAGCAGCTGTATCTGCATACATGTTTCCAACTAAACCAGTATGTCCTGGTATCCAGAATAGCCTAATTTTATTATTGTTGTTAATTAATATGTCCCGAATTTTGTTTATGGAATTCCAACTTTTATTTGAGATATTGGTAACGGCTTTTAACACTGATAGACTGTCGGAGAAAATTATAGTTTTATTTTTTGCTGTTTTAGCCAAGTACAATGCGTGAAGAATACCAGCAGCTTCAGCAGTGAATATAGATGAGTAAAAGGATAATGATTTAGTTCCCAGTATTGTACCAGAGCTGTTGACTACGGCATATGCCGTACTATTGCTATTTTTTGACGCGTCCGTAAATATCAGCTCCCAATTAGAGTGTTTACTAACGTAGTATTTATAGTGATGTATATATATTTCATTTGGTGTGTCGTTTTTAGCAAATTGTGCCAACGAAACGTCACAGCAGTGTTCCGAAAACATCCAGGATGGAAAGAGAAGGTTAAATTTGCTAGGTTTTTCCATGAATCCAATAACATTATTGTGAATGCAGTCGTATATTATTGAGGGCATCTTCCGAGTTCTTTTAGCTGACAATGTTTTTGACACATCTTGGTCTATAATAGATGAGTTAAGCGACAGTATTTTTGGTAATAGCCTGTTTTTTATTTCCTTGTGTCTATCTTCAAGTGAAGGCAGGCCGGACTCAATAAATAAGATTTTGATAGGCGTGGTGCGGTATGCTTGAATACTAGCTCTAATGGAGTCGTGGTAGATTGACTTTATTTGCTTAAGTGTGGATTTGGGACTATTGCCGTATAGAAAAAAACCATAGTCAATTTTACTTAGTATTAGGGTTTTAACTAAGTATACAAGGGTGTTTATGTGTGTATAACTCTTGTTAGAAAGATACCGTATTAGGTTCATCCTGGGCAGGAGGTCTTTTTTAACTTTGGATATCTGTTGTCTCCAATAATATCTCTTTTCAAATATTATAACTAATATTTTTAGTTGTGTTACTTGTGGAATTACGATGCCGTTAACAGATAAGTCGTTGAGTTGACAATTGTGCTTTCTACATATGTGTAGGACAGATGATTTAGCTAGTGATATCTTGGCACCTGATGTATTAGTCCAACGAATAATGTCTTCAGTTACTTTGTTGAATAGCTCATGTGTGCTATTGTTGTTTTTGTTTATACTCAATATGTATAAATCGTCAGCATAAAGACAGTGATATATTTTAGGATACCTATTTATAATGTTGCTTATTTCATTATAAGCTATTTGAAAAAGTATAACCGACAACGGTGATCCTTGCGGAATTCCATTTGACCAAGAGTATTGGTCGGAATATTCATTATTAACTCGAACTCTAAATGTACGCCCAGTTAAAAACGATTTTACATAGTTAAGAATTTTGGATCCGACTCCCCAGTTTTTCAAAGATTCAATTATCACATGTAATCCCACGCGGTCAAAAGCCTTTTCGAAATCAATGGCAATAATTGAGGCATGATTTTTTGTTGAGAGCGCTTTAGTAATGAAAAAGTCCAAATGGAGTAATACGTCTGCACATCCGCTGTTAGACTTGAAGGCTACTTGATTGATGGCAATTAATTTTCGAATGTTTAGAAACCAAGCAATTCGATTAGAGACCATTCTTTCCAATATTTTAGAGAGACAAGGTAATAAAGAAATAGGTCTGTATCCCGAGAATTCCGATTTGTTCTTGTTGGGCTTTGGGATGGCAACTACAATTGCAGATTTCCAAGAATGGGGTATAGTTCCAGTATTAAATATCATATTGTATAGGTTCATTAAATTGTTTTTGCTTTTATCAGACAAATTTTTTACCATAGAGTATGATATCCGGTCGTGGCCTGGTGTGTTGCCTCGAACTTTTTTAATGTCATTAATAACTCGGACATTGTTAAATCACCTTCGATGATTGAAGAATGTTTTCCGATTGGAGGATTTGAAAAGGCTGTTGGAATCTGATTTTTTGCTAATCGATAATCAGTTGTGAATTGTGTATCGGATGATTCGTTAGACCACTGTATTCCGAAGTAATTTGCAATATCCTTGGAGTTTGTTAGAATTCCATTGTTGGATTCAATCGATGTAATTCTTTGTGATGTATTTTTATTATTAAGCCTGTTTATTTTAGCCCAAATTGTAGAGAGGGGTGAGTCTCTATTAATGTTTTTTGTATAATTCTGGAAACAAATAATTTTTGCCCTTTTAGACTCATACCGGAACTTAGCGTTGGCTTTTTTATATATGATAAGGTTCTCCAAACTAGGTTTTTTACTAAATATGCGGTATTTTTTAACTTTATCTTTTCTCCAAGCAGCCAAATCTCGATTCCACCAAGGAATGGAATGTCTTGGAGTGATATGTTTTAGTGGAATATGAAGGTTTGCAGCTTTTCTGATGGCTTTTGTTATGATTGCGTTTATTTTATTTGGGTTTTTCTGAAAGGATTTGTCGTTCATTTCACTGTCAACACAATTTTGAAAAGAGTGCCAGTTAGCTTTTTTGAAATTATAACGTGCAATGGGTTTTGAAGCAGTAGCAATTTGACGAAATTGTACATTTGTAATAATTGGAAAGTGGTCACTGCTGTAGAGATCATCCAATGTATGACAAGAAATATATGGTAGCAAGTAAGTGTATTGAAAGTGGATAGGTGAGTTGGATTACCATCATTTATAATACACATATTTTGTAAATTCAATGCAGTTTCAATTGTTGTTCCCCGTTGGTTGTTTTTATTCGAACCCCATAATGTGTTCCAGCTATTTACATCCCCTATAAGTAGGGTTGGTGTGTGAATGTTTTGGAATAAATCTACTATATCTTGGACATCAAATGGTTCGCTTGGGTGTATATAGATAGAAATAATAGTAAATTTTATGTTAGATGTAATCTCTAAAACAATGTTCATTATCTTTGATGTATTGTATATTCTTTTTTGCGGTATATGGTTTTTGACTAATACTGCTAAGCCACCTTTGGCGCTGGTGTTAGCTGGTTTATTGCATGAATAATAGTTAAAAGTGTTGGGTGTAATAGGATGAGAGTGGTATGGGATGTGTGTTTCCTGGAGTGAAATAAGATGTGGGGAATGATCCGAGATTAAAAGTTGAAGATCGATATAATTGTTTATTAATCCTTTTATATTCCACTGGATGATATTTAAGTTTGACATAAAATTAATTTAACGAAAATATGTGTATGTTTTTCTGCGCAGAAGTTTTGTTTGTTATTCGGACATTTATATTTCATTATCTATTTCGGATCTTCGTTTTGAAATTCTAGCTGGAGTAAAGTTGGATGTTGTATTGTTTTTATCTATATGTTGCTCTGTGTCGATTTCTCTTGAGATGCTTTTATATTGTTGTGTGTTAGTTGTAGAGTGAGTGTTGTTTGTTTTTGAGATTGTTGCAATTTTCGAGTGGAAATTTTTTAAAAGTTGTTGTTTGTCTATTGTTGTTTTGTGTGTTTGAGTCTTGGCTTGAGTGGTATCATTGGAAATGGAATTATTTGTTTCTTTGGTGTTACTTGAGTGTTCTTTATTATTATTTGTGACATTGGTGTTGTTGCTTGTGGTGATTTGTTGAATTTCTTTTGTTGGTTGGTTGATTTGTTTTGGAGTAACGGCAGGTTTAGAGTTGTTGTTCTGTTTACTACGTATTGCTAATCTCTTATTGCGTTCCTCAATTGCATATTCCAGAGTTTCTGTCGGAATTTCAAATGTTTCAGCCTTCGGCGCATATTGTAGAGCTTCTTTAAAAGAACATTTGTTTTTTATTTTACATTTTAAAACCTCTTTGCGTTGCTGGAACTCGGGACATTTTTTGTTGTTGGCACGGTGAGAATGATTACAATTCACACACTGTAATTTTGTGCAAGGTATTGGATCATGCACAGTTCCAGAGCAAACCTCGCATACAGAAGTATTTTTGCAATATTTCCTGGTATGGCCTAATTTGAAACAATTTTTACATTGTATTGGGTTTGGGATGTATTCTTTAATTTTACAATTTATTATTCCTACTTCGACCGTCTCAGGCAATTCATATAAGTCAAAGCTTAGAATATGTAATGGGGTATTTATCACTTTACCGTCTTGATAAGAGGTAATTTTTTTGCAGTCGACAACGCCTTGTGATTGCATACCTTTTATTATTTCTGATTCAGTACGGTCTGTTAAAAGATCACTTATAACAAGACCCTTGATTATATTCAACGTAGGATGAAGTGAACATTCAACAGGACAGATTCCAGCAAGATTTGTGGCTTTAAGAAAACGATTTGCTTGAGCCTCATTTTTAGTGTGGAACAACAAATTACCATCTCTTGTGAATATGGTTTTTAACGTAGGTTCACTGGAGATTCCTAGGATGGCTTTGGATACCAGGAAAATGTTGTAGAATTTAATCGGTCTATCAGGAATTTTACTTTTCATTATGACGTATTTGGGTACATTTTTTGGTTTTTTTGATTGTTTACTTATTAGAGGTGGATATTCCAACGAGTTTCCCAAGTTGTATGTAGTGGCTGTTTTTTGCCTTTTACGTTTGGGAGAGCTTCTCGGATCCAAGACGTCATAGTAGTTTCCCCCCGAGGAGGAAGCCATGATTAAAGACACTTTAGGAAATCAAGATTTTTGCGGCACCCGTTAATTAAAAAAAAAAAAAAAAAAAAAAAAAATCAATACAAAAGGGGAAAATAACTGGCTTCTGCGTTAGTTATAGAGCGAAATTCCGTGAGTAGAGAAAACTTTGCAACAAAACACGACTGTACGATATGGTGGTTGAATTGCTACTCAAATTGGATTTAATGACGTTGGATTTCAGTGCCTTCAGAGCAGTTTGACTATCAACATAGTTATGTTTACACCCTGCCTGGAAAAATCCCCGTTTATTAAACGCAAGGTAACCAGGATGGCAAAAACCTCCGCATGAAAGACACTGCAGGTGTCTGACAACTTCTAAGATCTGCTAACGTTAAGAGATTCACTAAAGATGCCAGCCCACGTTCCCACATCCATCTTTGATCCATCTGTGTAAATCACGTGATCACGAAAGGGGAGATCACCATCCAGCCAATCTGATCTAGAAGGAATCGTCGTGTCCAACCTTGTGGAGAAATTCAGAACAGGTGGTTGTTGATGTCTATATTAAGTCATAATTCGTTTCGATGCTACTTTTTTGAATCTGGTGTTGTTGTTAATTACTAAAATACTTTCTATTATGATTATTAAATTGTTGTGTCCTCTTCGAAAAACATTTAGTATTGGTTAGTAAGATTTTAACCCATACATCGTGATTAGCAACAAAAGCTAATATAGAATATAAAGCTTTCGTCAGAAGCTATAATATGAATATTCATTACGTAAATTAGTAAAAAATGGTTTCTGAAATAATTTTTCGTAAGTGTCGCAATTATAAGTTATAGAACTAGCAACTACAAAGGATATTTCAATAACTGAAAATGAAACTGGAAAGATTAAATATAATAGTATAGTATAGAAATAAAGATAAATATATAGTATAGTTCATCAGCCAAACCATTCCTAACAAGACAAAATTTCGTAACACAATATATTGTGCAAAAGTGCATGAATTTTCTCTTGCGAGGAATGTTCATTATGACTTAGTTTATTTGTTTAATTAAGTTTGCAGTTTTCTGAGTATATAATTTGATGTAAGACATGTTTTTACACATGCGTTACATATCCGTAGTTTGTTGTGTATTGATATCCCTTTTGCAGATTTCGTCATAAAGAATATACCAGAGGGGATACAGATCATCCTTGCTTCACTCCAACGTTGGTTGTAAAAAAAATAATTTTTCCGTGTGACAGTTCATTCCTATTCGTTCGTAACTGATAGATTTCGACGTTTTGGCCGGACGGCACATCTGTCTAATTAAAAGGTCTGTGGGTTGTAATTGTTTCGTTGTATCGGTTGCTATGCCGAACATTTAGTGAAGCATTGTCGTACTGTCGTACATAGCTTTAATGAGTAAATATTGTTACTATTTTTGTTGGAATCCTTTACATCTCAAGACAGTTCATATATACATAAAGTCAGTTCATATTACTAAATATATTTTAAATACTGTTGTTTGAGTTCGTTTATTGAAACTAATGAAAAATACGGAAAATCTTTTATACGATACAAACATAAATACTAAGTCTACTATGTTGAAAGGAATATATATTATCAAAGTATTTAATACTAAAGTATATGGGAATGTTCATTCAATTCACAACACTCTCCCTGAATGATACATTTCTGTAATTTATAATACTATTAACTGTTATAACGGGTGATCTAAGTAGAAATACTTTTTTCAATAGCCTTTTTTTGACAGATCACGTGTGAGTCGTGTCATGTTATTTTTGTTAAGTATTGTTTGGCATTTCATCATGGAAAGACTTACGCCTGAACAACGTTTACAAATTATTCAGTTTTTTTTATCAAAATAATCGTTCGCCAATTGCGCTAAGTCCATTTTTTTTAAATCCAAAAATAATAACACTTTCCAATCGACCCACGATCTTGACACCCTGAGCAATATTTTAGCTCTCGACGTACCGGAATCATCGGTCCTTATTTCTTCAAAAATGATGCCGGTGAGAACGTAACCGTCAATGGTGACCGTTATCGTGTCATGATAACCGACTATTTGATGCCTGAAATTGAACCTCGTGATCTCGGCGACATTTGGTTTCAACAAGACGGCGCCACTTCCCACACATCGCATTAATCAATGGATTTATTGAGAGAACACATCGGTGAGCAGATAATTTCACGTTTTGGGCCGGTCGATTGGCCACCAAGATCGTGTGATATCACACCGTTAGACTTTTTCCTGTGGGGATATGTAAAGTCTAAAGTTTATGCGGATAAACCCGCTTCGATGCAAAAAATAAATGCCAAAGAATGTTCTTTCAAATGATAATAAACATTCCCCACTCAATTTGAATTTTCTGTGTTTTTTTCTTTAAAAAAGTAGGGAACCTCGAAATGGATCACCTCATATATGAAAATTGTGATATATGTACATAAAAATATGAAATTACAATATTATTCTATTGTATACCAAATTTTTATTTAAAATAATTTATCTTTAGTGATGTTACAGTTAAGGACGCGCGGCACACAACCATTGCTGGCTTGCACCACTTCACTCGGAGACCATTTGGTTCATTGTGTTCGTCCTGAGAAGATGAGTAAAAGAAGAGGGAGAGGTCGAAGAAGATGAAGGAGGTGATAAGTATAGATAAGAGAGAGGAGAGGTGGCTTTTACATCTCAAGCAACCTATGAAGTCCATGATTCTATTAATATCGTGGGATGATAGAGATTCCAGATGTTGTATCGTGTAATCACCTAGGTAGCGATGTCTTCGTCTTGATAGAGTAGGACATTGACAGAGAAGATGTTCGATTGTTTCCAGTTCCTCCTCCTCATGCTCACAGAGTCGACAGTAGTCGTCAAAATCACTCTGTCACTTTGATGTTAAAGATCTAACGTTACAGTGGCCAGTCAGCGTGCCTATCATTAAACGAATATCCCTCTTGGTGTAACAGCCTTAGTGAACGCATCAGCTATCATTTCTCATTTGTTGATAGATGCTTCAAAGTTACTTCATTTGTCAATATTTTGTTTTATGAATTTCGCCTTAATATCTACATGTTTTGTCCTTGTCAAATAGATATTATTTGTTGCCACTTGAATAGCTCCTTTGTTATCAGAAAACAAGGTCATGTTGATAACACTGGCGGGATTAAGTTCACGTTCTAGTCGCTTCAACCACACAGACTCCTGTAGTGCAGCAGTAATCGCCATGAACTCTTCTTCAGTGGACGATAATGCATCGATTTTTTTTGCCTCTTGGTCGTCCAGGCAATTGCAGCCGATTAGAAAACGAAAACATAACCGGTTGTAGATTGCCGATCGTCCAAATTCCCGGCCCAATCAGCGTTACAGTATTCTATAAAATTTTCTTCTAAATTCTTTTTGTAAACAAGGCCTTGGTATATCGTTCCCCTTCAAATATCTCATCACACGTTTTACTGCTTCCCAGTGCGCTTTGCCCGGATTTTTGCGAAATCAACTTAGCACATTCATTCCAAAACGGTGTAGTACATCTAAAATTTATTTAGATTGATCGATTTGACATCTTCTTCACGTCTCGTTATCCTCAATCCGAGCACTGATGAAGCTTCACCCATATCTTTCATTTTAAATTTGCTGGAGAGTTTATTCTTCATCGTCGTAATAGCATTCAATTTATTTGAAAATATGAGGATATCTTCAATATATAGCGTGATACAATTCGAGGTTCCCTACTTAAAAAAAAACAGAAAATTCAAATTGAATGGGGAATGTTTACTACCATTTGAAAGAAAATTCTTTGGCATTTATTTTTTGAAGATTATGTCTATCAAATGTTGGCCGCGGCTACGTCTCAGATGGTCCATCCGTTGAGACCAATTTTCGATGACTCGTTCGAGCATTTCGACTGGTAACTGGCGAATGACACGCGTGATGTTTTGCTCCAAGGCCTGAATCGATGCGGGTTTGTCCGCATAAACTTTAGACTTTACATATCCCCACAGGAAAAAGTCTAACGGTGTGATATCACACGATCTTGGTGGCCAGTCGACCGGCCCAAAACGTGAAATTATCTGCTAACCGAAGTGTTCTCTCAATAATTCCATTGATTGATGCGATGTGTGGGAAGTGGCGCCGTCTTGTTGCAACCAAATGTCGCCGAGATCACGAGCTTCAATTTCAGGCATCAAATAGTCGATTATCATGGCACGATAACGGTCGCCATTGACGGTTACGTTCTCACCGGCATCATTTTTGAAGAAATATGGACCGATGATTCCACCGGCCCACAAACCACACCAAACCGTTGTTTTTTCTGGATGAAGTGGCAGCTCTTGTATCTCTTCCGGTTGCTCTTCGTCCCAAATGCGGCAATTTTGCTTGTTTACATACCCATTGAGCCAGAAGTGGGCCTCATCGCTGAACAAAATTTGGCGAAAACGTCGGATCTTCTTGGAACTTTTCTAGAGCCCATAGAGCGAAGCGATGTCGCTTGCGAAGGTCGGGCGGCTTCAGTTCCTGCACAAGCTGTATTTTGTATGCTTTCAATTTAAGATCTCGACGTAAAATGCGCCAAGTCGTTCCATACGTCAGTCCGAGTTGCTGCGAACGGCGCCGAATTGACTCTCCACGGTCTTCGTGTACACTCTCAGCTACGGCCGCTACATTTTCTTCACTGCGTGCTGGACGTGGTCTATTCGGTCGAATATTATCCAATAATGAATGCTGGGTCTCAAGATGGGTGATGGTGTTGCGAATAGTACGCTCAGTAGGCCGATTGTGTTGACCATAAGTTGAGCGAAGTGCACGAAACACATTCCTCACAGAACGTGAATTTTCGTAATAAAGTTGAACGATTTGTAAACGTTGTTCAGGCGTAAATTGTTACGTACCACTAATTACTCCTAACATTCGTAATGCAGATCTGGCAACACTAATACATGCGGATCACGAACAAGCATTTTTGCGGCATTCTGTGTACAAAAGTTGCATTGTAACCACCATTCTGCATACACCATTCACTCATACACATACACTACAATTTCATCATCTTTTATTGTTCACTTGTATTTTACTTGCATCAACCAAATTATTACTATTAAAGAATTAATAAATGAATTAATATTGTTATGTTAAACTGCTTCGTCTATCATTCATAAACATAAGAACATAACATAAATCTTTCCATGAACATGACAGCATGACACGACTCACACGTGGTCTATCAAAAAAAGGCTATTGAAAAGTATCTCTACTTGGATCACCCGTTACTAGCCAGCACCAGCTAGTACTAGCCAGCACCAGCTAGCACTAGCCAGCACCAGCTAGCACTAGCCAGCCCTGCTAGCACTAGCCAGTACCAGCTAGCACTAGCCAGCACCAGCTAGCACTAGCCAGCACCAGCTAGCACTAGCCAGCACCAGCTAGTACTGACCAGCACCAGCTAGTACTAGATAGTACTGGCCAGCACCAGCTATTACTAGCCAGCACCAGCTAGTACTAACCAGCACCAGGTAGCACTAGCCAGCACCAGCTAGAGGCGCTATTACTAGCCAGCACCAGCTAGTACTAGCCAGCAACAGCTAGTACTAGCCAGTACCACCTAGCATCAGCCAGCACCAGCTAGTACTAGCTGGTACTAGCCAGCACCAGCTAGTACTAGCCAGCACCAGCTAGTACTAGCCAGCACCAGCTAGTACTAGCCAGCACCAGCTAGTACTAGCCAGCACCAGCTAGTACTAGCCAGCACCAGCTAGTACTAGCCAGCACCAGCTAGTACTAGCCAGCACCAGCTAGTACTAGCCAGCACAAGCTAGTACTAGCCAGCACCAGCTAGTACTAGCCAGCACCAGCTAGTACTAGCCAGCACCAGCTAGTACTAGCCAGCACCAGCTAGTACTAGCCAGCACCAGCTAGTACTAGCCAGCACAAGCTAGTACTAGCCAGCACCAGCTAGTACTAGCCAGCACCAGCTAGTACTAGCCAGTAGGCGCTAGTACTAGCCAGCACCAGCTAGTACTAGCCAGCACCAGCTAGTACTAGCCAGTAGGCGCTAGTACTAGCCAGCAGGCGCTGGTACAAGGTGGCGCAAAAGTAACCTTTCGATGTTTTTTGGCTGTAATTTAAAAAAAAATTAAAAACTTTGATTCTTCTTGTGGATTATTTTTATTTGGTCTTTTAATTTTTTTTACATCAAGTCGAGAATATGATGTCATGTAAATGGCCGCCGCCACAGTTGATTGTCATTTGAGCCCTTTTTATGGCATTTTCCATCACTTTGGCCAAAACTTCCGGCGATAGGTCCTCACATTCGTGACGGATATTGTCTTTAAGAGCTGCAAGAGTCTGAGGCTTGTTGACATAAACCCGCGACTTCAAAAAGCCCCACAAAAAGAAGTCTGGAGCGGTCAAATCAGACGATCTTGCTGGCCAGTGCAAATCGCCAAAACGGGAGATTAGGCGCCCGGGAAATGCATCCTTCAGCATATCGGTTGTGGCACGTGCAGTGTGTGCCGTTGCAACGTCCTGTTGGAACCAAATGTTTTCCAATCCCAATTCATCAAGTTGCGGCAAAAAGAACTCGTTAATCATTGCTCTGTAGCGCTCACCATTCACAGTAACCGTTTGGCCCGCGACGTCTTCGAAGAAAAAAGGTCCGATGACTCCTCCAGCACAAAACAGTACTAGCGTCCGCAATAAAATACTGTGTGGTGTGGTTTTCGTGCGCTAGTACTAGCCAGCACCAGCTAGTACTAGCCAGCACCAGCTAGTACTAGCCAGCACCAGATAGCACTAGCCAGCACCAGCTAGTACTAGCCAGCACCAGCTAGTACTAGCCAGCACCAGCTAGCACCAGCTAGTACTAGCCAGCACCAGCTAGCACCAGCTAGTACTAGCCAGTACCAGCTAGTACTAGCCAGTAGGCGCTAGTACTAGCCAGCACCAGCTAGTACTAGCCAGTAGGCGCTATTACTAGCCAGTAGGCGCTAGTACTAGCCAGCACCAGCTAGTACTAGCCAGTAGCCGCTAGTACTAGCCAGTAGCCGCTAGTACTAGCTAGTAGGCGCTAGTACTAGCGTCCGCAATAAAATACTGTGTGGTGTGGTTTTCGTGCCGGAGGTGTGATTGGGCCGCATTTTTTCGTCGATGAAAACAATCGTCACGTTACCGTGAATGGAGAGCGCTATCGTGCCATGTTAGAAAATGATTTTTGGCCAGAATTGGATGAGCTTGACATAGCCGATATGTGGATATGTGCCACTAGCCACACAGTACGCGTTACAATCGATTTACTGAAAGGCAAATTCGGTGAACGTGTTATCTCGAGAAATGGTCATATGACCGAAATCGAATTTCTTTCTTAAAATCTAACATTTGCACTACATCTGGAATAAATTTGAACTCTATATCTTAAATATTCTGTGTTTTATTAATATATCTGCAAATGTTATTTTTTGCTGGTGTTCGCTTGTTGTTGCTGGTTTTGGTTTGTAGTTGCTCGTTTTGGTCTGTAGTTGCTGGTGTTGTTTTGTGACTACTGGTGTTGCTTTGTGGTTGTTGGTGGCTTTGTTTTCTGGCAGCACGTGTTGCGCTGGCGTTGTTGCTGGTATTGATTTGTCATTGCTGGTTTTGCTTAGTTGTTGGTGGCGTTATGTTCTTCTATTCTTGTTGCTGGTGTTGTTTTGTTGTTGCTTGGTTTTGTTGTCGCTAGTGCTGTTTTGTTGTTCCTGGTGTTAGTACAGCACCAGCTAGTATAACCCAGTAGTTACTAGTACTAGCTAGTAGGTCCTAACGCTAGCTACTAGCTAGCGTACTAGCCAGTAGGCGCTAGTACTAGCCAGCGCCAGCTAGTACTAACCAGTAGGTCCTAGTACTAATTAGTAGGTCCTAGTACAGGCCAATGGGTGCTAGTAATATCTAGCGCACCAACTAGTATGACTATTACTAAACAGCACCAGCTAGTACTAGGTTTAGGTTAGGGTGGCAGCCGTATTTTTTTACAAGCTCACATAGACCAGTTTAGGTCCCTAGTGTTACCACGGGCTGAAATGCCCCTCATCGAAACCAACCTGTTTGATATATAAATTTATCGATAGTACGAATATCAGTACTGGAAAAATCTGTTAGGCTGCCTAAAAAGGCCGACCCCAGTATATCCAGTCGTCGTTTACTCAAAGCGGGACAGTCGCAAAGCAAGTGCTCAATGCTCTCCACTTCTTCCTCATCTCCACAGCTTCGGCAGAAGTTATTGGACTCAATACCCAATCTTTTGGCGTGTTCGCCGATCAAGCAGTGTCCCGTCAGAACCTGTACTAACGTAGACAATCGTTTCCTCTCTAGTGCGAGGAGATATTTTGACCTTCTCAGGTCATACCTTGGCCAGATTTTTCTAGCTACCCTGCAGGTGCCGATTTCTGTCCATCTTTCGTTGGACTGCCTGATTGCCTCTTGCTTAAGCCAAAGCTTGCACGTGGATAGTGGCGCACCAATATATGCAAATTCTTCGAGAATTTGTAATGTCGTCCCTTTCCTAGCAAGTTCATCGGCTTTGCAGTTCCCCGGGATATCCCTATGCCCGGGCACCCATATGAGGTGTATATTAAACTGCTCAGCCATCTCGTTAAGAGATCTGCGGCAGTCGAGGGCTGTTTGTGAATTTAGGGATGTTGCCTCCAGAGAATTGACGGCAGCCTGGCTGTCCGAGTAAATGACAACGCCAGTGTTGGTTACTATGTTGCGACTCAGCCACTTGACGACTTCCCATATTGCCATTATTTCGGCTTGATAGACACTGCAGGTATCTGGTAGTCTGTGAGCTATATCCAGACTAAGTTCTTCACAGTGTATTCCGAAGCCAACCTTTTCATCAAGCTTCGAACCATCCGTGTAAAAGTGGAGATGGTTTATATTACCTGGTATTCTGCCGACCCATTCATCTCTGGCGGGAATCATAGTGATGTAATTTCTCTCGAAGGTGTACACAGTTGGTATATAGTCCACTCGGTCGGTTACCATAGCACTACACTTTGATATCCTCATGTGACCATAGTTCTTGTACCTCCACATTGATAGGCAGTTTAATCTTATTGCCGCTTTGGTTGCAACTTCTCTCGCCACAATATTAATCGGCAGTATATGGAGTAGGGCTTGTAGAGACTCGGTCGCTGTAGTCCTTAAGGCTCCGCTTATGCTCAGGCAGGCAGTTCTCTGAACCTTTGTTAGTAGGTTAGTTTGGTTAGTTTGTCAGTTGCCGTCCACCATACCACAATACCGTATAACAGTATTGGACGAACTACTGCTATATATATCCAGTGGACGTTTTTAGGAGAGAGTCCCCACCGCGACCCTACAGCCTTTTTGCAGGAATATAAGGCGACGTTGGCCTTCCTTACACGTTCCAATACGTTAAGTCTAAATAACATTTTCCTATCTAGAATTATTCCTAAAAATTTTGCACTTTCAGAAAAGACTAGATCTGTTCCATTTATCCGAGGTGGAGGGTCCACATGTGGGACATTATTCATCCTAGTAAAGAGAACCAATTCTGTCTTTTTGGGGTTAACGCCCAAACCGCTGCTTCTGGCCCATCTAGCCAACTTGTTCAGAGCCACCTGTAGGATGTCTCTGAGGACGTTTACGAATTTGCCACTCACTGCGATTGCCACGTCGTCCGCATATGCCACGACCTTGCAGCCACAACGTTCTAGATCTAGCAGGATTTCATTCACCGCTAGGTTCCAAATTAGTGGAGACAGTACTCCTCCTTGCGGGGTCCCTCCGTTTACATACCTTGTTAGAGTTGTGGACCCTAGACATGCTGTTATGCGTCTTCTGGTGAGCAGACTTTGAATTAGTCTAATCAAACTAGTGTTAACTTTTAGATGTGAGAGTGCCGCAATTACCGCATCTGAGTGAATGTTGTTAAAAGCCCCTTCTATGTCAAGAAATGCCACCATGGTGAATTCCTTGAAATGCAGGGACGATTCGATAGTGCTCACAAGTTCGTGCAGGGCTGATTCTGTAGTCTTGCCCTTGTTGTAAGCATGTTGGTTCCCCGACAGGAGTTTTGTATCCAGGTTTTCCCTAATGAAATGATCTAAAAGTCTTTCCAGACCTTTCAATAGGAACGAGGATAGGCTAATTGGTCTGAAGTCTTTTGGCCTAGTGTGTGATATCTTTCCCGCTTTAGGTATGAATACCACTTTGGTATCCCTCCATCGATTCGGGACGTATGAAAGCCTGATACAGCCTACATAAATTTTCTCCAGCCAGGGGATAATGTACTTTAACATTTTCTGCATTTCTGCTGGAGTGATGCCATCTGGTCCAGGTGACTTGAAGGGCTCAAAGCTGTTAATAGCCCAGCTTATTCTGGATCTCTCAGTCAAGAAGCTAGCGACGCTCGCAGTCCACTCGCACTCTTGTTGGTCCTGCTGATCCTCGGGTTCTGTTACAGAGTTCCCCGGGAAATGTGTGTCGAGCAGTACATTGAGCGACTGCTCGCTGTTTTTGGTCCAGTTATTTGCCTCATCCTGTAAATATCCCACTGTACCTAGTGTGTGATATCTTTCCCGCTTTAGGTATGAATACCACTTTGGTATCCCTCCATCGATTCGGGACGTATGAAAGCCTGATACAGCCTACATAAATTTTCTCCAGCCAGGGGATAATGTACTTTAACATTTTCTGCATTTCTGCTGGAGTGATGCCATCTGGTCCAGGTGACTTGAAGGGCTCAAAGCTGTTAATAGCCCAGCTTATTCTGGATCTCTCAGTCAAGAAGCTAGCGACGCTCGCAGTCCACTCGCACTCTTGTTGGTCCTGCTGATCCTCGGGTTCTGTTACAGAGTTCCCCGGGAAATGTGTGTCGAGCAGTACATTGAGCGACTGCTCGCTGTTTTTGGTCCAGTTATTTGCCTCATCCTGTAAATATCCCACTGTACAGGGTGAAGCAGATAATATCTTCCTCAGTGTTGCTTTGTGGTTGTTGGTGGCTTTGTTTTCTGGCAGCACGTGTTGCGCTGGCGTTGTTTTGTTGTTGCTGTGATTGCTGGTATTGATTTGTCATTGCTGGTTTTGCTTAGTTGTTGGTGGCGTTATGTTCTTCTTTTCTTGTTGCTGGTGTTGTTTTGTTGTTGCTTGGTTATGTTGTCGCTAGTGCTGTTTTGTTGTTCCTGGTGATAGTACAGCACCAGCTAGTATAACCCAGTAGTTACTAGTACTAGCTAGTAGGTCCTAACGCTAGCTACTAGCTAGCGTACTAGCCAGTAGGCGCTAGTACTAGCCAGCGCCAGCTAGTACTAACCAGTAGGTCCTAGTACTAATTAGTAGGTCCTAGTACAGGCCAATGGGTGCTAGTAATATCTAGCGCACCAACTAGTATGACTATTACTAAACAGCACCAGCTAGTACTAGCCACTAGGTCCTAGTACTAGCCAGATCCAGCTAGTACTAGGCAGTAGGTCCTAGTGCTAGCCTGTAGACGCTAGTAGCACCATCTAGTATTAGCCAGTAGGTGCTAGTACTAGTCCGTAGGTACTGCGTACTTTTGTTGTTACTGCTGTTGTTTTGTTGTTGTTTTTTTGTTGTTGCTGGTGATATTTTGTTGTGACGTTGTTTTCTTGTATTGTTGCTTTGTTGTTGGTGGCGTTGATTTGTTTTTTATTGTATTTTTTGCTGGTGGTTTTATTTATTATTTATTTGAATTACAATAGTAAATTTATATTCTAATTTTAAGGTCCAGGGATAAGCGGGGTTACAAAGACCATATGGCTAAATGTTTGCAGCGACAGACCAGAGTCTCTGGTGGGAATCGAACCCACGACCCCCAAACTCATAGGCGAGAACGCTACCAACTCGCCTACTGGGGCGCTCAAATGGTGGTTTTGTTGTTGTTGTCGTTGCTTTCTTGTTGGGGGCGTTATTTTGTTATTGGTGGTGATGTATTGTTGTTGTTGGTGGCGTTGTTTTGGTATTGCTTTGTTTCTGCTAATGTTATTTTGTTTTGTTGTTGTTGGTTTGCTGTTACTGGTGTTGTTTTGTGGTTGCTGGTGGTTTTTTTCTGGTTGTTGGTGACGTTGGTTTCTGGTTTTTGGTGGCGTTGTTTCCTGGCTGCAGGTGTTGCGCTGGCGTTGTTGTGTGGTTCCTGATAGCTGGAATTTTTTGTGATTGCTGATGTTGGTTTGTCGTTGCTGGTTTTCCTTAGCTGTCGGTGGCGTTGTTTTATTGTTGCTGGTGTTGTTTTGTTGTTGCTAGTGCTGTTTTGTTGTTGCTAGTTTGTTATTGGTTGCGTGGTTTTGTACTTGCTGATATTTTTTTGTGGTTGCTGGTGTTGAAATACTAGTAATTTCTTTGTGATCGCTGGCATTGTTTTATTGTTACTTTGTTATCGTTTTGTTTTTCTTGTTGTTGTTTTGTCATTGGTGGCGTTGTTTTGTTGTTGCTAGTGTTGATTTGTTGATGCTTGCGTCATTTTGTTGTTGCTGTTTTGTGGTTGTTTTGGTGTTGCTGTTGGCGTTGTTTTGTTGTTGTTGTTGTTGTTGTTGTTGTTGTAGCAGCTTGGAGACGCTGAGTTGATAATCCTTAAGTCTATTTCTATTACAGACTTCGTTCCGGCATATATATGTTGTTTTCATCCACTCAATGTTGTCCGGTTGTAAATTAACATTCGTCTGTTAATATCAGGGAATGGATGTTATTTGAGTGTTGCCGTTTCTATTCTCCACTAGAAGCGCTGCATTACTGTTAATAGTCGTCATGGTGTTATGTCTATTTTAGCTTCCCTGTTGACTTGTGTGATCAGATGTTGTTGTAGTGGTAGTGCGACCGGTGAGTTTTATTTTTTAGCTGCAGAAACTCGAGTTATGATGAAAACATGAAATGCTGATGTTAAATTTTTTCCGGTGCCATGGCTGGGAGTTGAACCCAGCACCTTCGGGATCCAAGTCTAACGCACTAACCACTAAGCTACCGAAGGCCACTTGCGTTGTTTTGTTGTTTCTGGTGGCGTTGTTTGTTGTTACTCGCGTTTTGTTCTACCTGGTTGCTGGTGGTTTTGGTTTTGCTGGTGCTATTTTGTTGTTGTTGTTGTGGCGTTGTTTTGTTGGTACTGTTTTGTGATTGCTGGTATTGTTTTATTGTTGCTTTGTTGTTGGTGGCGTTGTTTTGCTGATGATGCTTTGTTGATGGTGGCGTTGTTTCCTGGTTACAGGTGTTGTTTTGTCGTTAGTGGCGTTAATTTTATTACTTGTATTGTTTGCAGGTGGTTTTGTTGTTTCTGACGTTGTTTTCTTGTTGGTGGCGTTGTTTTGTTGTTGCTGGTGCTTGTCTGTTCTTGCAGGTGGTCGGTTGTTGTTGTTGTTGTAGCAGCTTGGAGACGCTGAGTTGATAATCCTTAAGTCCATTTCTGTTACATACTTCGTTCCGGCATATATCCGATTATCGCGGGAACCTTATGTTGTTTTCATCCATTCAATGTTGTCCGGTTGTAAATTAACATTCGTCTGTTAATTTCAGGGAATGGATGTTTTTTGAGTGTTGCCGTTTCTTTTCTCCACTAGAAGCGCTGCATTTCTGTTAATAGTCGTCATGGTGTTATGTCTGTTTTTAGCTTCCCTGTTGACTTGGGTGATCAGATGTTGTTGTGCGCCCGGTGAGTTATTTTTACCTGCGGAAACTCGAATTATGATGAAAACATGAAATGTTGATGTTAAATTTTTCCGGTGCCCTGGCTGGGAGTTGAACCCAGCACCTTCGGGATCCAAGTCTAATGCACTAACCACTAAGCTACCGAAGGCCACAGTTGGTCGGTTGTTGGTGATTGTGTTGTTTTGTTGTTAGTGGCGTTGTTTGGTTGTTGGTATTGTTTTGTGGTTGCTGCTGTTGTTTTGTTATTGCTGACGTTGTTCTGTTTTCGCTTGTGTTGTTGTTGCTGGTGTTGTTTTGTTTTTGGTATTGTTTTGTGGTTTATGGTGTTTTTTCTGATTGTTGATTATGTCGGTTTCAGGCTGGAGGTGTTGCGCTGGCGTTTTGTTGTTTTTTTGTTGGTGGCGTTGTTTTGTGTTGCTGGTGTTGTTGGTATCATATTGTGATTGCTGGTGTTGTTGCGCAAGCATTGCTTTGTTGTTGCTGTGATTGCAGGTATTAATTTGTCGTTGCTGTTTTTGCTTAGTTGGTGGTGTTGTGTTCTTCTTTTCTTGTTGCTGGTGTTGTTTTTTTGTTGCTAGTGCGGTTATGTTATTGCTAGTGCTGTTTTGTTGTTGCTGGTGTTAGTACAGCACCAGCTAGTACAAGCCAGTAGGTCCTAGTACTGGATAGTAGATCCTAATAATAGCTAGTAGGTCCTAGTACTAGCTAGAAGCTAGTAGGCCCTAGTACTAGCCAGTAGCCAGTGCTAGCTAACACCAGCTAGTATTAGCCTGTACGCGCTAGTACTAGACAGCACCAGATAGTACTAACCAGTATTCATTATTACTAACCAGTATTCGCTATCACTAGCCAGTAGGCGCTGGTACTAGCCAGCACCAGCTAGTACTAGCCTCTGTAGGTCCTAGTACTAGCCAGATCCAGCGAGTACTATGCAGTAGGTCCTAGTACTAGTACTAGCCAGTATGTTCTAGTACTAGTCAGTATGAACTGCCTTCCTTTCTTGTTACTGGTGTTGTTGTTTTGTTGTTGCTGGAGTTGTTTGTAGCTACTGGTTGTTGGTGGTTTTGTTGTTGCTGGTGTTGTTTTGGTGTTTTGTTCTTCCTGGATGCTGGTGGTTTTGTTGTTGCTGTCGTTGTTTTGTTGCTGGTGCTATTTTGTTGTGGCGTTTTGTGGTTGCTGGTATTATTGTGTGATTGCTGCTATTGTTTTGTGGTTGTTGGTTCTGATTTGTTTTTGCTGTTGTTGTTGATGGCGTTGTTTTGTTAGTGGTGGTCACGGTTGATAGAATAATAGGTAATGCATTGGGCAGGTCCGGTATTCGATGGTAGATCGAGAGAGTAAACAACGCATTTCTTGTTTATTTCTCGTTAACGTCGGTGCGAACTACTTACCAATTTTGTAAACTTTTGAAAATAAATTAAAAATGAAGAGTTGTGATAAAAATTGTTATAGCAAGGAAACAAAAAGACATTATTTGGGTTTCCAAAAGAAAAAAAATTGCAAAAGAAGTGCCTTGATTTTTGTGGCAAGATATACATATATGATACCGGCTGAAAGACAGTTTGGACGACATATGTTTATATATTTCTACAGACAATTCCGGCTACTCCTGGGTTGACCACTTAAGTAAAGGTTCTATTTTCATTATTTGTTATTATTTTCATATTGTTAGCAATGTTCTCATACAGAAAGCTGAACCTGTGACGTCATGCGGAGAGGACTTTTTTGCGTAACCGTTATTTTCTCAACCGTGGGTTAGAGTTGGGCACTATAGTTCTTTTAAGTGATCGCTCTTTTTCGTTCAGTTCAATTGAGTGAACTAGTTCGTTCATTTAGTTCAACAGCTCACTTTAGCACACCAGCTCTTAGCTCACCAGCTCACATTACTTAAACAGTTCATTTCGTTCAGTAGATCACCAGTTCAAATAAGCCGCTATTAAAGGAATATGAATGGAAGAGTTGGAAAAACTAATACAAAGGCGTTTGTATAGGTAGAATCATACATTGATGATGACATAGAAATTGAAACAACATATAACAGCAGAGAACGAAATGATATGGTTGAGGAAAAAAACATAGTGAACTACTGAGCTGAAATTAACAAGTTATGTGAACTAGTTCGTTCAGTTCAGTATAGTGACCTGTTCAATTGAACTAGTTCGTTCACGAACTACAGAACTCTACCCTGGGTGCTGGTATTGTTATTGTTGTAGCAGCTTGGAGACGCTGAGTTGATAATCCTTAAAGGCCCAACTATAATATGCATAAGCTAACTTAAGTAATTCCGTACGGATTGTGCGTTAAGTTTCGCACCCTGCTTAAGCAAATGGGAACTGAGAGAACTCAACGAAAAGTTCACCTAAGTACATTATAGTTTGGCACATTCGTTCCGGCATATATCCGATTATCGCGGGAACCTTATGTTGTCTCATCTACTCAGTGTTGTCCGGTTGTTAATTAACATTCCTCTGTTAATTTCAGGGAATGGATGTTATTTGAGTATTACTGTTCCTATTCTCCACTAGAAGTGCTGCATTTCTGTTAATAGTCTTCATGGTGTTATGTCTATTTTGACTTGGGTGATCAGATGTTGTGGTAGTGGTAGTGCGACCGGTGAGTTATTTTTAGCTGCAGAATTATTACGCATCTACATCCGTGATGAGGAAGCGGGTCGACGTAAGGAATCTCCCCATGCCCAAGAACTGCAACCTTCCCAATACAGTAACACAGGTGTTTTGTTGTTGTTGGTATTGTTTTGTGGTTGCTGTTGTTGTAGATGGCGGATTTTTTTTGGTAGGTGGCGTTGTTTGCCTTGCATGTGTTGATCTTGCGTTGTTTTGTTATTGCTGCTTGCTAGTACTAGCCAATAGCAGCTAGTGCTAGCCCGCAGCGGATAGTACTAGCTGGTCCCAGCTGTTGCTCGATGGTTTGATTGTTTTTCATACTACAATCTACTTTTTTCAAATATAATATCGCTGATAGATTTTTAAGAGCGTTCGTGTCTTTGATGGCTATTGGGCGAGGACATACGAAATTTATTGTCCCACTTTTTTGTTTTGTTTGGTTAGGAAAAATAGTGGTAATTTCAAAAATAGATAATGCTATTTTGTTCCATACGCCATTTTGTATGATCGGAGAAAAACGCATTTTATTGCTTGAGTAAAAACGGGACTGAAGAGTTACACGCCTTTATTCCGTAGGGTTCCCAAAAGTTTTTGTATGATTCTCATGCATTTCAATGCCATTACAATCAAAACTAAGGAAGTTATAACAATTTTTGTACATGGCATTTTCGTCCACATCCACTTCTGTTTTAATATTTTTATACCCTCCACCATAGGATGGGGGTGTATTCATTTTGTGACTCCGTTTATAACACCACTAAATATTGATCTGAGACCCCATCCTATGGTGGAGGGTATAAAAAGTAAGGTCCAATGACCCCGCCGGTCCCTTAAACCGCACCAAACAGTCACACGTTGAGGATGAAGAGGCTTCTCAACAATAACTCTTGGGTTTTCCGAGCCCCAGATGCGACAATTTTGCTTGTCGACGTAGCCACCGAGGTGGAAATGGGCCTCATGCGAACTGTGACTGCAAGATTTTCACCATTTTTGTTGTGAATTTTAATAATTTCAGTGCGTTGTTGAATCGTGTATTGTTCCATTTTTAGTAATGGCGTAGTTTCTACTTGTCGAAGAATAAAAGCTTCAAAAGTGACAGCTACCGAAATACCGGGTGATTCAAAATAACACCTCTTGTTGGAAAACCCTGTATTATCATTTCCTAATTCAAACAAGTAAAAGAGTTAAGTTCGGCCATGCCGAATATTATATACCCTCCACCATGGATAGCATTAAATTTTTTTACTGGTAAAATCTTTGGATATGGAGCAAATCATGAAACGATCTTTTTTGCTGCAAATTTTAGCCAAATTCTTCAGCTGAAAAATGTGGTATTTATGGTTTAAAATAGCTTTTTTGAGAGCTACATCTACACGGAGACTACAACAAAATAAAATTTTATTTGTATACATTTTATTGAGATGAATTCTTTCCAAAATACAATATGAACTGCAAAGTTTAGCCAAATTTCTTAGAAAACGGGGTGTTTATGGCCTAAATAAGTGTTTTTGGGAGCGACATCTATAGGTGGACTATAACAAAATATAAATTGATTTAAAAAATTTTTACTACAATGAATTCTTGTCTTAATTAAATACAAAATGCAAATATTTAGTTAAAATGCTTAGAAAATATGGTATTTAATGCTTAAATACGTATACTCTGGAGCGACCTGTATAGGGTGACTATAACAAAATATGAACCGATTTGTAAAATTTTTGCTGTGATGAATTCTTGTCAAATATAATACAAACTGCAAAGTTTCTGCTAAATTGCTTTAAAAATGTGGTATCTATGGCTCAAAAACCGTATTATAGGGGAGCTATATTAAAACATTGACCATTTGCAATCCGAAACAAACTGCAACTATAAGAAATATTTCTACCAAATTTGACCTAGCTCTATTATTACGGACTGTAGCGTGATTAAACAGGTGGACGGACGGACAGACGAACATTGCTAAATCGTCTTAAATTAAGACGATTAAGAATATATACACTTTATGGGGTCTCAGATCAATATTTCATTTCATTCATTTATTTCATACAAACTTGTACTTCAAAGCCGTCTGGCCAATTAAACATATTACAATATGCATATAACTAAGCTTTTTAACCAAGCGTAAAAAACTACTCATTGGTAAATAATGATATTTTAATTTGTTTAAACCTAATTAATATATAAGGAATAAATAATATAAATACAGATTGGGCATACAGAAAAGTATTTACGATAACTAAATAGCTACTCAGTTTGCGAAACAAACATAAGTAAAATCCTAGTAAGGTGGCGCAAAAGTAACCTTTCGATGTTTTTTGGCTGTAATTTAAATTGTAATTTAATTGGCTGTAATTTAAGCAATATTCCGCGTTCTGGAGCAGTGTAGCGTAACATTGTTTATTAACGTGTATTTCGCATGTGTTTACTACACAAATGTCAAAACAGAACTGACATTAGGGGCCAATCGCCAATTATAGCATTTTCTGATAGGAGGATTACTTTTGCGCCACCTGTTATAAGGACAAAAGCACGGCACAGCTGACTTGTTGTAAAATAAATATTACAACAAAGCACTTAAAGCAATAAGAAAAAAGCTTTTTACAACGAAGCCTTATTCTTAATGTGTGAGTGATTTCTACAAGTAAATTCTAATTGAATTTCTTGTGGACATGGCAAAGTGCTAGTATTTCATTGTGTTTGATTGTTTGATCAGTAGCCGAAAAGTGAGTCTTTGGGTGCAATTCTCATTTGCTCGTGTGAGTCGCCCCGTGATAGGCTTTGAGAGTTTGGTTATAGAATCATCAATCAAAGGCTTTTTTGAAAGCCGGCCATGTAGACTACTGATGAAGGGGGTCACGCCCCAGAAATCATGATATAGTCTGTGGGCACGCAATGAAATACTTGCAATATATTTTGCCATGTAAAATACTTGCTTTCTATCACTGTATAGAAGCAGGTTGGTCTTTAGACGAGAGAGTATCTCAGTTTAAATCATAACTAGGGTAATCAAAAACCGCACCGGTTAATCGGTTTCTCTTTAAAAACCGCCTATCGGTTTCCGGTTTTTCTGCTTTTTCGAATAACTCGAACCGTCGGTTTTTTCAACTCGGTTTATTCGACTTTTCGGTTTTTTGAAACTATTGTAAAATGATAAAGAAAATATTATTTTTGAAACAGGAACCTACCTAAAATTTTGAAAACATCAATATAAAAACCGTTGACATCATTTTATATGTATTTATACTGTTTACATTGCTAACTTCTCTATTGACTTCGTCTGCATATTTTATCAAGGGTCTTATTGCGGTATAGAAATTAATTAACAATCCTTTCTAATTGAAATGTAGGTATAAATAAAATACATATGTTCAGTTTCACATTTCGACAAGTTTTCATCTCTATAGTATGCTCAAGGCAGAATCCGCTTGCCATTTATATGATGCTAAAAGCTAAGATTTTGCCGATCTTCACTATTAGTCAAGTTTTATAAAAATCATAATCAATTTTTTTGAAAGAAATCTCTTTAAAAATTGAACATAAATATTACAAATATTGCAGAGATTATAATATTATATCATAAATGAAATTGGAACAATTACCTATTATAAATAAAAATATGAAGTGTTTAAAATAAAATTTTCAAATAAATCTTAATTTAATTGGAATATGGTTACATATTGAATTTGCACTACGCTTATTTTACGTCATAAGGAAAAATGTATAAAGTGTTCCATAAAATAGAAACATTATTTAAAGATTTTTTACGTAGCTTTAATTAAATAACAACAATTTTGCATAACAACAAATAAAAATGTTATTGAAAGTGGTGAAGTAGCCTAGATGTTGTAAACTATTATAGGGAGCGAAATGCTAAAATTTTTCATGCCATTGGGTAATGAATTTTAAAGGTGTTACAAACGGAGTGACAAAATTAATAGACTCCTATCCTATGGTGAAGGGTATAAAAACACAAAAATGGCGTATGGACCAAAATAGCAATAAGCCGTCGAAATGACACGCAGTACCACGCCCATAATTTAACATTTATCTTTTGTTACTTAATTTAAAGATTTTAATTTTCGGGTGACGATATATACCTATATAACATTACTATTTTTTAATGAAACATTTTAATCTTGTTCGTTTTCAGGAAATAATTGAAAAGCAAGAGGAGAATAGCAATAGTAATGGCACTCTTGTTATTAACGATAATAGTTCATCCATGGACAGCAACGTAACAAAATCTGCAATTAACGAAACTTCTATTGGGGACGACTGCACAGCAGTGACAACAGCAAACAATGCAGCAGAACCGGCCAGTACAGCAATACCGGCCAGTAATGGAGTAAAGAAGGCTGCGGTGGACGTAAACAACATTCCAATGCCTCAATTAGTCAGTCCTAACGGCACTGATGAAACAGATAGAATACCGGAGCAACCCAAGGAACAAGAAATAACCACATTAAAAGTAAACAAACCTAAAAGTCTCACAGCACTACCAATGCCCCCAGGAATAACCGCGGCGGATTTGGCCATTCCCTCAACGCCGTCACCACCTAATCATCAGCCTACACCCATTAAAGTTCAACAATCTTCAACATCTACCACAACTAAGAAAACAACACCAATGCCTTCTACGACTTTAGTAAATACAAACAAGAGCTTACTTAATTTACCAATGCCTCCTATGGTGCCCGGAGGTGAGGATCTCAGTGGTGACGATGAACTAATAAACAGTCCTGAAGATTTTGATAACATAAGTAACAGTACAAGCGGACAGACTGGCAGGTTGGACAAAACAGCTAAAAACGCAACTGATACTAAACGTAAACGACCAATCATCCTCAATCGGAGAGACTCGCGGAACAATGTTAGAGATTGGGGCGAGCGATGTGTTGATGTTTTTGAAATGATTGCGCAAATTGGGGAGGGCACATATGGCCAGGTGTATAAAGCCCGCGATCATCATACAAATGAAATGGTTGCTCTCAAAAAGGTTCGCATGGACCATGAGAAGGAAGGGTTCCCCATAACGGCAGTACGCGAAATAAAGATATTGCGTCAGTTAAACCACCCCAAAATAGTTAACTTACACGAGGTTGTAACCGATAAGCAGGACGCACTCGAGTTCCGGAAAGATAAAGGTTCATTTTATTTAGTCTTTGAATATATGGACCATGACTTGATGGGGTTATTGGAGTCAGGAATGGTCGATTTTAATGATGAAAACAATGCTAGTATCATGAAACAGCTGCTGGACGGTCTAAATTACTGCCATAAGAAAAATTTCCTGCATAGGGACATTAAATGCTCAAACATTTTAATGAATAATAAGTAAGTCGTTTACGTAGTTGTTCCTAAAAGAGACAAGCATATAATTTTCCTCTTTATCTTTCAGGGGTCAAGTAAAACTTGCAGATTTTGGACTGGCGCGCTTGTATAATGCAGAAGATCGTGATCGTCCTTATACGAATAAAGTTATAACGCTGTGGTACCGTCCGCCTGAGCTGTTATTGGGCGAGGAACGGTACGGCCCGGCTATTGACGTTTGGTCCTGTGGTTGCATATTAGGAGAACTTTTTCTTAAGCGCCCACTTTTCCAGGGCAATTACGAAATGGCTTTATTAGAGAACATTTCAAAAGTGTGTGGATCTCCTGTACCAGCTGTATGGCCTAACGTTATTAAGTTGCCACTTTTTCACACTCTGAGAGTAAAGAGGACATATAGAAGGCGATTACGTGAAGACTTTGAGTTCATGCCGATTCCAGCGTTGGATTTGCTGGATAGGATGTTAGAACTTGATCCCGAGAAACGTGTGACCGCAGAAGATGCACTTAAATCTCAATGGCTAAAGAATGTTAAGCCTGAAGAGTATGTTGTCAAATTGTTACTATAATCACATACAAAATGCATATGTAATATTGACATCCATCCAATTGGTAGTCGAATTAATCAGTTAGTAGATAACTATAGAGAAAACCAAAAACTATATTTACGCCTGCAATATTCGTCATAGCGAGTGTAGTAATTAGTGTCTGTATTATAACTCACTGACACATATGTTATCAACCTCCCGGTAGTTATTAATCCCTTTATATAGGGATTAAAAAAATAGTTTTGCAAACTTCAAAATCACTTTAATTTGATGATAAATTAATGTCTATTCTCAATTAAGCAATTTGAAGATTTTATGTGTACTTTCATGATATTATCATGTTACAAAAATCTACATATATTTTGTTATTGCAAATGTAACACGAGAACATATCGACATTTTTGTAATTATTATACTTTTTTTATTTAAGGATGCCTGCCCCAACCTTGCCAACATGGCAAGATTGTCACGAAATGTGGAGCAAAAAGCGCCGGAAACAACATCAGCAGCAGCAACAACAACAGCACCAAACTGGATCACACTCGTCTGCGATTACAGATGCCTAGCAGCAAGAGCAAGCCAAAAATACTGAACCCAACCTCCTTAGTACAACAGCAGTTTGAATCGGAATTATGGGGTAAAATTAACAGTAACCGATTTGGCGATAGAATTTGCAATTACTTTGTACATTCAAAAAAGTCTATAGTTTTAGATGTTGTAAACTATTATTAAAAATATTTTCCTCCAAAGTGTATTTTACAATTATTATTATTGTCTAAATGTAGGCAATTAAAAAATAGATGTCATCATTTTCAGTTGCAAATATATGACATGTAAACTCACAGGGTTTTATTCAGAACCATTTATGGAAGGTTTGGTGACTGACTGAGTCCAGTAGACTTATTGTAAAATTTTCAGTCAGACCTTAGTGCTAAAATTTCATTTAAAATTAAGTGAAATATCAGAAGCTGATTGCGAAGATTTCAAATTTGACTGTTCTTTCCATTGACATTCGGAATATTTATTGTGTTAATGGCCTGTTTCTGTAACTTATTTTCGTTCATATACGGCGAACGATCAAAAATCACTCAATTATTTCGAGAAATCTAAAAGTTAAAGGAGTTTGTAATTCGTTGTGCGTATAGAAAAGCACGTAAAAAGCTCGTGCCTAAAATATTTTAACCTACGTTTTATAGATTGCGTTTATAATAGTTGAGATTTTTGATCGTTCGCCGTAGACGAAAATAAATTAGAGAGACAGGCACTAAATCACAGCAAAATAGTCTTATGTAAAACTTACTAGGTACAACTCGGAGCAACTTGTTCATTCCTCAATTCTCTAAAATTTCATTTAAAATTAAGTGAAATATCAAAAGCTGATTGCGAAGATTTCAAATTTGGCTGTTCTTTCCATTGACATTCGGAATATTTATTGTGTTAATGGCCTGTTTCTGTAACTTATTTTCGTTCGTATACGGCGACGAAATTAGAGAGACAGGCACTAAACGTAGACGAAAATAAATTAGAGAGACAGGCACTAAATCACAGCAAAATAGTCTTATGTAAAACTTACTAGGTACAACTCGGAGCAACTTGTTCATTCCTCAATTCCAGGATTTTAAATGTGAAGAAAGGTATTTCGAAATGTGCGGAATTCTGCACTTTATAAGATGCGAGTTATAATATATAAACCTTTCATAGACTACCATAAATAAAAGCCACTGAATTTCTGAACATATGCTACAGAGGAAATATTGAGAGCAATAATGTCCTAACCAACAAAATAATTATAAGAAATGTTTATACACTACACCGATAATAATATCAAATTATGATGATTTAAGTTACATGTAATTTTAATTTGTATCACAACTTGAATTTCGGTTTGAATTTTTAATGTTGAAATTTGGGGTCTGCTATTGCTCTTAATGTTATGAAGAAAGGATATGTTAGGTTTCAACAAAGTTATAAACCTTCCTAAAATCGGATACTTATGTGCAAAAATGTGTAAACTATTATTACTTTCTTATTTAAGGGTACCTTCCACCCACTTGCCAACATACAACATTGGAATAATGTAAAAATTAATGAAAATAACATCAGCCATAGAAACATTATTGAGAACAGAACGACCAGCAGCAACTATAATCCAAAAGTGAAAGTAACACTAGTATTCATTTGAAATCCAAAATGAGGAGTAGAATAATTAGGGTCATATGTACATGTGGATTTCGAAAAAAACGAGCAGGGCAAATATTTCATACTTTTGAAAGTGGTACATTATTTGAGTTCTGGTTGTGCTTACTTCGTCCTAACCGCAATCAAACAATTGGAATTATTAATACTTTTCGAATTGATGTTGAATTGCAAAATCCGTCTTGTAAGGAAAAGCTGATCCCTCTTGGATAGTTTCTCAAAAAATACTAATTTTACCTTTTAATGCTTGTTTTTAGAAAATTTGCTATCATTAAAATTGGAATTTTATTTGTTCATCTAATTGTTAAGTTTGCTTAAATTTTTACGAAATAATGAAAAATTTATTGATATTAATAATCCACATATTTGTAAATTGCAAACGAATTAACGATTTGCAACCACTGTACCCCTAATAGTTATCTCTAAATCTATCTGCATAAAATAATCAATCACCATAGAGTAGTTTATATTTTAAGAGAACATAGATAAAATTTGTGCGACAAATTATCAAATTAAATTTAATTGAGTTTCATTCTAAATGAAAAGTCATCTAAAGAGATAAAATTATTTCTATACAGGACCCTATGAATGAGTTCGACGTTATATTAACTATATTATTTAATAAATATCATTGTCAGTTTAATTCTGAATAACTAAAAATAATTGTTAAGCAATACATGTTTATATAATTCTTCTATAGGTCACCATAACTATTTTTAATGAATGGCACATTATATATGACTGTGTGAGTAGTTGAGACTAAAGACTAAATACTAGAAAAATATCGTGTACGAATTATCTGATCCAATTCAAATACCAATTAAACAATCTGTGTGCTCAATATATGCAATTTTGAAAATGTTTGTTTTCTAAATGTGCGATTGAACTTGTAAGTTTTGTAAAAAGTTTTTTCATAGAAATAAAAGTGGTTTGGCCTGCATACGAAAATTAAAAAATTTGAACTCCAATAAGAATATAATCGAAATCTAATAATATACATATATGTCTATATACAACACATATACATATAAGTTCTTATGAAAATAAAAGGAAAATCCCGCAAAAATATATAACTGTTTAATAGTAGTTGTACAAAGTAAATTTCCGTAATTTCCATAAATATGTACATTTTATTAGTATTGGCTATCACATACTTATCGAAGGCTTATATTCAAAAGTGGTTATGAGCCATTTTCTCCAATATCAGATTTTGATGACAAACTATACTCTTATTTGGCTGTCATCTGTCATATAGGAAAAAAAGGCAGCAGGGTTGTAATTTAATAGAACATATTACGGTTACATTTCATTTTCTTTCTTTAAGGACTATCGCGATGGAAAGCTTATTCGTTTTAGAATAAGCTTTTAACTATTGAATGAACTATCACACGCGAAAAAACAGTTTTCCACAAGAATCAAAACATGTTATTCTTCGAGAATATCAATATTTATACCCTACACCACAATGTGGTACAGGGTATTATAACTTTGTGCTGAAATCTGTTCAGATTTACTCATAGCTCCAATATATATTTACCTCTGATTTGGAATATATGCACTGTATGAGCAACATGTTTTTACCAGATCTGTATAAAAATTTACAAAGAGCAAAATTTGATTAATAAACGTTAACGAGTTTACAATAAATCTTATTTAAGGTCTTGTGCAATAATGGCTATCTGCTAATTTTAAATTTCATAGTGCTCATATTTAAAATGTATAGTATAAATGTAATAGGGAATTTTTAAAAAATTTTAATCGTAGCTATTAGCTGATTGCTAATTAATCTTTAGATTAAATTATAGAAGAATGATTAATAACACTGTGCTAGTCCAAAAATGTAACAGAAAGGAGACCCTATGGATGGACCTATTTCGACCATGCTGAATCGAGTGGCATTAGCCGTTTTTCTATGTTAGCTCTTGTTTTCGCGATATTCGACCACAAAGTTTGTTGGGAAGTCAGAGAGGTGACTTACCTCTTTGGTTATTTTGAAGTGGAAGACTGCGGAATATACGCTTCAGCCCAAAGATCGAAATAAAGGGAACATTTGGACAATCGTCCACGCTTCTCACCCCCTTACCCCTGAAATAGTGAAATCTTATCATATGTAAAAAATCATACATATCGTCGACATTTTTAGTAGGCATCGTTGAGAAAAATATTCCTCGCGAAGAAATACTATAAGTCCTTTCTCAACTTTTTTATGAGAATTTAGACAAATTCGAGTTATTGCATAATTTGTGTATTTTTCTGCTCATAGCAGAAATAAAAAATAAAACTTTTTGATTTCATGTTTTGTAAATTATTTTTGGTTAGTGTTAATGGAAATTTCAAAGGTGACCAACAAAACCTGCTAAATTGTGAAACCTGTTAAGTTTTCATAAATATGTTGAATGAAGACTCATAGTAATTTTTCGCGAGGGACATTTTTCTCAAAGACACAAACTAAAAATGTCGACGATTTGTATGACGTTTTGACATATGGTAAGATTTGATTGCACTTTTTCGGGGGTAAAGGGGTGAGAAGCGTGGTTGACTATTTTGAGAGAAATAATTCTCAAAGGGTTCCCTTTTTTTCGTTCTTTGGATTGAAGCGCGTTTTCGGAAGTCTTCCACTTCAAAATCACCTCCGAGATAACCAACCTTTCCGATTTTTTGCAAACTTTGTGGTCGAATATCGCGAAAACAAGAGCTAACCTAGAAAAACGGCTAGCTCCATTGTATTCAGCATGGTGGAAATAGGTATATCCATAGGGTCTCCTTTCTGTTACATTTTTAAAGTGTCCATTTCGAGCACAGTGTAATTACTCTTAAAACCAAGGAAAACCCAGTTTTTTCGCTCTCCTGAAAAATTGTGTTTTTGTTCATAGCCATTATTGAATATACATAAGCCCTCGATATGTTACATTGTTGTAACTAAGAAGAGTATAAACGACGCATACATAAACTATGAGCTTCAAAAGAAAGTGTACAAGGTTATAAGACCAGGGGCCTAATTCCCGCATCCGTTTCGTATCGTAATTCGATTACGTGAGATCTAATACCTCTAAAATGTGTGTGCAGATATTGATGAAATTTCAGCATATCGTTCCAAAGGTGATTCCTAACTTATTTATATAAAAATAAGCGAAGAAATAATTTCCCAATTACTCGTTTTATGCTCTCGAAAATTCGGATTACGATACGAAACGGATGCGGTAATTAGTGCTACGTAATACTACTTCGTTTATGTTTTATGAAAGAGATAGTTAACACACTCTTAAATTATGAAAACACAACAACAAATATTTTACAAAAACAAAAAATGGAATGGTGGAACCCGTTCAAGTCACCCACTAGCATGTAAAGCTCTACGTATTGTGATGGAACTGAAGCATTTAGGGAAACTTAAATGGCAATTCCTGCTACATTTTTACAAGTATTTCGTAATATGGATCGTACTTGAGCCTTATGAAAATTTTCCGGCCTTCCAGATTTTGGACGATTTTCTAATTTGTAATACTTTTGTTGCTTGTGAAGTATTATTTTTACAATATTGGGGCACGTGTCAATGACTGAACCTATTTCATGCATTATTTTACCTCCATTGCAAAGTTTTGTGATTAGTTTGCTAGTATCGAGAGATGTTTGCCTACCCACTATAGAAAATGAATTAAAATCGGTCTACAAAACTTAAAACTTCGTGTGATACTTATCAGAGATGATTCATTGATGAAATTTTTCGGATGTACACTTTCTGTTGACGCTATGAATATGACATAATTTAAGTTTTTGTTGTAATTTTTTTGTTTTTGTAAAATATTTTTTGCTAGGTTTTCATAATTTAAGAGTGTCAATGTAAGTGTGTAATGTAAGTGTCTGTCGAATGGACCTTTTTAAGAGTGTATTTAGTATATCTTTCATAAAACATAATTGGCCGAACGAAGTAGTATTACGTAGCACTGAAATATTAAGGATACCTTGTCTTACAACCTTTCGAAGGTCATACATTGGAACCACGGGATAGAAAATCAAAATTTGGGCGTTAACTCCAAATCATTTCATTTGTTCATGTCACGTCAAAAAGAAGCAGGTGTCAATAAAACAAAAAGGGTCTTCTAAAAGCTTTATAATTGATAGCGCCCATATATTGAATTCAACTTTTATAGTTGAAAGCGCTCATATTGTTTAAGCTTCGTCTGTCGAATGGATTTTCATTTATTCAGTCTGTTTTGTCAAATCACCATGAACGGACATCATCATCATAGCGCTCATATTGTTGAAGCTACGTCAATCTGTTTTGTCAAATCACTATATATGAACAGAAATGGCGATGGAACCATTTCTAGACGAATGTGACGATACCAATTCACACGAGATCCAAGAGCGTCCAATGCATCCAAAAAAGTCAATGTTTGGTGTGATTTTTTTTGGTATGACGGTCCACTTTTCTTTTTTGACCTGAACTGGATGATGATGATCACAATATATGGACAGAAATGGCAATGGGACCATTTCTAGATGAATGTAACGATACCAATCCACACGAGATCCAAGAGCGTCCAATGCATCCCAAAAAGTCAATGTTTGGTGTGATTTTTTTGGTATGACGGTCCACTTTTCTTTCTTTGACCTGAACTGGATGATGGACCCCAACGACATGAGGCTTCAACAGGACGGCGCTACGTGCCACACAGCTCATGCCACTTTGGACATTCCATATATAATGGCAACGATATGCCTTACAACCGAAACGAATAAAGTTCGATGATATTTCACACACAATTTGTGTTATTTAAATACAATGATGTAAAGTGTTTGATGAAATACCCTTTATATAAAAAAATGTCAGATAATAGGCAGGTCACAGACTGCATTAATTTTGAACGTTTTTGAAAACGAAAAAGTTTTTAAACATTTCGTTCTGAAAACGGGCACGGACGTTCTGAAACGTTTTCCACTTCATGACAACGTAGAAGAGCTGAAGAAGCAAAAGTAAACCGATATAATTTGGAAATACGACATAAAACCAATTTCGTACAAAACCTGTGAAATGCAGAAGCAAAATAAAACAAGTAAGAAAATTTAAGTTGGTATATCCTCACTTTGTGAGTAATGTAATATGAAATATACCACTTCGGTATATCCTCACTTTGTGAGTAATGTAATATGAAATATACTACTTCGGTGGCTAAGTCAACAAGCAAAATTGTCGCATCTAGGGCTCGGAAAACCCAAGAGTTATTGTTGAAAGCCTCTCCATCCTCAACGTGTGACTGTTTGGTGCGGTTTATGGTCCGGCGGGGTCATTGGACCTTACTTTTTCGAAGATGAGGTTGGATCAACGGTTACGGTGAATGGATTGCGCTATCTAGAGATGATTAATGATTTTTTATGGTCGGAGTTGGATGGTATTGATCTGGACAACGTTTACTTTCAACAAGAAGGCGCTACGTGCCACACAAGCAACGAAACCATTTCTATGTTACGGGAAAAGTTTCCGGACCGTGTTATCTCTCGAAGAGGTGATCACAATTGGCCACCGAGATCTTGTGATTTAACACCTTGCGACTTCTTCCTTTGGGGCCACGTGAAAGATAAGGTCTACGCCTACAACCCAGCGTCGATTCAAGACCTCAAAGATAGAATTCGTGAGGCTATCGAGGACATAGGGCAGCCACTTTGCGATTTGGTTATGGAAAATTTCATGAAAAGGATATGGTCCTGTAAGTGCGGTCGTGGTGGCGATTTGGCTGATGTTGTTTTTCATTATTAACGGCATAGCTTCCTCTTTATTATGAAATAAACATCCGATTATTTATCTCAAAAAATGACATTTTTCTTTGAATACCAAAATAACACCTCTTGTTGGAAAACCCTTTATATAAATCACATTGCTTTTGATTAATTACACCTTATTTAGCTTGTATTTAAGCAGCGCCAGATTGGTTAGTTCAACTCACTTTCAGTGTGTTTTAAACCAGGGCCGTGCGCAGGATTTTGTTTTGGGGGGTTCACATATGGTATTTTTTTTATTAAAAATCGATGGTTGACATTTACATTAGCATTAAATAATATTTAGGTAACATTTTCAATAAGAATTATTTAAAGACAAAACTGTAGTCTGTACCCTGTGTGTTTTTGAGAAAAAAAATTACTTCCGAGAATTAATGTTTTACTTAAATTGTATGTTATGACAAAAATGTTTGACACATCTGTAACTATTTTTCTGTATTTAAATATTATATTAATTGTATTAATGTTTTAATAAATTGACACGACGCACTATGGACGGAAATGGGAAATAGTGGCCAAAATGCTGTAAAACCTACAAAAATGCTTGGATTTTGATGAAAGTTTGAACGAATGCAAATAAAGTAACATTTATTCATATAGCGCAAACATTTTTGTTTTGGGGGGTTCACATATGGTATTTTTTTTATTAAAAATCGATGGTTGACATTTACATTAGCATTAAATAATATTTAGGTAACATTTTCAATAAGAATTATTTAAAGACAAAACTGTAGTCTGTACCCTGTGTGTTTTTGAGAAAAAAAATTACTTCCGAGAATTAATGTTTTACTTAAATTGTATGTTATGACAAAAATGTTTGACACATCTGTAACTATTTTTCTGTATTTAAATATTATATTAATTGTATTAATGTTTTAATAAATTGACACGACGCACTATGGACGGAAATGGGAAATAGTGGCCAAAATGCTGTAAAACCTACAAAAATGCTTGGATTTTGATGAAAGTTTGAACGAATGCAAATAAAGTAACATTTATTCATATAGCGCAAACATTTTTTAAAAAATTTTTAATTTTTTAAAATTTTTACAACTTTTCGATAAAAGCGACGTAAACACATCATGAATAAAATAAGACCATTCCTAAAAAAATCGATACATAATTTAAAAGGTTGTAGCTAATTTAGTAAGTCAAATCACTTAAATTTGAAAATTCGGAATAGCGCCTAAAGTGCAACGATGGCGCAGGAGATATTTTTACAGAAGGTCTCAACGAAGACTCTAAAAAATATTGGTAGCGACGCCTCGCGACGCTTTCTAGTTAAACGAACGTAATGTAAAAAAATAACTTTTTTCTGCCAAAAAAAAAAAACTGTATTTCCATGTAATTTTTAATTACAAAAACAAAACAAAATTCAAGCGCCTATAAATGATTTCATGCTTCATAAAGCATGGCTTATGTTGATGTGTATTTTGATCCAATTAGTTTCTCATTTCTATATTTTCAACAGTTCAAATTTCAGCAAACTGTGCTCTAAATGCAGGTTCAAATACATATATACCTAACTTTGAACAAGCATTTGATCATCTAAATATCTGTGGCAGCACCAAGACCGTCGTGTTCGAATGACAAACAATCTGGCAAGGTTGTAACGAACCAGAGGAGGAGAAAACAACAGCTGATAGCTAGAGAAGTCTTCGCCGTCAGCGGTAGCATTTTTAGTAATACTTCGTAAGATTTTGTGAACTAGTTTTAGTAATAATAAATAGAATTAGATAGTTGTTAAATGTAAATACGAACGTCTTATTACTACATCGGCAACTATATATCAATATATTTTGTTTATATTTTACAGGGCTGCGGAGTCGACTCCGACTCCCGGAGTCGAATTTTAAAATCATTCGACTCTGACTCCGGCAGTTAAATAACATACATTTCTTACGGTTGTAAGTTCACAGGGTTACATTTTTCCGGAATTTTTCTGACAATATTGTCAGATCTTAGAAATTTTGGATTATATTCTAAACGTAATCAATTTCCATAATTTCAAAACTTTATCAAATACCCATACTAAATTATTTTCAGAAAATTACACAAAGGTTAGAATAAGGTCAATTCAAACGAAGAAAATAATGTTTTTTCACAGGTTCGCAACTTTAAGTACGGAAACTCTACATTTTTTGACAACCGATTTAACACTTCATAGTTGCTTTTTGTTTAGTTTGGTTTGCCATTTCATCATGGACAGACTTAAACGAGAGCAACGCTTGAAAATTATTGAAATTTGACAAATAATAATGTTGAAATTTTTCGAATAATTTCACGTAATGACGCCGTCAGAAATCAACATTCGACGAGTTATTGGCGAAATACGGCCGCAAAAAGGTGTGTGAAAATTGAAGTTCCAGGTTGCGGCATGTACGCGCAGGCAATGACCCAATCATATCTACCATATTTAAACATTAATTAAATCACAATCGCGAATAACGTTGTAAACGACAAAATTAAAATGGTCAGAAATTCGAATCAAACGTTTTAAAAGTAGCAGACACTTTCAAAATGTTCTTTTTATACCCTCCACCATAGGATGGGGGGTATATTCATTTTGTCACTCCGTTTGTAACACCTCTAAATATTGATCTGAGACCCCAAGTATATATTCTTAATCGTCGTAAAATTCTAAGACGACTTAGTCTGTCCGTCCGTCTGTTGTAATCACGCTACAGTCCGTAATAATAGAGCTAGGTGGCTGAAATTTGCCAATTTTCAGCCACAAAATTTTTAAAAGTACAACCAAGAAAGCATTTGACGTTGTCAGATGTATGATATCTTTGGAGAATAAAATATGCAAAACGTGCAATTGTATTTACGATACCATAAATCCGTAAATTGTCTATGTTTTCTGGAATTAAAGTTATGTGAAAATATTGATTTCTACCTTATCTGCGTTACCCACATCATGTTCTTTTAACAAATTGCATTTCGCGCTTTTTTGCAATATTTTTGCAAATATCTTAATGTAATTTGAACATAGTGTCTGTTAAGACGTTTCGTAGATATCATATATAAACTTGTATGTGCATTCAAAATGCATCCAACTCGCAATTCATAATAAAAGTATGTATTACCCTTAAAATTTTTCGATTTAAATATTTTAAAAATGAATTCATTTTCTCGTGTTATGGCATTTATGTAATATTAGTTATTTTAGGATTCTGCAGTCAAAAGCATCACAATTTCGTTTATATATATGGGCATTTCCAACGAGATGTCAACCGCAGCCAAATAATTGAAACTCTATAAAAGTATGTTGTTTTACTATTTTTAATAGGGAATCTATCAAATTTACCCAAAAACTACATTTATTCATAACACATTTTAAAATATTTGAGTTCAATTTCGAATAATTGCAAAATTTATGTTTTAAACATATGTATTGCATGTTATTTTCTGATTAATGGTCTCTCTTTTAAATCTTGATTTATATTTAAGGGATATAAGAAAAATAATTTTTGTTGTGAAAATAAATATAGTGAACATATTAAAAATCATTTATACCGACATGTCACAGGTTTTGTACGAAATTGGTTCGTTTTCGTTTTTCAAAATCGTATCGTTTTAGTTTTGCTTCTACAGCTCTTGTACGTTTTCATGAAATCAAAAGAAAATGAAAACCGAAAAACAATATCGTTTCGACTTCAGATTCTGATTGGCGGTACTGAAAATAAATAAAACGTTAAAGCCAAAAATAAACAAAAGAAAATAATGCCAGGAATTTCAATTGCTGCATTGATGGCAGAAGAGAGAAATATACATTCTGAAACAAAATTACACCACAGAAGTTTGCGAGATGCATCAGATTTATTGTCCCAAACAAATGGAGTGTAAGTAAATAAGTATATCCATTTAATTGTATATTCGCTTCATTTTTTTTGTTTAGTTTTATAAGCTTTTATCGTTTGAATAAAGATGCATTTTTAATGGTACTGGGAAAAATTGAACCGTTCCTGAAGTTTATTCAATTGGCAACAACTCTTCGTTTTCTTGCTACAGGATTGTACCAAGGTGTTATAGCCAAGGACGTAGAGCTTAGTATGGGAAGAAGTACCGTTTCAGTTATTCTATGGAGAGTTATGGATGCTCTCGAGAGTAAGATATGTCCACATTTCATAAAACTAAGAATGATGGTTTTTAGAGCGTGGGGTGCTAGATTTGGCTCTTTTAGAATCGAAAGTGAGTGGGGATCTTGTTCTTCGTCTTTTTGAATGAGTTATAGTGCCAGAGTTTGCTTGTTTTGATGTTGACGCAGAAAAATCAATTTCTTCTTTCTCTTTATCACTATCTAATTCTCCATCATTCGAATTACAAAGCATATTCAAACTTTGTTCGAAATCCAGCTCGCCAAAGCTTCTTCCACCATCGATTCCGTCACAGGAGTGTAAAAGGCACAAATTCTGGCGAGTGTTTCCTCCTGATCAGACAAAACATACTGATTATATTCTCCACCACCAGTTTTTTTATTCTCTCTCTTGTTGTGATACATCCTTTTCTTTACATTAGCCCACAAAGACTTTTTGTTGGTGGTCCGGCAGAATTTAATTGGTTTGACAATTCTTTCCACAAAGACTCCACAACCACCTTGTCTCCTTTAACATACGCCCTGGCCATGTTTTGGTGGCATTCCATAAAATTGACCAAAATCTTGGCTTGATTACTGTTTCTGTGCCCCTTTAAATATATAACAATTATTATTATTAATTAAGTTTAACATTAAAATAAAAACTTACATTTCATTGGTCGAATCCAAGGTATATTGAACAAGGTAGTGTACAGCGAACAGCTGATTTTCTCGCAATTTTTTCAGAGCTCAATGAACTGTCAAACTCATGGATGACGTTTGATTGTTTGTTTACATTTTGTTGTTGGGAGCGTTTTAAAAAATAGTGTACAATCAAACAAAATTCACGCAAATTAAAAATAATGTAAATTGTATTTAACATTGTAAATAAATAAAGCAATTTGTGAATGTGTGATATCACATAACGTTATTAATTTCGTTTTAGGGCCATTAACAATAAATAAATAAACTAGGTTTAAGAGCTAACTACCAGTTATAGCTGGTTCCATACAATTTAACTTTCGTTAGCTCTAACGCTCGGTTATTTTGTTTTGTGTTAATTGGGGTTAAAGTCCTATTGATGTCATTATAAATGGAATATAATATCTTGCAAATGTATGCAGCGGTTTCGCAGAGTCGCGAATCCGTAATTTCGAATTTTCCATGACTTTGGCGCATGAGACAACCTGAATTTTACCGATGTCAAGGGTTGTGTTGGCTGTTATGGTTTGTAGATTGTTCTCATAGACGTGCCACTTAACAAAACTCCACAAAAATTCTAACATCGCACGATCTCGGAGGCCAGCCTCCTCGTGAGATGACGATGCCATGTAGCATGAGTTGTGTGGCTATGGCGCCGTCCTGTTGGAACCACATGTTAGTGTCCATATCATCCAATTCAGCTCAAAAGAAGTTGGTAAGCCCCAAATCCACATCAAACAGCAACTTTATCGATTGAAATTGGACGTTCTTGGAACTCTTGTTTGTTCATTTTTGTTCATCAACAAATGTTTACTATTTTCATAAAACTGGATAATTGATGGACAATTCAACAGATGTAGCTTGAACAATGTTGCAGCTAACAACTTATTATTTGTATCAACGACAAACTTTGTTATTAAATTAAAAAATATATATAATACGTTCAATTCTTTTTACATTATTCGTTCATCATATTTTTTAATAAATGGACCATTTATTAAAAAATATGATGAACGAATAATGTAAAAACATCTGCATGAATTCATTCGTACAATGAATACACATGCGCATTCATAAATGTTTCTTGTTACTCATTGTGCAAAAAGCCTACTGACTGAATATGAATGAATGCAGCCACTGAAGTTGTGTTGTACTTCGTTGTGCTTTGTTTTAGCGAAGATTGTATTCATTCGTCCCATAAAACGATCAAACTCGAACTCACAACATTCAATAACAGAGAGAACAAAACTACAAGAGCAATGAGTGATTGTGCATTCACTCTATTCATTCCAGCATCGGTGTATTCAGTACTAATTGTTGTTCGTACGGATTCTGTCTGTCGGTCGATGCATTATCTAATACATTTTTTTCAGTATGGAGGTAAGATTTATTTTTGTAAAATTTTATGGATTAGTGCCTAATTAAAAATAATACAATGTAGGGTACATCAGATGAATCAGTGTTGTCAGAACCTTCGTCGCCATTTGAAGCTTATAAAACATCAGAAATCAAAGAAAAGATTATAAAAGGAGAATATCAAATAATACTGCAAAGTGGAAAAAGCAAGGTTTGGGATATTTTTGGAAAAGTTGATAAAGGCGGAAGTTGTATAGAAAACGTTGTGGCATGCAAAACCTGTAGTAATGTTTACAAATATGTTAACAGCACTTCTAATCTTGTGAAGCATAAGTGCTTTAAGAATTTAAAGGACACTTTAGAAAATATACCCAAGGTAGAACGACGACACGAAGAAAGAAGTAGTTTGTACAACTACTGAGTGGATGATAAAAAATTGCCGATCTTATAAGATGATTGAGGACGATGGTTTAAAAAAATTTACATAACTGATCTTATCGCTTGGAGCTAAGTACGGACCAAATTTGGATGTAGATAAACTTCTACCACACCCCACAACTATATCTAGGAATATCGACAAAGTGTACAAGACCACTTACGACTCCGTTAAATCTGAACTTGAAGAACTCAGTGCCAGTGGGTATGGTCTTACTTCGAATCTGTGGACTGACAGTTATCTTAAAATGTCGTACTTATCCTTAACTATCCATTTCATCAAAAATGGAAAAATAAGCACTAAATTGCTTGCTTTTAAATCAATGGATATGGAGCCTTGCAACAGTAGGTATTCACGTACTCCTCATAAATAGTATTGCTTTTAAACAAAATCCTTTTTTCAAATTTAACATAGACGAAAGGATTCTTCGTAAAGTTCAACTGTAGTCTTGATAGGGCAATAATCGTTACAGACAGAGGTTCCAATATGAAAGCTGCATTTAGAACAAATGACCATATATTTTGCATTAATCATTTATTGCACAACATAGTCGAGAAATCCATTAATGAAAACGTTGAAATTAAAGAGTTATGCGTAAAGTGCACAAAGCTTGTGAAGTATTTTAAAAAATCCGGCGCCAATGCACAATTAACAACAACACTTAAAAGTTTTTCTCCAACTAGATGGAATACTATGTATTATTTGTTACAATCTATACAAAACAACTGGATTGATGTTGGCAATATCTTGCAGGAAAAGCAGCAACTGTATAGAATTAGTGGCATAAACCTAAACATTATGTCCGCGACTATAAAACTTTTAAAACACTTCGAAGCAACGTCGAAAGAACTTGAAGCTGAGAGATATCCAACTGTACATTTGACAATAGTTCATATTTACTATTTAAAACGAATATGCGAAATAAACAATGACGATTTAGAGTGCATAAGAGCTTTGAAACAAAGCCTTGGGATGTTGTTAAACGATGTGGTCATGAATAACATAAGCATTTTTCACAAAGTTGCACTGTTCTTGTTTCCACCAACTAACAAACTTTCGCAGTTTACTAATGTTGAAAAAGCCGATATAAAGGAGCACTGTAAAAACATGATGGAATGTTTTATAGGTAAATCCAACTCTAATCAAAATGGAAGTTCCCAGTCAGAATCCTTAACAAATGAAAAGGAGCTTCTTTTTTCAGGGTTTCTCCAGCCTTTGAATTCATCAAATTCCACTGACAGAGTACAAAACGAATTGATGTTGTACGAAAATGTGAATGAAATTATGCACAACAATTTTGATGTTCTTCAGTGGTGGGAATTCAATAAATTAAAATATCCGCTACTTTATAAGTTAAGCTGTAAAATATTGGCAACTCCTTCAAGTAGCGCCTCATCCGAAAGAATATTTTCAAGTGCAAGACACCTTCTTTCTGAAAAACGTTGCCTTATTGGTTCCAACCCTGTTTCGGTAGGAAAGATAATGTTTTTACATTCAAATATGAACTAATATTTTTCTTTCGTTTTTTAAATATTTATTTAACTTATTTATGAATTGAATATTTATTTGGTTTTGTTTTATGTTATATGCTTTTTTGTTTTTATTGCAAAGAAATAATAAAAAAGTTTGAAAAAGTAAAAATAATGTTTTTTCTTCATAACATTTCTCTGATTAACTCGAGTAACTCGAATAATATTGTATAATTCGACTGCGCCCTAAACACTCAGTGTATATAACGAATGAAATCAAACTCTGCACAGCATATTCAATGAATACCGAGTTGTAACGAGTGCGAATCGTGGTTTGTGTGAATGCTACAAGTTGAACGAGGTCGATGATTTCACACTCTAAGCAATTCAAGTCTCTTTTGCACTCACTCATCGCTTCTCATTGCAAGAGAATTGAATGAATATGTGCCGTTACTTTTAGTGAGCGTCTCATGGGTGGCTTTTTTGCATTCATGCAGACGTTTAGTCCATATGTATACATACGTACGAGTTTGTATTTTCTTATAACATGAAAAACTTATTTCCTAACTAGAAAATAAATACAAGGTGGCGCAAAAGTAACCTTTCGATGTTTTTTGTCTGTAATTAAAAAAAAAAATTAAAAACTTTGATTCTTCTTCTTGGTCTTTTAATTTTTTTTACATCAAGTCGAGAATATGATGTCATGTAAATGGCCGCCGCCACAGTTGATTGTCATTTGAGCCCTTTTTATGGCATTTTCCATCACTTTGGTCCTCACATTCTTGACGGATATTGTCTTTAAGAGCTGCAAGAGTCTGAGGCTTGTTGACATAAACCCGCGACTTCAAAAAGCCCCACAAAAAGAAGTCTGGAGCGGTCAAATCAGGCGATCTTGCTGGCCAGTGCAAATCGCCAAAACGGGAGATTAGCATATCGGTTGTGGCACGTGCAGTGTGTGCCGTTGCACCGTCATGTTGGAACCACATGTTTTCCAATCCCAATTCATCAAGTTGCGGCAAAAAGAACTCGTTGATCATTGCTCTGTAGCGCTTACCATTCACAGTAACCGTTTGGCCCGCGACGTCTTCGAAGAAAAAAGGTCCGATGACTCCTCCAGCGAAAACAGCACACCATACAGTGACTTTGAGCGGGTGTAATGGCTCTTCGTGGGTTACACGCGGATTTTCAGTGCCCCAGAAGCGTAAATTTTGCTTATTTACGTACCCGCTAAGATGGAAATGGGCCTCATCACTCATGATTATTTTTGATGAAAAATCATCTTCCTCTTGGTGGTGATTAAGGATGGCTTGAGCGTATGTTAGACGCGATCGGCGGTCAGCAGCTAACAGCTGATGCACCGTCTGGACTTTGTACGGAAACATCTTCAAATCTTGTACCAAAATTCGCTGTAGAGACCGTCGACTGATACCCATTTGCGTGGCACGTCGTCTGGTCGATGTCGCTTCCATGACATCCTCGGCTACAGCAGCAATATTCTCTGCAGAACGGCTACTCCGGGGTCTGCCACGCCTGGCAGCATCTCTTGTTGTGCCAGTCTCTTCGAGGCGAGCGGCTAAACGTCGCAGTGTTTCACCAGTAGGCGTTGGACGGCCAGGAAATCTGCGACGAAATTCACGTTGTGCCAAAGTCACCGACCGATTATTGGTCAAATAAATAGTCAGCAATATTCCGCGTTCTGGAGCAGTGTAGCGTAACATTGTTTATTAACGTGTATTTCGCATGTGTTTAGTACACAAATGTCAAAACAGAACTGACATTAGGGGCCAATCGCAAAATTTATAGCATTTTCTGATACGAGGATTACTTTTGCGCCACCTTGTACAGCCTGAAAATTGGTTTTAACATGAGGAGTAGCACTTCAACCCAAAGTCCTATACGTCATCAGGAGACCCATTCTGCCCAAAAGGATCTTGCTGTCGGCATTTTGAGTTAATTCCAGCCGGCCGGCCGTCTTCCATTTTATGCATTTACTGCTCCATTTTTTCTGTTCTTTACCGATATGGGTGATATGTGTGACACGTATGGCCGCATTCAGCTTATGCCTCTCGCCACTCATTTGTAAGGACAAGCTCTGAAGAGACAAACCTTTTAAAAAATGTATTCCAAAGAAGTAAAATCGTTGGAATGCTCGACCGGGCAGTATTGTATTATATGCCATCCATCATCGATGCTACTCAATACTGTAACAGCAAAAACATCTGGGTGCCATGAAGGATAATGACACTATCCTTCCGAGATTAAAATGAAATTATTTAAATTTTATAGTTCCTTAAAGACAAAACTTGCATTGTGTGTGTATCCCAATACAATAGAAAACTTGTTATACTGAATAAAATTACAGTCACCAGATTTACTTTAAAGGTTCAATTTTTTTTTTCAATTTATAATTTCATCTTTATTAACTTTTATTGTTTGCATGGTTTGAGATATTATTCTAAATATTACAACAAGTGAAATCTTAAATGTATTGTGAATGTTTTATTTTGTATCTATGATTATTTTAAAGGAAAAAATAGGAAAAACCTTTTTATGAGTTTAAAGTTTCAAATTTAAATATCGTTAGAAAAGCGGTAATGTATAAGGAAAAGTTTACGAAGTAAACAATCATATACATATGGTTTTCAATTTGATAAATTTTAGTTTATATATACATTTATAATGATAATTTTGTACATGTCCTTATCAGTGGATAAATGGAGTGTATTTTTGAAGTAAAGTAGTTTTGGCTAAGTCTACATATAAAATCTTGAATTTTTTCGTATCCACTTCTACTATGCAGAAGATCTGTGGGGTACCTCCATCGCAGGTTATGGATTATTTTAAGTCATTTGTTTTGGATTATTTGCAATTTCTTGATGTGCGTTCTGGCAGCTTTGAACCATATGGGGCTAGCATAGGTTAATATAGGCCTTATTACAGTTTTGAAGATAAGATTTTTATTTTTTATATTGAGTGAAGACCGGTAGCTAATTAGAGGCCAAAGAGCTTTTAAAACATTTGAACCTTTCTTGGCTGCTGCGTCAATGTGTTTCCCTAAAGTCAGTTTTTTATCTAACTGAACACCAAGGTATTTTACATCATTTGCAATGGGTATTTCATCATTTCCCAGCTTTAAATTGCGATTTGGTAATCGTTTAGGGGACTTGTTAAACGGAAAGATTATAGCTTGAGTTTTGGCAGGATTTATCTTTACTTTCCACTTGTGGAAGTATTTACTACAGCTTTCTAGTCCCTTTTCCATTGTCTTTAGAAGAGCCGCGGTTACTTTGCCGGAAGTAATAAGAGCTGTGTCATCTGCATAGTACGCTGTGTCAACATAAGGAGGCGGTGAAAAGTCCGATGTGTATAAGGAGTAAAGCAATGGAGAAAGTACCGATCATTGTGGTAGTCCTGCTTTTGTGATTGTTGGCGAAGAAAATGATCCATTTACACTTACTACATACATTCCATATATATGACCATATATTTTGGCATATTTGCAAGAAGCATTTTGTAGATAAGTCCGTTGTGCCACACGGTATCAAAAGCCTTTTCGATATCTAGGAGAATTAGGCCCAGTTGAATGTTTTTTGCGTTTATTTTCTAGTATGATATTCATAATTCTGTTTATTTGGTGCACTAAATTTCAAATAAAAAAATTATTTGACAACCAATTGTTGGTCAGCTGTTCCGGCTGCCTATTTTGACAAGCTATTGTACGAAAATAATGTACAGGGTTGTATCCCAGTTTTGTTGTTGGGCAAGTGATTTTACCTTCTATTATTGTATCATGGTCGAATCTTCTTTTTGATTTTTGTTTCTTTTTTTTAGTTTCAGGGTTGCATTTTCTCTTATTTTTTTATTTTTTGTTTGTTTTATGGTTGCTTTAGAGTGTATAGCTCTTCGAAGACCAAAAGTATTAAAATTTTCGTACGAAAAGTTTATTTTTTGATTGAAATTAATACAAGTATTATTCATACTTAATTCTTAGTAGATTTTTCAACTTTTCTGGAGTTTAAATTACTAAAAACATAAATTTAACTTCAGATTTTGTGAACGTTTTAAACCGAAATTTTTTTTTTCGTTTACGTTTTCCGCAGAATCTAAAAACGTTTTCGATTTCAAAAACGTAAATTCTTGTACGATTTTACACTCTGTGGCATGCCTGATAATTAACCTTTGGATGTCTAAGTTGCATAAAAAGTAAAAAAATAAACATAAAACAAGTAAGAAAGTTCAGTCGGGTAATTCGACTTATAAATCCCCCCTCACTTTGAGTCCAAAAATATTCGTAAGTATTTTTTTTTAAATTAAATTGTTATAAATTTAAATTGCATTTAATAACTTTAATGTATGTACTGGTATTAAAGCTAAAAGCTGATTACATTTGGTACAAAATGGTCAATTTGTGGGAGGCGTACCAAAAGGGGCGTGCCAATAGCGGCCACTTTTCTCTGAACTCTAGATACTATAAAAGCATTACACCGTACGCTGGTGTTAAAGTTACAATCTGTTAACTTTTGGTACAAAAAGGGAGTGGCCACTTCGCCCATTTTTCTTGACGAGTTGGGGACTAACAAACTTATACCATGTGTGAAATTTCAGAAGATTCGAGTAAGTATTATAGAAGGTATTAACCCATTCCTTCCCACTGTGCTCGTACAGGAAATTGACCGAATTGGTAATACTATATAATCCAAATTTTTTGTACAATTATCGTATTGGTTGTTCACATCGGAGTCTTAAGAAGGTTTGTGTCTCATTGGAAATGCAAATAAAGTGCAACAGTAAATTTTAAACGTACTTTTTGTGCACTATCTTATGCGAAATCACTATTTTTCGCAACTTCTTTTGAGATCGTCATTTGATCGGTATCAGATTCACTTTAGTTTTACCGTTGTAAAACTGATACCGCCCATTAATCCAGTTAACTAAGCAGTAAACTGTTGTAATAATCAAATAAAAATATAAAATCATTCGAAAAAAGTCAGCAAATGTTTTTTTGGTGTACTCGCTTGAGTACACCTCTAAAAAACAATTTTGAAAAAAATTTCGAGTTTTGGTTATTTATTTTTCATAATGGAGCAAATAAGGTGCTATATCAATAATAAAATTTCAACATTTCCTAAAATAAAAGGTCTTGGGAATTAATGGGTTAAAGAATCAATATTTCACTAAAAGTTAACGCTTTGTGGGGGCGGTACTAGAAGGAGTGGACCAATATGGCCCATCTTCGAACTTAGCCGGAGATAGAGAAAAATATTACCGCATACCAAATTTGAAGTCAATCGGTTACTCCTTTCGAGAGTTATCGTGCGCACCAGCCAGCAGACAGACATACAGATGGACGGACGGACATTGCTCAAATGACTTAAAATCACCCAAAACGGATTTCCGCCGAACATCTTAGGTCACTCCTTCGATGTAGCAAATTATGCTTCGTAGCAAATGATATATACCCTCCTCTCTAAGGTGAGGGGATAAAGAACGATAGAATAAAATGTCGCAAGCGACATGTCGCGTGCGAATGTGATTAAAAATAAATAAAAAATAAACTACTTAATATTTTTGAATAAAATAAAAAAAAACATTATTAAGATATATACGAATCCATGACATTTTAAAATTAGTCGCATTGAAATATTCCTTCAGGTTTCCTTGATATCAGTGTTTGATTGGTTTGCTTTGAAAGCGACTTCTGTTTTTGTCGCGTGCGAATGGCTTGGTTTTTTGTAATTACGAGGGTTGTTATATACATATATATCTGGCCTGGGCAACACTAAGTGTTGTCTGGCGCCATCTGACATTTCCTTTGGAAAGTTTGACACTTTTTAGCATAACTTCAATTAGATCGTTTTGTCACTTGACCTCGAATTGTTTTGGTTACAGTGTGTTGAAAGTTCACCTCCAAAACATGGTTTTTGAACGCTTCGACAGCTGCTTCAGGCGTCGAAAAACGTTGACCAAGCAGTTTTTTTTTTGATGTGAGTGAATAAGAATAAGTCATTGTGAGTGAATAAGAATAAGTCAGGGCTGTACGGCGGATGACCCATCAATTCGACGTTTTGGCCGTTAAAAAAGGCGTTGGTTTGAGCCGATGTGTGAGAGCTCGCATTGTCATGGAGCACAATGATTCGTCTTCTCTTGTTCGTTTTTCGAATTTCTCCGAAGACTTCAGGCAAACAAATTGTATTGTACTACTCAGAATTGACCGTCCTACGTTGCTCAAGCGGAAAAGTAGCCACATGACCAGTTTTGCCGAAAAAACAGGCGACCATTTGCTTCGAAGTGCTTCTTCCACGAACAACTTTCGTTGGATTTGGCTCGGCTTCAAAGACCCACACGGTCGATTGCTCTTTTGTTTCGGGCTCATACGCATAGATCCAAGATTCGTGTGACGATCTTATAAACGCCTTTGGAAGCACCGCGACCGTATTTTTTCAAAATTTCTTTGCACCAATCGACGCGAGCCTTTTTTTGAGCGATTGTCAAATTGTGCGGGATCCAACGAGAACAAACCTTTTTTACGGCCAGATGTTCATGCAACATCGAATGTATGCTGGTGGAAGAAATGCCCAAGGATGCCTCTATCTCACGGTATGTCACATGACGATCTTGCATTATCAGTTCACGCACGGCATCAATGTTCTCTGGCACAACGGCCGTTTTTGGACGACCTTCGTCTTTGAGAGAGCGTAGGCCAAGATTGAATTCATTAAACCAGTTTTTCACAGTGCTATAGGGTGGTGCTTCATCGCCTTACAAAGATTTAAGTTCATCGATGCACACTTGTCGTGATAATCCACGTCGAAAGTTGTGAAAAATGATCGCACGAAAATGTTCACGAGTTAATTCCATTTTTTTGCCAAATTGTTTTTTTCAAGTCACTGTAAACAACACAAATGATGGTCGTACGTCAAAACGTTCTGAGTACGTTTATGCTAAAAAATGTCAAACTTTCCAATGGAAATGTCAGATGGCGCCAGGCAACACTTAGTGTTGTCTAGGCCAGAAATATATATAGCAACCCTCGTATCTTGAAAACGGACAATTGGGCAAAAACAACCTTAGCACAAATTATATTGCTATAAGTTTCGCCTTTTGTCAAAATGCAATAATGTTTTGGCATATGTTTTTTTCACTTTGAATGCGAACGAATGTCGCATTCGACATTGGAGAAATGCCCATATAACAGGTGGCGCAAAAGTAACCTTTCGATGTTTTTTGGCTGTAATTTAAAATATTATTGGTCAAATAAATAGTCAGCAATATTCCGCGTTCTGGAGCAGTGTAGCGTAACATTGTTTATTAACGTGTATTTCGCATGTGTTTACTACACAAATGTCAAAACAGAACTGACATAAGGGACCAAGCTAAATTTTTAGCATTTTCTGATAGGAGGATTACTTTTGCGCCACCTTGTATAAAAAAGTATATATTTTATGAAGAAAGGGTCACTCTTCACAGCAAAGATGTTAAACTTCCCTTAAGAAGGTTTATGAGTGCTACACGGGCTTGCAAAATATATCAATTATACATTTACTACCGCGGTTTTCTCAAAATGTATGCATTTAGCAAAAATTTTTGTAATTTATGTAAAATTGTAATAAGAGGGGTCAAAATCTACAGAAAAGTCCATACTGCATCAAAAAATTACCGAGTTGAGTTTGGCGGTTTTTAAATTTTTAGTAATTTGGAAAGCAAATAAAAAATGATATAGCCTGATTTGTCTTCGTACAAATACATAAAATAATATAGCAAAACAACAGAAACTTTAAAAAGGGCTCTTCTTGGCTTGGCGAAGGTCCGCTTATAAAAATCAATGGAGAAATGTTTCAGTATTTAGATATTTTAGAACAACCATATAGAGCCATTTATATGCCTTCAAGAACATCTCAATTAAGATAACATTAATGCAGGATAATGGCCCCAAACACTCCTCCAAAACTAGTAAAAATTATTTTTGTGCGGAGATTTTAGATTGACCAGAGACCTGGGTCCTAATTCCCGCATCCGTTTCGTATCGTAATTCGATTACGTGAGATCTAATAACATTTGTGCGAAAAAAAATAGTTTCCCAATTAATCGTTGTATGCTCTCGAAAATTCAGATTACGATACGAAACGGATGCGGTAATTAAGCCCCTGTCTTAAATCCTATAGATAACCTTCGGGATGAAGTCAAGAATGAAACCGCAAACAATAGGCGTGTTTTCGTTACACCATAAGTGCTTAATTTGTATGGGGAGCTAAGCACTATTAGTTCCCGATGAAGTTTGGTGCTTGTGTTCATGTCTTAATCGAGTATGATGTTGCCAGATTGGGCACCCTATATTTAGCGATATGGCATCCCATTTTTGGAGAGATTTTATCAATTATTGTGAATTAACGGGAAGAAGAAGAATAAAAATGGGAAATTATTTTAATATTTGCAAAAGAGTGTAAACAATTGAACATAGAATAGTAAATATATGTTTTATAAATACTTTTCACGAATTTTTTGTCTGTTTCGCACTGTTCTTTCTTCGCAACTCATGACACCATTGCTACCAGATAGTGAAAATCCGCCACTTATTGCTTATGTCCCAGTTAGTGGAAGTCAGTTGTTTTCGTTGCAAAGTGCTAAACTAAAAGTGCTAGCTTGTAACGAAAAAAAATGCCTAATATAAAAATATGGACGATCTATGGGCGTCCGCACCGGAAGCTTGATATAATAAACAAACAAAACAAAGTACCAAAAACTCGTGGAAAGTATGTGTCGCAAGTCAGCAGTCATCAGAGTAATAGCTACATCACCAAATATTTATAATAACAAGAAATCAAAAAAATAATTTTAATATTTTTCTCTTTTTTCAGATGGTGCCATTTATGTGTCCAGCTCATTATAGTGATGTTTTTTCTACCGATATTTTTTAAATATATTTATGAATTTCAGCCTTCATTTTTACATATGGGTGATTCCACGTAAACTGACCCCATCACACATAAAAAATAAATCAGACTTTTGCAAAAAAAAAGTACCATAACGGACATCACGAACAATTGAATTTTAGAAATTTAGGAAGGAGCTGATGAAATTTAGGAATAGTTTTTTTCGTAGCAATGAGTTTTCTATAGGTTATTATAAAATTGTTGGATGCACTAATTTTACTGTTGAACTGACATGAGGTATTTTTCGTCATATTTTTATTTTCTGAAATTTTTCTTTTGGCTACAAGAAAGTACGCATCCTAAAGTGTAGTTTAGTGTAAAATTCGTATCTTTTGGAAAATATTCATTGCCGTGAACGGTTTTGTATCTTGGAGTGTTTTGTTTGTCACACCCGATACCGAAAATATACAAGAAGGTAAATTTAATACATTTTATGTAGATATGAATATATCATCTTTTGTGTAAGTTAGGTCAAGGTTATATAGTATAAAGTGAATCAAAATGTTTCAGTATCATTGCAATATTTAAGGTAGAATTTGCATTCGATTCGATTTAAAAATTTTGTATATTTAATTTTATGTCATGTATGAAATTAAATAATAGAATGCAGAAATTTCGGTGTAAATTGAAAAAATAAATAGATGGTATAGGGGCAATCATTAAGAGAAGGATGTGTGCGGCAGTGAAGGTCCATAAGGTCATTTTAAATCAGCCCATTCAATGATACAAGGTTTTGATTGGTTCTGGAATAAAAAGCATAAGAATACTTCTAAAATGGAGTTAAAAAATATCAATATATTTTAGAAAATATGTGGAAAACCAATAAAATTAAGAATAACCGACCTAAACATTATTTTGAGAAGATTTCTGCTTATAATATTCTAGCAGGACACACGGCGTATTCTAATTCAGAAACTAATTCTTTGTAGAAAATTAAAAAATAGCATTGTATAAACATTGATACAAAATAGAAAGAGTTTTTAAGATGTCAATACTTGTTTTTGGCAACGAATTTTGTATTTGTAAGTTTTTACACTATGTGATAAAGAAAGTCGGCATTGTGAATATGATTTAGTGAATAAAACGGCTTCAATTTTGTTTTTCGCAGAAAAAAACTAGCTTAATAGATGCATGTTGGCTAATAAATCCTGGACAATATTTCGATCTACTTATTACTCCTCCAGATTGAGACTATGTCACACCCGTTACATTGGCTGTCACACCCGTTACATACAAGGTGGCGCGAAAGTAACCTTTCGATGTTTTTTGGCTGTAATTTAAAAAAAAATGAAAAACTTTGATTCTTCTTGTGGATTTTTTTTATTTGGTCTTTTAATTTTTTTTACATCAAGTCGAGAATATGATCTCATGTAAATGGCCGCCGCCACAGTTGATTGTCATTTGAGCCCTTTTTATGGCATTTTCCATCACTTTGGCCAAAACTTCCGGCGATAGGTCCTCACATTCTTGACGGATATTGTCTTTAAGAGCTGCAAGAGTCTGAGGCTTGTTGACATAAACCCGCGACTTCAAAAAGCCCCACAAACAGAAGTCTGGAGCGGTCAAATCAGGCGATCTTGCTGATCATTGCTCTGTTCACAGTAACCGTTTGGCCCGCGACGTCTTCGAAGAAAAAAGGTCCGATGACTCCTCCAGCGAAAACAGCACACCATACAGTGACTTTGAGCGGATTACTCTTCGTGGGTTACACGCGTATTTTCAGTGCCCCAGAAGCGTAAATTTTGCTTATTTACGTACCCGCTAAGATGGAAATGGGCCTCATCACTCATGATTATTTTTGATGAAAAATCATCTTCCTCTTGGTGGTGATTAAGGATGGCTTGAGCGTATGTTAGACGCGATTGGCGGTCAGCAGCTAACAGCTGATGCACCGTCTGGACTTTGTACGGAAACATCTTCAAATCTTGTACCAAAATTCGCTGTAGAGACCGTCGACTGATACCCATTTGCGTGGCACGTCGTCTGGTCGATGTAGACGGCGCTTCCATGACATCCTCGGCTACAGCAGCAATATTCTCTGCAGAACGGCTACTCCGGGGTCTGCCACGCCTGGCAGCATCTCGTGTTGTGCCAGTCTCTTCGAGGCGAGCGACTAAACGTCGCAGTGTTTCACCAGTAGGCGTTGGACGGCCAGGAAATCGGCGACGAAATTCACGTTGTGCCAAAGTCACCGACCGATTATTGGTCAAATAAATAGTCAGCAATATTCCGCGTTCTGGAGCAGTGTAGCGTAACATTGTTTATTAACGTGTATTTCGCATGTGTTTACTACACAAATGTCAAAACAGAACTGACATTAGGGGCCAATCGCAAAATTTATAGCATTTTCTGATAGGAGGATTACTTTTGCGCCACCTTGTATTAAAATATTTACTACAAATGGAATAATAATTTAAATTATTTGGAATGAAGTCTACAATATACACTATACTCTCGAGATACCAAAAAAAATTTTTTTTCGGTAGGTAACACATGACTGTCTACATAAACCAACCACTGTGAGTTGTCGTTATAAATTATATAGATAAAAATCAGGAAAATACTCAGTACCAATGTCACAACCGTTCCGTTGGAATCACCCATATGGATAATTTTTAATAATGTTATTGGCTCCAACAACAACATTTCGAACCTAATTTTAAATTCTTAAGAATGTATCTATCTATCCACGAAGTTCCCTTTAAGATGAATACATACACAAACATTGTTCGTGCTTTTCTAAATAATCTGGGGTATATTTTAAAACCTCACATGTAGGCTGTTTTGTATATGTAGAAAGGAATTGAAGTGGGTATGCAATCATATGTATAAAAGCTACTAGCAAAAATTATTTCTTGTAAATCATATTACATGACGGCGCTATGCTCCCTGGATCCACGGGGATATTACATAAAAATTAACCCAGGAAATATAGATTAAAACTTATAACATTCCACATTTTTGAAGCAATGATTTTTAAGTAGCAATCCCTTGACATCTTAGAAAAATACTAAGCTGTGCTATTATTGGATCCGCATCTTAGAAATATACTAAGCTGTGCTATTATTGGATCCGCAAAGAAAACAATGGTGAATATTTTTCAATATCAGCGTCACTAATTTATAGTTGAAAAAGCTGTCTTTACTTTATTGAACACACGAATAAAAAAAGAAATAAACATAAAAACAATTCATATGTAACAAAATAAATTTCTTCAACAAAATAGGTACATGTGTTCTTTGCCAATAATTTATTGGTCAAAAAAAATATATGTAAATAATTTTATATATTAGTAAACTAAAAAATAACAAAAAGTAAAAAAAATCAAAATTATTTTATATTAAATTGAAAATAAATACAATAAAAAAATATCATTCGTTGTTGTAAAATATTTTCAGTGTACTTATTTTATTAAATAAAGCGACATAGACCTTCTTCGCTGACTACTAACAAGCAACTGAACAATTTTGTTTTGTTTTTTACGCTCTCTGTTTTTATTTTCGTTGACGCTCGGGCTGTGTACAGGGATGGAAAAGTCAGTACTTTAGTACTTTTTTCAGTACTATTCCACTTCCAAAAGTACCGAAGTACCCCCAAAGCCATTTCAGTACCATTTTATTCTATATGTCTTAGAAAACACCTACTTTTAATTCAATAAGAATCAAACGAAGTTTCATTTCCGAAAACTCAATCAACACGCACGTTTTCTATCGAAGTTTATTTGTAAAGTTTAAAAAAATATACACCGAAATTGTATTTTGCGGCCGAATGAGGATGGGCCATTAAAATGCACTTAACATGTCAAACAACAGCAATTTTGTTGGGGCTTAAATTTATTTTTTGTCCCCTTCGTGGGGCTTAATTACACCTACAAATTTAGAGCAGTTTGTAATTAGAAAATGTGTTCGTACTCGGATTTTTATGTACTCCCCAGATTTACAAACAGAAAATTTTTTATGTATTTTCATTTCATGCTGTTTTCTATATTAGGGCATAATTTCCTAAGATACTTTTTGTAACGAAAATAGGCCCCAAATTTGGAGGGCACCTTCAATTTCAAGTTGGGGTGCATATTCCTAGGGCCAACTTCCGGCATCCTCAATTTTCATTGATGAATTTTTTAAAAATGGGTTTATATTATTTTTTTGTTAAATCAGAAAAATGATGTAGAAGAATTTTTGCGAAACGCTGGAATAATTTTAGGGAATTGTTATAAGTAAAATGTCCATCTAAGTTTTTTTAAGCTATGGCGCTAAATCATACTAATAATCCTATTAATATTATAAAATCGTTTATTAGTCTATTTGTTTGTTTGTTGGTAACACCATCACGCCTAAACGACTTAACCGATTTTCTTGAAACTTGTTGGAAAGATAGACCAATACCTGGGAAGTGTCATAGGCTACTTAGATTTTTCGATGATGGAAAGTTTCGCAGTTACATTTCATGGCGTGGCTGGAATACGCTATTCACATTATTCCAATTGGACTGTGATCTATGCCGTAGAGACCAAAACAAACTTTCAAAAGCCAATTAGGAGCTAAGTCTCTATGAATTAATATGTACGAGTATGTATTGATCTTCAAGGACGAGTATGTATTGATCTTCAACTATTCAATGTCCAGCCTGGGGTCAAATCTTCTAAAACATCTAAACTGATTAAATCGAAACATGGAACGTACATATTACTGTATGAAATATGATAGTATAATAAACCAATTGGGTTTCCGAGGCGCGTTTTGCGACTTATTGATCTCTGAGAGGTATTATGCAGAAAGTTTGCATACATATAGTTAAGAGTGTGGCTGGAATAATAACCTACTCATATTAACGAAGTTTGAACAACTTTTCGGAAAATGGGTCCATCCATGCTAAAGCAAACAAATAGTTGTTGTTGTTGTAGCAGTATATGTGTTTGTTATCCATTAGTTGTTTTTCATTCGCCTTGTATAGTGGTTTCTGCTGTATTGGTTTCCAGGCCGAGGAAGATGGCTGCTTCCACTGGTTGGGTCCAAAGAGACCTGGGAACAAGTTGAGTAGGTTTGGCAGGGCAGTTAAAGAGGTGTAGTGTGTCGTGTGGTCCCTGGTTACAGGCGGGACATATGTTCGACGTGGTGCCATCAATCCTTGCCCAGTATGAATTGAGGCGGCTACACCAGCCAGATCTTAATTGGGCCAAAAGTACTCTTGTCTGTCGTGGTAATTCCTCTTCCTCTGAGGCCACTGATGGAGGGTGGTCTCCTAGTACGACATTGACTCTGTAGTTATTCACGGCTTCAGCGACTGCGTCAGAGTGTATGTCAGCCAGACCTGCCTTGAAAGCTCTTTGGTCTAGAGGTTCTCTCTTGTAGCGTTGGACCTCGCGCTCTAGATCATGAAGGTCTTTCCTGATCTGCCTGGGAGGTGGGCGCCTATCCACTAGATGGTGATTGGGATGGCTGGGACGGTAGCAACCAAGCAGATACTGCTTCGACAGCAAAAAATTGTGTCGTCGCACGGTTATGATCTTCGTCTCCTCATGTAAGTGGTCCACAGAAGACATGAGGAGGCACCCTGTCGCAGTTCTCAGGGCGGCATTTTGGCAGGTCTGTATATTCTTCCACTGCGTCTCGCTCACATTCGGTGACCACACTGGTGCTGCATAGTTTACCACAGACCGACCTATCGCTTTGTAAGAGGTCAACAAGGTTTCTTTATCTGTGCCCCAAGTGCTGCCGGCTAGCGACTTGAGGACCTTGTTCCTACTTCTCATTTTATTGCAGTTAGCTGTGGCATGCGCGTTAGACCTGAAGAGGCTATCAACTACCTGAAGAGGCTATCAACTACCCAAGAACCTTAGGGTAGTTGGTGGTCGGAATTCTTGTGCCATCGACTATCACATTGAGTTGCTCCTTCACTTGCGCTGTCCATGCAGTAAAAAGGGTGGCCGATGATTTGGTGGCGGATATTTTTAAGTTCCTCGCAGCGAAGAAATTGGCAATCTCAGCGAGGTAGACGTTCAGCCTTCCACATATGTCATCGATTAGAGGGCCCGACGCCAGAATCGTACAGTCATCAGCATATGATACGATTTCAACGCCGTCAGGTGGGGGTGGAATTGCAGAAAGGTAGAGGTTAAACAGTGCCGGAGATATCACCCCACCTTGGGGAACTCCCTGTTTCACTCTACGGGGTTTGGACTTCTTGTTTCTGAATTCCACATACGACTGGCGTCCACACATGTAATTGACGGTCCAACGTTTCAAACTATTCGGGAGGGACGTGTTGGCTATGTCCTCAAAAAGCGTGGCGTGGCTGACAGTATCGAAGGCCTTCGATAGGTCTAGCGCCACGAGGACGGTCCTGTCACCGGGCTTGTTCTGGTTAAGACCGCGGCTCACATTCGTGGATATGGCGTGTAAAGCAGTAGTCGTACTATGCTGCTTTCGGAATCCGTGTTGATGATTAGCAATTGGAAAATGTCCAATAAGGCTCGGGAGGATTAACGCCTCAAGCGTCTTTGCTACTGGCGAGAGAAGGGAGATAGGCCTGTACGATTCTCCCTTGCTCGCATCTTTGCCCGGTTTCAGTAGCGGGACCACTCTACCCATTTTCCAGGCTTCGGGTATTATTAGAGTGGCCAACGACAGATTGAGGACCCTAGTCAGGTACTCAACTCCCGGTATGTCCAATTGCTTCAACATCAGCATCGAAATTCCGTCGGGGCCGAGCGCTTTGGATGACTTAGCGCTACGGATGACATCTGCAACTTCTCCAACTGTAAACTGTGGTGGTACTTCTTCAGCTCGGAGAGCATGGATACGACGCATTACTCTCCTTTTCGCTCTGTCACTCACGGGGTGCTCTATAAATTGTCGGTTAAAATAACGCGCGCACCTCTTCGGGTCAGTCACAGTGGTGGCACCAAATGTGACTGCCGTCCGGTCGTCTTTCCTGCCTGGATTCGAGAGTGACTTAACCGTTGCCCACAATTTACTAATACCGGAACTTAAGTTGCATTGCTTCAGTTGATCTAGCCATTTATTCCGCTTATATTCGTCGACTTTCCTACTGATTTCTAGATTCAGTTCCCAGATTCTAGGATCAGCAGGATTAGAACGACGAATTTCATCACGCACGTCTGCTAGTCCCGCTGCATCTGCTGGGAAATTAGGTCGTATCTCTGGTATTCGACCAGCAGGGATAAAGCGAGCGGCTGCTGCGTTGATGATGCCTCGGAATTTCTTCTCAGCTACCCGAACATCTGAGGGGATGGGTAGTTCACTGAAGCTGCGGTTGGTGAATTCTCTGAACCCGTTCCAGTCCGCTTTCCTTTGATTCAGGAAAGTACGGCGTTCAGAGATAATAAAATCGGCTGGTCTGTCTATGGAGAGGATTATGGGGAGGTGGTCTGATCCCAATGAAATGACGGGCTGCCAGGTGACGTCATTTATCAGACCAGGCGACACGATGGTGATATCTGGCGAGCTGCTGCAATCACCCATAATCCGTGTGGGGGCGTCCTCATTCACTGTGCAGAACGTAGAGCCATCTATCTGCTCAGCCAAAGCTATGCCTCTATGGTCATTAGCTAGGAGAGAATGCCAAAGCTCATGATGGGCATTAAAGTCTCCTAGGACCACGCGATTATTGCCTTGCAGTAACGGACGGCAAATAACGCGGAGAACAGCTACCAATCGGCGGTATATAAACGTTGTACAGCTCTATCTCGGCAGTCCCGGACTTAACTGCTACCCCCATACATTCAATGTATGGGTCTCTAGAGTCAAGCTCAGGCGAGATAGGTCTGTATTGCACAGAATGGTGTAATAGGAAAGCCAGTCCCCCACCTCCACTTCTAGTGCGATACTTACGTAGCACATTGTAACCCTGACAACTGTGCAAGCTGCATGTGTCGCTCAGCTTTGTTTCCTGGATCGCAGCGACCTTGATGTTATTTCGATTCATAAAATCTACAATCTCGTTGATTTTGCCGCGGAGACCATTGCAATTAAATTGCAAGAAGGATGCATGTTCGGGGGTTGGTACAGCAATGTGTGGTGTTAGTTGTGGTGTTGATTGCTGTGCATGTTGCTGTAGGGGAGATTGCGGCGGTGTCCCATAAACCGAAGGTGTCGATGACGTAGACGACGGGGACGACGAGGCCGACGACACTGACGACTGCGATTCTTGAGGCACACTGAGAGGTATGGATGCACAGCAGGCTCCGACATAGCTCCCTATGCGGCGATACTCCCCGGCGTTCCTAAGGCCAGAGCAACCCCTGAGATGCAACCACTCCATAAATCGGGTACACCTTACTGATGTTGAGTTGCCACGTATTAGGTTCCCGCAGACGGAGCAGAAATATTGTTGTGGTCCGGGATTTTGTTCGGTCCCGGCACGGACCAGAAGAATTCGGAGCAGACACTCCGGGATGTGCCTCTCCCGCAGTTAATCTTTGTGGCAGTCAGAGCTAAGGATTTTCATACCAGAATTTAGACCAGCTTTAAAATTATACTGTTTAGATATTGTCTTTTAATCGAAGTTTCATCAAGCTTTCGAGAATTTGATCACTGTGTTAAAAGCCAACCAGGGCAGGATATTTAAATGCTAGTCTCATATATATCATTAAATATTTTCAAAATTCACCAATTTCATTACATTTGCGTTAAATTAATTTTATAAATGAAAAAATACCTTTTCAGTTTAAAAAGTACCATTTTAGTACTTTTCGAGAAATCGAATTTTCCATCCCTGGCTGTGTATATGAAAAAGCCGATTAATCTTCGTTGTTCTAACAAGAGTTTGGGCACCACTGCTTTAAAGTAATGCATGTGCTACCATTTACATTTTGTTAATAAGGCAGGTTAGAAAAACCACAAAGAAAAATTCGTGAAATATCAAAATCGATGGCAATAAAATAAAGGGTTTTTTTTAACAAGAGGTGTTATTTTGGTATTCAAAGAAAAATTCAATTTTTTTAGATAAATGATCGGATGTTTATTTCATAATAAAGAGGAAGTTATGCCGTTAATAATGATGCCGTCCATTTTTTTAGATAAATGATCGGATGTTTATTTCATAATAAAGAGGAAGGTATGCCGTTAATAATGAAAAACAACATCAGCCAAATGGCCACCACGACCACGCTTACAGGACCATATCATTTCATGAAATTTTCCATAACCAAATCGCAAAGTTGCTGCCCTATGTCCTCGATAGCCTCACGAATTATATCTTTGAGGTCTTGAATCGGCGCTGGGCTGTTGGCGTAGACCTTAACTTTCACGTGGCTCCAAAGGAAGAAGTCGCAAGGTATTCGTTGCTGATCATTCGCAGTGAACGGACGTGTTTATCACATAGCGGATAGTTACCAGTACCTATTACGCAATAGCAAAAATCTGTACAAAGTCTGTAAGGCCTACATCGTAGTACCTATTACGGTTTAATACAGACAAAATAAAAATAATTCTCTTGACGGGGATGCCTTCGTGTTCCGATGGAGCGCGGTTCCCCAATCGTCCGACTGTCCGTCCGTTGGTCTTGGCCAAAGCCGACCACACCAAAAATGGTGAAAATCTCCCCCTAGTACTCACAACAGGTGGTGCGGTGAGGGGAAAACGTCATGTCCGACCGTCAAAACGGAAGCACAATGAGCATCGTGTAGCGCTCAGAGTTTTGACGAAGTTAGAGGCTGTTGAGGTTTCGGCTCTTACCGAAAAACAAAAAGAGTCACTTATCTGGGCTAAAGGCGTCATAGATGCTTCTAAGGCCAACGAGTCGGCTGAAAGAGCCACAAATTCAGCTGTGTTAACGGCTAATAAAGTAAAACGAAAAACCTCGATGTCCGTAGAGAAATGCCGAGTAAAGCTCTTATATTTCGGTGATGCCAGATCAGTAGACCTGTATAAGGCTGCTCTGAGTCGAGCGGGTGAGGTGTGGCCGGGTGCCCAGTTGGATGTTGTCGAAAAAAACAACATCCCTAGTCACCCTAGAGCCATCACCTGGGTTACAGAAGAGCCCTCTAACCCGGCGGACATCTTAGAAATAATAAAAGATTCCAATCCTGGTCTGCCGGCCCATAATTGGAGAATCAGCAAGGTGAGTGAGGCGGATGGTAAAAAGCGGCAGGTCAATCTTATCCTAAACGCTGAATCCACCTCCCATATACAAAGTGCGAGTGCAACCCTACAATATGGCTTCGAGACTATAGTCTTGAAGATATACAAGCAGGATATAGCTCCCACTGCAGAAGGTGAGTCGTCCACCGTGGCACTTTCTGGAAGTGCGGAGGTACCCACGCCCATTATTTCTGGTGACTCCACCTCTAACAGAAGATCTGTAACGTCCTTCTCTGAGGAAAAAAGCTCTACTTCGGACACAGAGAGGCTGAGGGGAGTCTCCGGACTCTTTGACGCATCTGGAGGGGACATGCTTCTCGACGATACGGACGAAGAGTTCGATAACACCCTTGTCGGGGTGGATGTTAATCTGTCAATTACCAATGATGGTAAGATTTCTACAGATTAACCTCCATCACGCTAAAGCAGCCTCAGCGGCTCTATTGCTGCGCCTGTCCACAAATGCAGTAGACATCGTCCTGATACAGGAGCCCTACGTAGTGGGAGGAAGGGTGTGCGGTATTAGGACACCCAACTTTACCTGGAGATCGGTAATCGCATATATTGGGTGGTCTCCAGCTACTTGCCTTATGAATCTGTAGTACCGACTGCTCTATTCAGGGAAGTAGTAGAAGAAGCAACGTCTGACGAGCTCGAGCAGACACGAACGCTCATCATACTATCTGGGGTAGTACGGATATAAACAATAGGGGTGATTCGCTTCTTGACTTTATTCTAACTACCAACCTTAGTATTTGTAACATAGGTAATAAACCGACCTTCACAATTAAAGACAGACAAGAATTACTCGACGTAACGTTTGCTACTGACCGGCTGTCAGACAAAATTATTGGGTGGAATGTACTGGACGACCACTCATTCTCAGATCACCATTATATTGAGTTCAAACTCGCGGAAAAAGCGCCTAAACCCGCCGTCCACAGAAATGTAAGGAAGACAAAGTGGCATCTGTATGAGAAGAATTTCAAGAAAGTCCTCAACTCTAAACTTCTGTACGAACCGAATGACAAAGCCGGTCTGAATAATCTGGTCGATCATATCACCATATCATTCAATAGATCCCTTGAAGAAGCCTGTCCAAAAACAAGGTACAAGTGTAAAACTAAACCCCAATGGTGGACTTCTGAGCTAACGGCTATGAAAAAGACCTGCAACAAGCTATTCAATAAGGCTAAATCTACTGGGGTCGCTAATGATTGGGATGCCTATAAAGAGCAACTCAAGATCTATAAGAAGGAGCTTAGAAAGGCGCAAAGGCGCTCTTGGTATACCTTCTGTGGGGTCTCCGACGCCGCTAGGCTGAGGAAGATATTATCTGCTTCACCCTGTACAGTGGGATATTTACAGGATGAGGCAAATAACTGGACCAAAAACAGCGAGCAGTCGCTCAATGTACTGCTCGACACACATTTCCCGGGGAACTCTGTAACAGAACCCGAGGATCAGCAGGACCAACAAGAGTGCGAGTGGACTGCGAGCGTCGCTAGTTTCTTGACTGAGAGATCCAGAATAAGCTGGGCTATTAACAGCTTTGAGCCCTTCAAGTCACCTGGACCAGATGGCATCACTCCAGCAGAAATGCAGAAAATGTTAAAGTACATTATCCCCTGGCTGGAGAAAATTTATGTAGGCTGTATCAGGCTTTCATACGTCCCGAATCGATGGAGGGATACCAAAGTGGTATTCATACCTAAAGCGGGAAAGATATCACACACTAGGCCACAAGACTTCAGACCAATTAGCCTATCCTCCTTCCTATTGAAAGGTCTGGAAAGACTTTTAGATCATTTCATTAGGGAAAACCTGGATACAAAACTCCTGTCGGGGAACCAACATGCTTACAATAAGGGCAAGTCTACAGAATCAGCCCTGCACGAACTTGTGAGCACTATCCCTGCATTTCAAGGAATTCACCATGGTGGCATTTCTTGACATAGAAGGGGCTTTTAACAACATTCACTCAGATGCGGTAATTGCGGCACTCTCACATCTAAAAGTTAACACTAGTTTGATTAGACTAATTCAAAGTCTGCTCACCAGAAGACGCATAACAGCATGTCTAGGGTCCACAACTCTAACAAGGTATGTAAACGGAGGGACCCCGCAAGGAGGAGTACTGTCTCCACTAATTTGGAACCTAGCGGTGAATGAAATCCTGCTAGATCTAGAACGTTGTGGCTGCAAGGTCGTGGCATATGCGGACGACGTGGCAATCGCAGTGAGTGGCAAATTCGTAAACGTCCTCAGAGACATCCTACAGGTGGCTCTGAACAAGTTGGCTAGATGGGCCAGAAGCAGCGGTTTGGGGGTTAACCCCAACAAGACAGAATTGGTTCTCTTTACTAGGATAAATAATGTGCCACATGTGGACCCTCCACCTCGGATAAATGGAACAGATCTAGTCTTTTCTGAAAGTGCAAAATTTTTAGGAATAATTCTAGATAGGAAAATTTTATTTAGACTTAACGTATTGAAACGTGTAAGGAAGGCCAACGTCGCCTTATATTCCTGCAAAAAGGCTGTAGGGTCGCGGTGGGGACTCTCTCCTAAAATCGTCCACTGGATATATATAGCAGTAGTTCGTCCAATACTGTTATACGGTATTGTGGTATGGTGGACGGCAACTGACAAACTAACCATTACCAACCTACTAACAAAGGTTCAGAGAACTGCCTGCCTGAGCATAAGCGGAGCCTTAAGGACTACAGCGACCGAGTCTCTACAAGCCCTACTCCATATACTGCCGATTAATATTGTGGCGAGAGAAGTTGCAACCAAAGCGGCAATAAGATTAAACTGCCTATCAATGTGGAGGTACAAGAACTATGGTCACATGAGGATATCAAAGTGTAGTGCTATGGTAACCGACCGAGTGGACTATATACCAACTGTGTACACCTTCGAGAGAAATTACATCACTATGATTCCCGCCAGAGATGAATGGGTCGGCAGAATACCGGGTAATAGAAACCATCTCCACTTTTACACGGATGGTTCGAAGCTTGATGAAAAGGTTGGCTTCGGAGTACACTGTGAAGAACTTAGTCTGGATATAGCTCACAGACTACCAGATACCTGCAGTGTCTATCAAGCCGAAATAATGGCAATATGGGAAGTCGCCAAGTGGCTGAGTCGCAACATAGTAACCAACACTGGCGTTGTCATTTACTCGGACAGCCAGGCAGCCATCAATTCTCTGGAGGCAACATCCCTAAATTCACAAACAGCCCTCGACTGCCGCAGATCTCTTAACGAGATGGCTGAGCAGTTTAATATACACCTCATATGGGTGCCTGGGCATAGGGATATCCCGGGGAACTGCAAAGCCGATGAACTTGCTAGGAAAGGGACGACATTACAAATTCTCGAAGAATTTGCATATATTGGTGCGCCACTATCCACGTGCAAGCTTTGGCTTAAGCAAGAGGCAATCAGGCAGTCCAACGAAAGATGGACAGAAATCGGCACCTGCAGGGTAGCTAGACAAATCTGGCCAAGGTATGACCTGAGAAGGTCAAAATATTTCCTCGCACTAGAGAGGAAACGATTGTCTACGTTAGTACAGGTCCTGACGGGACACTGCTTGATCGGCGAACACGCCAACAGATTGGGTATTGACTCCAATGACTTCTGCCGAAGCTGTCGAGATTAGGAAGAAGTGGAGAGCATTGAGCACTTGCTTTGCGACTGTCCCGCTTTGAGTAAACGACGACTGGACATACTGGGGTCGGCCTTTTTAGGCAGCCTAACATATCTTTCCAGTACTGATATTCGTACTATCGATAAATTTATATATCAAACAGGTTGGTTTCGATGAGGGGCATTTCAGCCCGTGGTAACACTAGGGACCTAAACTGGTCTATGTGAGCTTGTAAAAAAATACGGCTGCCACCCTAACCTAAAGGTGTTAAATCACAGGATCTCGGTGGCCAATTGTGATCACCTCTTCGAGAGATAACACGGTCCGGAAACTTTTCCCGTAACAGAGCAATGGTTTCGTTGCTTGTGTGGCACGTAGCGCCATCTTGTTGAAAGAAAACGTTGTCCAGATCAATACCATCTAACTCCGACCATAAAACATCATTAATCATCTCTCGATAGCGCAATCCATTCACCGTAACTGTTGATCCAACCTCATTTTCGAAAAAGTAAGGTCCAATGACCCCGCCGGACCATAAACCCCACCAAACAGTCACACGATGAGGATGGAGAGGCTTCTCAACAATAACTCTTGGGTTTTCCGAGCCCCAGATGCGACAATTTTGCTTGTTGACGTAGCAGTCAAGATGATTTTTCGAATTTTAATAATTTCAATGCGTTGTTGAATCGTGTATCGTTCCATTTTTAGTAATGGTGTAGTTTCTACTTGTCAAATGTCAAAGAATAAAAGCTTCAAAAGTGACAGCTACCGAAATACCGGGTGATTCAAAATAACAACTCTTGTTGGAAAACCCTTTACAGTTGAGCAAATTGCTTTAAAATAATGCATGTGCTTACCATTTAAATTTTGTTCACCGTCCCTCGTTCTTCATTACAACACACACTTATTATTTGTCAATTTTATTATTCTTCTTTACAACACATAAATTTTCTCATGGGTTAGTTTATGGCCTTCATTCATTTGTATCTCCACTATTATTTTGTAAAAACTTACTTTCATATCTTCTCACAAATAAGTCACCGCACACAACAAACAAGCCGAATTTGTTTGTTTTCTTTGCGAATTTCCCCACGATCAAGTTTAACTCAAGATGCATTTCATTGAAATTGTCAGACAATCGCAAATAACTTTCATTATTGAGGACACGATATAAGATTTATTTAAGAAACGCTTTAAATGGTTGTGGGAAATATACATACGCCAATTTGGCTACTTTTACTACTTAATATCGACAGAAGTCGCGAACTGAATTTTGGCCAAAAAAGAGGTCAAATTCTATATAGTGCAATGGCGCCGTTGTCACATGCATAAACTTCGCACATCTCACTATCTGCAAATCTTCCCACAATGACGTTTCTGCCAACGTTGCTAGATAAAAATTGTATGTTCACACGGTTGTACGTTCACAGGGTTGCAGTTTTCCGCCATTTTCCTGACAAAATTGTAAGATCTGATCACCGTGTGTGCATAGCTTGAGAATGATGAAATTAACATAAGGTACCCGCGTTAATCGAAATTTAATGATAAATACATAGAATTCCTTAGAAAACCACTAAGGAATACCTATATATCACTAAATTTCGTTTATCGCGGGTACCTTATGCTATTTTCATCATTCTCAAGCTATGTACACACGATTGTCAAATCTAACAATATTGTCAGGAAAATGGCGGAAAACTGCAACCCTGTGAACGTACAACCGTGTGAACATACAATTTTTATCTAGCAACGTTGGCAGAAACGTCATTGTGGGAAGATTTGCAGATAGTGAGATGTGCGAAGTTTATGCATGTGACAACGGCGCCATTGCACTATATAGAATTTGACCTCTTTTTTGGCCAAAATTAATTACAGCCAAACGGCATGACGGATTTGAATGATTTTGTGGAGGGATGTAAAAGTAAAAATTTTTCATACATTCAAAAAAATTTTTGTAAAACAAAAAAATTTTCGAGTGTACATAAACTTTATAAGTTAGCAGTAGAACTTTTTTATAACAATTTAAAGAACTAACATATAATGTTATGTTTTAAATAGGACTTTATTCAAAAAATGTGAATTAAATAAAGCAAGTGCTAGTATTTTTGTGTAAGTCTAAATAAAATTCCAAATCATAATTTACAACTGTGAATTATTATTATGAAAAATTTAATTTGAAATGACCATAAAATTCACTGTACTTAATTGTTATTTGATAACTCATTTAGAAATCCCACACAAAACAGCTGATAAATAAGGGGTAAATCAATGTTGCCAACAAATTCAAAAGGAGATATTTATATTGTTTATTTCTTTTCATATTAAAGCAAAACAAAAATAATTTAAATTTTGAATTTTGTTATTCAGTCAGAATTTATTTTGCTTCAAGGACATATGTTTCAGTTACTTTCTGTCTATTGCAAAAAAATTAATAGAAACAAATCCTACATTCAAGGAGAAATTGTTACTGACTGATTGTTTGTGATGCATGTACCTCTGTCTTCTGTAATTGCTGTCATCCTTTTTATACGTATATTAACAGTTATTCAGAATTTACTACTTTTTCTCGCTAATTCATGAGAAAAATATAGTAAGTTATGTCTCATCTTTTTTTCACTCTCTAGATACATTTCACCACTTTTACCAGTTTCCGTGCAAAATGAAACTTGTAACAAGTTGGTTTTATCAATGGGTGTTTTTGTTATCAGCAATCTCGTTTTTTTCTCTTTTTTTTTTGTCTCTTAATTCCGTCAGAGTCATTGAAAATATGGACCATCGGATAGAGGTATGCCACCGAAGCCGTGGCGAGCATTTGGCCGATATTTTATTATACCCTACACCACACTGTGGTACAGGGTATTATAAGTTTGTTTCACGGCAGATGTTTGTAACACCTGAAAATAACACAGCTAGACCCACCTTAAAGTATACCGATCGACTCAGAATCACTAGCTGAGTCGATGTCCGTCCGTCCGTCTGTCCATGTAAAGTTGTTCGTCGACTACAGGTCGCAATTTCACTCCGATCGTTCTGAAATTTTGCAGTTTAGAGTATTTTGCAGCTGTTAAGATCGCTATTGATTTTGGTTGAAATCGGTTCAGAGTTAGATATAGCTCCCATATATATCTTTCGTCCGATTTGGCTCTTTAGGCCTATAGAAGCTGTATTTTACATCCAATCGTTTTGAAATTTAGAATGGTAGAGTCTCTTGATGCATGAACCAACACTACCGAATTTGAAGAAAATCGGTTAAGATTTAGCTATAGCTCCCATATATATGTTTCGTCCGATTTTGCTCTTTAGTCCTGTTGTTCGTCGACTACAGGTCGCAATTTCACTCCGATCGTTCTGAAATTTTGCAGTTTAGAGTATTTTGCAGCTGTTAAGATCGCTATTGATTTTGGTTGAAATCGGTTCAGAGTTAGAGATAGCTCCCATATATATCTTTCGTCCGATTTGGCTCTTTAGGCCTATAGAAGCTGTATTTTACATCCAATCGTTTTGAAATTTAGAATGGTAGAGTCTCTTGATGCATGAACCAACACTACCGAATTTGAAGAAAATCGGTTAAGATTTAGCTATAGCTCCCATATATAAGTTTCGTCCGATTTTGCTCTTTAGTCCTGTAGAAGCTTTATTTTACATCCAATCGTTTTGAAATTTAGAATGGTAGAGTTTCTTGATCCATGAACCAACACTACCGAATTTATAGAAAATCGGTTAAGATGTAGCTATAGCTCCCATATATATGTTTCGTCCGATTTGGCCTTTAGTTCTATAGAAGCTGTCTATTACATCCAATCGTTTTGAAATTTAGAATGGTAGAGTCTCTTGATGCATGAACCAACACTACCGAATTTGAAGAAAATCGGTTAAGATTTAGCTATAGCTCCCATATATATGTTTCGTCCGATTTTGCTCTTTAGTCCTGTAGAAGCTTTATTTTACATCCATTCGTTTTGAAATTTAGAATAGTAGAGTTTCTTGATCCATGAACCAACACTACCGAATTTATAGAAAATCGGTTAAGATGTAGCTATAGCTCCCATATATATGTTTCGTCCGATTTGGCCTTTAGTTCTATAGAAGCTGTCTATTACATCCAATCGTTTTGAAATTTAGAATGGCAGAGCTTCTTGATCCATGAAACAACATTGCCGAATTTGAAGAAAATCGGTTAAGATTTAGCTATAGCTCCCATATATATGTTTCGTCCTATTTGGCCCTTTAGTTCTATAGAAGCTATATTTTACATCCAATCGTTTTGAAATTTAGAATGGTAGAGTTTCTTGATCCATGAACAAACATTGCCGAATTTGAAGAAAATCGGTTAAGATTTAGCTATAGCTCCCATATATACATATGTTTCATCCGATTTGGCTCTTTAGATCCAATCGTTTTTATACCCTACACCACACTGTGGTACAGGGTATTATTTAAGTATAAAATGTCCCAAAAGTAAATTTATGTAAACAATTTATACATGAATTACTAAATTTATATATCAGAGTTATTAAATATTACGAGAGTGGTATAGGGTATTATATAGTCGGCACCGCCCGACTTTAGCCTTTCCTTACTGGTGTTGAAATTTAGAATGGTCCATGAACCAACACTGCCAAATTTGAAGAAAATCGGTTAAGATTTAGCTATAGCTCCCATATATATGTTTCGTCCGATATGGCCCTTTAGTCCTATAAAAGCTGTATTTTACATCCAATCCTTTTGAAATTTATAATGGTAGAGTTTCTTGATCCATGAACCAACACTACCGAATTTGAAGAAAATCGGTTAAGATTTAGCTATAGCTCCCATATATATGTTTCGTCCGATTTGGCCCTTTAGTTCTATAGAAGCTGTATTTTACATCCAATCGTTTTGAAATTTAGAATGGTAGAGTTTCTTGATCCATGAATAATATTGCCGAATTTGAAGAAAATCGGTAAAGATTTAGCTATAGCTCCCATATATATGTTTCATCCGATTTGGCTCTTTAGATCCAATCGTTTTTATACCCTACACCACACTGTGGTACAGGGTTTTATTTAAGTATAAAATGTCCCAAAAGTAAATTTATGTAAACAATTTATACATGAATTACAAAATTTATATATCAGAGTTATTCAATATTACGAGAGTGGTGTAGGGTATTATATAGTCGGCACCGCCCGACTTTAGCCTTTCCTTACTGGTTTCACATATATTGTCATAGATCCTTCTATCATAATAAAAATAGTTAAGATAATTCGTGCGTTTTGGTTGGACCACCCTTTACATAATAATTAATAATAACAAGACCATTGACACCGAGTGCTGGAGAGGTTGCTACGACCCAAATCAGGCAGGAAAGCGTACTCGCGTCGACGTCCATTCGGTTGGTATGAGCAGTTTAGAATAAATAAGGGCCACTTTACATCTAAGCGATCTGTCACGTGGTTTTCCGGTGAGAATTTGCATTTTATCTTCTCTCGATTTTTTCAAAATCGCACGTATAATCGTTTGCTCGTTTACATACAACAGACAAAGTCATACAACTTTTTATTTCTGCCAAAAACAGTTGATTTAAGAAAGGAAATGTACGATTAACAAATGTTGTACACGTCGAACACGTTGTCAATATTAAATATATGTAATACTTTCGCTTCCTTTTATTTATCCTTTTCCTTTCCTTATTTTTCCTCCTTTACATTTACAAAACACAACCCTGGTGACGTTGAATGCCAGATCTTTTTCGGCAATTTTAAAAGTTGAGGCAACACACGCGCTATCATTTTGTCGTAGGATTCCCTATCGGAATGGTACGAACCTTTCTCAAAATCGCGCGATACTCGTTTATACCTAAAAGACTAGTCGGCAACACTAAGTGTGCGATAATTTTTCACAACTTTCGACGTGGATTATCACGACAAGAGTGCATAGGTGAACTTAAATCTTTGTATGGCGATGAAGTACCATCCTATAGTACTGTGAAAAACAGATTTAATGAATTCAATCGTGGCCGACGCTCGCTCGAAGACGAAGGTCGTCAAAAAAACGGCCGTTGTGTCAGAGAACATTGATGCCGTGCGTGAACTGATAATGCAAGATCGTCATGTGACACCATGAGATAGAGGCATTTCTTCAACCAGCATACATTCGATATTGCATGAACACCCGACCATAAAAAAGGTTTGTTCTCGTTGGATCCCGCACAATTTGACAATCGCTCAAAAAAAGGCTCGTGTCGATTGGTGCAAAGAAATTTTGAAAAAATACGATCACCGTGCTCAAAAAAAGACGCATTCGTCACAGGTGACGAATCTTGGATCTATGCATATGAGCCCGAAACAAAACAGCAATTCACCGGTATTTAGGAGATGCCCTAACAGACGCCGGACACATTCACTGGCATTTAAGAGATACCCTTAATAAACTCCGATATCCGATAGGTATGCTACTTAATACATTTAAATACCTTTTGAATACGAGTTTGAGGGTGTCTCTTAAATACCAGTGAAATGCGTCCGACGTCTGTCAAAGTGTTGTTGCGTGCACAGAAAACAGTAGGACGAAATTTGAGTTTGAGAGACCCGGACGCATTCACCGGTATTTAAGGGCATCTCTGACAGACGGCGGACGTGTTCACTGGTATTTAACGGCATCTCCTAAAGGGCATCTCCTAAATACCGGTGAATGCGTCCTGCGTCTGTCAAACTCGATTTCAAATGTATGGAAATGTACCACAGCTACCGAAATACGCACACGGATACGCCGGATAATTTCAAAAAATCCGAATTTGACAGTGCGTTTACAACTACAACGAAAGAAAACAAAACAACAACAAAAGAAAACATAAACACAAACAGATGACAAGCAGCATTTTATTTTTTATTTTGGAACAGTGCACGAAGTAGAAAAATATTAAATATTGAATTTGCTGGAAATACCAAATACAAACTGGTAAGAATTTAATATTTTACTGTTATAATTTATATCAAAATATGTTTTCAGATTAACAGCGAAGAAATGATTGAAATAGCTGGGGCACTGCCCACTTATGGAATACAAAGGAGCCTCTCCACAAATGTGTAAAAATCAAGAAGGGCACATGGCAAGCAATTTCTCTGAAGTTGTCAACACCAAGTAAATTCCAAAACTTTAAAATATGTACCAGCATTTTTGTATTAATGTTTATTAATTCAACAGAAACGTGGGGAATCTATTCATGCTGCTTGGACGCAAGGAATCCATTTTCAAGAACACATTTTGATTCCGGTCGGATCTAATCTAAGAAAATCGTTAGTCCAGGTTTTTGTTCTTCCTACAATGAAGCATGTGACACGAGCTTGTTCCGAATAGTTTTTATTTCCATAGCTTTACGATGCTGCATTTGAATTCCATGTTCATCGAGGACATTTGGAAATATCAATTGAAACTGGCCAATAAACAATTCTCTACTTTGAATCATGATTATTTGATAGAATTTGATTTAATAGCGACACTGCCATGTGATATAAAACACAATTTAGTCCCAACATGGCAAGTGCCGACAGCTTCGGTAGATTTGGTTGGCGTTTACAAAGTCAGGAGGAGAATTATAGGTCTTTACATTTTGCACAACCAATAAAGAGTTTAAGAAACATAATTTGACTTCGGTGTACAAAACCAACATCTTTATTAGCAATGTTTCCGTTCTTCTCTAATGAAAAACAGCATCTTGCTTAACAAAAAAATTAAAACATATAACTACAATGCTATGGAAATTTTGTAGTTAAAAAACGTTGTGTCATTGGGGTGTATACACAATAATACTGCTCGAATGCAAACTATCAAATTGCTTCAGTGCAGCTTCTACAATCTTTCCTTATGAAAACTTAGTTAGAAAGTTGAGAAGGCGAAGAAAAATGAATTGCTGACTGAAAATGTTTAAAATTCGAATGCCTCCTGGTTTTGGAATATATTTCTATTCCTTCTTCTTTGTGTTTTGTCCAGAATATTTTCAAAACATATAAATCATCCATAATATCGATATTGCTCTGAATATCCACTCCAAATGTAGAAAAACAAAATTTTTCTGAAATGGGGATGATAAAACAGCTGTTTTCTGTTTACTGCGTATTTCGGTACAGCGTGCGTTAAAAATTATCCATCATGCGTTTTTTTGACAGACGCTGACGCATTCACTGGTATTTAAGGGCATCTCTTAAATACCGGTGAATTGCGTCCTGCGTCTGTCAAAGTGTTGTTGTATGCACAGAAAACAATAGGATGAAATTTGAGTTTGACAGACGCCGGACGCATTCACTGGTATTTAAGAGATACCCTAAGAGATACCCTTACATTTACAAAACACAACCCTGGTGACGTTGAATGCCAGATCTTTTTCGGCAATTTTAAAAGTTGAGGCAACACACGCGCTATCATTTTGTCGTAGGATTCCCTATCGGAATGGTACGAACCTTTCTCAAAATCGCGCGATACTCGTTTATACCTAAAAGACTAGTCGGCAACACTAAGTGTGCGATAATTTTTCACAACTTTCGACGTGGATTATCACGACAAGAGTGCATAGGTGAACTTAAATCTTTGTATGGCGATGAAGTACCATCCTATAGCACTGTGAAAAACTGATTTAATGAATGCAATCGTGGCCGACGCTCGCTCGAAGACGAAGGTCGTCAAAAAAACGGCCGTTGTGTCAGAGAACATTGATGCCGTTCGTGAACTGATAATGCAAGATCGTCATGTGACATACCGTGAGATAGAGGCATCCTTGGGCATTTCTTCAACCAGCATACATTCGATATTGCATGATTGGATCCCGCACAATTTGACAATCGCTCAAAAAAAGGCTCGTGTCGATTGGTGCAAAGAAATTTTGAAAAAATACGATCACCGTGCTCAAAAAAAGACGCATTCGTCACAGGTGACGAATCTTGGATCTATGCATATGAGCCCGAAACAAAACAGCAATTCACCGGTATTTAGGAGATGCCCTAACAGACGCCGGACACATTCACTGGCATTTAAGAGATACCCTTAATAAACTCCGATATCCGATAGGTATGCTACTTAATACATTTAAATACCTTTTGAATACGAGTTTGAGGGTGTCTCTTAAATACCAGTGAAATGCGTCCGACGTCTGTCAAAGTGTTGTTGCGTGCACAGAAAACAGTAGGATGAAATTTGAGTTTGAGAGACCCGGACGCATTCACCGGTATTTAAGGGTATCTCCTAAATACCAGTGAATGCGTCCTGCGTCTGTCAAAGTCAAATTTCATCCTACTGTTTTCTGTGCACACAACAACACTTTGACAGACGTCGGACGCAATTCACCGGTATTTAGGAGATACCCTAAGGGCATCTCTGACAGACGGCGGACGTGTTCACTGGTATTTAACGGCATCTCCTAAATACCGGTGAATGCGTCCTGCGTCTGTCAAACTCGATTTCAAATATATGAAAATGTACTACAGCTACCGAAATAAGCACACGGATACGCCGGATAATTTCAAAAAATTCGAATTTGACAGTGCGCTTACACATACAAGGAAAGAAAACAAAACAACAACTAAAGAAAACATAAACACAAACAGATGACAAGCAGCATTTTATTTTTTTATCTTGGAACAGTGCACGAAGTAGAAAAATATTAAATATTGAATTTGCTGGAAATACCAAATACAAACTGGTAAGAATTTAATATTTTGCTGTTATAATTTATATCAAAATGTGTTTTTCAGATTAACAGCGAAGAAATGATTGAAATAGCTGGGACAGTGCCCACTTATGGAATACAAAGGATCCTCTCCACAAATGTGTAAAAATCAAGAAGGGCACAAACTCGATTTCAAATATATGAAAATGTACTACAGCTACCGAAATAAGCACACGGATACGCCGGATAATTTCAAAAAATTCGAATTTGACAGTGCGCTTACACATACAAGGAAAGAAAACAAAACAACAACTAAAGAAAACATAAACACAAACAGATGACAAGCAGCATTTTATTTTTTTATCTTGGAACAGTGCACGAAGTAGAAAAATATTAAATATTGAATTTGCTGGAAATACCAAATACAAACTGGTAAGAATTTAATATTTTGCTGTTATAATTTATATCAAAATGTGTTTTTCAGATTAACAGCGAAGAAATGATTGAAATAGCTGGGACAGTGCCCACTTATGGAATACAAAGGATCCTCTCCACAAATGTGTAAAAATCAAGAAGGGCACATTGCAATCAATTTCTCTAAAGTTGTCAACACCAAGTAAATTCTAAAACTTTAAAATATGTACCAGCATTTTTGTATTAATGTTTATTAATTCAACAGAAACGTGGGGAACCTATTCATGCTGCTTGGACGCAAGAAATCCATTTTCAAGAACACATTTTGATTCCGGTCGGATCTAATCTAAGAAAATCGTTAGTCCAGGTGTTTGTTCTTCGTACAATGAAGCATGTGACCCTAGCTTGTTCCGAATAGTTTTTATTTAAATAGCTTTACGATGCTGCATTTGAATTCCATGTTCAACGAGGACATTTGGAAATATTAATTGAAACTGGCCAATAAACAATTCTCTACGTTGAAGCATGATTATAAGATAGAATTTGATTTAATAGCGACACTGCCATGTGATATAAAACACAATTTAGTCCCAACATGGCAAGTGCCGACAGCTTCGATAGATTTGGTTGGCGTTTACAAAGTCAGGAGGAGAATTACAGGTCTTTACATTTTGCACAACCAATAAAGAGTTTAAGAAACATAATTTGACTTCGGTGGACAAAACCAACATCTTTAGATACTCCACGATATATTAGCAATGTTTCCGTTCTTCTCTAATGAAAACAAGTAAGAAAGTTTCAGTCGGGTAAACCGACTAAGGTATACCCTCACTTTGTGAGTAATGTAATATTGAATATTACACGAATTATTCTGTCAATTTGTGTGGGAGCTACCAGAAGGGGCTTAACAAATACACCTATTTTTCGCTGAACAGTAGATACTTTAAATTCATTGCACTGTGCCGACTTATAAGCATTTATGTGCACTGGTATAAACGTTATGAGACATTAAATTGTGGTATGATTTGGGCATTTTGTGTGGGAGGTACAAAAAGGGGCGTGGCAATAACGCCCATTTTTCACAGGGCTATAGACACTATAAAAACATTACACTGTACAAAATTTCAAGTATTTTTATACACCGGTTTTAATGTTATCGGCTGTTAACTTTTGGTGCAAAAAGGTACCTTTGTGTGGGAGGTACCAAAAGGGGCGTGGCAACAACACCCATTTTTCCCTGGACTGTAGGCAATATAAAAGCATAACACTGTACAAAATATCAAGTATTTTTATACACTGTTATTAATGTTATAAGCTGTTAACTTTTGGTGCAAAATGTTGCATTTGTGTGGGAGGTACCAAAAGGGACGTGGCGACTTCGCCCATTTTTCTCGAATTGATAGCGACTAATAAGCTAATACTATGTGTGGAATTTCAAAGGATTCGAATAAGTAGTATAGCAGTTATTAAAGAATCAATATTTCACAACATGTTAACCCTTTGTGGGGGAGGTACTAGAAGGAGTGGACCAATATGGCCCATCTTCGAACTTAGCCGGAGATAGAAAAAAATATTACCACATACCAAATTTGAGGTCAATCGGTTACTCCTTTCGAGAGTTATCGTGCGCACCAGCCAGCAGACAGACGGACGGACATTGCTCATTCGACTTAAAATGACCCAAAACGGATTTCCTCCGAACATACTTTGGGTCTTAGGTCACTCCTTCGACGTGTTACACTTTTTTCCGTAGCAAATGATATATACCCTCGTCACACTAAAGTGAGGGTATAAACAGCATCTTGCATAACAAACAAATTAAAACATATATGTAACTACAATGCTATGGAAATTTTGTAGTTAAAAATCGTTGTGTCATTGGGGTGTGTACACAATAATACTGCTAGAATGCAAACTATCAAATTGCTTCAGTGCAGCTTCTACAATCTTTCCTTACGAAAACCTAGTTAGAAAGTTGAGAAGGCGAAGAAAAATGAATTCCTGTCGGAAAATGTTTAAAATTCGAATGCCTCCTGGTTTTGGAATATATTTCCATTCCTTCTTCTTTGTGGTTTGTCCAGAATATTTTCAAAACATATAAATCATCCATAATATCGATATTGCTCTGAATATCCACTCCAAATGTAGAAAAACAAAATTTTTCTGAAATGGGGATGATAAATCAGCTGTTTTTCGTTTACTGCGTATTTCGGTACAGCGCGCGTTAAAAATTATCCATCATGCGTTTTTTGACAGACGCTGACGCATTCACTGGTATTTAAGAGACACCCTAAGAGATACCATAAAAACTGTGGTAAGGTAGATCTAGCCGCCCGCTATTTTACATTCAGTCTTAGCGCCGACAAAGTATTATCGGCGCAGTGATCTTAATAAATCGCATCAATTTTTCTTAAAAGAAGGAATGAAATGACAAAGGACGGGAGGTATCTCAAAAAATTAGAAATACATCCATATATTAAACAGAAAAATAAACGTATGGTCTATTCTATGATAAATTCGCCGCCTCTGTTGTAGTGGAAATTTGTCAAAATCAATCTGGAAACATTTCAGTTGCTCTTATTTACCCACAATTATTTTACTGATAAATAAAAAGTGGTAAATATCGTTATTGTTATTATTTTTCTATGGAAGTTGTTGACAATAACAACGTTACATAAATAGGTAAGATATAGTGTTAAAAATAGAAAAATTGTGCACAGTGGCATCTTCATCTTTCACTATGCCACGAATATTTTGTGTGTATGCATTGTTTACATTTATTAATCATCAGCTGTAGGTTTGTACGTCATTATTTGGAGTTTAGGTTTTTTTCTTGGAATCCAATGAAGACTATTATTAATTTTTGCAGTTTTCATTCATAATTATTTTATGATTTAATTAGCTAGCTGGCAGCGCACCTGTCGAAGACGCAGAGTGCACTGTAGGTACGTGAGAGAGGGAGAGAGAGACAGTGGAGAAGCTGTCGTCGTTGGGGTTTAAAAAGAGACTCAAAATTGATAGAAATAACAAAAAAGCTGCTGCAACTGGTGCCTCAGGCGAGGACCAGCCGCCGCGCAAAAAAGGACGACGTTCTGCAGCAGTAACGACCCTGACGGAAAACTTAACTGGACTAAACAATAGCAGTGGCCTCCGCTCATTCTTATCGGAAGACACTGAAACTGCGACAACTTCAAGAGCTGCCGCCGCTGCACAACAAGAGCGGATACGCAATCAAAATAATCGCGAAAAACAGACAAAAGGTGATTCAGCAAATCAAAACGCAAACAATAACAGCAGCAGCAGCAGTAACAAAGAAAACAGCCAAGAGGAAAACAATAGACTCGGACAACATCACCTTCGCAATAAAGACGGAGATACAGAAAAAGACTCGAGGGTGAATATGGAAAACGTATCCTTGAACCCTTCCACATCTCCTGGGATAGAAGCTGCAACAATGCCAACGTTAACTACAGCAGCAGCTGGAAGTAGTCACCACGAAAGTGACTCCTCATCTGTTGCAGGATCATCGAATGTTAATAATTCATCATCTACAACCAACGGCCACGGCACCAAACATAATGGATTCACTGCCAGCAATAATAATAACGACGCCACAGAACAATCTAACCCTCGTGAACATGAGACGAATAACACAATATCTTGGCTAGGGAAATCAAACCAAGAAATAATACGGCTAATCGGACAATATCTACAGGACTTGGGCCTCGAGAAATCCGTAAATACGTTAATGTCTGAATCGGGCTGTTATTTGGAACATCCATCAGCAACGAAATTTCGTGAACACGTCCTTTCAGGAGAGTGGAGTAAGGCAGACGCCGATCTAAAGGTAAGAATGTAGTTGATATGAAAACAAAATATTTCCCAGCACAATACCATTTTGCATCTATGTACATTGCTATAGAACACAAAGGTGGGGATGTAGGGTTTTTAGGTTAGTTTGGTTATTTGTTATCAAAATTGAGTTATCAGCGAAATTGTTCCTAATTTATTTCTTGGTTAACAATTCTAAGAAACACCTGCGGCATCTGTCAGGTATCGAAACTTCATTTAGAGTGTTATTGCAATAATCCCCATGGATATCGCTTCAGCCAATCGGTTGTATCGTTTGACTGAAGTAACTGCATTCCTACTTAGATATGTATGTACATATATCGACAGATGCGAACTGCCATTTCCAGACTAAATTAATTCACGAATTGGAATAACAAGTAACAATATTTATGCATAGTTCGATCAGAAGCGTAGAGTATGGTTGTATATTTAAAAAATCTTTCTTTGTTTTCCATATTACTTCTTATACACGATTATTATACGTACATACATACATAAATAGTTCTTTCTTTCTAGTATTTGTTTACTTCTTGTTTATGTAGTTTCTACAGTTGTGGTTCTCATTCGTATGTAAAATATTTCATATCGTCATCGGAAACGAAAAAGGGCGTTACATCAAGAAAAATTTAAATTCAGTTTTTGGTGGATTTCGGTACACTGCATCTTGACAAATTGTTAGCGATCTACTATCAAAAACCACAAATTTATTAACGAAATTCAAAAGGGTATAGGATAGGTTATTATTTCTTTTTTCATAGTCAAAAGTTCCTATTTCACGAAATTTTCACAAACAAGTTATAAATCATATTGGTGGGAATTTATATATGCATCATTATGTTTAGATATTACGCTGAGAACCCCGCTTTTCTAACAACATTTTTCATTTTATTTAGTTTTTTGCTTCTCCTGTAAAATTTTCAAATACATATGATGATACGCCTTTTCTCGTTTCTGATGGCGATATGCATGTATACATACATATGTACATATATATTCCGGTGTATGTTCGATATGCACTTGTTATCATTATTGTCATTCGTAACCATTGAATCCTATGTTCATATGTATGTATGTATGTACGCACATATCGTCACCTGAAATCCAAAATTACGACATTTAAAAAAATGGAATTAGTAGAGTTTAGTACTGATTTTAGTTCCTATACGTATTTGGCTAAAGTGCATAATAAATTCAAAATGGCGTCTAAACAAAAAAGGTATCCACAAATCTAAAAAAATCAAATCTAAAATTCACATAGAAACAAATTTTGTGCAATCGGATTTGCCAATTGCCCTCTTTCTCGTCAATCACGTTGATTTCGGACTTCAGTTTTTTTTGTATTCAGTTTTGCAAAAGAAACTGAAATCCTAAATCTGCATGTTTTACGAGATAGAGGGCAAATGCGAATACCCAAAATTCTTGCGGATGTGAAAGCCAGCACAGGGGCGATAGTTAATATTTCTTTGAAACTGTGAGATGTAATTATTTCAAATAATTCTGGAAGTTGATTTCTTTCGAGTTATTTGGAAAACCATAAATATGCTCTAAAACCTTAAACCACTATATGCTGCTTGTTGGTTCTCGTTAAAAACTTGTGGGCTTCGGCATTTTGATTTTACGCTCATTTCGAGTTACATTTCATTAAGTGTGCTCTATACAAAAAAAATACATATTTGACTGAATGGGACGACTTACATCTGTAGTGTTGTTGTTTTCCCCGGGAACCAGCCCAATATCATGGATTAGCGTGAAATTATATTTTGAGACGCGACTCTCTTTTACTAAATGAGCGATTTGTGCATTAGTTTTTATTTAACCGCTTAGAAGATCCTAAAAAGTAGCGTAGAACGCTTAAAGTCGTTAGTAGCAGGCTATAAATTTTACATCGCTTGAGGCGGTTTGGTTTAAATTAGCAGTCCTAAAAAACATTTTTTAGGCATAAATAAATTTACACCAGAAAAATAGTTGTAATTTTGGGTGAAATATTCTTTAAAGTTTATTGCACTGATATTTTTCCAAAAAAATGCTTCATTGTGTAATTGGGCCTGTTTTTGCATTGGTGATGATCTTTATCACTGAAAAAAATAAAATGGTCGAGAAGCACTTTTCTAGAGGGCCAAGATGTACTCTCCATTTTGTTAACAATTATTGTATGAGAAACGGAAAAAAATGTCAAGTACTAGATCTGCCAACAAATGAGGCATTATACCTATACATCAACACCTGGACTGATATGGTCCACTTTCACCAGGAAATATAAATGCATAAACTTCTGTCAAATCAGTTTAATGTGGCGTCTAGAAACCAAATCCGAAGTCAGCGAATAAGTGCGAGAGAAAAAATGTTTAGAAAAAAATCTATTTCAGGCAATAGTAATTGTTCATGAGGTTTTTGAATTTTGAGAAAGTATAGGCACAGTTCTTCATATTTTACATGTCCTGTGCGGAAATACTAAAACCATTTAGATTTTCTGTTATGTAAAAAATGGCTAGTCCTAACATACAAAGATTACGTTTATGTATAATATTTTAATAACGCTTGTGTAGTAGAGTGGCGTCGAAAAAGTTCGCGTTGTTCTAAGCTTATATGCAAAATTTGTTTGTTTTAAGTATATTCGCAAAATATTTGGTTTTTGCGACGCAAATTATTTGCGTTTTAAATAGCCTCTAAAAATCAGGTTTTCCTTAATAAAATTCTCTATTTTTTTTACTTTTAGAAGTTAACCATTGGACATTAAAATTTGGAACAATATCAATAGGGCGAAGTGACTTCCTTTAAAAAATTGCAATATTAAGTCATTTTTTTGTGCATTTTCTACAAAATCGCAAATAACTTCTACAATGTTGGTCCGATTTTCTCTTTTTATGGCTCGTTATAGAACTGATGATCTCTAGATTTAATTTTTATAAAAAATTGAGCCTTTCAAGTCCGTAAACTTTTTATTTGATTGTTGATCCCAAATGGGTTAAATTTTTAAGAAGTTGGACATTTTGTAACTTCTATATATATAAAAGAATGTGTGTTTGTTTGTACCGTAAATACGTCTAAATGGCTGGACCGATCTTCTTGAAATTTTCACAGAATGTACATGTGTGGGGCGTGGTGAAAATAGGGTACTTGAATTTTCGATATATCAATTGGGCCACCATAAGACAAATTTTAAAATTGAAATATCTTGTAAAATTTGTTAGCGAGAGTGCTGTAATTTTGTACATATACATCTGGTGGCTGTCTACGTGATTGGTCCAAAAATGGATGGGTCGGACCAATGGGCGTGGCAACGCCCATATAAGCACAATTTTGAAATTGACTTATCATGCACAATTTGTTAGCGAGAGTGCTGTAATTTTGTGCATATGTATCTGGTGGTAGCCTACGCGACTGGTCCAAAAATGGGCGGAATCGCACGAATGGGCGTGGCCCCGCCCATATAAGCCAAATTTTGAAATTGAGTTATTTTGCACAATTTGTTAGAGAGAGTGCTGTAATTTTGTGCATATGTATCTCGTGGTAGTCTACGTGATTGGTCTAAAAATGGGAGGAATTGGATCAATGGGCGTGGCCTCGCCCATACTCGTATATGCAACCTTTTGAAATTGAGGTACCTTGCACAATCTGTTTGCGAGAGTGCAGTAATTTTGTGTATAGTGTCTGGTGGAAGACTACGTGATTGGTCTAAAAATGAGCGGGATTAGACCAAAGGGCGTGGCCGCGCCCGTATAACCCAAATTTGAGCTATCTTACACAATATAGTAGTGATAGTACTGTAATTCTGTTTATATGTATCTGGCTGGAATCGGACCAATGGGCGTGACCCCGCCCATATAAACCACATTTTGAAATTGAGATATCTTGCATCGAGAGTGTAATTCTGTATATATGTATCTGGTGGCAGTCTATGTGATTAGTCCAAAAATGGGCGGGATCAGACCAATGGGCCAAAGCCAAATTTTGAAATTGAGATATATTCACAATTTATTAGCGAGAGTATTTCTATTTTATGGAGATGTTTTTGGTGGCAGTTTTCGTGATTGGTTCAAAAATGGACGGGATCGGAAATCTAAATCTGGGACAACGAAGTGGACCGGGTCCAGCTAGTTTTCTATAAAATTGCTCAAATCCAAGTGAAAATAAAAATTCAAAGTCGAAAAATATAACATTGTTCTAGATTTGGGCACATATTGCGAGTAGTGAATACATACTAGTACGTAAACAAATAATTGGATCTTTAAAAATAACAATAATAGATGTGCGGAGCAGTATGTCGCACAATGAATAAAAAAATATAAACAATAAATACATATAAGTATAAAAACAGAATTGTAAGAAGATTATAAATAAGACTATATATGCTTTGACTACTCGACAATAGATTCGAGTAAGAATTTAGTATTTTTTATGCCAGCCAACTATCTTCACTAGTAATAAAAACTAGGAAGGCATAGTGGCTACTATTTTTTTCTTTTATCTTTTTCCCCTTTGTATTAGCCTAAGCATTTTTGAATTTTGAGTAGTTATCTCAACTGTTTCGTAATTTACTGCATTGGTCATAGGCTTCAAATTACTTGTTTGAATAAATAAAAATAAAAATTTACAAAATTGCTATTTTCGTGATAATTTCAGCTTTTGAGGTTGAAATAATGCGTGTAGGATAATTTTTTTGCAATCAATTCGCTTTAACCCATTGGGGACCAACAATAAAAAGTTTACGGCCCTGAAAGGGACAATTTGTTGTAAAAATTAAATCTGGAGATCAATTGTTCTACAACGAGCCATGAAATAGACAATCGTATCAAAATTTTAGAAATTATTTCCGTTTTTGTAAAAAAATGATCTAAAAATTGTACTAAAATTTAGAAAAAATGGCCCTATATTGCAATTTTGGTTCAGACTTTAATGTCTAGTGGTTAATTCCTAAAAAATAAAAATTGACAATTCTGATCTGATTTTTAGAAGTTATTTTTTTTTCATTTATTTTCAGTTTTGTATATTTTCATTTTTATGAATGCCCCAGCGCCACTTAGACATTATTGGGGCGAGTTGGCAAGTTTATAAAAGAAGCTAATAAAAATTATAACTACCTATAATACTTTTTTATACTTAATATGTATCTACATTTTTTTATACCATAAATTATTAAACTACAAAAGAAGCATTTCCAAATTTTGAAGTAAATATGATTTTAGGTTCAATTTAAATAATGAGATTTTCAAAAAATTCTTAATAGATTGTGGTACGTGGTTGTATTCAGAGCAAACAAATGTATTCAATGCGTTGTTTTGTTGTTTCCAATCCAAAAAAGACGAGTATGTTAAAGGCAAGTTGTAAACAATTTTGAGAGCTCTGTTTTGGCGTCTTTGAAGGCTACGAAATTCGGTGCTTTTCTTATGTCCATATACTATTGACAAGTAATTAAAATGGCTGTGTATAAGACCTTGGTAAATTAGGAGTTTAGTTTTTTTTACCAAATTTGTATTTGAATTTGTATAATATGCGAATTGCAGGGGCAATTTTCTTTTTTATGTGCTGAATATGCATGTTCCACGATAAGTTGGAATGCAAGTAAATTCCTAAGTATCGTAAAGAATTACTCTCATATACACGGTTTTCTCCAATTAAGACATTGAACGAATTTCCACTTGCAGAGGGTACGGACGGAATCTGACTAATTGAGTCTTTTTCTTGTTTAATATCAGTTCATTAACCCTAACATATTCAAGGATTGCTTGAGCATCATGTTCTATTTGAGCTTTCCATTGTCCAAACCATCGCACACCAAATTAACAACATTTACCACAGCCTCCTGAGTTCCACATCCTTTTCTAAATCCAAATTGTGACTTATAGAAACTCGTTTGTTTGCTCCAAAAATGATGTTAGCTGTCTATGCAAGTTTTGTTCGATTATTTTATCTGTTATCGGCAATAAAGCAATTGGTCTGTATTTATCAATTGTGTCAGCATCTGTTTCCTTAGGGATGGGTCATTATTTTAGATACTTTAAGGACATCAGGATATATAGAATGATCAACAATACTGTTAAACAACAATGTTAGCCTGGTACTGATCACATCAGAGCTTCAAGCTGATTTTGATAAAATGAATTCATGCAAATTTTATTCGCTTTCTTTATAATCTGGCTTATAAGTTTCAACCTTCTTTCCAATACACCATCACCACGCTTCTTTCTACGTTTCTTTAATAATGAGTTCTTTAATGTGATAAGAGATTGTAATTTCTCATTTACCCAGGGTGTGATTAACTTTCTGGCAGATATAGTAGTACTTTCCTTTTGAACCGTTGAGTCCCGAATACATAATGAAAATGCATTTATAAAGTTGTGCATGTCCACAACAGGATTGCCACATATTTGGGTACTGCTCAAACTGTCGCAAATTTTTTCTTTTAAAACGTTATAATCGCACTGATGATAAAGCTTTGTTGTGCATAGCCTTGTATCAAAATTTAATAGTACTTTGTAGGATATGATATTGTGGTCTGTTATTTTACATTTAATTGAGTCAATAGCAAGTTTGTCTGTGATATTGCTGTATGTGTTATCTATACACGTACAACTCATTGGTCTTGTTATCATATAGTAACAATTTTTGTAATCAAATTGATATAAGAGATTTAAAATTTCACTTGCTAAACCATCATTTCGAAAATCGACAATTGAATCTCCGAGTAAAATATTTGGTTGCCGAAAATTATGATGTAGTTCGTTCGTTTCGTAATTACAAAAAGTATTCATATCACACTTTTGTGAACGATAAAATGACATAATTTTTATAGGTTTGCCTCTGATTCTAATATTATCGAGCGGGATTTGTATTCTGTCAATAAACTGCTTGCTTTCACACTCCTCAATAACGTACTGCATCGTTTCCTTTATAAATATCGAAGTTCCACCAAAACCATCCTTTCTACAGCAGTGTACTGAACTGTAGCCTGGGATATTGTATATCTGCTTAACATTCGATTTTAACCACGTCTCCTGTACAGCTATTATATCTGGCAAAACCTTGAACTCATTAATCAGTGATTTGAACGTATTAAATTTGTGTATTGAAGAAATGCTTCTCATGTTTACAGATAGAATATGTAATGACTGAAGTTTTAAATTTTCGAAATGTTCATTGAATGAATCTATATTTGAAAAGTAATTACTGTTTATATTCATAAAGCATATATAAATGTATATGAATATGTACAAAATAGAAAATTAAATCATTAAAAATGTAAAAAGATTAAGGGGATATGAAAACATTTTCCGTACCATCATCAGATACGTCAGAATCTTCCACAGTTATCAGCTTTCTGCTCTGCATACGTTTTATAATCATTATTTAAACTGCAAATAGCCTCGCGATCACAGAAATAAAATATTTTGCGAATATAATTAAAACAAACCAAACCATATTTTCATATAAGCTTTGAACAACGCGAACTATTTTTTCGTCCCTACAAATGAATCAACTCGTATTTAATTTCATTTCATTTTTTATTAATGTAATTTAAAGCCTGTAGGCCAAGTATAGGTAAATTACAATATTCTTCAACGAAAAATTGGTTTAGGTATTTAATTTGAGTTCCTACTACAGCGGAAAAACGTAAATAGTTCTAGATATATGTATAACTTAATAACTATTAAATTAAGTAATAATAACAATTGCAGGTTGCTACTTTATAGTTGCTACTCCACTCTATTGTGTAGTAGTGTTTAGCTTTTCTTTGTCTACTCGTTATACTCAGGATTTTCAACACATCAGATTGCTGTTTTTTCGGATTCCAATAATGCTCCTTGTTTAAAACTTCTGAACAATTGTATATCTAATCAAGCTTAATTTCCCTCTATTGTCTGTCACACACACCTGTGATTGCTAGTTAGGACTTTTCCTTATTTATTTTTATGGAATTACGGTGGTTGGGAGCCAAGTATTTAAAATATTTGTATAATTTTATTTAAGAAGGCCTTGAAAATAAATGTATTTTGGCGTTGAATCTTAAGTATTACTAAAAAAATTTACTTTTTTTAATTTAAAGGAATTGGAACCACTTATAGATAATGGAAAACCATCGACGATTACAGAAATGAAATTTATTCTTTTGGAACAAAAGTATCTGGAGAATGTTCCACGATAAGTTGGAATGCAAGTAAATTCCTAAGTATCGTAAAGAATTACTCTCATATACACGGTTTTCTCCAATTAAGACATTGAACGAATTTCCACTTGCAGAGGGGTACGGACGGAATCTGACTAATTGAGTCTTTTTCTTGTTTAATATCAGTTCATTAACCCTAACATATTCAAGGATTGCTTGAGCATCATGTTCTATTTGAGCTTTCCATTGTCCAAACCATCGCACACCAAATTAACAACATTTACCACAGCCTCCTGAGTTCCACATCCTTTTCTAAATCCAAATTGTGACTTATAGAAACTCGTTTGTTTGCTCCAAAAATGATGTTAGCTGTCTATGCAAGTTTTGTTCGATTATTTTATCTGTTATCGGCAATAAAGCAATTGGTCTGTATTTATCAATTGTGTCAGCATCTGTTTCCTTAGGGATGGGTCATTATTTTAGATACTTTAAGGACATCAGGATATATAGAATGATCAACAATACTGTTAAACAACAATGTTAGCCTGGTACTGATCACATCAGAGCTTCAAGCTGATTTTGATAAAATGAATTCATGCAAATTTTATTCGCTTTCTTTATAATCTGGCTTATAAGTTTCAACCTTCTTTCCAATACACCATCACCACGCTTCTTTCTACGTTTCTTTAATAATGAGTTCTTTAATGTGATAAGAGATTGTAATTTCTCATTTACCCAGGGTGTGATTAACTTTCTGGCAGATATAGTACTTTCCTTTTGAACCGTTGAGTCCCGAATACATAATGAAAATGCATTTATAAAGTTGTGCATGTCCACAACAGGATTGCCACATATTTGGGTACTGCTCAAACTGTCGCAAATTTTTTCTTTTAAAACGTTATAATCGCACTGATGATAAAGCTTTGTTGTGCATAGCCTTGTATCAAAATTTAATAGTACTTTGTAGGATATGATATTGTGGTCTGTTATTTTACATTTAATTGAGTCAATAGCAAGTTTGTCTGTGATATTGCTGTATGTGTTATCTATACACGTACAACTCATTGGTCTTGTTATCATATAGTAACAATTTTTGTAATCAAATTGATATAAGAGATTTAAAATTTCACTTGCTAAACCATGATTTCGAAAATCGACAATTGAATCTCCGAGTAAAATATTTGGTTGCCGAAAATTATGATGTAGTTCGTTCGTTTCGTAATTACAAAAAGTATTCATATCACACTTTTGTGAACGATAAAATGACATAATTTTTATAGGTTTGCCTCTGATTCTAATATTATCGAGCGGGATTTGTATTCTGTCAATAAACTGCTTGCTTTCACACTCCTCAATAACGTACTGCATCGTTTCCTTTATAAATATCGAAGTTCCACCAAAACCATCCTTTCTACAGCAGTGTACTGAACTGTAGCCTGGGATATTGTATATCTGCTTAACATTCGATTTTAACCACGTCTCCTGTACAGCTATTATATCTGGCAAAACCTTGAACTCATTAATCAGTGATTTGAACGTATTAAATTTGTGTATTGAAGAAATGCTTCTCATGTTTACAGATAGAATATGTAATGACTGAAGTTTTAAATTTTCGAAATGTTCATTGAATGAATCTATATTTGAAAAGTAATTACTGTTTATATTCATAAAGCATATATAAATGTATATGAATATGTACAAAATAGAAAATTAAATCATTAAAAATGTAAAAAGATTAAGGGGATATGAAAACATTTTCCGTACCATCATCAGATACGTCAGAATCTTCCACAGTTATCAGCTTTCTGCTCTGCATACGTTTTATAATCATTATTTAAACTGCAAATAGCCTCGCGATCACAGAAATAAAATATTTTGCGAATATAATTAAAACAAACCAAACCATATTTTCATATAAGCTTTGAACAACGCGAACTATTTTTTCGTCCCTACAAATGAATCAACTCGTATTTAATTTCATTTCATTTTTTATTAATGTAATTTAAAGCCTGTAGGCCAAGTATAGGTAAATTACAATATTCTTCAACGAAAAATTGGTTTAGGTATTTAATTTGAGTTCCTACTACAGCGGAAAAACGTAAATAGTTCTAGATATATGTATAACTTAATAACTATTAAATTAAGTAATAATAACAATTGCAGGTTGCTACTTTATAGTTGCTACTCCACTCTATTGTGTAGTAGTGTTTAGCTTTTCTTTGTCTACTCGTTATACTCAGGATTTTCAACACATCAGATTGCTGTTTTTTCGGATTCCAATAATGCTCCTTGTTTAAAACTTCTGAACAATTGTATATCTAATCAAGCTTAATTTCCCTCTATTGTCTGTCACACACACCTGTGATTGCTAGTTAGGACTTTTCCTTATTTATTTTTATGGAATTACGGTGGTTGGGAGCCAAGTATTTAAAATATTTGTATAATTTTATTTAAGAAGGCCTTGAAAATAAATGTATTTTGGCGTTGAATCTTAAGTATTACTAAAAAAATTTACTTTTTTTAATTTAAAGGAATTGGAACCACTTATAGATAATGGAAAACCATCGACGATTACAGAAATGAAATTTATTCTTTTGGAACAAAAGTATCTGGAGAATCTCGACGATGGATGCCCTTTGGAAGCTTTGCATGTTTTACGGAATGAGCTTACTCCGTTGCAACATAATATTTCAAGGGTTCACCAACTATCTTCTTATATGATGTGTTCGAATAACCATGATCTTTATCAGCGTGCCAAATGGGAAGGCAAAGGCATATTGTCGCGTGCACTTGTTATGGAAAGATTACAGACATTTTTACCACCTTCGGTAATGATGGCACCAAGGCGATTGCGTTCTTTATTGCAACAAGCCGTGGAACTACAAACCCAAAATTGTCTCTTTCATGATATGGCCTGGGAAACTAATTTACAAAATGTTTCTCTGCTGACTGACCACTGTTGCGCAACAGATGGATTCCCCCTACAAACCATTCAAATCCTCTCGGACCATTGCGACGAAGTATGGTTTTGTAAATTTTCACCTGATGGATTGAAGTTGGCTACTGGAAGCAAGGACGGTGCCGTCATCATTTGGGATGTCGATCCCTACAAGCTGCAACTTAAGCAACGTCGGGTCTTAGATAGTCAAACTCAAATGAGTGTGGCCTTTATTAATTGGAGTCCCGATTCGAAAATGATTTTGGTTGGTGGGCCAGAAGACTCTACAGAAATTTGCATTTTCAATGTTGACGATGGACGCTTGTTGATGAAAATGAATAACATGAATCAAGAAGACAGCTTGTCGTGTGGAACATTCAATCGCGATGGCACTAGGTTTGTTTGTGGCGGCCAGAAAGGACAGTTTTACCTATGTGATCTCAAGGGTACAGTTCTCGATTCGTGGGAAGGTGTACGTATAAATAGCGTAGCCTACAGGTCGGACAACAAGACTATATTAGCCGCTGATAATCACTATCGTATACGAGGGTGAGTAAATAAAATGATTACGATGTAATGAATAAATATTTTGTTTTATTTTTCGAAGGTATAACTTTGAAAATCCACGGATAGATTTTGATGTTCTCAAGGAATCGCATCCAATTATGACGTTTTCGGTCAATTCCGCAGACCGTTTAGCTTTGCTTAATATTTCGAATCAAGGACTACATCTATGGGACTTGGAAGACAAATGCCTTCTGCGCAGTTTTCAGGGCATAAGCCAAAGTAATTTCGCTATACACTCTTGTTTTGGTGGCGTAAATGAAAGCTTTGTTGCCAGCGGCAGTGAGGACAAACATGTTTGCATTTGGCATATTAAAAGAGAAGAGCCATTGGCCAAGCTGTCTGGCCATGCGAAAACTGTTAATTGTGTCTCTTGGAACCCCGTTTATCCTTCCCTGCTGGCTTCAGCCAGTGATGATTCCACAGTGCGTATATGGGGTCCGACGACGACTCATAACGTCAATGCAACACCTGAAAGTGATGACTGCTCATCCTGTTCTTCTTCGTCGTCGTGGAACATGACATCCTAGAGCATAGCAACAGATATGGCGTCGTTTTAGAGTATTTCACATGTAATGAAAACATCCGGACCCTTTATTATAAGAACTTTTTGTCATTAAGTCATAATATCGCGCGAATTATTTAATAGCTTATACTATTTTTAATGCGATTCGTCTTCATGTAGACATATTTAAAACATTTTATTCAAGCGGATATTAAAAATCAAACATTATAATCTGAACAATATATGGTGTGTTGTAAAAGCGGATTATTTTGAACAGTTGATATTTGGAAAAAGAGTTCTCCATCCCCTTAAATGATCAGAAATATTTTGATATTTCAAATTCCAAACATCTTGATATACTTTGATTATTCGTAGATTGATGTAATAAAATGCATTGAATAGAAGGCACGGGCGTCAATTCATAGCAATCATGCAAATAGAGAGGCAACGTTCTGTTCTCTTCTACGACCCAGCAAAAACTCTCATTACCAAGTAACCACCTGGTGGGTAAGTGAAATTCAAAAAGAAATAACGACTTACCATTTAGCCACCCTTCAGATTATTTTTACATGGGCATGCTATTGGAGGAATGTACTTTCATGCAAGCATACAAAGAGTTAACAAATATTTCACAAAAATATATAATTATAATTAGACAAAATTGTTGAAAACCAAATTATATATATTTATAATTATATATATTTTTTACCCGGAATGGTAAGTACATGTCACTACCACTTTCAATCAACGTTTCTTTACTAAAAATTGTTGTCGCAAATTTTACAATACCCGTCTTAAGTTAACTTTCAAATAAGTGCATATTTATGTCAATGTCAGTAACTCATTATTTGTTGACTAAATGTAATGCAGAGGGTAATGAGATGTCATTACTGCTAATGAAGGATGTAATGACATGTACTTACCAAGTTTTTGCTGGGGACGTTTTCTATTTCAAGCATTGCAAGTGTTCATCATCCTAAATCCTTGTGAGTAAATGGTGCAAATGCCTCGATCGGTTTTAAGTAAAAGGAGGTATTTATCACCAAGAAATAAACATTACTGGGGAAAATGATTCTCCAAAATTTCAGAAGTATAGATTACATAAACTTAGTTGGTATTTTACATGTGTTACTATTTCCATCACCACCATCAATGTGATTCGAAAAGATAAATACATACATATATGATTTGTTAAGTGATCACACAATTTTTAATATTCTAAATTGAAACATTGTAGTTATATAAGACTTATTTTTAATTGAATTGCAAGTAAAATACACGTATAGAAATTAAATATAGAAACCAATTTGAAACAAATCTTGTAAATTGTTTGTTAAATAGAAAGCTTTCAAACTAACAAAAAAATACCTCACATACCAATTATAATGCAGTATACCAATACTGCATTATAATTTCCTTGAGGACATGAATCGGAAGCACAATCAGTGCCGCCTGTAAAGCACGACAACGGCTCACAACGGCCATATAAACGAATACGAGCGCACATAAATGATGTACAGTAACGAAGCTACGATGAAGTGCCGCCCCAAAGTCTGTGGTGTTTTCACGCCACAACATGATTGGCAGCAAGAAAAACTTTGAAAAGTTTGCAAGAGCATTAGCTTTCAACAATTGGTAGCTGTACTCTTTGACAGTTTTTAAAGTTAATGTTGATCTAAAAACTAGGGTGGTTACAGTAATTAACAGCATAGTGCACAACACAAATTCTGTAAAAAAAAATATGGCTGGACAATTGGTACATATTGAAGAAAATCTCAAACCTCACCTCCGATCTTAAGAGCACAACAGTAATAAAATCCGTGTTCGTGCGGCATCCGCTTGAAATCACTGTTGAGCTGTTCTTCGTTTTTATGTCTCCATAAAGTGAGTGACTCTAACAACAATAGCATGAGCGACAACTTCCAGTAGAGCTGCAATTAGGAATAGCATAGCAAGCAATTTACTCATTTCGACATACACTTCAAACAACATAAATAGAGTTTGAAAAAAACTGTTTTCGATTCCTTCGAAAATTAACTTTTTTAGAAACCGGTTGTCGGTTTAATCGAAAATAAAAATAATTAATTTCGCGATATTGTACTCAAGGTTGACTGTGGTTCTCCGACATGATAATATCCACACAACCTTGATAACCTTGCTGGCCAGAGGTGTAAAGAAATTAGCATTGAGAATAGTGTATAGTAGTGTGTTTACAAAATCGAAAAATGGACACAATATAAATTAACTCTTCTTCGAATTTTTTATAATTTGTAAAGTGAAAACTCTTCCAAAAATAATACTCTCTTATTTTTTTTCAATAATTTAAAACCCGAAAAGGTCTATTATTATACCGACATAAAAAATTCGACGGTTCGAGTTATTCGAAAATTCAGAATAACCGATCGGCGGTTTTTAAAGAGAAGCCGATTAAGCGGTGCTGTTTCTCATCACCCTAATCTAAATCTGTATGATCTTTTGAACTCTAACTTACGGCCGACTATGTCTATTATATATACAAACTGTAAAAAAGGGGTAAAACTAACTATGTATGTACGTTGATTTTTCACATTATTATATTATTCTTCCTTGAGAAGGAATGCATTTTTCCCATAATAACGGTTTTGTTAAATGGGAAAATTTTAACTCGACAAATCAAATTGTGATACTCGTAAATTAATGTTGTCCTGTGTTTTTTTTTATATTTATTTTATAAATTTTTTTCGTATTGTCGAATAAAAAGGAAAATAGCAATTTGTTAGGGTGATCAAAAAACCGGTTATTTTGAAAATACGGTTTTCGGTTTCTTCAAAAATTAAGTTAACTCTAAAACCGGTTTTCGGTTTAACCGAAAATAAAAAACCGGTGAACCGGTTGTTTTCGGTTTTTCTTTTTTAATAAAAATGCATAAATAATGCTCAACATGTTGTTAGATGACGTAAAATAAACGTAGTGCAAATTCAATATGTAACCATATTCCAATTAAATTAAGATTTATTTGAAAATTTTATTTTAAACACTTCATATTTTTATTTATAATAGGTAATTGTTCCAATTTCATTTATGATATAATATTATAATCTCTGCAATATTTGTAATATTTATGTTCAATTTTTAAAGAGATTTCTTTCAAAAAAATTGATTGTGATTTTTATAAAACTTGACTAATAGTGAAGATCGGCAAAATCTTAGCTTTTAGCATCATATAAATGGCAAACCGATTATATACATATATTATCAGAAGTAGCGGATTCTGCCTTGAGCATACTATAGAGATGAAAACTTGTCGAAACGTGAAACTGAACATATGTATTTTATTTATACCTACATTTCAATTAGAAAGGATTGTTAATTAATTTCTATACCGCAATAAGACCCTTGATAAAATATGCAGACGAAGTCAATAGAGATGTTAGCAATGTAAACAGTATAAATACATATAAAATGATGTCAACGGTTTTTATATTGATGTTTTCAAAATTTTAGGTAGGTTCCTGTTTCAAAAACAAGTAAGAAAGTTTCAGTCGGGTAAACCGACTAAGGTATACCCTCACTTTGTGAGTAATGTAATATTAAATATTACTCGAATTATTCTGTCAATTTGTGTGGGAGGTACCAGAAGGGGTTTATCAAATACACCTATTTTTCGCTGAACATTAGATACTTTAAATTCATTGCACTGTGCCGAATTATAAGCATTTATGTGCACTGGTAAAAACGTTATGAGATGTTAAATTGTGGTATGATTTGGGCATTTTGTGTGGGAGGTACAAAAAGGGGCGTGGCGATAACGCACACTTTTCACAGGGCTATAGACACTATAAAAACATTACACTGTACAAAATTTCAAGTATTTTCATACACTGGTTTTAATGTTATAAGCTGTTAACTTTTGGTGCAAAAAGGTACCTTTGTGTGGGAGGTACCAAAAAGGGGGTGGCAACAACGCCAATTTTTCCCTTGACTGTAGGCAATATAAAAGTATAATACTGTACAAAATTTCAAGTTTTTTTTATACACTGTTATTAATGTTATAAGCTGTTAACTTTTGGTGCAAAATGGTGCATTTGTGTGGGAGGTACCAAAAGGGGCGTAGCAACATGGCCCATTTTTCTCGAGTTGATAGCGACTAATAAACTAATGCTATGTGTGGAATTTCAGAAGATTCGAATAAGTAGTATAGCAGTTATTAAAGATTCAATATTTCACAACATTTTAACACTTTGTGGGGGAGGTACTAGAAGGAGTGGACCAATATGGCCCATCTTCGAACTTAGCCGGAGATAGAAAAAAATATTACCACGTACCAAATTTGAAGTCAATCGGTTACTCCTTTCGAGAGTTATCGTGCGCACCAGCCAGCAGACACACAGACAGACAGACAGACAGACAGACAGACGGACGGACATTGCTCATTCGTCTTAAAATGACCCAAAACGAATATCCGCCGAACATACTTAGGGTCTTAGATCACTCCTTCGATGTGTTACACTTTTTTTCGTAGCAAATGATATATACCCTCGTCACACTAAAGTGAGGGTATAATAATATGTTCTTTATCATTTTATAATAGTTTCAAAAAACCGAAAAGTCGAATAAACCGAGTTGAAAAAACCGACGGTTCGAGTTATTCGAAAAAGCAGAAAAACCGGAAACCGATAGGCGGTTTTTAAAGAGAAACCGATTAACCGGTTAACCGGTGCGGTTTTTGATTACCCTACAATTTGTCCTTTGGTTTTTATTGTGCAACATATTTCACCCCTAAGCTTTTTTTTTTTGTTCGCAGGGAAGCTTTTAAGATTAATAAGGAAGAAAAGCAATTGGCTACTGCAATTGGCAATCAGCTAATACAAGTTTAGGTGAGCATATATTTTTACTTTGATTGTATTAAATTACGGTTTTAGTAACTGTTATAAAAAATATTAATTAACATGAAAAACATGTTGAATAAAAAAATATTTACTTTTTCCTGCAACTCGCATATATGCGGAATATAAAAACCAGTAAGGAAACCATCCACCATTATTTGCAAACTAAGAAACAGTAACGACGTTTCTAAACATTATTACGGGTAAAGTAGGGTTAAGGGCCATTAACAATAAATAAATAAACTAGGGCTAAGAGCTAACTATCGCTAATAGCTGTAAAATTCCATACAATTTAACTTTCATTAGCTCTAACGCTCGGTTATTTGGTTTTGTGTTAATGGGGATAAATAAAGAAAATTTTCTAAATTACAGGCATATCGTTTAACAAATTAGTGTATATTCTGCCAAGAAGTCATATTTGTCTGTGACCTTTATATACGGTTATATCAAACAATTAAAAGCGTTATGTTCGACCACGCCGAATCGTATATACCCTCCACCATGGATTTCATTCAACTCTATTACTGGACAAATCTTTGGATATGGATCCTTTTTGTTTAAGCAAATTACAAAAAAACGAAAGCTGCAATTTTTGCCTAATTTTAGACTTCTTTAGCCAAACTCTTCTCATGAAAAATTTGGTATTTATGGCTTAAATTTGAGAGCTACATCTAAGCCGGGACTACAACAAAATATAAACAGATTTGTAATGAGATTAATTCTAGCCAAAATAGAACACAAACTGCGAAGTTTCAGCTTAATTTCCTTTGAAAATGTAGAGATTATGGCTTAAACGAACGTAATTGGGAGCGACATCTACTTAGTAGGGACATAAATACTGTTACAAAATTGAACACATAAATTACAATAGTGGAATTAAACATACCCTACCGTTACCAGGTGGATTATGAAACCTAACCCCTGTATCGTTTGTTTGTAACGGGAATTCAAAATTGTTCAGTTTTCACCATGGAGTGGTCAGATAATGAGAACCGTATCGCTGTTATAGCGCTTTTTATATATGGAATGGAAAAAACGATATTTTCAAAACGCTCTGCTCCCTTGGGATTAGTCTCATGTTCATCTACCGTGGCCCGTGAGATGAATATTTCGCAAAAGTCCATGAGTTGAATTATCAAAAAATACTCGAGACTTGGGGCTTTTAAAAGCCGCAATGGACATTTGTTGACTTCAGCTTTATTAAAAATAGGAAAGAAAACTACTAACGTCTTTTGGTGAAGCACGCTGATAACTTGCACAAAAAAGTCGTGTTCACAGATGAAACAAATTTTACTCTGCAAGAAAAATTTAACAAACGAAATGATATGGTGTATGCAAAGTCGTCTAGGGAAGAATCTCAAGTGATTCCACGGATCGAAAAGTTCCATCATACAGCTTCAATCATGGTTTGATGGGGAGTCTCTTACTACTTGCATTTCTGTGAACAAGGGGTCAAAACAATGGAAGCCAAAACCGTTTTGGAAGCTGTTGTGAAACCACTTAACCATTCCATATTCCAAAACCAGCCCAGACATGGCTTTAAAACAATTTGTCAGCTTTAATTTTTCTGATGAATTACTCTCTGGCAGCCATGATTTAAACCCACTGGCTTACATATTGCGGGTCTCCCACAAAAGATACCCCAACATCGATTCTCTTAAGATTGATTTGATTCGTGCTGTGACCACTTTCCCAAAGGGACGAGGTGCTAGCGGCTATTGATGATTGGTCACTGCGACTTAAGGCATATGTGAAGGCCAAAAGCGGACATTTTAAATGGGTGCTTCCTTTTTGTATACAATATATGTCAATTAATATATATTATAAGTTTGGGCCAAAAGGATTTATTACTTTTAATGATATAGCATAAAATGTGTGGAACAGTATTTATGTCCCTACTAAGTATACGTGGACAATAACAAAATATGAAGTGATTTGAAAATTTTTTATTGCGACGAATTCTTGCCTAAATAAAATACAAACTTCAAAGATTAAAAAATGTGGCATTTATGGTTTAAATAAGCGTATTTTTTTGACCGACCCCTATATGGTGACTATAACAACATATGAACCAATTTGTAAAATTTTTGCTGTGATGAATTCTTGTCAAAATAGAATACAAACTGCAAAGTTTTAGCTAAATTGCTTTATAAATGTTCGCTTTTTGGAGCGACCACTAATATCAAAACATTGATCGATTTGACCCATTTGCATCCCAAACGACCTGCAACTATAAGAAGTATTTCTACCAAATTTGATGAACCTAGCTCTATTATTACGGACTGTAGCGTGATTTCAACAGACAGACAGACGGACATGGCTAAATAGTCTTAGAATTTCACGATGATCAAGAATATACGACTATAGCTACTTTAGTCAAGAATATTTGAGTTATTCTTTATTACATCTTGAAAATTTGCCAATTTACAATACGAATAATGTGAATGATCAATTGGAAGCTCTGATGTGCAGTTTGGGTGCTGCACATTCAATCTTCCCGTTGAAAACAAGAAAAGTACAAATCCGGACTGATAATCCACAAATTTTATATTAAATTTCTATGCGTCATTTAGATTACAAACTTAAATAGAAAATAAAAGCAATGATAACTGGAAGATTTTTTGCAAAAGCAGGAATAAAGCCAAGTCTGTGCTAAGAAAAGCGAAACGCACATACTCGTACTCTATAATAAACATACTAGTAAAGAATTTTGAATATGTTTGAAGAGTACAGGAGTCTCCACTAATCACGCTGCAGCGATTGACGTCGTTGTGAAAGAAATATACAGAGGTTTATTGATGACCAAATTGTTTTGCAACAGACGAATGAGGAATCGCTGATTCTAACATATAATGATGATGGATATTCGTTTAATTTTGTGGATCAATGGGAGGTGGAACTAGCTAAACTAGTGAAATCAAATGCTGCGGGCCTAGACGGGTACACTTTGAAAATCTTCAAAGCAGTGTTCCCATTCATATCGGCTTTAGTATTACTGACTGGAATAAATAAATAGTGTGGTATCGAGAGTTAATTATACTCTCAGATACTTATACTCTTCAGATCTATCGCCCATGTAATGGGAATCGCATTTCGCCTAAAATTGGCGATTGTGATTTCAAGTCGCAAAATGCATGTTCTGAATTATTTTTTAGCCCAACAATTTGGATTTATTAAAATCAAATTATTAATTACGATGATAAATAAGTACATCCATGAGTGCATTTGATTAAAATTTAATTTCGAAAACCATTAAAATTTAAGAGGAAATTTTTGCGTTTTGCGATTTGAACTCACGCGATTGTCATCACATGTGCGTATATCTCCCGTGGTTTGTAAAACATAGATTATTAACAGAACTTGTTATGCCAAATTTATTGTACTGTTTAGATGTTTATTCGGCAGCAATCCATGCTAATTTGTATTTGATTAATAGTGTTATGCGCTATTTATATTCGCCTAATAGATGTGCTCACACTTCTCCCTTTGGGAAGAAACTCCTGAGATGTTCCCTTGATACATTAATACAATTTCGTATACTCTTCTACAAGGTTTTTAGAAACCAATGCCCATTTTTCTTTTTCAATCTTTCACATTTTGTCATACAACCCACAATAGCCAAATCCAATTCCGTCGTGTTCATCACCTTATGGACAAATCTTTTCCTTCCCTTATGGACAAGCTTTCGAGTAGGTGGTTTATTTAATGTACTGCCTAACAGGCTTAAAATGTTTAATTTAACACCTTTGTCATACAGACGCACACTTCTTGGCTACTTGCAATCCCATGACTAGTAGTTATTTCTATTTTTTATTTTTTGTTCTGCATTTCTTTATCAAATATTAAATTTAGAGCCTTAGATAATTTAAATCTCATATTCATTTTTATAATTCTACTAGCTGACCCAGCAGACGTTGTCCTGCCCGTTCTGTTTGGGATGAATTAGTTTGTTATTCATTGATATTTCATTGAAAAATTCATACATTCCTAAAAATCACCATTAAAATGTGTATTGGACATAAGTCTTCTACAGCGCCACCTACGGTTAGAATCACACACACAAACTATTATCAAGACAAACCACACATATTTTCAGTTTCCAAATCGGTCTGGAAATGCGCATTTTGCAAATAACTTGACCACTCCGCCAGTTTTCGCGGTTAAAATAATTCTAAAACACAGATGACCCCGAACTGAACCTAATGTGCAGTTTTTAGCCCATTCGCTCTTGTGGTTTCGGAGATCATGCGTTACTAACAAACTTACAAAGGATTTTATATATAAAGAAAGATTATTCTATTATTTAAAGATTGATTTGAGTAATTAAGTAAATTGTATTTGAATATTTCGGTTTAGTAAATTCTTTTCAAGTAGAAAGCAGCTGCTTTTTATTATGCATATTGTAATTTGTTTATAAATGGGCCAAAAGGACTTTAATTACAAGTTTGAAGAAATAAATGAAAAAAAAAATGAAAAATGAATATACAGTGATGTGAAAAATAATAGGGACAGTGTCTTGCAATTTATATATTGTAAATAAAAGTAAGTAAAATGACAGAAATGATGATGGTTAGAAATAGTAGATTAGGAAAACATAGCCCATTAACAAATTGTTTCATATTTTAGTAATTTTAAATCTAAATAAATGTGGATCTTTATTTGGTGTGTTTTCAAATAAACAAGCATTTATTACCGTGTATGTGGTTGGCGACAAGGCCTGTGTGCGCGAGCGTAGTGCAAAACGACAAGTTGTGAACGCCGAGGCTCTTCACAAGTATTCGACTACCATAGACTTTGCGAATAGAGAGAGAGAAAGACCCGAAGATGAGCAAGGCAGCCACACAACAACCACCACCCATATGCAATACGCACTCTACACAGCCGTGCTAAGCGAATTGGGTCTCCGAAGAGAGGTGTAGAAGAGATTCCAGTGATGTCAATACGCAACCGATATTGATCAGGCTCGGAAAGTTGAGACAATGCTGCGTACGTGAAAAATAACCTTTAAGCTATGCAGAATAATAAGTACACTTGACATTTTTGATAAAAATGTTACATAAGCGAAATAATTATTATAAAAATTATGTGTTTTGTAAGTTAGAAGCTAAAAATAGAAATAAGTTAGAAGTTAAAAACAGAAATAAGTTAGAAGCTAAAATAGAGTTTTCATGCAAATTTAGAACAACTGTCATTTGAAATTTTTCGATTTAAGGGAGATAATAGCTGATATAATCAGTGCGACACTGAATAGCAGAAAATCGTAAAAACCTGAAAAATATTTTACAAAAATGTTGTAAATGCACTCTGTTTCAAATAACTTTTTACAAAAAAATTATTTATGAATGTCAATAAATTATTTACGGAGAAAGAAAATTTTGCGTGGTTTAAAAAAATATTCGTCGTTTTTGTAGAAATTAGTCCAAGTATTGTAATTTACCCGATTAAAATGACTCATTTTAAAAGAATATTTCTAAAAATTCTCGTTTTTAAAAATTGTAAACGCAGAAATTAAAAAAATGTCAGAGATACGTCTTATAGACGTGTCTTTGCTATATTATTTCAGGGTAGATGTCCCAGTCTGGCCCATGTGACATTGAAGTCATATGCTTTGGTCTGACGACAAAAATATTAACAAATTTTAATCAAAAATATGTGTTTAGTTTATTGAAATATTAATTAAAGATTATAAAATATTTTTGTCATACCAAAGCATATGACTCCATTGTCACGTGGGCCATACTGGGGTATCTATCCTGAAATAAAATTGCAAAGACATGTCGTCTATAAGAAGTTCCCCTGATACTTCTGATACATAAAATATTCTGTTAAAATTAAAGTCATTTTAATCGGGTAATTTTGAATATTTGTACTAATATCTGCGAAAAAACGAATATTTTTTTTAAACCACAAAATATTTTAATTTTCTTCCTCCTTAAATACTTTATTGACATCCATAAATTAATTTTGTGTATGAAGTTACTTAAAGCAGCATGCATTTACAATATAAAGGGTCCGCCATCTAACGTTTTTTTCAACTAGTGCTTATATCGTGTCTGATTTGACAGATAATTAGTTTTATCCTTCCGCTGAACGAATATGTGTATATTGCGAATATTGCGACATTACTAAAATCATGGTAATGTTGCAGAATGTGTGCGAAAATTTCGTACGGATTTTGGAAGAAGAGAAGCACCGTCAGGTCCGTATGTTCGTTATTTTGTGAAAAAAAGTGAAAGAAACTGGCATCCTCATCGATAAACCAAAGCGTGAAAAGCCAAAAACAGTGCGTACACCCGAGAATATTGCTGCTGTGGCAGAAAGTGTGCGTGAAGCGCCATCAACATCAATTCACCGTCGTTCTCAACAATTGAACATTTCGGAGACATCATTGAGACGAATTTTGCATAAAGACCTTGGTATGACGCCATACAAAGTCCAATTGGTTCAGGAGTTGAAGCCAACTGACCATCCAATCCAATGCGTTTTCAGTAGTTTTTTTTATAGCATTTTCAAAAAAAAAAGTTATTTGGCGGACCCTTTATTTATTATCAAAAATATCAAGTGACCTTATTATTTTCCACAGTTTAAAAGTTACTCTTTACCTTATGGTGTTTTCTTTTGTGCCAAAAAATGCTACATTTTTTATGCCTTTCGCCCCAAAAATGCCTTTTTGTCTTCGATTGTAAAATAAATGCTGCACTGTGAAAGGGTTTCGTTTTCTTTTGTGAAAAATGTTGCACTTGCACGGGGCAAAAATGCAACATTTCAGCCCTGTATTTAATCGACGGGGTGGACGCTGCCCTACAAAACAGATGTTTTTTCGGCGTCGAGCGAATAGCCTAAATAACCGCGTGTGTCCGTGCGTGCTTTTTTATAATGAAGTTTGGTCAGATGCTTTATTTAGGCGGCGCCGTGGAGTATTCTTTGTTTTTAGTTTACTTTTAGTGAGTTAAAAGGCTAGTTTTTTGCATTTTTGTTATCGATTCTGACCATAAAAAATGCAGCAGTACAAGAGGGTGTAGGCGACATTATTAAAATGCTGCTCTCTGACAGGGCAACATCTTTTTTTAGAAAAGAAAACGCCATTAATTTTGTGATTGTACAAAATTTAATCAAATATTCAACAATTTGTTAATTGAGTATGTTTTTCTAATCTACAAGCTAAAAAAAACCATTTCTAACCATTTTCATTTCTTGTCATTTTACATACTTTTACTTACAATATTAAAATTGTAAGACACTGTCCCTATTATTTTTCACATCACTGCATATTCTATATGGGGTCGCAAATCAATATTTCAAGGTGTTGAAAAAGGAATGACAAAGATACCGCATCCTATGGTGGAGGGTATAAAAAGGGGCCGATGTGCACAATATTCATTAGCGACGATCTAGCGCACTATAAAGTATAAATGTTCAAATTTCAGCCAGATCATCAGAGAGGACATTTCCCAGGTCTAAGAAATACCACTGCACCAATTTTCGTAAAGATCGTCAAAAAATTGAAAATTGCCAAGAAGTGCAACTTTAAGTCCGTATAAAAAGATAAGTAACATGACATAAGATGTTTCAATACGCTTGTATAATCCGAAATATGGTTGTTTACTTATAGACCAAATTTCGCTGAGATTAATTTATGAACATTCGCAAAATCCGCATTTTTGTAAGGCAACCTCAAAAATTTTAAATTTTGAGTTATGTCACTCTTGAAGTGAGTGAGCGATATCGTCGACATACTGGAGAAACTTACGAAGTCAATATTTGGATAAATTCTGTTGTCGAAATTTCAATACATGATTTACATAGTAAATCGAGTCGTTTCTTTTGAAAAGAAAAACGAAATTAAAAAATATTTACCGAAATGGACTGGTGGTCGGTTTATGCTATGTACCCCGATATACACATATAAAGACATTCTGTTAAGCGCTTGGATTAAAAATTATAATGTTCTTTAAAAATGTTGATCAATAAATAATGTAATAAAGCAACTGCAACAGTTCAAATTAATTGCTGTGCTAAGAAAAGTTTTTAAATTCCTTTAGTATAAGGAATATATATAAAGTGGCTGTGTACTAAAAATACAATGTAAATGTATTTTCTTATGTTTTAGTCGGAGGAGAACATATCGATGGCTTATATCCAAATAGTCCTATATTAAAATTTTCGAAAATGAGATTTTTATGCCAAATGCTTCTGCTTCACATGATTGACCTACGGTGTAAATTTTAAATAAAAAATATCCTAACAGTTTAAGATGCCTACTATGAGGAGTGAACTCTACTTCATGAAGTATATTGAAAAATAGTTGAAAACAATGACGTCTTTTTATCGAAAATTGTATGCTTTTGACTGCAGAATCCTAACTATCTAATATTACCTAAAATGCACCGTAACGCTAGAAAATTAATTCATTTTTAAAATATTTAAGTCGAAAAATACTTGAGTAAACTTTTTTTATTCAAAACGTTGTCGTAACTCTGAATGCATTTCCAATCGTCGCTTGGATGACCAACTGACGGACTGACAATTTTTGGGAAATTGAGTTAAGGCCACCATTGGACTTGGCTAGTCATAGTACAACGTGTGTGTCATTTTGAGCATGTACCTGCTACCGTTTTATCCAAAAACAGGATAACATATTCGACGTACCTGGCACTATGTCAACTAAAATTTAATTATTTTAGAAATTAACTTTAATTTTTTTATGAATATTTAGAGGAATCTTTGTACATAATAAGAAAAATAAACATGAAATTGTATAATAAATATTAGGCCATGGGGACGAATCAACATTGTCTCAAAAACAGAAAATCTGCGCTCCTGAACAAGTTTGAAAATGTTAGTTCTGTCAGTTGGTCATCCAAGCGACGATATGAGAAAAACATGTTTTTGTGTGATATCTACAAAACGTCTAATCTATTTACCTTGATATGTTATCGCAGAAAAGAATGAGAACGTTATGTTCAAACTACATTAAAAAATTTGCAGAAACAATTCCAAAAATCGCGAAATGCATTTTTTTAAATAACGTAAGCAGAATAAAGCGGAATAGATAGAAAACACTATGTTCAAGTTCAAGTTCGTGTAGTTTTAGTGATATATATGTAACGTCTAATGTTGATGTTCAATTAAGTGTGTTGAATATGAACCTTCAACGAATACATTCCACTATTCCTGTTAAGAGGCGCGCATGTAAAATAAATACAGGTGATTGGTTCAAGTCTGCCGAAATTCGGTATCACCTGTCGCTGCGAGACCTTGCATTTAAGGCGTATCTTGATGAAAAGAGTTCGGATAACTGGAGAGTATACTGTAAATGTAGAAATCGTGCAAAAACCGTTATTAGGCGAATAAAAAGATTGACGCATAAAAACCTTTTTGCTGATAAGTCTCCCAAGCAAATGTGGTCGGTTCTCAACAGGAATGGTGTGTGTGATGATAGTGATGATGTCCAAATTTTAGATGTTGAGCAGTTAAATCGTGATTTCGTAGCGAATCAAACTAGTAGTAGTTTGAGTGTTCCGTATATACCTGTTAGTGTTCATGATGGCTTTTCGTTTCGTTCTGTTGATTACTCTGAAGTTGTTGAAGCATTTGGTATGATCAAGTCAACTGCAGTGGGTTATGATGGTTTTAAGCTTAGATTTTTGAAACTTATCTTCCCTTACATTGGTGGTTATTTGCTGCATATTATCAATACTTTGTTGACTACGTCGGTTTTTCCTAAGGATTGGAAGGTTGCTAAAATTGTGCCAATTCGGAAGAATAAAGAGAGTAGCGACCTAAGGCCAATTTCCATTATGCCAATTTTGTCTAAAATGGCTGAGCATATAATTAAGTCCCAGATGATCAGGTATTTAGATAGTATGTTACTTTTGCATGACAGTCAGTCTGGTTTCAGGTGTAATCGGAGCACCACTTCTCTTCTTCTTGGGTTAACGGATAATGTTAGGAGAAGAGTAAGTGAGGGCGGATGTTGTGTACTATTGTCACTCGATCTCGAAAAGGCATTTGACCGAATTAATTATAACATTTTAGTTGAAAAGCTTCATTCCCATTTTAATTTTTCCACCACGGCCTGTAAATTGATGTATTCTTATTTGTCTTGTAGAAAGCAGTATGTATGTAGTAAGGATTATTCGTCTAGTGTCCTCCCTGTGAGTAGTGGTGTTCCACAGGGCTCAGTTTTGGGTCCCTTGTTGTTTATTATGTATATTAATGACTTGTTTAATCGTGTTGTTAGCAGAAATAGCCTCGTATATGCGTTTGCAGATGATCTACAGATCTTATTTAACGGCGATTTTGTGTTTTTAGATGTACTGCAGAATACAATTGACTTTACTATTAATTTGTTAGTCAGTTGGATGAGGGATAATGGCTTATCGATAAATGCCTCTAAGACCAAAGCTATGTTTTTTGGCAATATACCAGCAGGTGCTTTATCTGTTTCAATCTGTAGCACAGCTATAGAAGTTGTAAGCAATTTTAAGTGTCTTGGTGTAATGCTTGACAATGATTTGTCTTTTGATGTGCATGTCAATTCAATCATTTCCAGAGTTAACTTTATTTTACGAAAGTTATACAACCTGGATTTGGTACTTCCTCGTAGTGTTAAGATTCGTGTTGTTCATGCTCTGATAATGCCTATTTTTTTGTATGGTCTTGAGGTATTTTCTGGTTGTGTAGGTTATGTTATGCGGAAGGTAAGATTATTATTTCAACGAGTTTTGCGATATGCTTATACTGTGAAGTGGTATGATCACATTTCCCAATATGTAGCCGATTTTCTTGGGTGCTCATTTCCTAACTACATCAAAATACGAATTTTGTTGCACTTCTATAAAGTGCATAAGTTGCAAACGCCGCGATTTATGTTGAATCTTTTTAGCTTTGCTAGATCAACAAGAAATACCCAAATTGTTATGCCGAGGTTAACTGCTACCTTAGATAGGTCATTTCTTGTGAGAGTGGCACGCATTTACAACCATCTACCGGTATCGCTTAGAACTTTCAGTTTTTCGTTGCATACATATAAATATAAGCTCTTTGAATATGCTCAGCTTCATGATTTTAGATTTTTTTTTTCTTGTTTATTAATTTTTCTTTTGCCTAATTGGATGATATAGCCTGTCAGAGTAGTTTTTTTTTGCGCGAGTAGTAGGGATGTTTATTATAACTCAATATTTTTTTTTTTTCATTTAGTATTTTCTTTAAATTTTATAGTTTTTTTTTTTAATTATTTTTATTATTTATTGCATTAAATTGTTAAGCTTGTACGTATGTTTTTTTTTATGAAATTAAGTTGATTTTTGTAAATTTTTTTTCTCACAGTGTGTGAGTAGTTTTTCTTATTGTTAGATGCTCTATAACTGTTTATATATACTGTGAAAGTTAGGAGAAAATTGTTTACTTGGTTGTTTACTACTCTTTCTATTGTTTTCTGTTTTATTTTATAATTTAGTCATTTTATTTATTTAGATATTTAAGATTTTTGAGTAGTCTACATATTGTTGTTTTTTGTAACTGTAAAAGGCCATATAGGCTCGGTTACTATGATGGAAAATAAATTAAAAAAAAAAAAATATTTGCAAAAAATCGCGAAATGCAGTTTGTTAAAAGAAACTGAATGTGGGTATCGCAGAAAACACTATGTTCGAATAACTTTAAAATATTTGCAAAAATATTGCGAAAATCGCGAAATACAGTTTCTTTAAAGGTACATGTTGTGGGTAAAGCAGAAACGATAGAAAACTGTATATTTACATAACTTTAAAATATAAAGAAAATTGCAACAAATCGCAAAATATTTTTTTTTTAAATATCCGGTACACCACGTTCAGCATCCAATTTCTACAAGTAAAAGGAGAATTTACAAGAATTGAAGTCTGTGATTCCTTTCGATCATCTTTACTTTTATCGTAACAAAAACTATACGAGGTATGTTCAAAAAATATCGCGAATTTTTAATTTCCGCGGGCTACATGTATTTGATTTTTGATATTTTTGTAGCGTTATGTTGGTACTCATGTCTCTTACTTACGAATGCTGACAAGGTCGGCCATTTTGAATGTTTAGTTAATTTTTGACATCTGTTGTGCGTGTATTATATCCGAGGGGAATTACTTTGAAGGGGACAAAATAGATATTCATGAATAAATAAATACTTTTTGAAAAAATACAAAATTCGCGATATTCTTTGAACATACCTCGTATAAACATTTGAATTATGAGTACTATTTGCAAATATACAAAAATACTTGATACCGTCGTAAAAGGTTTTATCTTCACATACCTAGTATCTAGGAACACTCCGTCCTTTTCAACGTGTATAAAAAAGAATCGCGGCATTTGGCTACCCAAACAAATTTTGAATTGAATTGCATTTTTTTAATATAGCCATAAATGTATATAATCCATCGATATAAACAATTGAATAACGTGTACTATTTGCAACTATACAAAAATTGTTGATTCTGTCATAATTTTTTTGTTCTTCACATTGTATCTAGGAACACTCGCATTCCTTTCAACGTATATAAGGGTTTTATACTGAATCGCGACAAAATCTTCTTCCATTCGGCTGCCCACACTTAGTATTGCGAAATTTCTGCGAATATAGCTCTACCAATAGCCATTTATTTACTATTTAACCATAGACAGTTTGGCGTTTAGTTTCAAAATATCTTTTAATTTGAATTATGTTAACATTTTTCATTTCATTCATTTATTTAGTAATACTAAAGCCCCTTCAAGGCCAAAACAATTTTCAATATAAACTCATATTCGAACAAAAGCTGCTATACTTACAAAATTCCACAAAACATGGACAATTTACGAAGATAAAAAGGAGATACATACATTTCAGAACTTCGCGTATAATGGATTATATTCAAAATTTTTCTGTTTGTAGCACAGTAGCAAATGTAAAACATATTGTAGAACAAAAATTTCCTGAAGCTCAAATAATGTGACAATAAAACACTTTTTTTGTTCTCCTGAAAAATTGGGTTTTTTAATAAAGCCACAAATGGATATAAGCCATCGATATGTAGAAAGTTTAATTGAACGAATTACTTATATCTCTTATACCTTGAAATCTTGATTATACAGTGCATGGCGATAGGAAGAACGGGATAACAACATAAAGTCCACTATTATTATGACTGGTTCGAACTCAATATATTTGTCAGCAACTAATTGACACTGTTCCTGAAATTGAATAAATATTTAAATGTAAAAAATTGGTACGAGTTTGCAGAGACAAATATGTGTTATGAAAGTCGTAACTTTCTTGGTAGAACAAAAGGATCAAATTAGAAACACTTTGGTACAACCCCATTTTCAAAAAATGTTTGTTGTTAGTTTACTATGTGAATATGTTTTCTGAACACATATTTTCATAATGAAACTTACTGTAAAAATGATAATTGGTAGCAACAGCTCAAAGTAACCAGTAATTAAGGCAATCTGTATATCCATTAAACCACAGCACACAAAGTTATACACGTTTATTGCAATTGAATATGTCCGCTCAGCTCAGATCAGTTAATTTGTTTATTAATTAATTTCTTTTAATTTAAATAAGTAGCGATTACTTTTGAAAAAAATCTTCACCCGCGGCGCTGGGGTTTGTTTGCTTGATATGTGTCATTTGCAATTCTAATAATATAAAATTTCTTTATATATATGTATTGAATAAAACACAAACATCGATCTTTTCTTTTAATCTTTTTTTTTAAATTTTGGTTCGTTCCGCATCGCACGAGGCAATTTTTTCTCTCCTCCTAAAATACCTTTTCGCACCAAATATTACATATTTTAACGCGAATATGTCAACTAAGATCAGTTAATTATTTGTATTAATACAGAACTGGGGGCCCATTATCTGCGTCAGTATATTGCTTGTAAGTAATATAGTCCGAAATTGCTATGTTTATTATGGAGTAGATCCTTAACTTTAGTTAGAAACGAAACTTCACCAGAGACGAAAAAAGGTGTAACAACAAGAAAAATGGAATTTCAGTTTTTGATGGATTTCGGTACACTGCATAAAAATACACATCCTTACAAATTTTTAGCGACCTACTATCAAGATTTGCGTATTTATTAACGAAATTCAAAAGGGCCTCACAACAAATTATTTCTTTTTTCATAGTTAAAAAATCCTAGTTCACGCAATTTTCACAAACCAGTTATAAATGTTTGTGTGATTTTATATATGCCTCGATATGTTTAGATATTATCCTGAAAACCCCGTTTATCTAACTACAGTACTTTTCATTTTATTTAGTTTTTTGCTTCTCCTGCTAAATTTTCAAATATGATGATAGGCTCTTTTTCGTTTTTGATGACAATATGTATTCAGCATGTGAGACAATTCCACACAATAAACTGAACAACAGAGGATTTATTGTTTTCAATACACCGGGATTGTACCAAATGTCGGCCGTACTGAATACTTACGCAATTTATTGCTTTTACTGTATTGCTGTATTTCTTCAAAAGATTTGTATGCCTGTAGCTACAGTTGATGCAAACATAGTTTTTTGGCTCATGCTCGGACATTTCATTTGTTCACAAAATGTAAATAATACAATAGTAAGTCGATCAAATCTACTACAGAATTTTTCGGTCGGCGGCCAGTGACTGAAGGCTGCGTTAGACAGACGTAACGCTCCCGTAGCGTAACGAATCAGCTGATTCAATCTGACATATGGAAATCAATGTAAACGATTAGCCAACGGAAACGAAACGTAACCGGAGGACTGAAACTGCTGAAATTTGATTTGGACGGTACGTTACGTGCATTTGCAAACTAAATTAGTAAAATAATGAAAAAAGAATACATTTATGCCAAACTTTTGAAAAGTAATGAAAAATATGTAATAAAATGATGAATTAGTAGCAAATAAATATAAAATAAACTTTCCTCTGCGTACTCGAAACGTACAGGTAGAATTTTCCCCTCTCTTGACGACTGCCTCTCTTTCCTACAAAACGCCGATAATCTGCTGAACATGTAAATAGGGACAAACAGCCTGATTCTTTGATGTCTGTTAAGGCCGGGTTAGGCAAACTAAACCGTAACATAACTTTATCGCAGCCGTAACGTTGCCCGCTGGTGCAGTTACACAAAACTTGAAAAACGTGCCATAAGACAGACATTCACAACAAAAAGTGTAACATTTTTTTTATATTTTCTTGCTCTTATATTTACATTTTATTGATTGATGAATCAGCTGATTCAATCTGACATATGGAAATCAATGTAAACGATTAGCCAACGGAAACGAAACGAAACCGGAGGACTGAAACTGCTGAAATTTGATTTGGACGGTACGTTAACGTGCATTTGCAAACAAAATTAGTAAAATAATGAAAAAAGAATTCATTTATGCCAAACTTTTGAAAAGTAATGAAAAATATGTAATAAAATGATGAATTAGTAGCAAATAAATATAAAATAAACTTTCCTCTGCGTACTCGAAACGTACAGGTAGAATTTTCCCCTCTCTTGACGACTGCCTCTCTTTCCTACAAAACGCCGATAATCTGCTGAGCATGTAAATAGGGACAAACAGCCTGATTCTTTGATGTCTGTTAAGGCCGGGTTAGGCAAACTAAACCGTAACATAACTTTATCGCAGCCGTAACGTTGCCCGCTGGTGCAGTTACACAAAACTTGAAAAACGTGCCATAAGACAGACATTCACAACAAAAAGTGTAACATTTTTTTTATATTTTCTTGCTCTTATATTTACATTTTATTGATTGATGAATCAGCTGATTCAATCTGGCATATGGAAATCAATGTAAACGATTAGCCAACGGAAACGAAACGAAACCGGAGGACTGAAACTGCTGAAATTTGATTTGGACGGTACGTTAACGTGCATTTGCAAACAAAATTAGTAAAATAATGAAAAAAGAATACATTTATGCCAAACTTTTGAAAAGTAATGAAAAATATGTAATAAAATGATGAATTAGTAGCAAATAAATATAAAATAAACTTTCCTCTGCGTACTCGAAACGTACAGGTAGAATTTTTCCCCTCTCTTGACGACTGCCTCTCTTTCCTACAAAACGCCGATAATCTGCTGAACATGTAAATAGGGACAAACAGCCTGATTCTTTGATGTCTGTTAAGGCCGGGTTAGGCAAACTAAACCGTAACATAACTTTATCGCAGCCGTAACGTTGCCCGCTGGTGCAGTTACACAAAACTTGAAAAACGTGCCATAAGACAGACATTCACAACAAAAAGTGTAACATTTTTTTTATATTTTCTTGCTCTTATTTTTACATTTTATTGATTTTCTTTTTTCTATATAATGAATTTCTAAACGAGCGCGTTGGTAGGGTGCTCGCCTATGAGTTTGGGGGTCGCGTGTTCGATTCCCACCGGAGGCTCTAATCCGTCGCTTCAAAAATATAGCCACATGGTCTTTGCAATCCGGCTTTTTCCTGGACCATAAAATTAGAATAAAGATTAAATTTAATTTGATAGGAATTTGTTGTTTGACCTTTTTAAATTCCCTAAATAAATTCGACTTTTTTGATGGTAGGTCTCTAGACATGTGTGAGGACATGAACAGACTTTGAACAAATTAACGATTATCTTACAATACCTCAATTTTGAATTTTTTGGGTTATTGGCCCATTTTTATTTGATAACTAGTTTCATTTTTTAGAGGTTTATCCCCTCACATTAGAGAGGAGGATATATATCCTTTTCTATGAGCCAAAAGTGTAACACATCGAAGGAGTGACCTAAGACCCTGAGTATGTTCGGCGTAAATCCGTTTTGGGTCAATTTAAGTCATTTGAGCAATTTCCGTCCGTCCGGGTCTGTCTGCTGGCTGGTGCACACAATAGCTCTCCAAAGGAGTAACCGATTGACTTCAAATTTGGTATGTGGTAATATTTTTCACTATCTCCGGCTAAGTTCGAATATGGGCCATATTGCACCAAAAGTTAATCTGTTACAACTTTACTAGCTGGCCCGGTCCACTTCGTTGCCCCAGATTTCCGATCCCCTCCATTTTTTGACTAATCGCGTAGACTGCCACCAAATCCATATACACAAAATTACCGCACTCTAGCTAACAAATTGTTCAAGCTATCTCCATTTTAAATCTTGGCTCATATGGCCAGTGCCAAACCCATTGGACTGATCCCGCCCATTTTTGGACCAATTACGTAGACCGCCATCAAATGCAGCTATACAAAATTACAGCACTCTCGCAAAAAAATACTTCAAAATATCTCCATTTCAAAACATAGCTCACATGAGCAGGGCAACGCCCATAGGTCTGATCCCGCCCATTTTTTGACCAATCACATGGACTGCCACCAGAAACATATACACAAAATTACAGCACTCTCGCTGACAAATTGTGCAAGATATCTCAATTTAAAAATTTGGCTTATATGGGTGGGTCCCATTTTGTACCAATCACGTTGATTCGCATCTACTTCAAGTTAGACTGCAGAAAGCCCAGGACTGGTGGCCCATCTGGGATCACGATCCAGTCCCACAAATGGACGATTTCGAACCAAAATCTCATAACTTTATTACCAGTACATACCTTATAGTTGAATTTCTTTATTTTATTTTTTAATGTAATAACTTTATTCAAATTTTATTTTTTCTAGCGCAAATGATTATAAATACGGCTTAAAAATGACTCGAAAAAGACAAGCAGATGGTTGAAAATACGGATTAAAAATGAATCGAAAAGGACTCGTAAATGATACTAATACGACTGAGAAATGACTCGAGAAAGACTCGTAAATGATTATAAGCAGGGCTGTGGAGTCGAAGTCGGTGTTGTTTTTGCTGCTTTCATGAAATTATACAGGGTTGCCCATATTCGACGGACCCATGTTTTTTTCGATGACTCGTTCGGCCCATTCCAATCGACGAGGCTTGTCCGCAGGCAACAATCTTTGCGTCAATTGAATTTTGTACGGGAACAAATGCAAATCAACGCGAATAATCCGTTGTAAAGTGGACCGAGCCATGCCCAACTGCTGAGAACGGCGTTTTTGGGATGTTCTTGGGGACCTCTCAACACTGGCTCGTACGGCAGCGATATTCTCGGCCGATCGCCTTGGTCGACTTTTATTTGGCCTCTTCGGATTAGAAAGAGCCTCACCAGTCGAACATTTTTCGTATAAACGCTTAATGGTGTTCTTAGAAGGCCACATTTTTTAATATTTTAAAAGCACGTTGAGTTTTCACAATTGACTTCTTCTGTTGAATGTAAATTTCAACTATTTCAGGCGCTCGCGTGGCGTGTATTGTTCCATGGTAAAAATCTGCTTGGACTGACGCTTCAAACGCGGTATGTCATTAAGCGATCTGACATCTCTGTCAAAAGTTATGGCGTTGCCAGATGGGTCCGTCGAATATGGGGGACCCTGTACTTTCAAATGCATAAGTATAACTGAGAAATGAGTTGAAAGTGAGCAGAAAACGTAACGTTAATTGAAGCAAACAAGGCACATTTTTGTGATTTTTTTGTGACGACATAGTTAAAATCTTTTGATTAAAACCAATGGTATATTATACTATAGCTCTCGAAGTATATTATGTAAAAATTTCATGAAGAAATACTAACAAATTTGGCAATGACAACAATGATTTGGAAGCGTTTCGGAAAAAAGTTCATTTGCGGTGTCCATCATAACTCCGTAATGGATCAACTGAAATCAAAATTTAAATTTTTGGGAAAAAAATTTAATTTTTATTGTAAAATAAAAAAATATTAATTATGTTCAGAAATAGTGTTCAAAATGAGTTTGAATTTATGATGGACACCGACTTTGAGAACGTGTGTTGTGGGAAAAACGCTTTAAAGTTTTTCAGATGTACTGAGTCACGCATGAGGCGCGGTTGCTTTGACATTAAAATAAAATAAAAAAATTTACAAACGTTGACCCCCTTAATCCTAACCTAATCTTATATTAAAAAGAGACGATTTTTAGCAATGAATTCCAAATAAATTTTAGGAATTTTATTATCTTTGCGGGTTTAGTGTTTGATTGTCCACCAGAGATCATATGGGCCTTATTCATAAAAAGTTAAAGAAGGTTTGAGGAACGCTTTAGCAGTGTTAAAGCGTTCTTCAAACCTTCATTTAATTTTTAAATTTAAATTAATAATATGAACATGAAAATTGAACATAGATAAGGTTCATCCTAATACAATATTTTTGTATATGTATATATTTTCTTTTTGTTTTGCTTTGCTTTAAGCCAAAATAAAAATGGATGTCTGAAGAATAGATAATTTCAGTTTGGCAATGTTAGAAAATTAGTAAGTAGTAGTATCAAACCCCAATAACTGATAAGAATATTTTGATAAGCTACCGCCGTTATCATTTGGTTGACCATTTTTATAAAATATTAACATTAGTTTATTAGTAATTCGGTTTCGAGCATTTCTATCGGACATCGAAATAATAACCGATTATTGGTAGGGAATCATAATTGGGGCTGCTACTAATTTCTGTCGAATGTACATATATATAAAAATGAATACTGCATTTAAATTCACCAATTTTCTACTAGTTTTGGCGTGCATTGAACATGGAAGTGCAATTGGGCTAATAAACCCTAGAAATACTAAAATAAATAAAGATTCAGGAAACAATTTTGACGGAGCAGCCAATAAAAGCAAATTACTTCCTAGAGAACTGCCAATCGAAACAGAGAAAGATGTAGAAAGCTCTAGTGATATTCACAATAAACATGTTTACAGTGGAATAGATGGTCGAGAATATCCTCCATCTCCTGTGACAGAGGAGGAAACATTTGAAGATAACCAATATGAAAAAAACCTAAATATTCTAAACAATATAGATTTTGACCCATTGCAATCGAAACTCTACAAAAACTATGACTACTCTTGCTTATTAGATGATGTCAAGCTTGCATTATTATGGTGGACATTTCCGAATGGGACACTAAGGACACAATGGAAATTTCCACGTATGTTTTGCTTATAAGTGATGAATATCACAAGTAATTTTAGATTATTTTAGCTATAATAAATTTTTTGGACCTGTCCTATCATCAAATATCGTCGGACGATTCTCTTTACCGTCTCATCCGACTCATGGAAATAAACGATACCGTGGTTTTTTCTGCTGCACATAATAATCTCACCCATGTACCGCAACGTACTTTAGAATCCCTGGCGGATAGTTTAAAATATCTGACATTATCTGGAAATAACTTTAATGTTAACACAGGCGTCATGCAGATGGACGGTAAGTAAATTATGATCTGTTTTAGAGCTTGTAATTTCTTACATACGTATGTATGTGCACTACACGGGGTAAATCGCCTTTTTAATATGTTTGAATCGAAAGAAAATGTATTTGGAACACAAATTTTTAAATATTATATATCTGAGCAAATAAATTTTATTTGAAAATCAATAAAATTTTTTCGGGACGCATATAATAATATATTACCACAAAATATGTGTGCAAACCAATTTTCTCAAATAAGGTATGTGTTTATATAAAATTATTGCTTAGGAATTTCTAAAAATACTTTTTGTTGCAAAATAGCTATTCAAAACGTTTGTTCGCACGACTTCTATGCGAAAAACATCACTGCTTCCATCTAATACGCATCAGGTAGTATGTTTTCATTCGCTTTTTCGTTATTATGGTTTTTGTAGGTCACAAATCAGCTGTTTTTCGCATAGAAGTTATGCGAACGTTAACGTTCGACATCGTTGGTCAAGCAGTAAAATTGTATAGTGCTTTTTCTCAACTTTTATTTTTATATTTTTCTTAAGGTATGTCTCATAGGTTTCAGAAATTTTTATATTCGTTAATAAAGTTAACATAATTTTCATTATTTGCAATTGCCATTTTTCTTTCCTCTTTTTTCCGCTTAATTTTTACCTCGCACGAACCTTCTTAACCAGCAGTTTCCAACGAACTAAACGAGTAAATGCAGTAAACAATGACACACGATGCAACGGATGCGGCAAACGACAAAAAATATCAAAACATTTTGATATATTTGGCAAAGGTTTCGGCAACACAGCTTCACACGAAGCAACATTTGCTTCAACATGGTTGTGGTTCTACAACGGTTGCATCGTGTGTACCTAGCATTAGGTTGACGACTGTCTAAAGGTCTAAACGTCTCAAATGTATAAAATGCCACAAAGCATTATATTTTGTTAGATATATGTTACAAAATATGATCTTGACCTAAACTTTTATTTTTTTATTTATTTATTCAATCAAGTAATTTGAAGCCTTATAGCCACTGCAGTAAATTACAGTACAATACAGATTTAATTAGAGAACATTTGTTAAAATTCCTCCACATTTTTTATGTATGGTTGCTGCAGAGCAGCCTTTCTATTTTTTATAAAAATGTTTTTCTCGAAAACCAGAGTCAATCCAAAGAACTGTTTTAAAGGTTGAGAACTTGATTATACTATGTATCTAAATTGATTCTTATGCCGTAGTAACATTTTGTCTGTTTTTTTTATGATCTCATGCACAATTAGAAGATAGTTTTCCAATTAGTTTCATGTACATTCGGTTTTACGAATTCGTTCCGACTCTAAACGATCTACAAGTAATGGGCGCTTTCTTATAATAAGCGAAAAAGGATCAGCTTTTTAAATATAATGACTAGATTGAAGAGAAAATAAAACTAAATTATAATTAATACAAAATATTTTTTTTCTTGATTTTTCCATTATTTCATGTTTGCGAAAAAGACATCACTAATAAAATTTTACGTAACAAAGGTAGCCAACTCTGAAGAAACCCACCCAAACACTAATTACTCCAAGCTTTTAAAATAACCTCTGAAACACCTCAGCTTGGAGCATGCCCATTATTTCCAAAATAAAACTTTTTTAACCACTGCGGGATATATCAAAACCATTTAATAAGGATAGTTTCAAGTCTACGCCAATTACAACTAAATAAATCAGGAAAATAATATGAGGCACAACAACTAATTATCTAATTATCTTTTTTACAGGAGTATCTTGGGCAACATTTCCACATCTACCTAAATTGACTGAATTGGATATAAGCAATTGCAAGATAGAACATGTAACACGAGACACATTTCGTAATATAAGCAATTTAAAAAATCTGTACATGTCTCACAACAAAATCTTGGTTTTACTATCGGATGTATTCTACTATGTACCTTCTCTGCGCTACCTGGATTTGTCATTTACCAATGTTTTCGATTACAGTTCCAAACCGTCATTAGATGCCATAATAAATTTATTTTATGGCATGAAAATACAACAGACAACTTTTAAATACCTTCCTAATATAGTTTATATAGATCTCTCTCACACGAAGATAACTCGAAATAGTGCTGTGGCATTTACCCATACCCATTTACCCAAATTAAAATATCTCAGTTTATGCTATACAGCGTTTCCCATGATAGGAAAACTATTTAAAAACACGGCTCTAGTCGGATTAGATTTATCGGGAAATTCAGTTGCAGCTTTCGGTATACTCGATGACGCCTTTGAAGGTTCCGAAACACTTTCTATACTATATTTCGAAATGTCGAATTTAAAGAATATATCATGGGTTAAACGATTAAACAATCTGAGGATACTTGGGGTAGCTGGAAATAATATTAATTCAATAACCTACGATACATTCCGTCCTTTATCGAATTTGCAAGTACTCGATTTGAACGCGAATCATGTGGGGAATTGGTATAATCGTGTTTTTACCAGCAACAAGAATCTTTCTGTTCTCTCCCTTAAAGACAACAATATTAATATAATCACATCCGAAATGCTAAAGGATTTTAGCTTACTTGACTATTTGAGTTTGGGAGATAACAATTTCGTATGTGACTGCTTGTTAAGGGATCTAGTTGCTGCTGCGGTATATAATAACCAAAATTCTGATTGTGCTCGCCATATGACCCAAAACAACGCTCTAGAGAGTATCGTCCGAAATTTTACTGAAACATCTGACATACTCATGGATAAAATAAATATCTCATCTATAATTGGTTCACATGTCTTAAAGAGATTACAAGTGAAAATTGAACCAAATAATTCAAAGAGCCAGCGAAACAAATTGAGATTTGTTTTTAATCACAACAAAAAAACATTTAGATCTCCAAAGTCGTGTGCATCTTCAGAACCTCAAACAACAGACTTCATTGTCGTTAGCAAGCACAACGAGTCATCATTATTGAAATTTGAACTTTTGGACTATGAGGATGAACATTACTGGTGCTTTAATGAAACTGAAAAACTAAGTGTCGTAGAATTAAATTGCCGCCAACGCTCTTTTATGGGAGATAATATTACACAGCAACTAAATAGATTGACATATTACGTTGTCGTAAGTGTGAGCACCTTATTGGGTGTATCTCTGATTGGACTGGTCGTTTACATAAAACGTTGGCATATTTATTATTACTACTCATCCATAAAATCATCTGCACTAATGTCGGAAGCTGTCAAAGAAAATGTTGACAAATGTAATTCCTTATACGAAAATGGTGGTTCTAACACAGTGTATGATATTTTTATAAGCTATTGTCAAAATGATCGTGATTGGGTGCTGAATGAACTTATACCAAATGTCGAAGAGAATGGAGAAATTTCAATTTGTTTGCATGAAAGGGATTTCCAGGTGTGTGTTAACTATTAACGTTAACTATTTTTTTATTTTATCTTCTTACAATGGTATTTTCTGCAGATTGGAGTAACAATTCTTGATAATATAATATCGTGCATGGATAGGTCTCGTGCATTGATGCTAATAGTATCATCCAACTTTCTACTAAGTCATTGGTGTCAGTTTGAGATGCACTTGGCTCAACGGAGGTAGGTGTGCATAATTAGAATGTTTTCAGTATAAGCGATACTTTTCTGAATTTACAGAATGTTTGAAACTTGCAAAGATCACTTAATACTCGTATTCCTGGAGGATATACCAAGAAGTAAGAGACCCAAAAATCTCCAATACTTAATGGAAGTGAAGACATACATAAAATGGCCAGGCGGAAAAAGCAATGGCAAGCCTCGACCAGATGATTATAAGATGTTTTGGAAACGTTTAAAACGTTCCCTGACGAGGTTGTCAGCTGAGTAGTGAATGTAATGATTTATTTGTATATTTAATATAATAACAAAATGTACCTGATACCTTTTAAATGGATTGTTCACTATTATTTTTATATTCCAATATGATCATATTCGAATCTAAGGGATTTTCCAATAAGGTCGGTTTGTTTTCGTCTATATAAATTGGGAGGCATGTTAGCGATACCTCGCTTAGTTATCTAGTTATCGGTTGTTTAACGAATTTAGAAGACACGTTGAGTTAAAGTTTGAAGCGTAAATAAATATATATCAAATTTCCTGACTGAGATATCCATATGTACAAACATACGTATGTATTTATTTACATACATATGTATTTAATTGAGAAAACAAAACTACATTTAAGAAATATTGTGATCGGTGAGACGATAAACAAGTTATCAAATTGCATACATTTAGCGAGAACTTTAGAAACAAGTCTTCCACATCAATTAACATTTACTAATTGGAATTATGATATTGTGTAATTAGATAACAATCAATAAAATCACATTTGGCAAAAAAAACATCCATTCTAAAAATGTTTTATTTTTCTCCGTTTATAACATAATTGTTTTTGCATCGTAAATTTTGCACTATTTTATGTTATTTTAATAAGCAATAATTTTGTCGAGGACCGGTAATTTTGTGTCTTAAGCTGAGTATAGACGATTGCCAGATCGGCAAACGTTATCAACCCTGTTAAAGTTCTGCAAATATACAGTCAATGACAGATTGTTAGGCAAAGGTGAATTGACAGTTCAGACGATTGCAAGAAAACATTACAATTTCATATATTTACAATATATTTTGTAAATATGTTGCTTGCTTGCTTTTATTCGGTCTGCAAATCTTTGTGATTCTAACTAGGATACTCTCCCGGCTTCAAGACCATTTTGTTTCTATATTATTATAGAAACAAGTATTTTATACATGGCGGTGTATAAATATGTATTAAAAATTGGCAGCACACATACTGGATCATGATTTCTGAGCCGTGACACTCGTTATCAACAGTTCTGCTGCAATTGTATGGGAGAAACGGAGCTCTATATGGTTGACTTCTAAACACAAGCAAATGAGAAATCTTTGTGAAACCACACTTCTCCAAAATCTTCCAAAACACAATTGTTAACCAAAGTTAATACAAAACACCAGCCATGTCCAATGAGAAGCAAATTTTGCTCCATCAAATGGAAAATTACCACACTATGCAGAAAAGCTTTTTATGGTTTTTGACTGCACTAAGTGTAGTTGTGGTGAGTCAAAAGACTCACCATGTTTTGCCGAGCCATGCATTTGTTATGTTGCTTGCTTGCTTTTATTCGGTCTGCAAATCTTTGTGATTCTAACTAGGATACTCTCCCGGCTTCAAGACCATTTTGTTTCTATATTATTATAGAAACAAGTATTTTATACATGGCGGTGTATAAATATGTATTAAAAATTGGCAGCACACATACTGGATCATGATTTCTGAGCCGTGACACTCGTTATCAACAGTTCTGCTGCAATTGTATGGGAGAAACGGAGCTCTATATGGTTGACTTCTAAACACAAGCAAATGAGAAATCTTTGTGAAACCACACTTCTCCAAAATCTTCCAAAACACAATTGTTAACCAAAGTTAATACAAAACACCAGCCATGTCCAATGAGAAGCAAATTTTGCTCCATCAAATGGAAAATTACCACACCAAAGAGGTTAGATAGAAGAAGAGATTCCATTTAACTCACCACACCCAAACTTGAAATTCAACTCGTGTGCACAAGTTGGGTGCATGGCGCGATATCTTTGTTTTCTTTGTTTCAACTAACGTATAATGTGTGCTTTTCTTTCACTTTTTCACATGCACGTCAATAAACACACAAAATAAAATTATTATACGTTAGTTGAAACAAAGATATCGCGCCATGCACCCAACTTGTGCACACGAGTTGAATTTCAAGTTTGGGTGTGGTGAATGAAATGGAATCTCTTCTTCTATCTAACCTCTTTGACCACACTATGCAGAAAAGCTTTTTATGGTTTTTGACTGCACTAAGTGTAGTTGTGGTGAGTCAAAAGACTCACCATGTTTTGCCGAGCCATGCATTTGTTATGTTGCTTGCTTGCTTTTATTCGGTCTGCAAATCTTTGTGATTCTAACTAGGATACTCTCCCGGCTTCAAGACCATTTTGTTTCTATATTATTATAGAAACAAGTATTTTATACATGGCGGTGTATAAATATGTATTAAAAATTGGCAGCACACATACTGGATCATGATTTCTGAGCCGTGACACTCGTTATCAACAGTTCTGCTGCAATTGTATGGGAGAAACGGAGCTCTATATGGTTGACTTCTAAACACAAGCAAATGAGAAATCTTTGTGAAACCACACTTCTCCAAAATCTTCCAAAACACAATTGTTAACCAAAGTTAATACAAAACACCAGCCATGTCCAATGAGAAGCAAATTTTGCTCCATCAAATGGAAAATTACCACACTATGCAGAAAAGCTTTTTATGGTTTTTGACTGCACTAAGTGTAGTTGTGGTGAGTCAAAAGACTCACCATGTTTTGCCGAGCCATGCATTTGTTATGTTGCTTGCTTGCTTTTATTCGGTCTGCAAATCTTTGTGATTCTAACTAGGATACTCTCCCGGCTTCAAGACCATTTTGTTTCTATATTATTATAGAAACAAGTATTTTATACATGGCGGTGTATAAATATGTATTAAAAATTGGCAGCACACATACTGGATCATGATTTCTGAGCCGTGACACTCGTTATCAACAGTTCTGCTGCAATTGTATGGGAGAAACGGAGCTCTATATGGTTGACTTCTAAACACAAGCAAATGAGAAATCTTTGTGAAACCACACTTCTCCAAAATCTTCCAAAACACAATTGTTAACCAAAGTTAATACAAAACACCAGCCATGTCCAATGAGAAGCAAATTTTGCTCCATCAAATGGAAAATTACCACACTATGCAGAAAAGCTTTTTATGGTTTTTGACTGCACTAAGTGTAGTTGTGGTGAGTCAAAAGACTCACCATGTTTTGCCGAGCCATGCATTTGTTATGTTGCTTGCTTGCTTTTATTCGGTCTGCAAATCTTTGTGATTCTAACTAGGATACTCTCCCGGCTTCAAGACCATTTTGTTTCTATATTATTATAGAAACAAGTATTTTATACATGGCGGTGTATAAATATGTATTAAAAATTGGCAGCACACATACTGGATCATGATTTCTGAGCCGTGACACTCGTTATCAACAGTTCTGCTGCAATTGTATGGGAGAAACGGAGCTCTATATGGTTGACTTCTAAACACAAGCAAATGAGAAATCTTTGTGAAACCACACTTCTCCAAAATCTTCCAAAACACAATTGTTAACCAAAGTTAATACAAAACACCAGCCATGTCCAATGAGAAGCAAATTTTGCTCCATCAAATGGAAAATTACCACACTATGCAGAAAAGCTTTTTATGGTTTTTGACTGCACTAAGTGTAGTTGTGGTGAGTCAAAAGACTCACCATGTTTTGCCGAGCCATGCATTTGTTATGTTGCTTGCTTGCTTTTATTCGGTCTGCAAATCTTTGTGATTCTAACTAGGATACTCTCCCGGCTTCAAGACCGTTTTGTATTAACTTTGGTTAACAATTGTGTTTTGGAAGATTTTGGAGAAGTGTGGTTTCACAAAGATTTCTCATTTGCTTGTGTTTAGAAGTCAACCATATAGAGCTCCGTTTCTCCCATACAATTGCAGCAGAACTGTTGATAACGAGTGTCACGGCTCAGAAATCATGATCCAGTATGTGTGCTGCCAATTTTTAATACATATTTATACACCGCCATGTATAAAATACTTGTTTCTATAATAATATAGAAACAAAATGGTCTTGAAGCCGGGAGAGTATCCTAGTTAGAATCACAAAGATTTGCAGACCGAATAAAAGCAAGCAAGCAACATAACAAATGCATGGCTCGGCAAAACATGGTGAGTCTTTTGACTCACCACAACTACACTTAGTGCAGTCAAAAACCATAAAAAGCTTTTCTGCATAGTGTGGTAATTTTCCATTTGATGGAGCAAAATTTGCTTCTCATTGGACATGGCTGGTGTTTTGTATTAACTTTGGTTAACAATTGTGTTTTGGAAGATTTTGGAGAAGTGTGGTTTCACAAAGATTTCTCATTTGCTTGTGTTTAGAAGTCAACCATATAGAGCTCCGTTTCTCCCATACAATTGCAGCAGAACTGTTGATAACGAGTGTCACGGCTCAGAAATCATGATCCAGTATGTGTGCTGCCAATTTTTAATACATATTTATACACCGCCATGTATAAAATACTTGTTTCTATAATAATATAGAAACAAAATGGTCTTGAAGCCGGGAGAGTATCCTAGTTAGAATCACAAAGATTTGCAGACCGAATAAAAGCAAGCAAGCAACATAACAAATGCATGGCTCGGCAAAACATGGTGAGTCTTTTGACTCACCACAACTACACTTAGTGCAGTCAAAAACCATAAAAAGCTTTTCTGCATAGTGTGGTAATTTTCCATTTGATGGAGCAAAATTTGCTTCTCATTGGACATGGCTGGTGTTTTGTATTAACTTTGGTTAACAATTGTGTTTTGGAAGATTTTGGAGAAGTGTGGTTTCACAAAGATTTCTCATTTGCTTGTGTTTAGAAGTCAACCATATAGAGCTCCGTTTCTCCCATACAATTGCAGCAGAACTGTTGATAACGAGTGTCACGGCTCAGAAATCATGATCCAGTATGTGTGCTGCCAATTTTTAATACATATTTATACACCGCCATGTATAAAATACTTGTTTCTATAATAATATAGAAACAAAATGGTCTTGAAGCCGGGAGAGTATCCTAGTTAGAATCACAAAGATTTGCAGACCGAATAAAAGCAAGCAAGCAACATAACAAATGCATGGCTCGGCAAAACATGGTGAGTCTTTTGACTCACCACAACTACACTTAGTGCAGTCAAAAACCATAAAAAGCTTTTCTGCATAGTGTGGTAATTTTCCATTTGATGGAGCAAAATTTGCTTCTCATTGGACATGGCTGGTGTTTTGTATTAACTTTGGTTAACAATTGTGTTTTGGAAGATTTTGGAGAAGTGTGGTTTCACAAAGATTTCTCATTTGCTTGTGTTTAGAAGTCAACCATATAGAGCTCCGTTTCTCCCATACAATTGCAGCACAAATATTTTGTAAATATTTATATGCAGGATTGCCAATAAAAATACATTATAGACAGTTTTGCAAATAAAATGTTTTTCTGGCAATGGCGCCGTTGTCACATGCATAAACTTCGCACATATAACAATCTGCAAATTATCTCGCAATGACTTTTCTGCTAACGTTGCAAAACAAAAAATTTATGTTCACACGGTTGTAAATTCACAGTGTTGCATTTTTCCGCCATTTTTCTGGCAATGTTGTCCGATCTGCAAATCGTGTGTACTTACCTTTATTGGGACAAAAAAAAACAAAATTTGGTATTTTTATATTGATAATTATGTCAACGTTGGTCAAAGTATTAGATTCACGAAATTGGGTCTAAATTAAATAAAATTTAATAGATGAATTGAGTCCCGAATCACAAGAGTCAAAATTAGTTGCGTTGCGGCTAATCGGAAGTTCGTAGGAGAGAGAGAAGCAGGATGTATAGAAAGGGGGTTTCCCCCTTCCCACTCTCACCAACGAACTTGTGATTAGCCGCAACCACTGTTGCCTCGTGTGATGCTGGACGAACATACATATCTTAAATGATAGGAATATCTGTAATGATACAATATACCTAATTCGGGATGCGACATGTAATATACACTTTGGTCAAAAAGTTAAATGTCAACAATGGTTAATGGATACGCAAAATTGATAGAACAGTGGACTTACATTTTTAACGCTGATATCAGATCAGATTTGATCACGAACCAAACTAAAGACGCTAGCACATTTTAGCTACCAGGGTTGTATCTGTTCAAATCCTTCTGAGTGCGCGATTAGTTAAACAACGGTACGTTCAACCTAACATTACGTTTGAAGTTTCACGGTGATGGGGACATAGTAACGGCCTTCGTTGCTGATCATTCGCAGTGAACGGACGTGTTTATCCCATAGCGGATAGTTACCAGTACCTATTACGCAACAGCAAAAATCTGTACAAAGTCTGCATGGCCTACATCGTAGTACCTATTACGGTCTAATACAGACAAAATAAAAATAAATTCTCTTGACGGGGATGCCTTCGTGTTCCGATGGAGCGCGGTTCCCCAATCGTCCGACTGTCCGTCCGTTGGTCTTGGCCAAAGCCGACCACACCAAAAATGGTGAAAATCTCCCCCAAGTACTCACAACAGGTGGTGCGGTGAGGGGGAAACGTCTTGTCCGACCGTCAAAACGGAAGCACAATGAGCATCGTGTAGCGCTCAGAGTTTTGACGAAGTTGGAGGCTGTTGAGGTTTCGGCTCTTACCGAAAAACAAAAAGAGTCACTTACCTGGGCTAAAGGTGTCATAGATGCTTCTAAGGCCAATGAGTCGGCTGAAAGAGCCACAAATTCAGCTGTGTTAACGGCTAATAAAGTAAAACGAATCAGATCACCTGATGAACCCCTGCCTTCGAAAAAGGCAAGAGGCCCTAATGTCACCATCAACAGGACACTCACCAAGCCCTTCAATGAAGTGGCGAAGGAGAGTCTAGTGATGGCTGTTATAGACAGAAGTAGTGAGGATGGATCCATCCTCAAGGACAAATGGAGTCATGTACAATCAGCCATTATGGCTCATTACCTCGATGTCCGTAGAGAAATGCCGGGCAAACCACCAATCTGCAACGATGCAGGATGGCATCAGGGGAGAGTAAAGTTCTTATATTTCGGTGATGCCAGATCAGTAGACCTGTATAAGGCTGCTCTGAGTCGAGCGGGTGAGGTGTGGCCGGGTGCCCAGTTGGATGTTGTCGAAAAAAACAACATCCCTAGTCACCCTAGAGCCATCACCTGGGTTACAGAAGAGCCCTCCAACCCGGCTGACATCTTAGAAATAATAAAAGATTCCAATCCTGGTCTGCCGGCCCATAATTGGAGAATCAGCAAGGTGGGTGAGGCGGTTGGTAAAAAGCGGCAGGTCAATCTTATCCTAAACGCTGAATCCACCTCCCTTATACAAAGTGCGAGTGCAACCCTACAATATGGCTTCGAGACTATAGTCTTGAAGATATACAAGCAGGATATAGCTCCCACTGCAGAAGGTGAGTCGTCCACCGTGGCACTTTCTGGAAGTGCGGAGGTACCCACGCCTATTATTTCTGGTGACTCCAACTCTAACAGAAGATCTGTAACGTCCTTCTCTGAGGACAAAAGCCCTACTCCGGACACAGAGAGGCTGAGGGGAGTCTCCGGACTCTTTGACGCATCTGGCGGGGACATTCTTCTCGACGATACGGACGAAGAGTTCGATAACACCCTTGTCGGGGTGGATGTTAATCTGTCAATTACCAATGATGGTAAGAATTCTACAGATTAACCTCCATCACGCTAAAGCAGCCTCAGCGGCTCTATTGCTGCGCCTGTCCACAGGCGCAGTAGACATCGTCCTGGTACAGGAGCCCTACGTAGAGGGAGGAAGGGTGTGCGGTATTAGGACACCCAACTTTAAACTGCTTGTGGTCAACTGTGAAGGCACTCCAAGAACCTGCATTTTGGCCAGGAAAGATCTAAGTATATTTCTCCTGACTAATTTAAGTGGTAAAGACCAAACAGCTGCTAGCCTGGAGATCGGTAATCGCATATATTGGGTGGTCTCCAGCTACTTGCCTTATGAATCTGTAGTACCGACTGCTCTATTCAGGGAAGTAGTAGAAGAAGCAACGTCTGACGAGCTCGAGCTGATTATTGGCGCAGACACGAACGCTCATCATACTATCTGGGGTAGTACGGTTATAAACAATAGGGGTGATTCGCTTCTTGACTTTATTCTAACTACCAACCTTAGTATTTGTAACATAGGTAATAAACCGACCTTCACAATTAAAGACAAACAAGAAGTACTCGACGTAACGTTTGCTACTGACCGGCTGTCAGACAAAATTATTGGGTGGAATGTACTGGACGACCACTCATTCTCAGATCACCATTATATTGAGTTCAAACTCGCGGAAAAAGCGCCTAAACCCGCCGTCCACAGAAATGTAAGGAAGACAAAGTGGCATCTGTATGAGAAGAATTTCAAGAAAGTCCTCAACTCTAAACTTCTGTACGAACCGAATGACAAAGCCGGTCTGAATAATCTGGTCGATCATATCACCATATCATTCAATAGATCCCTTGAAGAAGCCTGTCCAAAAACAAGGTACAAGGGTAAAACTAAACCCCAATGGTGGACTTCTGAGCTAACGGCTATGAAAAAGACCTGCAACAAGCTATTCAATAAGGCTAAATCTACTGGGGTCGCTAATGATTGGGATGCCTATAAAGAGCAACTCAAGATCTATAAGAAGGAGCTTAGAAAGGCGCAAAGGCGCTCTTGGTATACCTTCTGTGGTGAAGTGGAAAAGGTCTCCGACGCAGCTAGGCTGAGGAAGATATTATCTGCTTCACCCTGTACAGTGGGATATTTACAGGATGAGGCAAATAACTGGACCAAAAACAGCGGGCAGTCGCTCAATGTACTGCTCGACACACATTTCCCGGGGAACTCTGTAACAGAACCCGAGGATCAGCAGGACCAACAAGAGTGCGAGTGGACTGCGAGCGTCGCTAGCTTCTTGACTGAGAGATCCAGAATAAGCTGGGCTATTAACACCTTTGAGCCCTTCAAGTCACCTGGACCAGATGGCATCACTCCAGCAGAAATGCAGAAAATGTTAAAGTACATTATCCCCTGGCTGGAGAAAATTTATGTAGGCTGTATCAGGCATACGTCCCGAATCGATGGAGGGATACCAAAGTGGTATTCATACCTAAAGCGGGAAAGATATCACACACTAGGCCAAAAGACTTCAGACCAATTAGCCTATCCTCCTTCCTATTGAAAGGTCTGGAAAGACTTTTAGATCATTTCATTAGGGAAAACCTGGATACAAAACTCCTGTCGGGGAACCAACATGCTTACAATAAGGGCAAGTCTACAGAATCAGCCCTGCACGAACTTGTGAGCACTATCGAATCGTCCCTGCATTTCAAGGAATTCACCATGGTGGCATTTCTTGATATAGAAGGGGCTTTTAACAACATTCACTCAGATGCGGTAATTGCGGCACTCTCACATCTAAAAGTTAACACTAGTTTGATTAGACTAATTCAAAGTCTGCTCACCAGAAGACGCATAACAGCATGTCTAGGGTCCACAACTCTAACAAGGTATGTAAACAGAGGGACCCCGCAAGGAGGAGTATTGTCTCCACTAATTTGGAACCTAGCGGTGAATGAAATCCTGCTAGATCTAGAACGTTGTGGCTGCAAGGTCGTGGCATATGCGGACGACGTGGCAATCGCAGTGAGTGGCAAATTCGTAAACGTCCTCAGAGACATCCTCAGGTGGCTCTGAACAAGTTGGCTAGATGGGCCAGAAGCAGCGGTTTGGGCGTTAACCCCAACAAGACAGAATTGGTTCTCTTTACTAGGATGAATAATGTCCCACATGTGGGGACATTATTCATCCTAGTAAAGAGATAAATGATAAATGGAACAGATCTAGTATTTTCTGAAAGTGCAAAATTTTTAGGAATAATTCTAGATAGGAAAATGTTATTTAGACTTAACGTATTGGAACGTGTAAGGAAGGCCAACGTCGCCTTATATTCCTGCAAAAAGGCTGTAGGGTCGCGGTGGGGACTCTCTCCTGAAATCGTCCACTGGATATATATAGCAGTAGTTCGTCCAATACTGTTATACGGTATTGTGGTATGGTGGACGGCAACTGACAAACTAACCATTACCAACCTACTAACAAAGGTTCAGAGAACTGCCTGCCTGAGCATAAGCGGAGCCTTAAGGACTACAGCGACCGAGTCTCTACAAGCCCAACTCCATATACTGCCGATTAATATTGTGGCGGGAGAAGTTGCAACCAAAGCGGCAATAAGATTAAACTGCCTATCAATGTAGAGGTACAAGAACTATGGTCACATGAGGATATCAAAGTGTAGTGCTATGGTAACCGACCGAGTGGACTATATACCAACTGTGTACACCTTCGAGAGAAATTACATCACTATGATTCCCGCCAGAGATGAATGGGTCGGCAGAATACCAGGTAATAGAAACCATCTCCACTTTTACACGGATGGTTCGAAGCTTGATGAAAAGGTTGGCTTCGGAGTACACTGTGAAGAACTTAGTCTGGATATAGCTCACAGACTACCAGATACCTGCAGTGTCTATCAAGCCGAAATAATGGCGATATGGGAAGTCGCCAAGTGGCTGAGTCGCAACATAGTAACCAACACTGGCGTTGTAATTTACTCGGACAACCAGGCTGCATCAATTCTCTGGAGGCAACATCCCTAAATTCACAAACAGCCCTCGACTGCCGCAGATCTCTTAACGAGATGGCTGAGCAGTTTAATATACACCTCATATTGGTGCCTGGGCATAGGGATATCCCGGGGAACTGCAAAGCCGATGAACTTGCTAGGAAAGGGACGACATTACAAATTCTCGAAGAATTTGCATATATTGGTGCGCCACTATCCACGTGCAAGCTTTGGCTTAGGCAAGAGGCAATCAGGCATTCCAACGAAAGATGGACAGAAATCGGCACCTGCAGGGTAGCTAGACAAATCTGGCGAAGGTATGACCTGAGAAGGTCAAAATATCTCCTCGCACTAGAGAGGAAACGGTTGTCTACGTTAGTACAGGTTCTGACGGGACACTGCTTGATCGGCGAACACGCCAAAAGATTGGGTATTGACTCCAATGACTTCTGCCGAAGCTGTGGAGATGAGGAAGAAGTGGAGAGCATTGAGCACTTGCTTTGCGACTGTCCCGCTTTGAGTAAACGACGACTGGACATACTGGGGTCGGCCTTTTTAGGCAGCCTAACAAATCTTTCCAGTACTGATATTCGTACTATCGATAAATTTATATATCAAACAGGTTGGTTTCGATGAGGGGCATTTCAGCCCGTGGTAACACTAGGGACCTAAACTGGTCTATGTGAGCTTGTAAAAAAATACGGCTGCCACCCTAACCTAAACCTAAACCTAACGGCCTTAAATCAGACCGCTCACGTCCTACGTTTGTCAAAAAAGACAAAGGATAAATCGTATGTCCCACTTCTTTCCATCGAACTTTTTAATATATGCGTTTTGTACGGACTATGACTATGGGGTTTTCTAAAAGTTATGTCAAGTAGGAGTGGGAAGTGGACTTACACGCTTACTGTTTTTGACCAATTTCTTCCCAGGTTTGAAAGTTTTTATTGCCAAATTTCAGCAAGATCGGAGTGAAAATGCGACCTGTAATTAAAGTACAACTGTAAATGGACAGACACACGGACGGACATGGTTAAATCGAATAATATAGTGATACTGAGGAGATCGGTTCACTATAAAGTGGGCTTAGCTCCAGCATTTTTAGGTGTTAATTCTAATAAACAAGTGAAAGTGACGTTAAGTTCGGCCAAGTCAAATCTTATATACCTTCCACCTTGGGTCGCATGTCAACTGTTTTGGGTGCAAATAAAATCAATACCAAACTTCAACCTGATTCGTTGAAATTTGTGGTGTTTGTTTGTATGAGGGCTATATCAAAAACACGGAAACAAGACAACCGCAGCTCTGAATTCTAAGCTGCAAGCATTCACAAATCGCTGTCTTCGTTTCATTCTAGGAATTTGGCGGCTAAATATCATACGCAATGCCGACTTATATCTAAAGTGTTGTATTGATTCGATAAGAGTCATCATAAAAAGGAGGAAATGGACTGGTCATACGCTGAGAAAAAGAACTGAGGAAATATGCCCTAGCAGCGTTACCGTTGGAAAATTTCAAAAAGGGTATTTTTTCGAAAAAAGGGGCAACTGATCGTTAAAAAAGGGGGATCAATTTTAAGGTTTTTATTTAAAGAAAACAACAATAAAAAAACAAAGCTTAACATAAAAAATAAGTAGGTAACATTAAAAAATTCATTCATTTACACGAAAACTAAACAAAAAAATACAATGTTATAGAAAACTTCTTATGATGTATACTATATAGGAACAAAAAATCGAAAAGGGGCACATTTAGTATCAAAAAATAAATGGGGCGCGAAAGTAGCACTGCTGAAAAAAAGGGGCAAATATGCCACTTTAGTCGCACAACGGTAACGCTTCATAAATTTATGTGATCTATAACCAATATAAGGAGTGGTTATAGATCATTGAAAGTTGGCTCCAAGTAATATATTAACTAAATTAAAAAAAATTTATTTTATCAAAATCGACCACGCCCACCGCCCTTACAATACAAATCGTTTTTTTCTCTAGTCTTCAAATTTGGTACATACACTTCTTAGAATAAACAAAATCAAGTTTCATGTCAAGTCAAGTTTCATCTAAATTGGCCACGCCCTCTGCCCATACAATTAAAATCGATTTTTTCTCATAAAATTGATAATCCTCTTTCATAAAATTTATAAGTTTGTTCAGCAGACGGTGAAAGACGATGGATTTTTTTGCGTAAATTTCGTTGCAGTCAAAAGACCGAGCTCGGCCGAGCCTACTTTTTTATTCCAAGGCAGACGTCGGACGCTTTCACTGGTATTTAAGATCATGGGAAAAATTGTCTCGTGTTAAGCGTGGTACTATGTTCATTTTTCGCGTTGAAATCCCATATAAAAACAAAGTCGCGAAAAAAACTGCGAAATTTTTTCGTTTGTGGTCTATGTTTTTTTAACGTGAGAAATTGACATTTTGCCCCGCTACAAATTAATTGAACACCGCAACAAATTTAATTCCGCCACCGTCACACTCCCATTTGTTTATATTTATTTTTGTCCGCAAGAAACTCAACTGTTGTAAATATTAGAAAAAAATTTCCTAATAAAGAATAATAAATTAAATTATCTTCCGAAATAAAGAAAAAAGAATGCAAAGATGTGAAAGGCAAAATAATTATGTTTATGGAATAAACCAGAAGATTGAAATTCCAATTGGATTGCAGTACAAATGCAAACAAAACGTGCAAAACACTGAAAGGACATGTAACTAAATGTAATAATGTGGAATTTGTCTTGTAATTAGATATGTACATTTATGTTTGTTTGTTTAGAACAATTGTGTGCAAAAGCCAGGAGAAACATTATGGATGGCTAACGCTACTAAAGCAGTAGGACAATGGAATTGGACAGTGCCTGTGATCTCGATTTGGAAATGGTTGTAAAGAACATACATAGTTAGTTCTTGCCAGCCATAGAAGTTGGAAGAAGATATTCCGTATAATTTATATATGTCAACAAATATAATGTAAATGCTTAAATATAATAAACATATTTTTCGATTAATCAAAACATCATTTTATTTATTTATATTCGTACAGCAGTAGGAAATTATTTCGTTATTTATAACATTGTACTACCCTGACTTTTCATGTCTCACAAACATCGCCACCGCAACAACACAAAATAAATAATTTATGTATAACATTAGCACAATGATCTCCAACAATATTTCCTTTCTGACATTTAAATTCACTATTTTCTAAGTCGGCATTATTCCAATTGTTTGTTTATTGATTCTAATTTTATCTTTTGTTTGTTTTCAAGAATGTTAGCAAAAAGAAAAAATGCACATACATATATATACATACATACATATAAAAGTGACACTTTGACACACACACTTCCAAACTGCAATGCGACTTTAGTTAGTAAAAAACGTTCCATTTTTCAACTCGAAATAACATTTGGCGAAATTTAAATTCAACCTTTAAGGTGGGTACTATGTTGCATTGCAGCTTGGAAGTGTGTGTGTCAAAGTGTCATAGTATATTATACTTCCATCCATAAACGGAATATCTTCTTCGAACTTCTATGGCTGGCAAGAACTAACTATGTATGTTCTTTACAACCATTTCCAAACAGCGTTACCGTTGTGCGACTAAAGTGGCATATTTGCCCCTTTTTTTCAGCCGTGCTACTTTCGCGCCCCTTTTATTTTTTGATACTAAATGTGCCCCTTTTCGATTTTTTGTGCCACTTTTTGGCTTTTGTACAAAATCTGCTTTTTATACTCTTATAACAACACTTTCGTACTAAAGTACGGAAATGCCTCACGCGCTACGTTCTGAATTAGGTTATTTAATGGGATATACGCATATGTTAAAACGATTTACATTAATCTTTGCATGTGTATGCATATGACAATTTATTTCCACCGTTTCATCTTATTGGTGAAAATTCTGCGAATAGGTCGGCGTCTATGCAACAATACAAATAATTTGAGTGATTTCTTAAATGTAACAATATATGGTGAAAATTGTTTTTTTGGAATAAATCGTGTAAAAGTATGAATTTTTTAATGTTACTTACTTATTTTTTATGTTAAGCTTTGTTTTTTTATTGTTGTTTTCTTTAAATAAAAGCCTTAAAATTGATCCCCCTTTTTTAATGATCAGTGGCCCCTTTTTTTCGAAAAAATCCCCTTTTTGTGCCCCTTTTTGTGCCCCTTTTTGTGCCCCTTTTTGTGCCCCTTTTTGAAATTTTCCAACGGTAACGCTGTTTCCAAATCGAGATCACAGGCACTGTCCAATTCCATTGTCCTACTGCTTTAGTAGTAGTATTATACGGGCTTTTGCACACAATTGTTCTAAACATACAAACATAAATCTACATATCTAATTACAAGACAAATTCCACATTATTACATTTAGTTACACGTCCTTCCAGTGTTTTACACATTTTGTTTGCTTTTATACTGCAATCCAATTGGTTTATTCCATACACATAGTTATTTTTCCTATCACATCTTTGCATTCTTTTTCTTTATTTCGGAAGATAATTTAATTTATTATTCTTTATTAGGACATTTTATTTATAATATTTACAACAGTTGAGTTTCTTGCGGACAAAAATAAATATAATCAAATGTGACCGTGGCGGCATTAAATTTGTTGCGACGTTCAATTTGTAACGGCGTTAAATTTGTGGTGGCGCCAAATGTTACTTTTTCGCGTTGAAATAAACATAGTCCCACAAACGAAAAAATTTCGCAGTTTTTTTCGCGTTTTTTTTATATGGGATTTCAAAATGAACATAGTACCACGCTTTAGCGGGGAAAATATTTTATAGGCATAAGCTATTAAGTTGCAAATTTTCGTTAGTTGTAACTTTACAATATTTAGGTGTCTTCACTGGAGTTTTTCTTTAACATAATATTATTTTTTAGGAAAACAAATTATAGATTTTTCTTATTGAAACACTTCTATATAGGACTGCATCATTCGATTTTTGAAAAGTTATTGTTGAATGAAGATGCCCTTAAATACCAGTGAAAGAATACGTCTGTCAAAGTCTTGTTGTGTGCACAGAAAACAATAGGATGAAACTTGAGTTTGACAGACGCTACTATACCAATTTGGTATAGTAGCGTCTGGAGTGAACCACTACTGCTTTGTTGTCGCGAACGAAATGCCATTTTTGTGGAAAAAAGTCTTGCTGTGGTTGTGAATGCTATTGTGGCGTGCCACTTGTCAGTTCTTCATAGGAATTCACATAAAAGTACAAGTAATATTTACCTAATTCAAACTGTTGAATTTCTCGCGGCCAAAAAAAATAATACTAACAAAGTTACAAAACGACGAAAAACTGGCGTGCGAGTCGGGCGACGACGATTTTTTTCTTCTACACGAAATGTATACATTGTCGCTGGTGGCGGTGACTGTGTGCAATCCCTCAATTTATAGCGGCGCAAAAGTCAATTTCTCACGTTGAAATAAACACAGTACCACAAATGAAAAAAATTCATTCATTTTTTCACAACTTTGGTTTTTGTACGGGATTTCACCGTGAAACGGGAACATAGTACCGTGCTTAAGGGAAAAATCTATTTTTACACTGTGCTCATACTTCTAACTAAGTGTATCTGTTATGTTGCACAATAAAACGTAAGCCGAAAAGCCGCCGCCGCCGACCCATTTTCGGACAAGCCGCCGCCACCGACAATTTTGCCTCGGCTTCGTTCTCTGGTGGACGGTTCCAAAATAAAAAAATGAAATGCTGCTTGTCATCTGTTTGTGTTTATGTTTTCTTTTGTTGTTGTTTTGCTTTCATCCGTTGTAGTTGTAAGCGCACTGTCAAATTAGGATTTTTTTAAATTATCCGGCGTATCCGTATGCGTATTTGGATAGGTGTAGTACATTTTCATACACTTGAAATCAAGTTTGACAGACGCAGGACGCATTCACCGGAGCAATATCGAGCAATATCGATGTTATGGATGATTTATATGTTTTGAAAATATTCTGGACAAACCACAAAGAAGAAGGAATAGAAATATATTCCAAAACCAGGAGGCATTCGAATTTTAAACATTTTCCGACAGCAATTCATTTTTCTTCGCCTTCTGAACTTTCTAACTAAGTTTCCGTAAGGAAAGATTGTAGAAGCTGCACTGAAGCAATTTGATAGTTTGCATTCGAGCAGTATTATTGTGTATACACCCCAATGACACAACGTTTTTTAACTACAAAATTTCCATAGCTTGTAGTTATGTTTTAATTTGTTTGTTATGCAAGATGCTGTTTTTCATTAGAGAAGAACGGGAACATTGCTAATATATCGTGGAGTATCTAAAGATGTTGGTTTTGTCAACCGAAGTCAAATTATGTTTCTTAAACTCTTTATTGGTTGTGCAAAATGTAAAGACTTGTAATTCTTCTCCTGACTTTGTAAACGCCAACCAAATCTATCGAAGCTGTCGGCACTTGCCATGTTGGGACTAAATTGTGTTTTATATCACATGGCAGTGTCGCTATTAAATCAAATTCTATCTTATAATCGTGCTTCAAAGTAGAGAATTGTTTATTGGCCTGTTTCAATTGATATTTCCAAATGTCCGCGTTGAACATGGAATTCAAATGCAGCATCGTAAAGCTATGGAAATAAAAACTATTCGGAACAAGCTCGTGTCACATGCTTCATTGTAGGAAGAACAAACACCTGGACTAACGATTTTCTTAGATTAGATCCGACCGGTATCAAAATGTGTTCTTGAAAAAAAAGCAGCATTGATAGGTTCCCCACGTTGCTGTTGAATTAATAAACATTAATACAAAAATGCTGGTACATATTTTAAAGTTTTGGAATTTACTTGGTGTTGACAACTTCCGAGAAATTGCTTGCCATGTGCCCTTCTTGATTTTTACACATTTGTGGAGAGGCTCCTTTGTATTCCATAAGTGGGCAGTGTCCCAGCTATTTCAATCATTTCTTCGCTGTTAATCTGAAAAACACATTTTGATATTAATTATAACAGTAAAATATTAAATTCTTACCAGTTTGTATTTGGTATTTCCAGCAAATTCAATATTTAATATTTTTCTACTTCGTGCACTGTTCCAAGATAAAAAACCAGTAAGGAAAGGCAAAAAGTCGGGCGGGGCCGACTATATAATACCCTACACCTCCCTAACAATACGATAAGGGTCATTGCGATAATAATGTGGAATAATTGGTAAATGGGTAGGAACATATTATCTAATTCTGAACCGATAATCGCTAAATTAAGCAATATATTTTTTAAATTGAGAAACATCTTTCTGGAAAATTTTAATGATCGGAAGTAAAGTACAACTTCTATAGCGCTATGATATCAAATCAGGAGGAAGATATATATGGAGGTTATATATAAATCTGAACCCATTTTCCCTGAATACACATTCATGTAAAAATACCACTTTCTGTCGAATTTCGTACTGATCGGATATACAATACAGTCTGTACAGCGCTTACATGGCATATCGGGGGAACATATATTTCTCCGAATTTGGCAGTATTCCTTCATGTAGAAAGAAACCCCTTTTTGCAAAATTTCGCACTGATCGGATATAAAATAACATGTTTACAGCGCTCACATGTCAAATTGGGGGTAACGTATATATGGGGCTATATCTAAATCTGAACCGATTTCTTCCAAATTTAAAAGTATTCATTCAAATATGTAATAGGAAACCTCTTTCTGTCGAATTTCATACTGATTGGATAAAAAAAATTTAGAAACATCTTTCTGGAGAATTTTGTAATGATCGGAAGTAAAGTACAACTTCTATAGCGCTTTGTAACCAAATCGGGAGGAACATATATATGGAGCTTATATATAAATCTGAATCGATTTTCCCTGAATACTCATTCATGTAAAATAGAAACCTCTTTCTGTCGAATTTCGTACTGATCGGATATAAAATACAGTCTCTACAGCGCTTGAATGTCAAATCGGTGCTAACATATATATGGGGGCTATATCTAAATCTGAACCGATTTTCTCCGAATTTGGCAGTATTCCTTCGAGTAATAAGAAACATCTTTCTGCCGAATTTCGCACTGATCGGATATAAAATACAGTTTCTACAGCATTTACATGTCAAATCGGGAGTAACATATATATGGGGGCTATATCTAAATCTGAACCGATTTCCCTCAAATTTGGCAGTGTTAATTCACGTAATGAGAAACCTCTTTCTGCCAATTTTTTTACTGATCGGATATAAAATACAGTTTCTACAGCGCTTACATGTCAAATCGGGTTTAACATATGTATGTGGGCTATATCTAAATCTCAACCGATTTCCCCCAAATTTGGTAGTATTAATTCATGTAATAAGAAACCTCTTTCTGCCGAATTTCGTACTGATCGGATTAAAAATACACTTTTTACAGCGCTTACATGTAAAATCGGTGTAACATACATATATATGGGGGCTATATCTAAATCTGAACCAATTTTCTCCGAATTTGGCAGTATTCCTTCATGTAATAAGAAACCTCTTTCTGTCGAATTTCACACTGATCGGATTAAAAATACACTTTTTACAGCGCTTACATGTAAAATCGGGGGTAACATATATATGGGGGTAATATCTAAATCTGAACCGATTTTCTCCGAATTTGGCAGTATTCCTTCATGTAATAAGAAACCTGTTTCTGCCGAATTTCACACTGATCGGATTAAAAATACACTTTTTACTGCGCTTACATGTAAAATCGGGGGTAACATATATATGGGGGCTATATCTAAATCTGAACCGATTTCCCTCAAATTTGGCAGAATTAATTAATGCAATAAGAAACCTCTTTCTGCCGAATTTCGTATTGATCGGATTAAAAATACACTTTTTACAGCGCTTATATGTCAAATCGGGGCTAACATATATATGGGGGCTATATCTAAATCTGAACCGATTTTAACCAAATTCAATAGGGTTCGTGTGTAAAGTTTCGTCGAGATCGGACCATAATTGCGACCTGTACTTTGATTACAAGAATACATGCACAGACAGACGGACAGACAGACAGACATAGCTAAATCAACTCAGAAAGTGATTCTAAGTCGATCGGTATAATAAACGATGGGTCTATTTCTTCTCCTTTTGGGTGTTACAAACAAATGCACAAAGTTATAATACCCTGTACCACAGTGTGGTGTAGGGTATAATAAAATGCTGCTTGTCATCTGTTTGTGTTTATGTTTTCTTTTGTTGTTGTTTTGTTTTCTTTCCTTGTATGTGTAAGCGCACTGTCAAATTCGGATTTTTTGAAATTATCCGGCGTATCCGTGTGCGTATTTCGGTAGCTATAGTACATTTTCATATATTTGAGGGTATCTCTTAAATACCAGTGAATGCGTCAGCGTCTGTCAAAAAAACGCATGATGGATAATTTTTAACGCGCGCTGTACCGAAATACGCAGTAAACAAAAAACAGCTGATTTATCCCCATTTCAGAAAAATTTTGATTTTCTACATTTGGAGTGGATATTCAGAGCAATAACGATATTATGGATGATTTATATGTTTTGCAAATATTCTGGACAAATCACAAAGCAGAAGGAATAGAAATATATTCCAAAAACAGGAAGCATTCGAAGTTTTCGTAAGGAAAGATTGCAGAAGCTGCACTGAAGCAATTTGATAGTTTGCATTCGAGCAGTATTATTGTGTATACACCCCAATGACACAACGTTTGTTAACTACAAAATTTCCATAGCATTGTAGTTATATGTTTTAATTTGTTTGTTATGCAAGATGCTGTTTTTCATTAGAGTAGAACGGGAACATTGCTAATATATCGTGGAGTATCTAAAGATGTTGCCTTTGTCTACCGAAGTCAAATTATGTTTCTTAAACTCTTTATTGGTTGTGCAAAATGTAAAGACCTGTCATTCTCCTCCTGACTTTGTAAACGCCAACCAAATCTATCGAAGCTGTCGGCACTTGCCATGTTGGGATTAAATTGTGTTTTATATCACATGGCAGTGTCGCTATTAAATCAAATTCTACCATATCAAATCATGCTTCAAAGTAGAGAATTGTTTATTGGCCAGTTTCAATTGATATTTCCAATTGTCCTCATTGAACATGGAATTCAAATGCAGCATCGTAAAGCTATGGAAATAAAAACTATTCGGAACAAGCTCGTGTCACATGCTTCATTGTAGGAAGAACAAACACCTGGACTAACGATTTTCTTAGGTTAAATCCGACCGGAATCAAAATGTGTTCTTGAAAATGGATTCCTTGCGTCCAAGCAGCATGAATAGGTTCCTCACGTTTCTGTTGAATTTTTAAAATTTTAAAGTTTTGGAATTTACTTGATGTTGACAACTTCAGAGAAATTGCTTGCCATGTGCCCTTCTTGATTTTTACACATTTGTGGAGAGGCTCCTTTGTATTCCATAAGTGGGCAGTGTCCCAGCTATTTCAATCATTTCTTCGCTGTTAATCTGAAAAACACATTTTGATATAAATTATAACAGTAAAATATTAAATTCTTACCAGTTTGTATTTGGTATTACCAGAAAATTCAATATTTAGTATTTTTCTACTTCGTGCACTGTTCCAAAATAAAAAATAAAATGCTGCTTGTCATCTGTTTGTGTTTTCTTTTGTTGTTGTTTTGTTTTCTATCGTTGTAGTTGTAAGCGCACTGTCAAATTCGGATTTTTTGAAATTATCCGGCGTATCCGTGTGCGTATTTCGGTAGCTGTAGTACATTTCCATACATTTGAAATCGAGTTTGACAGACGCAGGACGCATTCACCGGTATTTAGGAGATGCCCTGAAATCGAGTTTTACAGACGCAGGACGCATTCACCGGTATTTAGGAGATGCCCTTAAATACCAGTGAATCCGTCAGCGTCTGTCAAAAAAAACCCACTACGGATAAACACAAAACAGCTGTCTTTTAAGAAAAATTTTGTTTTGTACATTTGGAGTGGATATTCATAGCAATATCGGTATTATGGATGATTTTTATTTTTGAAAATATTCCGGACAGACCACAAAGAAGATGGAATAGAAATTTACTCCAAATCCAGGAGGCATTCGTATTTTAAACATTTTGCAGACGGGGAGCAATTCATTTTTCTTCGTACGGAAAGATTGTAGAAACCGGACTGCACTGTTTGTAACACCCAAAAGGAGAAGAGATAGACCCATTGTTTATTATACCGATCGACTTGTAATCACTTTCTGAGACGATTTAGCTATGCCCGTCTGTCTGTCTGTAGACGTATTCTTGTAATCAAAGTACAGGTCGCAATTATGGTCCGATCTCAACGAAACTTTGCACATATCTTTTTTTAGGCCCAAGGACGATCCCTATTGAATTTGGTTAAAATCGGTTCAGATTTACATATAGCTCCCATATATATGTACCTCCGATTTGGCATATATGCACTGTATAAGCAACATTTTGTAACCGATTTGTACAAAAATTGACAGAGAGTAGTCTCGTGATACACTTAGATACAATACAAAATTTGGGGGAAATCGGTTCAGATTTATATATAGCCCCCATATATATGTTGCACCCGATTTGACATGTAAGCGTTGTAGAAACTGTATTTTATATCCAATCAGTACGAAATTCGGCACAGAGAGGTTTTTTATTACATGAAGGAATACTGCCAAATTCGGAGAAAATCGGTTCAGATTTAGATATAGGCCACATATATATGTTACCCCCGATTTGAAATTCAATAGCTGTAGAAACTGTATTTTATATCCGATCACAGCGAAATTCGGCAGAAAGAGGTTTCTTATTACACGAAGGAATACTGCCAAATTTGGAGAAAATCGGTTCAGATTTAGATATAGCCCCCATATATATGTTACCAACGATTTGTCATTCAAGCGCTGTAGAGACTGTATTTTATATCCGATCAGTACGAAATTCGACAGAAAGAGGTTTCTATTTTACATGAATGAGTATTCAGGGAAAATCGATTCAGATTTATATATAAGCTCCATATATATGTTCCTCCTGATTTGGTTACAAAGCGCTATAGAAGTTGTACTTTACTTCCGATCATTACAAAATTCTCCAGAAAGATGTTTCTCAATTTAGGAACGAATATTGCTTAATTTAGCGATTATCGGTTCAGAATTAGATATATCCGCATATATATGTTCTTACCCATTTACCAATTATTTCAAATTATTATCGCAATAGCCCTTATCGCATTGTTAGGGAGGTGTAGGGTATTATATAGTCGGCCCCGCCCGACTTTCTGCCTTTCCTTACTGGTTATTACAGAAGAACGGAAATATTAGTAATCGTGGAGTATTTAAAGATATTGGTTTGTCCACCGAAGTCAAATTATATTTCTTAAACTCTTTATTGGTTGTGGAAAATGTAAAGACCTGTAATTCTACTCCTGACTTTGTAAACGCCATCCAAATCTATCGAAGCAGTCGGTTCCCTGGTGGCACTTGCCATGTTGGGACTAAATCGTGTTTTATTTCACATGGCAGTATCGCTAAGTAGAGAATTGTTTATTGACCAGTTTCAATTGATATTTCCAAATGTCCTCGTTGAACATAAAAACTGTTCGGACAAGCTCGCGTCACATGCTTCAATGTAGGAAGAACAAACAAACAAGACCGGAATCAAAATGTGTTCTTGAAAATGGATTCTTTGCGTCCAAGCAGCATGAATAGGTTCACCACGTTCTGTTGAATGAATAAACATTAAGGCAACAATGCTGGTACATATTTTATATTTTTGGAATTTACTTAGTGTTGACAACTCCAGAGAAATTGCTTGTAATGTGCCCTTCTTGATTTTTACACATTTGTGGAGAGGCTCCGGCTAAAGTGCAGTTTACCGGGGGCATCACGAAAATTGAAAAAAAGTAGCCTATCCCGTTCAGTTTGGTCCAAAAGTTACGAAAATGATGTTCAAAATTGGGGCTCGGACCCATGGGGCCCTCAGGACCCAAAAAATTGACCCGGTCCCCGACATAGTCAATATTATACTCAAACGAAAGGTAGCGCCACGTAGACCCTAAATATGAAAAAAAAATTGAAAAAGTGGATCCAGTAGCCCCCTAGAGTCCAAAATTTTGGGAGACTTGGGCCCCCAAAACCAATATTATACTCAAACGAAAGGTAATGTCATGTAGAGTCTAAATATGAAAAAATATATATGAAAAGTGGATCCATTAGCCCCCTAGGGTCCAATATTTTGGCCGACTTGGGCCCCTAAAGTCAATATTATACTTAAACGAAAGGTAATGGCTAGGAGATCCCCAATATTTATATACAAATAAAATTAATTTTGGAAAAAAATTTTCGCCGACGGCGCTTTACATTATAACTCCACATTTTTATGCTCAAATTTCTATCTGGTACTTATCAAACTATCATAATATCCACATTACATGGTGTATGGTGACCTGTAATTCTACTCCTGACTTTGTAAACGCCATCCAAATCTATCGAAGCAGTCGGTTCCCTGGTGGCACTTGCCATGTTGGGACTAAATCGTGTTTTATTTCACATGGCAGTATCGCTAAGTAGAGAATTGTTTATTGACCAGTTTCAATTGATATTTCCAAATGTCCTCGTTGAACATAAAAACTGTTCGGACAAGCTCGCGTCACATGCTTCAATGTAGGAAGAACAAACAAACAAGACCGGAATCAAAATGTGTTCTTGAAAATGGATTCTTTGCGTCCAAGCAGCATGAATAGGTTCACCACGTTCTGTTGAATGAATAAACATTAAGGCAACAATGCTGGTACATATTTTATATTTTTGGAATTTACTTAGTGTTGACAACTCCAGAGAAATTGCTTGTAATGTGCCCTTCTTGATTTTTACACATTTGTGGAGAGGCTCCGGCTAAAGTGCAGTTTACCGGGGGCATCACGAAAATTGAAAAAAAGTAGCCTATCCCGTTCAGTTTGGTCCAAAAGTTACGAAAATGATGTTCAAAATTGGGGCTCGGACCCATGGGGCCCTCAGGACCCAAAAAATTGACCCGGTCCCCGACATAGTCAATATTATACTCAAACGAAAGGTAACGCCACGTAGACCCTAAATATGAAAAAAAAATTGAAAAAGTGGATCCAGTAGCCCCCTAGAGTCCAAAATTTTGGGAGACTTGGGCCCCCAAAACCAATATTATACTCAAACGAAAGGTAATGTCATGTAGAGTCTAAATATGAAAAAATATATATGAAAAGTGGATCCATTAGCCCCCTAGGGTCCAATATTTTGGCCGACTTGGGCCCCTAAAGTCAATATTATACTTAAACGAAAGGTAATGGCTAGGAGATCCCCAATATTTATATACAAATAAAATTAATTTTGGAAAAAAATTTTCGCCGACGGCGCTTTACATTATAACTCCACATTTTTATGCTCAAATTTCTATCTGGTACTTATCAAACTATCATAATATCCACATTACATGGTGTCCAACTTTTTTTTCATATACTTCATTTCCAATACAAAAAAAAAATAATAAATATTTTACAAAAAAATCGCGCGATTTTTTTGGAAAAAATTTTTGCCTGCAGCGCTTTTTCATAAAATATACTTCTAAATATAAATTTTCTATCACGTACTTATAAAAGTTTCATAACATTCCTATTAGTGTCCAACTTTTTTTTCCCCATAAACATAAAATAAGATTTTCTACTTACATTTTTAAAATTTACAACCAAAAATTACATTAATTTACTTCATTTCCATCATTTACATATTTTGTGCCTCTTTTTATTAAAATAACATTAAAAAGGAATAGTGTTCAACTTTTTTTTACCTCACAAGTTTTCTTGGTTTGTTACATTTAATTGGCACTTCACTTGCGCTTTGAACTTTGAGCTGACAACATGTCAAAAATAATTCCAACGGACATAATTTTGTGGAGAGCGAAGGGAAAAAATTTTCATTTTTTTGAAAATTAAATGATTTTCTTTGTAAGTCACTTTAATTTTATTTTTATATAAATATTGGGGATCTCCTCGCCATTACCTTTCGTTTAAGTATAATATTGACTTTAGGGGCCCAAGTCGGCCAAAATATTGGACCCTAGGGGGCTACTGGATCCATTTTTCATATATATTTTTTCATATTTAGACTCTACATGACATTACCTTTCGTTTGAGTATAATATTGGTTTTGGGGGCCCAAGTCCCCCAAAATTTTGGTCCCTAGGGGGCTACTGGAACCACTTTTTCAATTTTTTTAGGGTCTACGTGGCGTTACCTTTCATTTGAATATAATATTGACTATGTCGGGGACCGGGTCCATTTTTTGGGTCCTGAGGGCCCCATGGGTCCGAGCCCCAATTTTCGACCCCATTTTCGTATTCCTGGGGTCATTTAGAGGGGGGGGTGAAAAAAAAATTTTTTTTTTGGCGATGCCCCCTGTAAAGTGCACTTTTGCCCATTTTGATATTAATTATAACAGTAAAATATTAAATTCTTACCAGTTTGTATTTGGTATTTCCAGCAAATTCAATATTTAATATTTTTCTACTTCGTGCACTGTTCCAAGATAAAAAATAAAATGCTGTTTGTCATCTGTTTGTGTTTATGTTTTCTTTTGTTGTTGTTTTGTTTTCTTTCCTTGTATGTGTAAGCGCACTGTCAAATTAGGATTTTTTGAAATTATCCGGCGTATCCGTGTGCGTATTTCGGTAGCTGTAGTACATTTTCATATATTTGAAATCGAGTTTGACAGACGCAGGACGCATTCACCGGTATTTAGGAGATGCCCTAAGAGGTATACAACGTATACAACAACAACAAAAAACAAGAACACAAACAGATTTGACAAACGTCATTTGATGTTGGAAAAGTGACGAAGTACAATAATATAAAATGTTGAAAATTGGCTGGAAGTACTAAATACAAACCGGTAAGAATTAAATATTTTACTATTATAATTTATATTAATTATGTGTATGCGTACATCTGTCAGTTGATTGATTACTGTTGTGTAAAAACATCATTTCGGATTTGGGGCCGCGACTTGGAATAGAAAAAAACAATTTATTGGGCAAGGCAAAACTAGCATATTCAGTAATCATGTCCACTCCTAGGAAGAACAAGAATTACAACTACACTTCACCATACTCTAAGCCGACACAACAACAATATCCATCTCAAAATGAGGAATATATATCGTTTGATATGGGTGGCCGATCAGATCATTGCAATGCTAATGGTAACAAATGTAACCAGCGACGAGGAAATCATCAAAATTACTTGAGTAATCCCTATACAAACAATAACCAGCAGAAACAATGGTGCACCCCACGAAAAAACAAGGATGAGACGTACAGAAACAAAAATGTAAGTGGATTTGAACTGGGTCAAACAAAGGTAATAATTGTCGAATTTTAAACAGAATGGGAAGTCCGAAAATGCAACCATCTCCTCATACGTACATCCATCGATGACTGAGGACCCCTGGCTTTGTCTGATGAAGCGCATAGAATCCATTGAAAAGAGTAGTATTTCTTTGAAAATGGAAGATGAAAGCATAGAGTCCATGGATCTCGTTTCTGGAGAAGAAATCAACGATTAGCGTGGGGTTTTCTTACGGAATAATGATAAATAAAAATAAATATTCGTTTCATATATATAAATTTGTTTGCACAAATAAATAAGGTAAAGATTTTTTTTTATAAAATTTAACAGATAGCAGTTTTTTGAAGCTGTATACATAGTAGGGCAATAAATACTGTTATACACAGTTTATGCTATAAGTCCAGATTCACACTCGGCAACTTTTCCAAGCAAGTGTCAAAGTTTGTGGGAGAGGGAGGCAGAGAGCTCTTTCCGCCCGGCTCTCTCTCCATCAAACTTTGACACTTGCTTGGAAAAAGTAACCGAGTGTGGATCTGGACTAACATTAAAAGTGATGAATCCTTTGGACCAAATTTATTGTATACTACCTGAATAAATTTATATTGACCATATGTCCACTACAGCGCCATCTACCGGATAGAATCATACATACAAACTATTATCAAGACAACGCATACATTTAAAATTTCTGTCAAATCGCTCTGGAAATGCGAATTTTTCAAATAACTTGAACGCTCCGCAATTTATCGCGGTGAAAATAATTCAAACACACAAATGATCCCTAACTGAATACATTGTTCAATGTTCAGCCCATTCGCTTTTATGGTTTCGGAGATCATGCATTACTAACAAAAGTGCAAAGGATTTTATATACATATGTATGTATATAGATATTTATTGACATACAATCATCAATAGCCGCTCGCACCTCGTTCCTTTTGGAAAGTGGCCACAGCACGAATCAAAGCATTCTTAAGAGAATCGATGTTGGAGTATCTTTTGTGTGCAGACCTTGTCCTCTAAAACTGTCCACAATTTGTTATCCAGTGGGTTTAAATCAGAGAAATACAAGTCAGTGACCCCATCGTAAGAGACATCTCATCAAACCACGATCGAGGCTGTATGATGGACCTTTTAGTCCCGTGGACTTTCTGGTTCTACTCTTTACTGGTTCTACAATAAATAACAACGTTGGTAAAACTTCGCAATATTTCTTCTTATTCTGCTCTAGTAGGGCGATAAAGTGGCTACGCCCGAACTCTGCTTTCTGGACTGGTTCTAAAACAAATTAGAGACCACACAATAGATGTTTGTAAATCGAACCAATACTGACGCCCATCTGAAGAACCACCTTAAAGTGCAGCAACCATCTCTGATTCCCTACCTGTTTAGATTTAGATTTAGCTCATGGTAGTCATATGAATGATATTGTTTTCTATTATTAAATGGCAAAGTTCAATCTTTCCAATAAAACCAGAAATTTAAAAAAATTATCAGTACTTTTTTTATAGCCGATTAAAATTTTAAATGGCCCAAACGTACCTGAGTACATCCCTAAAATTCTCAATTGCCGAGCCAGTCATGGTAGTCATATGAATGATATTGTGTTCCATTATTATATGACAAAGTTAAACCTTTCCAATAAAAAAAATGAAATTTGAAAAAAATATCAGTAAATGGCCCACCCCTATAATTAGTCATACCACGATTTTTCATCTATGCGCTATACTAAAAGGATCTTCTGATTTGTCTTCTAACTGCTATAGAAATCGGCTAGAAAACCAACATGGATAAATATTTATATTGATATTTCTCCGTATTCTTTAACTAGCAAAGTGGTGTAGGGTAACATAAAGTCTTGTTTAAAAAAACGTCTTATAACTATGAAACTATCAATAATATACTAGTCTATAGATCTGAGCAAATTAAAGTTAACAAGACAATAGTTTGTGATCAAATATTTATATATAGGGTGATCCTAGTAGAGATACTTTCTTCAATAGCCTTTTTTTTGACAGATCACGTGTGAGTCGTGTCATGCTGTCATGTTATTTTTCTTAAGTATTGTTTGGCATTTCATCATGGAAAGACTTACGCCTGAACAACGTTTACAAATTATTCAGTTTTATTATCAAAATAATCGTTCGCCAATTGCGCTGTCTAATCCAAAAAGCACTTTCCAGTATTTTAGCTCTCGTTAAGAGCTATTTTTTTGCCATTGACCGATTCCCAAACCGACGTACCGGAATCATTCTTCAAACATGATGCCGGTGATAAAGTAACCGTTATCGTGCCATGATAACCGACTATTTGATGCCTGAAATTGAAGCTCGTGATCTCGGCGACATTTGGTTTCAACAAGACGGCGCCACTTCCCACACATCGCATCAATCAATGGATTTATTGAGAGAACACTTCGGTGAGCAGATAATTTCTCGTTTTGGGCCTGTCGATTGGCCACCAAGATCGTGTGATATCACACCGTTAGACTTTTTCCTGTGGGGATATGTAAAGTCTAAAGTTTATGCGGACAAACCCGCTTCGATTCAGGCCTTGGAGCAAAACATCACGTGTGTCATTCGCCAGTTACCAGTCGAAATGTCCGAACGAGTCATCGAAAATTGGACTCAACGGATGGACCATCTGAGACGTAGCCGCGGCCAACAATTGATAGACATAATCTTCAAAAAATAAATGCCAAAGAATGTTCTTTCAAATGATAATAAACATTCCCCATTCAATTTGAATTTTCTGTGTTTTTTTCTTTAAAAAAGTAGGGAACCTCGAAATGGATCAACCTATATTTGGCAAAGGGCCTATAAAACAAGTAAGAAAGTTTCAGTCTGTTAAACCGACTAAGGTATACCCTCACTTTGTGAGTAATGTAATATATAACATTACACAAATTAATCTATCAATCTGTATGGGAGGTTCCAGAAGGGGTTTTACAAATACACCTATTTTTCGGTAAACAGTAGATTCTTTAGATACATTGTACTGTGCCGAACTATAAGCGTTTATGTACACTGGTATATTAACGTTACGAGCAATTAAATTTTGGTATGATATGGTAATTTTGTGTGGGAGGTACAAAAAGGGGCGTGGTGATAACTCCTACTTTTCACAGGACTGTAGGCACTATAACAGCAATACACTGTATTTCATTTCTAGTATTTGTATGCACTGGTATTAATGTTATAAGCCGCTAACTTATAGTATAAAACGGTCCATTAGTGTGGGAGGTACCAAAAGGGGCTGTAAAATAATGCCCATTTTTACCGGACTATAGGCGCTACAAAAACATTATACTGTACAAAATTTCAAGTATTTTTATGCACTTGTACTAAAGTTATAAGCAGTTAAATTTTGATGCAAAATTGTCCATTTTTGTGGGAGCTACCAGAAGTGGAGTGGCAGCTTCGCCCATTTTTCTTGGAGTGATAGCGACTAATTAACTTATACTATGTGTAGAATTTCAGAAGATTCGAATAAGTAGCATAGAAGTTATTAAAGAATCAATATTTCATTAAATTTTAACCCTTTGTGTGGGAGGTACTAGAAGGAGTGGACCAATATGGCCCATTTTCGAACTTAGCCGGAGATAGAAAACAATATTACCACATACCAAATTTGAAGGCAATCGGTTACTCCTTTCGAGAGTTATCGTGCGTAGCAGACAGACGGACGGACGGACATTGCTCATTCGATTTAAAATGACCTAAAACTAATATCCGCCGAACATACTTAGGGTCAAAACTATTTCACTATTAATAAGAACAATTTTTAAGAAGTTTATTTAGACACTAGCTGATTACCGCAGACGTTGTCCTGGGTATAAGTCCAGTGCCGCGCAATCCCACGACAAAAGGCATATGTATTTTGAATTTCAGTCAAATCGCTTTAGAAATGATAATTTTGCAAATATCTTGAACACTCCGCCATATATTGTGGTTCAAGTAATTCCAAAACACAGATGACACCGAAGTTAACCTATTGTGCAAATTTCAGCCAATTCGCTCTTAAGGTTTAGGAGAACTTGCGTTACAAACAAAGGTACAAAGGATATTCGCCCATGTTCTGGAATTCACTTGTGGTGGTGAAGGGAGAAGTATTCACCGAGAGGTGTTCTGCAACTCACTTTCACCCCATTTCATGCAATTTTTTCTCGCCATGTTTTCCATTGTGAGAGCGCTGTGAGTTCTCATTTTTTGGAAAGAATAATTATTGTAATCACAAATTAACTGTGCCGTGACAAAATTTGTAATGTTTACTTCTTAATTACAAGTTTCTGTACGATAAAATAATCAAATTAATTAATAAATTAGGTTTTATAAAATAAGTCCAAAATTGCAACCAACTTTTTTTCTTTTGTGATGTGAGTAAGTGAGTTCTTGGCAAATCAGCTGATTTGGTTTGACTTCGAAAAATCAGAGATGCAAGATGTTTGTTAGTTTGAAATACAACCATTTTAATGGAGTAACCTCAAGGTTATTTGCATCGGATAATTTAATTTTGGTACAGAAATGTTATTCCATTTTAAAAATTTACTAAATTTAACAAAAATATAAGTAAAATAATTAAAATGATCGTCAATTTGCCTATTATGAACCGTGTGGCAACGCTACTTCTGCAAAGTGTCAAATGTTTGACGTCTATTAAAACGTAACAAAAACAACAAACATAAAACAATTAACACCAACTTGACAAAACAAAAAAACATAAAACAAAAATTGGACGGAAAATAACCAAAGGATTTAGATTTTACAAGATGTAAGTATGCTGAGCTTTTTGCTGAAGCTAATTGTTCAAATTCATTGCATTAATATCCTACAGGTCCCCACTAATAAATAGTTCTCACAATGAGATTTTCGTCCAGTTCATGGAGTTACACCCAGACTTGGCCATGGGCTACTCAAAGATGGATAAAAGCAGAGCAGGATAAACTGTGGTCAGACCCGGCAACAAACCTTAATTCATGCGGACCTCAAACAAGAACGGAACATTAAATCCAAGCTTACACATAACAAAAGGGAATGTCGGGCAACAGGTGGTGGCCAATATAATAAATATGTAATGACACCTTTGGAGGAACGTGTTGCTGTTTTGTGCGACCTTTATATGTGCGCGGATGGGATAAAGAACACCCAGAAATTAGGTGGCCCCAATAAAGAAAATATTGACGCAGATGCACCATCTACATCGCATGCAAGTCGTATTAGGCCCAAAGAAACGTCAAGTGCAAAACCAGCAGAAAAACTTGCCACATCATCAGCTGCAAATACAGTGACTGCATCAAAGCGTGTACGCAGCCACTCTCCTGATTTCGGCGATATACCCGATTCGCCAATTGCCTCTCCCAACGTTGAGCCACCCGCACCAAAGAGAAAGAAACCATCGGACGTGGAGTACTTAATGGAGGAGGAAACGAAAAATTTTAAGTGTGTTTCGGGTGGTATTAGTGCAATAAAGGAAGTGATGGTTGCCAATAGTCATACATTAATAAGCATTGAAAATAAGCTAGATGAACTAGTCTCATTAAAAAAGGAGGAAATAAAAGAAAAGAAAAGGCACCACATACAAATGGAGAAGCATTTGCTCACCCGAAATGAGCTGAAATTGAAGTCCATCGAGCTGGAACAATTGAAGATGGGACTTTAAATTGACAATATAGTTAATAAATACATATATATCTAATTGATCTCATAAAAGACTGCAGCAAATAAAATTTGTTTTGTATTTTTAGTTTATTCATTCTAAAGACTGTGTTTTATTGAACTATTGAACGTGCAATTTCGTCTCTTACTCGTGTGCCATCGGTACCACTACTTAATTGTTCCACATCTTCAATGTTGTCATCGTCAGGTATCGGAACTTCAGCATCCATAGGTAAATTAAAATGCTTGCAAATATTGCGCAGTGCGCAGCACGCATTAATAATACTGCTTACTTTTGCTGGTTCGTAGTGGAGGGTCGCTTGTAGGCATCGGAAACGAGATTTTATGTTGCCTATAGTCCTCTCAACAATGTTCCGTGCTGAGCAGTGTACTTTGTTGAATTTGTGTTCACTGGAGTTATATGTAGGATTTCTATATGGCGTGATAAGGTATGGTTCCAAAGCGTAACCTCTGTCAGCTAAAAGCCAGCAATTTCGGGAACGTGCATACATCTCGGCGTAATGATTCTCTGCTATACCTGATTTCCATATATATGAATCATGACACGATCCAGGTCTAGTGCTGTCAACGGCCCGTATTTTCATTTCGTAGTCACAAACCTTAATAAAAAAAAGCGTTTACACAAATAAATATATATCGGTTATAAAAAAGCGCTTCTCCATCTGGAGGTTTTATGAGTCGAACGTGAGTACCGTCGACACAACCAACAACCCCGGGAATTCCATGCTTTTGGTAAAAATGCATTTTTGAAGCACTGAGTTCCGCCTGACTCATTTCCATTTACCACTTTCCACAATATTTTGCACAATGTAGTCCTTCCCATGCTTATATTTATGTCGTTTGCTACAATACCTTGAAAAGCGCTCACCGCAAGAAATCTCAAAGCTGCCGCCAATTGTATTTTTTGTGGTATTGATCCTGTGCTAATGAAGGGTGCAATTTGATCAAGGATCATTGAAAATTCGTCTTTATTAAGCCGGTAAAAAGCTATAAAACATTTAAAGGCATAAATTATTATGTTAAACAGATTAACGACACTTAACTTACCACGAATTTGGAATATCCATTGGATTTGAGTAGTCACGCAAGTGCCGCCTTGATACGTTCCTCAAGAACTTCATTTCTTAAAACTTAAATCCCTAATGGCTAAGGGAAAAGCTAGTGGCATATTTTTTGTTGTGTTTTTTATAAAATATGATTAATAAATCTTCAGATTTTCTTTTTTAATTTCTTGTCTGATTCTTCGCGAGAATAAATTGTTTTGTTTACGTTTTTGTCTGCAAATTATGGCTTTGCAGACAAAAACATATGTTTCGATTTTTTTGAGCAGAAGTTCGAAAAAGAGAATTCACGTGAGAACCAGAACACCTCTCCATTCGTTGGGTGAAGTGAATTTGTGAAGTGAATTGAATATTTGGTGAGAGCCAGAACAGGGCTGATTATATATAAAGAAGATGCATATCATATCGATACCGAATTCTAAAGTAGATGTGGAGATTTGAACGCCTCTCCGGAAAAACTATAATTTTTGACTGGGTATACTTTGGAATGGATGAATCGATATTCATATATTCTTTATACCTTCACCACTTTAATGAGTACTCGTATTATTTGCTATGGACCAACAGTTTAACAACTCTAAGGAGTGAACTATATATGTTTGGGAGAAGACCGTTTCAAAACATTTTAATCTGGGGCCTAATCACGGCATCCGTTAATGAAATCATTTTTGTGTCGAAAAGTTATCGCAGCTACGCCTTCTTTGGATCACGGGAATGGATCGACAATTTTGATTTTTTGTTAACATTTTCTGTGGAATGGCAATGTTAAATAGCGAAGAAGAATAAGAAAAATATAAACAAGTTGTGAACGGCGGAACGAACTAAAAGAAATAAAAATAAATATAATTGCAGTGAAGTTTATTTTAAACATTAAATAGAACCTATTATTTTGTATTCCTCATCTTTTAATTCAGAGGAGGAATACAAAGCAGTGCATATTTAAATAGAAATATGGAACAAAAATAATCCTTCGTCATTGTCTGCAGTAGTGTAAATAATTTAAAAAATTTAAATTATGATTAAAAAATACGTTTTGCAGATTTAAAAGGCGTTTAAACTTTAAAGGGGAGCATTTAACTATATTTTATCTGCATTTAATTTCCGCGGTCATTCGTCAACGTCCGTTCTACCATTATAAAAATAGACGCCACACAAAATCTTCTGGCCGGTGGTGCTTACGATATTGGAAACAGGAAATGATTATCTTGTTTAAAATAACTCATGGCAATGCATGGGTTAATTGTTCAAAGCAACTAAAGAAAGCATAATTTTATTAGAATTATTAATTAATTCTAATTAATCGCCCATGTTCTGGAATTCACTTGTGGTGGCGAAGTGAGAAGTATTCACCGAGAGGTGTTCTGCAACTCACTTTCACCCCATTTCATGCAATTTTTTCTCACCATGTTTTCCATTGTGAGAGCGCTGTGAGTTCTCATTTTTTGGAAAGAATAATTATTGTAATCACAAATTAACTGTGCCGTGACAAAATTTGTAATGTTTACTTCTTAATTACAAGTTTCTGTACGATAAAATAATCAAATTAATTAATAATCAGCCCTGTTCTGGCTCTCACCAAATATTCAATTCACTTCACAAATTCACTTCACCCAACAAATGGAGAGGTGTTCTGGTTCTCACGTGAATTCTCTTTTTCGAACTTCTGCTCAAAAAAATCGAAACATATGTTTTTGTCTGCAAAGCCATAATTTGCAGACAAAAACGTAAACAAAACAATTTATTCTCGCGAAGAATCCGACAAGAAATTAAAAAAAGAAAATCTAAAGATTTATTAATCATATTTTATACAAAAACACAATAAAAAATGTGCCAATAGCTTTTCTCTTAGCCATTAGGGATTTATGCAGTTCTTGAGGAACGTATCAAAAGGCGGCACTTGCGTGACTACTCAAATCCAATGGATACTCCAAATTCGAGGTAAGTTAAGTGTCGTTAATCTGTTTAACATAATAATTTATGCCTTTAAATGTTTTATAGCTTTTTACCGGCTTAATAAAGACGGATTTTCAATGATCCTTGATCAAATTGCACCCTACATTAGCACAGGCTCAATACCACAAAAAATACAATTGTACACAGTGAACACAAATTCAACAAAGTACACTGCTCAGCACGGAACATTGTTGAGAGGACTATAGGCAACATAAAATTTCGTTTCCGATGCCTACAAGCGACCCTCCACTACGAACCAGCAAAAGTAAGCAGTATTATTAATGCGTGCTGCGCACTGCACAATATTTGCAAGCATTTTAATTTACCTATGGATTCGGAAGTTCCGATACCTGACGATGACAACATTGAAGATGTGGAACAATTAAGTAGTGGTACCGATGGCACACGAGTAAGAGACGAAATTGCACGTTCAACAGTTCAATAAAACACAGTCTTTAGAATGAATAAACTAAAAATACAAAACAAATTTTATTTGCTGCAGTCTTTTATGAGATCAATTAGATATATATGTATTTATTAACTATATTGTCAATTTAAAGTCCCATCTTCAATTGTTCCAGCTCGATGGACTTCAATTTTAGCTCATTTCGAGTGAGCAAATGCTTCTCCATTTGTATGTGGTGCCTTTTCTTTTCTTTTATTTCCTCCTTTTTTAATGAGATTAGTTCATCTAGCTTATTTTCAATGCTTATTAATGTATGACTATTGGCAACCATCACTTCCTTTATTGCACTAATACCACCCGAAACACACTTAAAATTTTTCGTTTCCTCCTCCATTAAGTACTCCACGTCCGATGGTTTCTTTCTCTTTGGTGCGGGTGGCTCAACGTTGGGAGAGGCAATTGGCGAATCGGGTATATCGCCGAAATCAGGAGAGTGGCTGCGTACACGCTTTGATGCAGTCACTGTATTTGCAGCTGATGATGTGGCAAGTTTTTCTGCTGGTTTTGCACTTGACGTTTCTTTGGGCCTAATACGACTTGCATGCGATGTAGATGGTGCATCTGCGTCAATATTTTCTTTATTGGGGCCACCTAATTTCTGGGTGTTATTTATCCCATCCGCGCACATATAAAGGTCGCACAAAGCAGCAACACGTTCCTCCAAAGGTGTCATTACATATTTATTATATTGGCCACCACCTGTTGCCCGACATTCCCTTTTGTTATGTGTAAGCTTGGATTTAATGTTCCGTTCTTGTTTGAGGTCCGCATGAATTAAGGTTTGTTGCCAGGTCTGACCACAGTTTATCCTGCTCTGCTTTAACCATCTTTGAGTAGCCCATGGCCAAGTCTGGGTGTAACTCCATGAACTGGACGAAAATCTCATTGTGAGAACTATTTATTCGTGGGGACCTGTAGGATAGTAATGCAATGAATTTGAACAATTAGCTTCAGCAAAAAGCTCAGCATACTTACATCTTGTAAAATCTAAATCCTTTGGTTATTTTCCGTCCAATTTTTGTTTTGTTTTTTTGTTTTGTCAAGTTGGTGTTAATTGTTTTATGTTTGTTGTTTTTGTTACGTTTTAATAGACGTCAAACATTTGACACTTTGCAGAAGTAGCGTTGCCACACGGTTCATAATAGGCAAATTGACGATCATTTTAATTATTTTACTTATATTTTTGTTAAATTTAGTAAATTTTTAAAATGGAATAACATTTCTGTACCAAAATTAAATTATCCGATGCAAATAACCTTGAGGTTACTCCAGTAAAATGGTTGTATTTCAAACTAACAAACATCTTGCATCTCTGATTTTTCGAAGTCAAACCAAATCAGCTGATTTGCCAAGAACTCACTTACTCACATCACAAAAGAAAAAAAGTTGGTTGCAATTTTGGACTTATTTTATAAAACCTAATTTATTAATTATTTTGATTATTTTATCGTACAGAAACTTGTAATTAAGAAGTAAACATTACAAATTTTGTCACGGCACAGTTAATTTGTGATTACAATAATTATTCTTTCCAAAAAATGAGAACTCACAGCGCTCTCACAATGGAAAACATGGCGAGAAAAAATTGCATGAAATGGGGTGAGAGTGAGTTGCAGAACACCTCTCGGTGAATACTTCTCCCTTCACCACCACAAGTGAATTCCAGAACATGGGCGAATCAAATTAAGTTTTATAAAATAAGTCCAAAATTGCAACCAACTTTTTTTCTTTTGTGATGTGAGTAAGTGAATTCTTGGCAAATCAGCTGATATGGTTTGACTTCGAAAAATCAGAGATGCAAGATGTTTGTTAAGGCCGGGTTAGGCATACGTAACCGTAATTTATCTTTACCGTTGCCGTAACGTTGCCCGTTTGAGCGATTAGCCAACGTTGAGAAAACGAGTCATATGTTCTGACAACAACAACACATAAGTAAACAAAAAAGCCGCGATTTCTTTTTGTTTAGATTTATTAAAAATGAAGTTGAAAATAATGTTTAGAAATTTGTGGTTTTAAATCTGTGCAGAATTTACAATAAAAGTAATCAAGAAAATATCGTCGGATAAGAAGATGGGATGGACGTCCTATAAACAATGACTGGGCGAAAGCCGGACACTAGAATGCCTATGGCAGTTTTAAATTTGTTATTAATAATAATAAAATATGAGTTAACTACGCCAAAGCAACGGATTAGACCGGCAGAGAGTCTAGCAATAACACCACTGTATGTCAAATATTGCTTTATCCTTTGATTCCAAGATGGGAAATATTAACATTCTATTCTTTAAAATTGTAGATATTTGGGTCACGGTTGTTCCATACAATCGATTGCATGGAGTCACAAGCTGGGGAAAACAACAATTCGAAATATTATTTTAGAATGCTGTGAAGTTTTGTGGCGCTTGCTTTCGCCGATTTATTAGAGTGAACAAACTACACAGCAGTACAAACACCTTGCCAATGATTTTCAACGAATGTGGGATATGCCCAATTGTGTGGGAATCTGTGATGCTAACTATACATTCATATTAGTTAATGCTGGAAGTTATGGCAGCCAACACGATGGGGGTATGTCCATTAAACTTACATTTATTTATAATCTATTTTAATACAAACAATTTCCATTTCTTAATTTAAATTAAATACAGCTATATTCCAGTACTCTCCGTTTGGCCAATCAGTTATTTTAGGTACAGTACCTGTACCTCCTAGTAAACCATTATCATCAGCATCCTCTGAAGCCTTTCCTCATTTTTTTATTGGCGATGCGGCGTTTCCCCTGAGGAATATCCTTGGTCTAAGTCAACAACTATAGACGAGCTCAGAGACAACACCCAACGCGAAATTGTTAACGTTCCGGTCGAAATGTCGCTGTGGTGGTCATATGACCGAAATTGAATTTCATTCTTAAAATGTAACATTTGCACTACACCTGGAATAAATTTGAACTCAATATCTTTAATATTCTGTGTTTTATTAATACTTTTACTTATGTCTATTTCCATTGAAGAGGGACTCAGCCAAATCCAATCTCTATAAATAAGTCCACGTTTGTAGAGACGCTTATATTGCTGTTAAATTAACCCACAATGAAGAAGATTGGTCGTCAAAAGAATCCTGAAGCAGATTATAAATTTAATTTTTAATGGAGTCAGCCGCGATCTTCATAAAACTCACCTGCAACGCCCAGCTCCTTGCCAATTTGCTTCCAAGCTTCTCGCTTTTTTTCAGATATAGGAGGATTATATTTATTGTATAAATACTCGTGCGGCTGCACCAATGAAATCAAATATTCGTATTTCATGTTTATTTGCACTTTTAAACAACAAATAATTAATAAATTATTTTCTTCACTTTTCTCGGTGAACATACAATTGTAATTGTAAACAACATGTAGTATCAGCTGTTGTCAAATTGTACGTAAACGGAACGTCCATTTCTGATTTCAACAGATTCAGCCGTCCGTTTACGTTTCGTTTCCGTTGGCTAATCGTTTACACTGATTTCCATATGACAGATTGAATCAGCTGATTCGTTACGCTACGGGGGCGTTACGGTTAAGTTTGCCTAACTGGGCCTTTAGTTTGAAATACAACCATTTTAATGGAGTAACCTCAAGGTTATTTGCATCGGATAACTTAATTTTGGTACAGAAATGTTATTCCATTTTAAAAATTTACTAAATTTAACAAAAATATAAGTAAAATAATTAAAATTATCGTCAATTTGCCTATTATGAACCGTGTGGCAACTCTACTTCTGCAAAGTGTCAAATGTTTGACGTCTATTAAAACGTAACAAAAACAACAAACATAAAACAATCAACACCAACTTGACAAAACAAAAAAACATAAAACAAAAATTGGACGGAAAATAACCAAAGGATTTAGATTTTACAAGATGTAAGTATGCTGAGCTTTTTGCTGAAGCTAATTGTTCAAATTCATTGCATTACTATCCTACAGGTCCCCACGAAAAAATAGTTCTCACAATGAGATTTTCGTCCAGTTCATGGAGTTACACCCAGACTTGGCCATGGGCTACTCAAAGATGGATAAAGCAGAGCAGGATAAACTGTGGTCAGACCTGGCAACAAACCTTAATTCATGCGGACCTCAAACAAGAACGGAACATTAAATCCAAGCTTACACATAACAAAAGGGAATGTCGGGCAACAGGTGGTGGCCAATATAATAAATATGTAATGACACCTTTGGAAGAACGTGTTGCTGTTTTGTGGACCTTTATATGTGCGCGGATGGGATAAAGAACACCCAGAAATTAGGTGGCCCCAATAAAGAAAATATTGACGCCGATGCACCATCTACATCGCATGCAAGTCGTATTAGGCCCAAAGAAACGTCAAGTGCAAAACCAGCAGAAAAACTTGCCACACCATCAGCTGCAAATACAGTGACTGCATCAAAGCGTGTACGCAGCCACTCTCCTGATTTCGGCGATATACCCGATTCGCCAATTGCCTCTCCCAACGTTGAGCCACCCGCACCAAAGAGAAAGAAACCATCGGACGTGGAGTACTTAATGGAGGAGGAAACGAAAAATTTGAAGTGTGTTTCGGGTGGTATTAGTGCAATAAAGGAAGTGATGGTTGCCAATAGTCAAACATTAATAAGCATTGAAAATAAGCTAGATGAACTAGTCTCATTAAAAAAGGAGGAAATAAAAGAAAACAAAAGGCACCACATACAAATGGAGAAGCATTTGCTCACCCGAAATGAGCTGAAATTGAAGTCCATCGAGCTGGAACAATTGAAGATGGGACTTTAAATTGATAATATAGTTAATAAATACATATATATCTAATTGATCTCATAAAAGACTGCAGCAAATAAAATTTGTTTTGTATTTTTAGTTTATTCATTCTAAAGACTGTGTTTTATTGAACTATTGAACGTGCAATTTCGTCTCTTACTCGTGTGCCATCGGTACCACTACTTAATTGTTCCACATCTTCAATGTTGTCATCGTCAGGTATCGGAACTTCAGCATCCATAGGTAAATAAAAATGCTTGCAAATATTGCGCAGTGCGCAGCACGCATTAATAATACTGCTTACTTTTGCTGGTTCGTAGTGGAGGGTCGCTTGTAGGCATCGGAAACGAGATTTTATGTTGCCTATAGTCCTCTCAACAATGTTCCGTGCTGAGCAGTGTACTTTGTTGAATTTGTGTTCACTGGAGTTATATGTAGGATTTCTATATGGCGTGATAAGGTATGGTTCCAAAGCGTAACCTCCGTCAGCTAAAAGCCAGCAATTTCGGGAACGTGCATACATCTCGGCGTAATGATTCTCTGCTACCTGATTTCCATATATATGAATCATGACACGATCCAGGTCTAGTGCTGTCAACGGCCCGTATTTTCATTTCGTAGTCACAAACCTTAATAAAAAAAGCGTTTACACAAACAAATATAAATGAATGTGTATTTATACTTACAATCATGGTATTTATGCTAAAATATCCCTTTCGGTTATAAAAAAGCGCTTCTCCATCTGGAGGTTTTATGAGTCGAACGTGAGTACCGTCGACACAACCAACAACCCCGGGAATTCCATGCTTTTGGTAAAAATGCATTTTTGAAGCACTGACTTCCGCCTGACTCATTTCCAATTACCACTTTCCACAATATTTTGCACAATGTAGTCCTTCCCATGCTTATATTTATGTCGTTTGCTACAATACCTTGAAAAGCGCTCACCGCAAGAAATCTCAAAGCTGCCGCCAATTGTATTTTTTGTGGTATTGATCCTGTGCTAATGAAGGGTGCAATTTGATCAAGGATCATTGAAAATCCGTCTTTATTAAGCCGGTAAAAAGCTATAAAACATTTAAAGGCATAAATTATTATGTTAAACAGATTAACGACACTTAACTTACCACGAATTTGGAATATCCATTGGATTTGAGTAGTCACGCAAGTGCCGCCTTGATACGTTCCTCAAGAACTTCATTTCTTAAAACTTAAATCCCTAATGGCTAAGAGAAAAGCTAATGGCATATTTTTTGTTGTTTTTTATAAAATATGATTAATAAATCTTCAGATTTCCTTTTTTAATTTCTGGTCTGATACTTCACGAGAATACATTGTATTGTTTACGTTTTTGTCTGCAAATTATGGCTTTGCAGACAAAAACATATGTTTCGATTTTTTGAGCAGAAGCTCGAAAAAGAGAATTCACGTGAGAACCAGAACACCTCTCCATTCGTTTGGTGAAGTGAATTTGTGAAGTGAATTGAATATTTGGTTAGAGCCAGAACAGGGCTGAATAATTATTAATTTTTAACCCTTGGACAAACACATCGTTCTGGCCAGGCATATTTCATTTTTGAGCGTTAATTAAACATACTTCTAGTTTAGGTAGATACCTTTATTTCCCGGTAGCCGCCTACCTTGGATTTCTATCTGTAAAATAAATTCAAAAATATCGTTCCAACACGACGAAAACTGTTCAGTTAGTTTATTATTGAATGCTGAACATACAACATCGACAGTCCGAAATATAAATTTTTTGTGCGGAAACTAAAGTGAGATTATTACTATTATTATGGCAGAGGATTTAGAATGTGTGTACAATACGCGCTTGCGTACAGGCAGCCTTACTGATAATTTCCAACAACAACTATCATCAGCGTTACAGCGTTCGCACTTCACACAGAAGCAGACAAAGAACGAGATTTATTTGAAGACCAAAGCGGTGAAAACACAGATTTTGTGCACGAAGATGACGCCTCGGACATCGTGAGAATGCACCAACTCAAGCTGCAGACGATTTTTTGCTTGGAAAAGATACCAAGTGGAGTAGAGCTGAACCCGCTACAGTGAGATTCCGCCAGCACAACATCATGCGCTTCGAAGGTACCAAAAACAAACCTTACCACTCCGCTTGAGGTGTTCAAGCTTTTCTTTTCACCGAATATTACGTTCATCATCGTAACACAAACAAATCTGATATGACAAGTGTTGGGCTTGACGCTTTTATTGGGATACTATTGGATTTTGGTGTCAGTCATAATACTATGCAGCTCTCAAGATTGATGTGGCAAACTGATGCACTTCCAATATTCAGACATGTCATATAGACGATTTGTTACTTTGATGCGCTGTATTCGATTTGACGATAGTCTTACGCGCGCATTTCGTCTACAAACCGACAAAGATGCTCCCTTTCGCGACATATGGAAATTCTTGAATAACAATCTTGCCAATTATTTTGAATCGTGCAGCCATGTCATATAGAAGATTTGTTACTTTGATGCGCTGTATTCGACGATAGTAGTACGCGCGCATTTCGTCTACAAGCAGACAAAGCTGCTCCCATTCGCGAGATATGGAAATTCTTGAATAACAATCTTGCCAGTAATTTTGAACCGTCGATGAACGGCTATTTCCATACCGTGGGCGCATAAAGTTCACGAAATACATCCCATCAAAGTCCGCAAAGTATGGTGGGCATGCGATGCGAAAACCAAATATCCGTTGCAAGGAAAACTGTACACTGGTAAGGAAAGAACGAGAGACAAACCAAGGCGAAAATATGCTCATGAGTTTGGCTAATCGATACACCAACAGCGGCAGAACTATTATTGCTGATAACTTCTTTACAACATTAGACGCAGCTAAACGTCTTTCGTCGATTGGACTAGCATACGTTGGTACCATTAGATCCAACAAAAGGTGTCTTCCCAAAGAAGTGAAAAAAGACAGCAAACGGCCAGTGCTTTCATCTGTGTTCGGTTTCTATGATAACCTTGTATCAATGTGCAGCTACTTTCCAAAGAAGAAAAACATGATAGACGTCATGGGATTAGCCGCTTACATAATATGCAATGAAAATATAGAAGGAACCAGAAAAGAGAAGCGACGATTGTTCTTGAACACGCTGAGTAAACAATTGGTGCTTGCTATTACTGAAAATCACATGAACAACAACCATATTTTGGGACAACATTCAACCCGTTTGGCCATTGAATCTTTCTTTGGAAGGCCGTTGAATATTCCCAGTAACATGTTGCCTAACCAACAAAGCGGCCCTAGTACACTGAGCTCCAGAAAAGATAGCAGAATTTGTTTCACGCAAGACGAACAGCTGCGTAGGAAAACACGTTTTTACTGCACCAAATGCACTAATCCTGTGTGCCAACAACATTCTAAATTTGATTATACTTCTTTTTCATGCATTCCACAAAATATATAAAAAATTATAATAAAACATAATTTTTTTTTTACATTTAGTCTAAAGACCAAGATAATATACGAACATACTTAGAAATTCAAAGTTACGGTACCCATTTTTGCCATACAAATGCATGAAAACGTATATGGGTCTGACCCATATACGACGGGTGGTTAAGGAGGTTTTTCGTCAAGGCTCGGTCATAAAATCAGCTAGCATTAGTGTTTATTTCCTATTAATTCTACAAACATTAGTTATAATACATTATATTTTATACTAAAATGGAACAGAAAACTTACATATGGCTTTTTTTAATAAAACCTCCAAATTCCACTCAAAAGCAACAAAAAATTAGTTTTCCATTACAATTTTGTTGTCGAGAAATTTCTCGCAAATTTGTATGTACTCGAAAACTTGTCGATAACGGATGCCGTGATTAGGCCGCTGATTTAAGCTATGTATGTGAGATTCCGCTGATGTGTACTATAATTCTCGAAATGAGTGACCGATTGTTTGGGTGTAGTAATATTATTTATAATATGAGACTAAGTTCGAAGATGGGCCATATTGCATCACTTCTACTGGAAACTGCGAAAAAGGTACAATTTAGTGAAATCCTTATAACTTCTATTCTATATTCCCGAATCTTCTGCAATGTTTGACAATTTACTTGTTGATATATGCTTATAGAATACCATTTAACGAAGAAAAAAGGCACATTGCATTACAAATATTTTAAAGTTGTTTGACATGGAGTATTATTTAAAGGGAACACAGATATGTATTTTAATAATAAACATAAGTTTTTCAGTGAAAAAGTAGTATCAATCACTAACCAGACTTTTTACAAGTATTTATCATGAAATGAATAAATGCAACATGAAAATTTAATTGCCCGGAAACTTATGTTAAAATGCAATTTGGGAGTATAAGAATATGCGAGTGTTGTATTAAGGCTGATGATAGTTTAAGGTAACGACGACGTGAAAAGCGCTTTGCTAATTACAGTTTTCGGTGCTGATGTTTTTTTAGATACTTTTCCCAGTCGCTGCTTAAACGATTGTATATATTCATTGCTGCACGTGCGTCTTCGACAGAGTTATGCTCTCCTGTCTGAATCTCCTGTCCAAGAATTGCCTGGCTGAGGCGTTTAAGACTGGGAGTCCGTCCATTGGCAACAAGTCTAGAAAGTGGCCTATATCTAGCTGTATCGCGTATACTGGTAAATGGATGTTTGATGCTTAATACTGCCAAATCGTTTCGTATAGCATGACCCACAAGTATTTTGCCTAATAAATATATATATCTATATATAATGATGCTTAAGCGTTGATGTATCTATCCATATCACTTACCCTGCAGAAGTTGTACGACTTCATCTTGAACTTGTTTAAAATCTTCTCCATTTTCTATATCATTTGGTCGTATTCCCGAGACACTCGTGCGATAGTCTGTAACAGCTTCGCGCGGTTTTACAAATTTGTCCATCAAAACTTCACCACGTTTGTTGACAACCGACACTCTCGCAAGCATATCATCTTGGCCATTAAATCCCACTCCCACCATTTCACAGTCCATGGCCACGTATTTATTAAGCTGGGTAGCCTTTCGTTTTTTTCGGAGTCGAGCTGATTTACTCAAGCCAGATGATATGGTGTTCTCGTTTTCATCCTCAACGTTATCGGCTTTCGCTGCTGCCTCCCAATTTGAACCTGCTGCTTCACGATTTACGGTTGGTATTCTATCATTTGTTGTGGAAGCTACTTTCAAAAGCTCCGTTTTTTGGATTAGATTCGTTTCATCGGACACTAACTTTTTCCTGTGTCTCTTTTTTTTCCGTTTGGAATTTGCACATTGTTGATTTTCTGACATCTGCGTTTTGTCGTCACTTCGATTTTGATTAAATATATTTCTAATTTGGCTTAAATATATTTAATGTTATTGTTGTTTGTCAACGAAACGTGCCATCAGAAGATAGCGAAGCCAGCTGAGTTCTGCCGCCGACAGTGGGTAACAGAAACCGTAACTTGATTATAGGCTGGGTTAGGCAAACATAGGCATAAGGGCGTCTCTTAAATACCGGTGAATTGCGTCCGGCGTCTGTCAAAGTGTTGTTGTATGCACAGAAAACAATAGGATGAAATTTGAGTTTGATAGACGCCGGACGCATTCACTGGTATTTAAAGGCCGGGTTAGGCATACGTAACCGTAATTTATCTTTACCGTTGCCGTAACGTTGCCTGTTTGAGCGATTAGCCAACGTTGAGAAAATATGTTGAGTTGAGTCATATGTTCTGACAACAACAACACATAAGTAAACAAAAAAGCCGCGATTTATTTTTGTTTAGGTTTATTACAAATGAAGTTAAAAAGAATGTTTATAAATTTGTGTTTTTTAAATCTGTGCAGAATTTACAATAAAAGTAATCAAGAAAATATCGTCGGATAAGAAGATGGGGTGGACGTCCTATAAACAATGACTAGGCGAAAGCCGGACACTAGAATGACAGTTTTTAATTTGTTATTAACATTAATAAAATATGAGTTAACTACGCCAAAGCAACGGATTAGACCGGCAGAGAGACTAGCAATAACACCACTGTATGTCAAATATTGCTTTATCCTATGATTCCAAGCTGGGAAATATTAACATTCTATTCTTCAAAATTGTAGATATTTGGGTCACGGTTGCTCCATACAATCGATTGCATGGAGTCACAAGCTGGGGAAAACAACAATTCGAAATATTATTTTAGAATGCAGTGAAGTTTTGTGGCGCTTGCTTTCGCCGATTTATTAGAGTGAACAAACTACACAGCAGTACAAACACATTGCCAATGATTTTCAACGAATTTCAAGGATATTCCGAATTGTTTGGGAATCTGCGATGCTAACTATACATTCATATCAGTTAATGTTGGATGTTATGGCAGCCAACACGATGGGGGTATGTCCATTAAACTTAATTTATTTATAATCTATTTTAATACAAACAATTTCCATTTCTTAATTTAAATTAAATACAGCTATATTCCAGTGCTCTCCGTTTGACCAATCAGTTATTTTAGGTACAGTACCTGTACCTCCTACTAAACCATTATCGTCAGCATCCTCTGAAGCCTTTCCTCATTTTTTTATTGGCGATGCGGCGTTTCCCCTGAGGAATATCCTTGGTCTAAGTCAACAACTTTAGACGAGCTCAGAGACATTATCCAACGCGAAATTGCCAACGTTCCGGTCGAAATGTGTCCAAGAGGTGGAAAATTGGGTCCAAAGAATAGATCGCTGTTGACGGGCTCGTGGTGGGCTTATGACCGAAATTAAATATCATTCTTAAAATGTAACATTTGCACTACACCTGGAATTTGAACTCTATATCTTAAATATTCTGTGTTTTATTAATATATAAAATTCTTATGTCCTTAATGGAAACCCCTTTACTTATGTCTATTTCCACTGAAGGGGGACTCAGCCAAATACAATCCAATCTCAATCTATAAATAGGTCCACGTTTGTAGAGACGCTTATATTGCTGTCAAATTAACCCACAATGAAAAAGATTGGCGCAATGATTGTTTCGTACTGTCGTCAAAAGAATCCTGAAGCAGATTTAAAATTTAATTTTTAATGGAGTCAGCCGCGATCTTCATAAAACTCACCTGTAACGCCCAGCTCCTTGCCAATTTGCTTCCAAGCTTCTCGCTTTTTTCAGATATCCTATATGCTGGATTATATTTATTAGGCATGTTTTCGTTACAAGCTAGCACTTTTAGTTTAGCACTTTGCAACGAAAACAACTGACTTCCACTAACTGGCACATAAGCAATAAGTGGCGGATTTTCACTATCTGGTAGCAATGGTGTCATGAGTTGCGAAGAAAGAACAGTGCGAAACAGACAAAAAATTCGTGAAAAGTATTTATAAAACATATATTTACTATTCTATGTTCAATTGTTTACACTCTTTTGCAAATATTAAAATAATTTCCCATTTTTGTTCTTCTTCCCGTTAATTCACAATAATTGATAAAATCTCTCCAAAAATGGGATGCCATATTGCTAAACATAGGGTGCCCAATCTGGCAACATCATACTCGATTAAGACATGAACACAAGCACCAAACTTCATCGGGAACTAATAGTGCTTAAAAGTGCTTAGCTCCCCATACAAATTAAGCACTTATGGTGTAACAAAAACACGCCTATTGTATAAATACTCGTGCGACTTCACCAATGAAATCAAATATTCGTCTTTCATGTTTATTTGCACTTTTAAACAACAAATAATTAATACATTATTTTCTTTACTTTTCTCGGTGAACATACAATTGTAATTGTAAACAACATGTAGTATCAGCTGTTGTCAAATTGTACGTAAACGGAACGTCCAATTCTGATTTCAACAGATTCAGCCGTCCGTTTACGTTTTGTTTCCGTTGGCTAATCGTTTACACTGATTTCCATATGACAGATTGAATCAGCTGATTCGTTACGCCACGGGGGCGTTACGGTTATGTTTGCCTAACTGGGCCTTAAGGGCATCTCCTAAATACCGGTGAATGCGTCCTGCGTCTGTCAAACTCGATTTCAAATGTATGGAAATGTACTACAGTCGCTTCTCAACTTTTGTTGACATTAGACTACCTCAACGCTGGTCGTTTGTTTTTGTTTTTATTATTTTCTGCTCATAAGAATATAACAACAAAACAGTGCCGTTTACCGGTTTTAACCAAAGACAACAAGTGTTCTTCCCTTGCATAGTGTTTCAAACATACAAGTTACACAGTGGTCTAAAAAAAAACAAAATTATTTATTCAAAACTATAAACCATGGTGGGTAATGAACCCCCACCTCCTCCAAATCAAAGGAAACCCGATGAAAACATCGCAAATCCAGAAAAGAAAAGATACAAACCATTAACAAATAAATCAATTCAAAACAATAATGCCATAAACCAACCAAGTACTTCAGCAGCAGCAATGCAAAACAACAACAAGCTTCAAAGCAAACCCAAGGACATGATGGAAAGTGATGATAATCAGTTTTTCTTCAATTTCGATGTCTTTCAAAACAAAAAAATACTATACCCACAAAATCATCCTGGGCCTTTTTTTGTACAGCTAGTAACTGAAACCCCTATCAGCTCCAGAATAAGAAACTGCGAACTCCATCTTTTCGACAAGTTGGAAAAAATTAATGTCTTACCAAACTACATTGCTAAAAACGTCGGTTATAACACCTTTCGACTTACCTTCAACAATTATTTGGCGGCAAACGAATTTGTGAAAAACCCCAAACTCAAAGATATTAAAATGCAAGCCTCCATTCTGGATAGATTTGTACAACAATTTTATATTATTAAAAATGTGCCTACATCACACTCAGGCCAAAGAATTGTCGAAGAAATTAATAGAGAAAATGAATACACAGCAATTTCAGTCTATAGATTTAATTACAAAGATGAAATGGGAAGAGATCAACCATCAGAAACGATCAAAGTCGGCATAATACATGACAAACCTGTTTACGAAGTAAATATGTTCTGCATGAAAGCATATATCGAACTTTATACTCCTCCTTTACGCCTATGCAAAAACTGTGGTAGACTGGGACACATAGCTATCCGCTGCAGATCCAAAAAACGATGTCTGTTATGCGGAGCAAACATAATTTGTCAAAATGACTGCAAAGAAGTGAAATGTAATTTATGCTTATCTACAACAAAATGTATAGTGCCATGTAGCTCACCTAGGTGCATCCTGTGCAACAAAACCGATCATACTGCCGACAATTCCGAAATCTGTGAAAAATGGAGCACTGAAAAGTCCATTAGAAAGATAATGGCTTTATCCAACAAATCCAGAAAGGAATGCGTGGAGACTTACCACAGTACAAACTACTTCGAAATACTTGGAGAAGATGAGTACCAAAACCAATTTCCGGTATTAGGAAGGAATCCTAGAAATAAATCAAAAACATTCACTGAAGAAATCAATAGAACCATTACAAAAGTTAAATATAGTAAAGTTGCTAAAGCTTCAAAAACGCCAATTAAAAGAAATCTACCTATAGCTAGTCCTATCAATATAATTCCCTCAAAACCTACCTTTGATTACCCATCACAACATACAGTGTCTGATCTCGAAAAAATGATGCATTTATTTGCAACACAAATGTCAAAAGTTCTAAAATCCATAAATTGTTCTGAAGGTCTACAAATCCTAAACCAGTTTCAAAATTCATTAAAAGCAGTACCATTATCACCCAATATTCAAATATTAGATTATGCCAATGATATACTTACTACAACATAACATTCAAAGCTTAACAAAGAATAAAAATATACTAGACTTTTACTTAAATAAATGGAGTATAGATATTTGCATTTTAAGTGAAATTTTTAACTATGAAGATAATGACTTACGTTCAAAAATTAATAACTACAATGTTATTACCAAAAAAAGACATGATAATTATGGTGGCGTAGCCATAATTTTCAAGCGAAATATCAAAATGAAAAAAATTCCGTTTAACACCAGTTTAGACATTCTAATCTGTGAAACAAAAAATCTTTCATCAAATCTTATACTAGTGTCTGTGTACTTTCCACATTCTGTAAAAACCAGCGAATTAAAGAAAGAATTAGAAAAACTTTTTACTCTCTTAGAAAACAAACCAAATGTGTTCATATGTGGCGATTTTAATGCAAGATCGAAGTTCTTTGGAGACTCGTGTGACTCGGTGCGTGGTTCAGCTATCAAACAAATCTTTGAGGACTCAGTCTTTCGATGTCTAAACAATGGAGACACAACTTTCAAAAAATCTTTCATGGATAATTCCCCTGGTTCTGTATTGGATCTTACGTTCACCAACACAAACATCAATATATCATGGAATGTGTACAAATCAACAATTGGCGGAAGTCATCATTATCCCATAAAAATCACTATTGAAAACAACTGCAAAATTAAACAAAAATTCGTGTCAAAAAAGAAGCTTTTAAACAGTCTAAATAATCTTGAATTATCTACAGATATAAAAAACATTCAATCATCACTACAAAATGAAATCAAAAAGTCCTCCTATGTGATTTCATCAAATAGGAAACCAAAAATCTGGTGGAATGAAAATATAAATAAACTTTTCCGTCTTAGACAAGCGGCTCAGAAAATCTTTGATTCCAATAAAAACAACATAAACGCAAAAAATCTACGTGAAGCAATTCAAAGCTTTCGTTATGCCATACAACAGGCAAAAAGAGAGTCTTTCGCGAATAAAATATCTGCTCTAAATGAAAACCCAAACCCAAAATCTCTTTTTAAGTTCGTTCGTGGTTGCAAAAACTCAGAAGATGGGAATGGTCCATCAAAATGGTGTGTGGAAAACAACAAAGCTTTTTTAAATCACTTAAAGGATCAGGTTCCTAACAATTCGTCGTTCATCGTTCTAAATACAAATCAGTGTCAACCGAAATGTTTCACAATAAGTGAATTTTTAGAAGTCTTAAGGAGGAAAAAATCCCCTTCTGCAGCAGGTATAGATGGAATAACCTATGAAATGATAAACAACCTTTCTTTCACCGCAAAAGAAAACTTTCTCAAAGCCATAAACAATTCATGGACCAGTTGCCATATAGAAGATAACTGGAGAAAAATAAAAATTATACCTATCCCCAAAAAAGGTAAGGACCTTGACGATTTTAAGAATTTCCGACCAATCGCTCTCATATCAGTACTTTTAAAAATAATAAATCTGATGGTTAAAGAAAGGTTAACCACTTTCGCAAATGAAAACAATATTCTCCCTAAAAGATCATATGCGTACAGAAAAAATATGTCGGCATCTCTCTGTATAAACGACCTACTCTATACAATTACCTCTCACAAGGAGAACAGTGAAAAAGTCATATTGGTCACCTTAGACGTTAGCAGAGCTTACGAATGTGTTGACATCAATATTCTTCAGAATATTCTCCTGAATCTAAATTGTCCAGTTGAAATATTTTCATGGATTCTAAACTTTCTCAGTAAAAGAACTCTTGTTATGAGTAACGAAAAAACAGAAATCCTAAATGGGATCCCCCAAGGAAGTTGTTTAAGTCCTACCATTTTTAACATCTACACTCTTGGCCTACATGGATTTGCAGACGAAAACACCCACATTTTTCAATTTGCGGATGACTTCATTATCCTAACACATCACAAAGACTTCGATACTGCTACAAAAATATTGCAAAACAAAGTTGTTCAATTTGCCAATATGATGTCTGACCTAAACCTACAAATAAATCTACAGAAAACTGCTGCGATGTATGTAGCAAAAGGACCTCGTAAAGTTCCCTTGATTTCTATCTCCGGTCAACTAATAAAACCGGTCAAATCCATAAAATTTCTTGGCAGGAATATAAAAAACAGTCTCACTTTGAAGGAGCATTATGAAGACATAATTGGCTCTTGTCGTTCATCACTAAATGCGCTCAAGATGCTAACCACATTAAAATATGGCATCCATCCATGTATAGCGAACAATATCGCCAAATCGGTAATTTTTTCCAAAACTGAATATCTGATTTCATCGATGGCACACATGCCCACATATCTCAACAAAAAAATCACAAGCTATCAAAATCAAATCCTGAGAAGAAATCTCGGTCTAACAAGAACCACTCCAACTCAAATTGTCTATGCTCTTTCAGGGGTACTACCCCCTAAGCAAAGGTCCCAATATCTGGCTGCAAAAGAATTAATAAACCTAAAATCCCACAACAGAAAGCTTTACACAAAACTAACTAGCGGCTCACCATTAAAAACCAGCTTAGGGATGATTTACCAAAAATTCAAGAATATTTTTGATACCCTTGAAATAAACAATACAACTTACCCCTCTAAAAAAGTTGATATAGTACTAAACCTATTCAATGCAAATAAAAGCAGCACAAATAAAGACTGTTTTATAATGTTATACAGGCAGAAAATAAACGAACTTAAGACTGAAGGATATTCCATATGGGCTACTGATGCATCCATAATGGGAAACCTCACAGGCTGTGCAGTTTGCAACATATCCTGCAATCAAAACTTCCTATTCTCAATCTCTACCAAAGTCTCTTCACTGACAGGTGAGCTACATGCTATTGATAAAGCAATCGATATAATAATAGAGGATGGATATGACAAAGCAGCTGTCTTTACGGACAGCAAAAATGCATGTTTCCTGCTCTCCAATAATACAGCTAACAACTACCTTGTCAACAACATTCTAAATAAGATCCACAATTCACTGATTAGCAAACTTACCTTTATCTGGACGCCGTCTCACATAGGTATAGCTCCAAATGAGCTGGCAGACTACTATGCCAAATACGCCACCACATCTGGTTGTTCAATATCTACGGCACCTTCAATCAAAGATGCACAAAACCTCATAATCGAATCTCTGTGGGAGGAATGGAGATCTGAATATAAGGAAATATCGAAAACCAAAGGTACTTACTTTCAACAATTCTGCGATGAACCCAAGAAGATCCAATGGTACAAAGGAACAACGTACTCGCCTGAAAACATTAAAATAATAAATCGGCTTCTTACAGGCCACACTTACAACAAAAACTTCATGTACCAAATGGGGTTAATCTCCGACAACAAATGCGCTGCTTGCAACACCATTGAAAATGAGAATCACCTCATTTTCATCTGTAAGAAATATAACAACATTCGTAATGACTATAAAATCTTCAAAAAGTACAACAACTTACCTGCATTATTGAAAAAATTTCAAAAAGATGACATGAATGAACTTTTGTCATTCATTAAAAAAACCAAAATCGAAGTGTAAAGAGGAAAATGAAAATTAGAACACAACAAAGCCAAGGAAAATACTACGAACACACAAAACGTCAAAATGTATGACATTATAACCGAAATTACTCAGTGCGTAACGTAGTGGCGTCACATAAAACGTATGAACTAGCCCTGGTATATGAATCTCATTGTATTCAACCAACCCTCCTCATGACGGAGAATCGCAAATTCCAAAAAAAAAAAAAAAAAAAAAAGGAAATGTACTACAGCTACCGAAATACGCACACGGATACGCCGGATAATTTCAAAAAATCCGAATTTGACAGTGCGCTTACAACTACAACGAAAGAAAATAAAACATAAACACAAACAGATGACAAGCAGCATTTCAGTGCACGAAGTAGAAAAATATTAAATGTTGAATTTGCTGGAAATACTAAATACAAACCGGTAAGAATTTAATGTTTTACTATTATAATTTATATTAAAATGAGCTTTTCAGATTAACAGCGAAGAAATGATTGAAATAGCTGGGACACTGCCCACTTATGGAATACAGAGGAGCCTCTCCACAAATGTGTAAAAATCAAGAAGGGCACATGGCAAGCAATTTCTACGGAGTTGTCAACACCAAGTAAATTCCAAAACTTTAAAATATGTACCAGCATTTTAGTCTTAATGTTTATTCATTCAACAGAAACGTGGGGAACCTATGCATGCTGCTTGGACGCAAGGAATCCATTTTCAAGAACACATGTTGATTCCGGTCGGATCGAACCCAAGAAAATCGTTAGTCCAGGTGTTTGTCCTTGCTATAATGAAGCATGTGACGCGAACTTGTTCCGAAAAGTTATTATTTCCATAGCATTACGATGCTGCAACGCATTTGAATTCCATGTTCAATGAGGACATTTGGAAATATCAATTGAAACTGGCCAATAAACAATTCTCTACTTTGAAGCATGATTAAAAGATATAATTTGATTTAATAGCGATACTGCCATGTGACATAAAACACGATTTAGTCCCAACATGGCAAGTGCCACCAGGGAACCGACAGCTTCGATAGATTCGGATGGCGTTTACAAAGTCAGCCGGAGAATTACAGGTCTTTACATTTTGCACAATCAATAAAGCTTTTAAGAAACATAATTTGACTTCGGTGGACAAAACCAACATATTTAGATACTACACGATTACTAATATTTCCGTTCTTCTCTAATGAAAAACAGCATCTTGCATAACAAACAAATTAAAACATATAACTACAATGCTATGGAAATTTTGTAGTTAAAAAAATTGTGTCATTGGGGTGTATACACAACAATACTGCTCAAATGCAAACTATCAAATTGCTGCAGTGCAGTCAGTTTCTACAATCTTTCCGTACGTAAACATAGTTAGAAAGTTGAGAAGGCGAAGAAAAATGAATTTCTCTTTCTGCAAAATTTTTAAAATACCAATGCCTCCTGGTTTTGGAGTACATTTCTATTCCCTCTTTGTGGTCTGTCCCGAATATTTTCAAAAATATAAATCATCTATAATATCGATATTGCTCTGAATATCCACTCCAAATGTATAAAAACAAAATGTTTTTGGAATGGGGATGAAGTCAGCTGTTTTTTGTTTACTGCGTATTTGGGTACAGCGCGCGATAAAAATTATCCGTAGTGCGTTTTTTTGACAGACGCTGACGCATTCACTGGTATTTAAGAGACACCCTAAGTAGCAGCCTGATGGTTTCAGCGCGTCGCGAAATCGATGTATCATCGGCTCTGGTGTATTGATTTATTTGTTGTTTTGGTTGTTATTAATATTATTATTAAAATTATGGCAATGTCCAGTGAATCCTCAACAATCAATTCTTCCAATTTCCCATATCCACCCATATGGCAAGATGAAGCACGAGTGCAAGGTATCCGAGCCTAAATCAGTCTTTACGAGGAAATAAAACATTGTTCAGGAGAGCCGCAATACTTTTTCACTCGCCGTACATTTGCTACTAGAAGTTCATATGTACATATATATTTAAATGTTGAAAATGTAACAAATAAGATTGAATCCAAATGCAATATTTAAAATTTTAGAGAAAAATAATAGAAACAGAAATATTGTTGACAAGTTGTCTAATTATAGAAAGTGACTATTTCACGCGAGCCATATTTTCGAGTTTATCAATAATAACAGCAGAGAAGTCCACTTGTGTCAAAACTTGTTTTATACAATTTTTTTTTGGAGAAACCCGCTAAGCTTTTCTCGAAAATGTTGTTAAATGCTTTCTTCTCGGGGTATGTCGGTATTTCCACATTTCATAGTCCACATCGATTAATTTATATTTGTTTGCTCTATAACATAAATTGACAGATTTTAAACTTGTCCGCGGTGCCTAACCAATACTGTTTTTATTTTATCCGCATTTGGTGTGCTATATATACTCGTATATATATATGTATATATACATATATATAGCTATCTAGGCTAGTTTAGTTCTATGAAGTCCCTCTACATTTGAAATAACTTGACTCGTCAGCAACTTTGTTATTCCTCGTATGTATTTTTCGTCGAACACATGTCCCGCTTGTAACCAGGGACCACACGACACGCTACACCTTTTTAACTGCCCGCCAAACCTACTCAACTTGTTCCCAGGTCTCTTTGGACCCAACCAGTGGAAGCAGCCATCTTCCTCGGCCTGGAAACAAATACAGCAGAACCAACTGTACAAGGCGAATGAAAAGAAACTAATGGACAACAAACACATATACTGCTACAACAACAACATTGAAGTTGCTCCATAATTTGCTTATTTTTGTTTCAAATCAGAAAATAGTTATATTTTCACTTGTTTTTTTTGTTAGATACCTGTGCAATATGAGCATTTAATATCACATTTAAAAACGACTTGGAATAACAAAATATTTTCCTATTTTTTTTGGTCTGTAATCATTATAATTTGAACTGAAATATGTTTCTGGCTCTGGCTTCTATACAATGACCCCCTTCTTTTCGATTATCGAACTTATGTTAATTATGCACTAAGTCTATTGAATGCCCAACACAAGGCGAAATATGTTGTAATGAATAAAAAGTGGAATATTCTATCACAATCTATCGATTTTTAGTTTAAAACGAATCGCTTTATATTACATACTTTATATTTGCAAAGTCGTTTAATAGGTTTCCGATCCTTTTAAAATTTTTAACACTATTTCTTTATTTAATTTACGAGGTAACGCTATCAAGTCTTCTTTAAGTTCGTTAATTTTCTTTACTTTGCAATAACCAATTAGTCGATTTTTTCTCGCAAAGTCGCATTTTTCACTTCAGTGTTCCCAAAAATTTAAAAATCGATTTTTAGGTTAAAACTTATCGCTTTATATTACATACTTTATATTTGCAAAGCCGTTTAATGGGTGATCGTTTGTTTCCGAGGAGTAATTTTCCAGCGCACAGAATTTTCGAGATCATACGTTTATAATTTTTTTTGTATTTTTTTTTGAATAGAGAACCTTTCAATAACATTGTGTGAAAATTTGAGGTAAATCGGAGTAAAACTAACGAATATACAGGAGTCTAAGCAACCGCGCCTCATATGTGACTCAGTACATTAGAAAAACTTTAAAGCGTTTTTCCCACAACCCATGTTTTCAAAGATGGTGCACCTCATAACTGAAAAACTACTGAACCGATCCTTTTAAAATTCTTCTTTACTTAATTTATGAGGTAACGCTGTCGAGACTTCTTTAAGTTTGTTAATTTTCTTTATTTTGCAATAACTAATTAGTCGATTTTTTCTCGCAAAATTGAAAAATTTAAATTTCCAAAAAAAAACTCGACAGCGTTACTTGGCTATAACGATTATCTAACTAAATAAATTTATTTTTTAATATCAGATTATCCAGTATCGAGTTACGAGTTATGAGCGGCACCGCAATTAAATTTTTTTCGAGATTTTAATATTTTTTTATGAAAATTTTACACAATAAAATTTGAAAGTTATACTTTAATGTACCATTGGTCTAAATCAAACAAATTTTAACCGTCGTTCTTAAAAATGTGCCTTTTTTTTGCACGAATTAACGTTACAACACCCCCCGCCACCCTTAACTCTTACACTTAAAAAAGTACATACACATACAAATTGTTCTACTATGTATTTTAATTATATTTTATTTTAATTATACTGTAATTCTCTGTCATTTGTACGCCGTTAGTGCTGCTTGCTCCTTTTAGAGAGCGGAATGTGAATCCCGAAAATTACGATTCAAAAATGAAATTCTGGAAGGATGTTATTGTAGACTACTGTTTCTTCAAAGGCAGAGCAAGTTTCTGTAAACAAGAATTGCTGCAAACCTTCACCAAAGGACGAGTTCCTTCGTGTTTAGATACCGTTATCGAAGAAATGCAGAGACTTGGTTTATTACGACTTCGTAACGACTTTGAGTATGACCCCTCAAATAGCTGGACTGGATGGGTCGTTAACAAATTCTGGAAATCCCCTTTGAATAAATTTAAAACTGTACTTTCAATGTCTAATTTGGCTGCGAAAGTGGAGTTTGTCCACTTGGTTGTCTTAAAAGTGAGTATGATTAGTAGTGAACTTGTACAATTTGCAATTGTAGTAAACAAATATTTGCTCTTAAAAAACATTTTCTTAGAAACATTGCAATGATTTGCAAGAGATATTCGAACAGCCACCTTACCCAGGATCCCTGCATTGCTACGGAGAACTTCGGCACAAGGTATGTGCCTTAGTAAAGTTATCTGAGGAAGGGCTGAATATGTGTCTCTTAATGCTACATTGTCAGCGCAAAATTGGTTTATGCTACGCAACAGATCCAAATGAGAATAACAACAGAATACATTTGGTAAAAATACCATGTAGGTCAGCAATCCAGAAAAAATTGCATTTCACCGGAGAAAAATATTTATTAATTTTTTATTAGTATTGATACATGTTATTGTCGTTCTCAATGTAATTAATTACCTTTACATGAATGTGAACTGGGCAAATGTCCACGGTAAAATGCAATTTGTTTCGCGTTCTAAAAAATACAATTTATATTAGGTTATATTTTCCTTTAGCTACATCAAATCCTAGCGTAACAATTGCCGAAGGAGACAAGGCCATGCACAACCTACTGGCGACAAAAGAATCACTTTTAAAACAGCTGGAAGATTTGGAACTAAATATCACAGAGAATGAAGATAAAGCACGTCAGTGTATTAGAAATAAAAAACGTTTATTGGCAAAAACATACTTGCGAAAAAAACATTTGCTTGAGAAAAACCATGGTAAGTAACTATAGTTTTACATTCAAAAGAGCATATAAAAATATCTAACATAACACATTTCTATAGAAAAAAGAGGTATTGCCCTACACAATATAGAAACGCTTATTTCAAACGTAGACGATGCTAAGCATAATGGAGTGATTTTGGATGCGTACAGATACGGATCAAAGGCATTGCAAGAAGCGCTTCAAACGTCGAATCTTACATATGATAATGTTGATGAAGTTGTTAATGACGTCCGTGAAACTATGGACATAAACAGCGAACTTCAGGACACGATAGGCAAGATAAATTTCGATGAATCAAAATCTGATGATGAAGATCAATTGGAACGCGAATTAAGAGAACTTATGGGTGTTACACCCGATATGGCAAATGATGTGCCACAAAATACCAGCTGGTCGCAATCCGTACCGCATAAAGTCGACATAAGCGACGCGGAGCTACTAGCAATGCTGGAAGGATTAGAAGTTGAGCACAAAACACCTGGAAAAAATACCTCAATTAGTGGAGCTGAATTGTAATTGTATATGGTTATTTATATATCGCGACCTAAGAGTGAAAAGGCGCTAAGTCCACTTTTTGCCGAAATGTATTTTTTGAAGAAAGACGTAAGATAAGCTGGATATACATCGATTTGAAAACAAAAAGCCAAAAAAATCATGCTTTGTCCTTTTTAAAAGCTGAATCGTAAAAGCGCTATGTCCATAATCCCTTTATAAAAACATTCATATATAGTAAGTATTTTGCCTCTCCTGTACAATTTTAAATATTGGACTTAGCGCCTTTACACTCTTAGGTCGCGATATATACTATTTATATTATATATATATATATATATATATATATATATATATACGAATAAAAGATCGGTTTAAACAAAGACCATTTCCAACAGTACAGTATTAAATTTAATATTGCTATTCCAAGTGTTGTCCTTGTGTTTGAATCACTTTTTATCCACATCAATATTAATTTGTTATTCCCTAACGCTCTTGTGACGACACCGACTTTTTATCGATAATTTCGATAGAAACAGTAAACACATCAATATCGAACGTACGTCTATCTATGGGACCACATATTCGATGAACCAATACTTGCATTGCATTGTACTCCCTGAATGACGACACCCTTATGATACTTCTGTTTTTGAAACTTTACCAGATTCTCAATACTCGTAACTTCCTCCAACGGACTGAGTGTACTATCCTTAATTCTTCCGACACAATTTCTGTTACCTTCAAAATTTCTCAATAGGGTTGAATGGCGTCTAAGAAAGGTAGTAAGCCATCTGAGTTATAATTAAAACCAGCAGTTCCTTAAAGTCATATTGAAGAATTTTCTATAAATTAAATCTAATCAACTTTATATCGCTCCTGTCACAAAAGTGTAGCAACCCAAAATTTTCACACTTGTAATTTTTTAATCTATAGCCAAAGATGGCGTCGTTAATTCATCTCTTTCAACAAATACTTCGACTAACGTTTTTCGCATCTTATAAGGCTTCTAAAGGGTTTTCCAACAAGAGGTGTTATTTTTGTATTCAAAGAAAAATGCAATTTTTTGAGATAAATGATCGGATGTTTATTTCATAATAAAGAGTAAGGTATGCCGTTAATAATGAAAAACAACATCAGCCAAATGGCCACCACGACCACGCTTACAGGACCATATCCTTTTCATGAAATTTTCCATAACCAAATCGCAAAGTGGCCGCCCTATGTCCTCGATAGCCTCACGAATTCTATCTTTGAGGTCTTGAATCGACGCTGGGCTGTTGGCGTAGGCCTTATCTTTCACGTGGCCCCAAAGGAAGAAGTCGCAATGAGTTAAATCACAAGATCTCGGTGGCCAATTGTGATCACCTCTTCGAGAGATAAACTTTCCGGAAACTTTTCCCGTCCGGAAACTTTTCCCGTAACAGAGCAATGGTTTCGTTGCTTGTGTGGCACGTAGCGTCGTCTTGTTGAAAGTAAACGTTGTCCAGATCAATACCATCCAACTCCGACCATAAAAAATCATTAATCATCTCTCGATAGCGCAATCCATTCACCGTAACTGTTGATCCAACCTCATTTTCGAAAAAGTAAGGTCCAATGACCCCGCCGGACCATAAACCGCACCAAACAGTCACACGTTGAGGATGGAGAGGCTTCTCAACAATCGCCCATGTGATTACAATCTTGTTGGAAAACCCTGTACTAAAAATTGAGTTGCAACACTTTTGCGTGACAGGTGCGTTTTACATGCGTTTGTCAATTGACATATAATTAACTACTTACGTTCATACATAAAGCCACTCATATACAAATATGCAGACGACTGATTCGTGTTTTCCAAATCGGCGATTGTACAATGGCAGTTATATTATCAATCAATTGTCAATTGTTTAATGATTAGTTATATTATTATAGCAATATTAAAAAACGTATTTACATGTATTATGCTGTTTTGTAATTATAATATATAACTGAATAGGCTACCAGTAAATATTCAAATTGCAACACCATTATATTCATTCGTATTATAGATTACAGATTGCAAAAGTATTGCACAACATCGCTTTTAATACTTGTGACTTATGTACAAATTCCTTCAGTCGAGAGTTTCTCTAATAGAAAACTGAATATAGATTATTCTTGCAAAAATAACAAAAAAGGAAACGGTGTTGGTGTCTGTGTGTCTACTTACATCTAACTAACTATTAGTAAATGCTTAAAGCTAATGGCTAGACAAAAGTTCCCTATTTCGCAATTTAATATTTGAAGCGGTTTAAAATGCTTTGCCCTTTTCTCATACAATATAACTGATTAACATAGAAAATGGTGTTTAGTCTAGAAGATGCGTCGGTTTTATCTGCTGTCTGATTATAATAGTGGTCGTTGCCCATCCTCCAAATTACTTTATTCACGTTTCAAATATGTACGTAATATTTGGTTTAAAACTTCTCCAGCGTTACGTGTAAATTTGAAAGAGAATTAAGATACTCAAAATAGTGCAAATAAAACAGATCAAAACGGGCAAAATAACGATGAAACGCAATGATCTGGAAAGAGAATTACTAAATATAATTTTCACTATGCAAAGCAATATAATTTACCGTCTATGCCCTAAAGCAGCCGGGTGTCAGAGATTCAGATCAATATCGGCCTCTAAATCAATGTGATTCATTGAAATTCCTGAACTGTTGAATAATTCGTTTGCGTTTTCACCTCCATTCCCAGGCGACATTCTCTGTTGTTTTGATTTTCCTAGCATCCAAGAAATTACTTTTTCGAAAAGTTCTTATTAATAATCAAAGAGTTAATGAGCTAGCTACGCATGAATATGTGTATGAAGGAGATATATAATGCAGATTTGTAATATATACATACATAGTAAAAAAGAAATCGCGATATTGCGTAAAATTGTGTTGTCTAAAAATGACTCCTCAGTGAGAAAAGCCAAAAAATCTGTTCAATGGATCATTGAGAAAAAATTCAAACAGTGAACGAACATTCTTATATGCTTGGGTAAATTCTATTGAACTAGTTTCTTTATGTATACATATATGGGATATTTTATGTCAAATGACCACGCTGTGATAACCCGTATCAAGATTTGGAAACTTTCGTTGAAATAGGAGTTTTGGAGTAGGTTGGTGCAGTTGTGCACAAATACGACATGCAAATAATAATGCATGTACATTTTTTCAGAACAACCCACACATACATATGCTTTAAAGTTAAGTCAAATTGCTCTGGAAATGTGAATTTTACAAATAACTTGACCGATCCGCTATTTGTCGCGGTTTAAATAATTCTAAAACACAGATGACCCCGAACTGAATCTATTGGGCAATTTTTAGCTCTTATGGTTTCGGAGAGCATGCGTTACAAACAAACGCAACAAAGGATTTTATATATCGTCATCAGAAACGAAAAAGGGCCTATCATCATGTTTGAAAATTTTACAGGAAAAGCAAAAAACTAAATAAAATGAAAAAGTGCTGTCGTTAGAAAAACGGGGTTTTCAGGATAATATCTAAACATAATGATGCATATATAAAATCACACAATTATGATTTATAACTTCTTTGTGAAAATTGCGTGTAATAGGATTTTTTAACTATGAAAATAGAAATAATTTGTTGTTAGGCCCTTTTGAATTTCGTTGATAAATTCGCCATTTATAATATTACGACGCTAAAAATTTGTTAGGATGTGTACTTTGATGCAGTGTACCGAAATCCATCAAAAACTGAATTTCCACTTTTCTTGTTGTTACGCCCTTTTTCGTTTCTGATGACGATATAAATATTTATGATTTTGTGCTAAGTAAAAGTCACACCTTTCTTTCGAGTAGTACAAAGTTGCAGAGAAAAAAAATTATACGCGGAAGTTCGATTCTGTACGTTGGAAGAACTTGGTGAAGCCATAAAAAAATACAGATTTGAATTGTGCAGAATGGATGAATGTGGACGAACGTATGTTGACTGATTTTCAATACAAACCAATAGATATTCCTTGCATGACGCGTTAATAGTCCATTAAATATGAATCCACTAATGCAATTTTCTAAAACAACAGTGTATTCTTACCTACACTTATTTTTCTAGTACTCACCACCAGTAAAGCAAAGACAACCTTCGTCGTCGCTGCGAGAATCTCGTCGAGAATTTTTCATTTCTTTGTTCATTTCATTAACGCAGCGCTGGTAGTAATCATAATCCTTTAAATACCATACAGGAGGCCATCGATGTTCACGCAAGTATTCCTGGTTTTCCTGATGTAAAGCTCTCAGTCCTTTGATTGAATATTTGCAAATGATATTGTAGTTAACACACAAGTATGACATGCACCATTCGGCCAATTGATGGCAATTATGAAACTTCGATAAAAAGATAGTATTAAAAAGAAATTAACAAATAAATGCAAGCAAACGCCGTTGCATACCTTCACCGGTTCTAAAAGCTTTAAACAGTGATCTACCGTCTCGTTCGTCTCATTTTGAGAAATTTTGGTTAAGTCTTCAATTACTCGACATTCTACTAAATTTAGTAATCGTGGCAGGCACAGTCTGTTGGCTAGCTCCAAGAGATTTAAACATTTAACAGCAGATATATGGGGTATTTCATCCGTATACAAATAATGTAATAATTTGTGGAAAGTGTAGATAGTAACTCCAGGAAAAACGATCTGCAACAAAACTGATTTGCAATAGTTTGGACATATTTGTGTAATTGGTCTGCTCTACCACACTGGAATGAGCCTCCCGGAAATCTCCAGCCAACATTGCTCTCATCACGTCACAACGTGCCACCAAAATGGCTCTGTGTGCCTTCATTTGTCCTTCCTCGTCCAGTTCAAAAGTGATATCTGTGAATAAGCCATCGCCAATACAATGTTTCTCCATATTTTCTTTTATACTCTGTAAAATATGTTGTAGACAATAGTTAATTGGAGCGTGCGAATCAACAGAATTCTACATATTACCAAGCAGATATGCGAATTTGGTTCTTCGTTCATGCTCGTCAATCCATTTAGTGGCTTTGATAGCAAATTGGTTAGTTGTGATAGTTCTAATAATTCTGCGGCTTGTTTAATGTCCTGTTAAATAAATTCATTCAAAGTCGATTAAAATGTTGCACTTGTATCAACAAATTTTCTGCACACACGCACACACCTGCATATTGTATATATCAATTGTTCCTGTATATATATATAAAAGACACTGGTGTAATGCCTGCGGTGTAATAAGCTTTGTGAGTGTTAAAATTGTTTGGTTAATATGAATGGCTCTGCTATTGTCTACTTGGACTATGCGAATATTCTGGAAAACTGGATGATGTAAATCTTTATAGAGCTCAGTAGGACGTTTTGCTTCGATCAGAGGCAAAGCCTGGTAACTCGAGCGCCGCTTAATTTGTTCCCACATTCTATAATGGTATAAATGTTTATCGCATGTAAATTAAAAATTAAGGAAGTTTTATTGGTGTTTCGGTTAAGGATGTATTCTGTTTGTACTGTTCATAAGTGAAATGCAAAGATAAAAATAAATGGGAAAAGTGTATGACCATCCAGAACTCAGAACTTGTAACTGGCGATTTTGAAATCGTCTTTGAACTTCTTTGATTTATGTATATTTGTTTAATTTCTTTTAAAAAAACAAAAAATTTGATATAAAATATGTATGTACATATATACACATGTCGACAGAAAACAAGTAAGAAAGTTGCAGTCGGGTAAACCGACAAAGGTATACCCTCTCTTTGTGAGTAATGTAATATTGAATATTGCACGAATTATTCTGTCAATTTGTGTGGGAGGTACCAGGGGAATATGAAATACACCTATATTTCGCTGAACAGTAGATACATACTTTAAATACATTGCACTATTCCGAAATATAAGCGTTTATGTGGACTGGTATATTAACGTTATGAGATATTAAATTCTGGTATGATTTGGCCATTTTGTGTGGGAGGTACAAAAAGGGGCGTGGTGATAACGCCCATTTTTCACCAGGCTATAGGCATTATAAAAGCATTACACCGTACCAAATTTCAAGTATTTTTATACACTGATAATAATGTTATAAACTGTTAACTTTAGGAACAAAATGGTACGTTTGTGTGGGAGGTATCAAAAGCGGCTTGAAAATAATGCCCATTTATCACTGGACTGTAGGCACTATGAAAGCATTACACTGTACAAAATTTTAAGTATTTTTATACACTGGTATTAATGTTGTAAGCTGTTAACTTTTGGTGAAAAATGGTGCATTTGTGTGGGAGGTAATAAAAGGGGCGTGGCAATAACGCCCATTTTTCACTGGACTGTAGGCACTATAAAAGCGTTACTCTGTACAAAATTTCAAGTATTTTAAAACGCTGGTATTAATGTTATAAGCTGTTAACTTTTAGTGCAAAATGGTGCATTTGTGTGGGAGGTACCAAAAGGGGCGTGGCAACTTCGCCCATTTTTCTCGAGTTGATAGCGACTAATAAACTAATACTATGTGTGGAATTTCAGAAGAGTCGAATAAGTATGATAGCAGTTATTAAAGAATCAATATTTCGCAACATTTTAACCCTTTGTGGGGGAGGTACCAGAAGGAGTGGATCAATATGGCCCATCTTCGAACTTAGCCGGAGATAGAAAAAATATTAGCACATACCAAATTTGATACCCTCACTTTAGTGTGACGAGGGTATATGTACCAAAAGGGGCGTGGCAACTTCGCCCATTTTTCTCGAGTTGATAGCGACTAATAAACTAATACTATGTGTTGAATTTCAGAAGAGTCGAATAAGTATGATAGCAGTTATTAAAGAATCAATATTTCGCAACATTTTAACCCTTTGTGGGGGAGGTACCAGAAGGAGTGGATCAATATGGCCCATCTTCGAACTTAGCCGGAGATAGAAAAAATATTAGCACATACCAAATTTGATACCCTCACTTTAGTGTGACGAGGGTATATGTATATCATTTGTTACGAAAAAAATGTAACACATCGAAGGAGTGATCTAAGACCCCAAGTATGTTCGGCGGAAATCTGGGTCATTTTAAGTCGAATGAGCAATGTCCGTCCGTATGTCTGTCTGCTGGCTGGTGCGCACGATAACTCTCGAAAGGAGTAACCGATTGACTTCAAATTTGGTAAGTGTAATATTTATACCCTCACTTTAGTGTGACGAGGGTATATATCATTTGCTACGGAAAAAAGTGTAACACGTCGAAGGAGTGACCTAAGACCACAAGTATGTTCGGAGGAAATCCGTTTTGGGTCATTTTAAGTCGAATGAGCAATGTCCGTCCGTCTGTCTGTCTGTCTGTCTGTCTGTCTGTCTGTCTGTCTGTCTGTCTGCTGGCTGGTGCGCACGATAACTCTCGAAAGGAGTAACCGATTGACCTCAAATTTGGTATGTGGTAATATTTTTTTCTATCTCCGGCTAAGTTCGAAGATGGGCCATATTGGTCCACTCCTTCTAGTACCTCCCCCACAAAGGGTTAAAATGTTGTGAAATATTGATTCTTTAATAACTGCTATACTACTTATTCGAATCTTTTGAAATTTCACATATAGTATTAGCTTATTAGTCGCTATCAACTCGAGAAAAATGGGCGAGTCGCCACGTCCCTTTTGGTACCTCCCACACAAATGCACCATTTTGCACCAAAAGTTAACAGCTTATAACATTAATAACAGTGTATAAAAATACTTGAAATTTTGTACAGTATTATGCTTTTATATTGCCTACAGTCCAGGGAAAAATGGGTGTTGTTGCCACGCCCCTTTTGGTACCTCCCACACAAAGGTACCTTTTTGCACCAAAATTAACAGCTTATAACATTAAAACCAGTGTATAAAAATACTTGAAATTTTTTACAGTGTAATGTTTTTATAGTGTCTATAGCCCTGTGAAAAATGGGCGTTATTGCCACGCCCCTTTTTGTACCTCCCACACAAAATTCCCAAATCATACCACAATTTAATGTCTCATAACGTTTATACCAGTGCACATAAATGCTTATAAGTCGGCACAGTGCAATGAAGTTAAAGTATCTAATGTTCAGCGAAAAAAAGGTGTATTATATAAACCCCTTCTGGTAACTCCCACACAAATTGACAGAATAATTCGAGTAATATTCAATATTACATTACTCACAAAGTGAGGGTATACCTTAGTCGGTTTACCCGACTGAAACTTTCTTACTTGTTTTTTCTATCTCCGGCTAAGTTCGAAGATGGGCCATATTGGCCCACTCCTTCTAGTACCTCCTCCACAATGGGTTAAAATGGCAATAACGGGCGTGGCAATAACGCCCATTTTTCACTGGACTGTAGGCACTATAAAAGCGTTACTCTGTACAAAATTTCAAGTATTTTAAAACGCTGGTATTAATGTTATAAGCTGTTAACTTTTAGTGCAAAATGGTGCATTTGTGTGGGAGGTACCAAAAGGGGCGTGGCAACTTCGCCCATTTTTCTCGAGTTGATAGCGACTAATAAACTAATACTATGTGTGGAATTTCAGAAGAGTCGAATAAGTATGATAGCAGTTATTAAAGAATCAATATTTCGCAACATTTTAACCCTTTGTGGGGGAGGTACCAGAAGGAGTGGATCAATATGGCCCATCTTCGAACTTAGCCGGAGATAGAAAAAATATTAGCACATACCAAATTTGATACCCTCACTTTAGTGTGACGAGGGTATATGTACCAAAAGGGGCGTGGCAACTTCGCCCATTTTTCTCGAGTTGATAGCGACTAATAAACTAATACTATGTGTTGAATTTCAGAAGAGTCGAATAAGTATGATAGCAGTTATTAAAGAATCAATATTTCGCAACATTTTAACCCTTTGTGGGGGAGGTACCAGAAGGAGTGGATCAATATGGCCCATCTTCGAACTTAGCCGGAGATAGAAAAAATATTAGCACATACCAAATTTGATACCCTCACTTTAGTGTGACGAGGATATATGTATATCATTTGTTACGAAAAAAATGTAACACATCGAAGGAGTGATCTAAGACCCCAAGTATGTTCGGCGGAAATCTGGGTCATTTTAAGTCGAATGAGCAATGTCCGTCCGTATGTCTGTCTGCTGGCTGGTGCGCACGATAACTCTCGAAAGGAGTAACCGATTGACTTCAAATTTGGTAAGTGTAATATTTTTTTCTATCTCCGGCTAAGTTCGAAGATGGGCCATATTGGCCCACTCCTTCTAGTACCTCCTCCACAATGGGTTAAAATGTTGTGAAATATTGAATCTTTAATAACTGCTATACTACTTATTCGAATCTTCTGAAATTCCATACATAGTATTAGTTTATTAGTCGCTATCACCTCGAGGAAAATGGGCGAGGTTGTTACGCCCCTTTTGGTACCTCCCACACAAATGCACCATTTTGCACCAAAAGTTAACACCTTATAACATTAATACCAGTGTATAAAAATACATGAATACTTTTGTACAGAGTAATGCTTTTATAGTGTCTCTAGCCCTGTGAAAACTGGACGTTATTGCCACGCCCCTTTTTGTACCTCCCACACAAAGGTACCATTTTGCACAAAAAGTTAAGAGCTTACAGCTTGAGTACCAATGCACGAAAATGCAACACCATTTTGCAGAGTGTAATGCTTTTGCCTATAGCCCTGTAAAAAATGGGCGTTATCACCATGCCCCTTTATGTACCTCCCACACGAAATGGCCAAATCATACAAAAATTTAATATCTCATACAGTGCAATGTATTTAAAGTATCTACTATTCAGCGAAAAATAGGTATATTTGTTAAAAACCTTCTGGTACCTCCGACACAAATTGACAGAATAATTCGTTTAAAATTCCATATTACATTACTCACAAAGTGAGGGTATACCTTAGTCGGTTTACCCGACTGAAACTTTCTTACTTGTTTATTTTAAAAATGGTATTGGTTTTGTGTTTCGTGCTACTTCATTTAATACTTCTGAATAGTTTATAGAGCAGATTTATCTTATGTATTCAAAAAGAACTTTAGACTTATAATAGGAACTGGAAAACAACATAAAATATCGTCAGTTCAAGAAATGCATCGTTTTTAGGTGGACAATAAAATAGGTGTAAACAAAATATCTTAAAAGTTAAGCAATAATTTGTTTAGTTCAGTTTTTTTTTAATAAATATCGGATAATACTGTTAATAACCAGTATAACGTCCATTACTTTTAAGGACAGCTTCGACTCTTTTTGGCATAGATGATATTAACTTTCGGCAGGTCTCTAACGGGATTTTATACCATGCGTGTTGAATATTTCCCCATATTTTTTTTTTATTATTGCATGGAAGCTTCGAAACTTGTCTCTTCAGTTCAGTTCACTCAACAACGTTTATGTTCCCGGAACTATGCGTTCGCCAACTTCGATGAGTGCTTTGCGTCATTATCCTGCTGAAATTTTCATATTCCATAAGTTTTTCCTTGTTTTTGTAACTGATGAACTAGTCGTCTTTCTTCATCACTCCAATATGTCCACGACCCTTCTAACATTATTTTAAATATAATTTGAGTTAGTTTGTATACTGCCATAAGTAAATTGAAGCTAATTACTTACATTTGGTAATTAAATATTACAAAAATCTTGAGTGTTCACAATTTTACAACAAACGCACTAAATTTTCTGTGGTATTTATTAACCCTAGCTCTAGCACCAATTTTTTTCTTCAAAACCTGACACTATTTACATTTGAAAATATGACGTTATTTTCAATGTTTATGTACAAAAACAAAATATGTACTATGAAAGCAGATCGAATAAAACAAAAACAAGAAGAAATGGTAGGGCACGACCAAATACGTTGTTGTTGCATAGTCAACTACAGCAAAACATTCGTGTGAATTCTTTACATTGTAAAGACTCACGAAAGTGGAAGTTGGTGCATGTACGAGGGATGATGATTACTGAATTGTCTTTTTTTTGGAGATATGCGCTTTTAGCAAACAGTTCTCATTTAATGATACTTGGCTGTGCGTATATATACATATTTAATAATTACGACTGAAGTAATCGTTGTAATAAGGGTATATCTGTCTATCCAACCATTACAACCGCCCCCCAATACATGTCACTTACTTCTTCTTTAATTTTTAACAAAGTTGTTTTCATATACTGAAAACAACAATAACGATCCTGAGCCTGAGTACCAAAACAAAATATGTACTATGAAAGCAGATCGAATAAAACAAAAACAAAAACAAGTTTATGCATTAATTTTTTGACATTTGGCATTCGTTGAGAGGAAAGTCATCGTTGTTTACATCTATGCTCTGTTTTTCGTAGTACCGTTATAATTTGGCCACGAGTAATGATGCTAAACTTCGTTCATCAGTTATTTGCAGTGCATCATTGTGTGAATTAATGTGCATTATTCAAAAGATATTTTTTTAATTATGGTAACGAATAATAAAAAATTTTAAGTGCTGAGTGCATCATCAGTGGCTCGGTGAGCAGTTTTTGAAATAGTTACAAGATGAAATCTATGTTGTAGATATTATAGGCTTCCTTATGATGTGCAATTAAGCACATTGATTCTGATGATGAGGAAATGGAAGCAATTTCGGTTATTTTTGTTGATTCAATCGTTTATTAATGAATGAAAAACAAAGAGTAACAAAAGAACGCTTAAGCTAGAGTACAACAATATTCGCAGAAGTACAAAAAAGAAAAAGAGACATATATATTCATAGAGAGAATAAGGATGATATGCAGGGTTGCATTTAAGAAATACTTCAACACTCTCTCTCAACACTGCATACATATTAAAAATCAAATAATTATATCTACCTTAAACCTAGACAGTGAACAAATTTCATATGTTTAGTTTTACATAAATTCTTAGTAAATATATCCGCAGTATTCTCCATCGTAGATATATAGCGGATTTCAATCTCATTAGCCTTCACTACTTCCCTTACGTGTTGGTACTTAACATCGACATGTTTACATCTACCGTGAAGAACAGGATTTTTCGCCAAATGCTGAGCTCCAATATTGTCACCGTAAATGACAATTGGTTCATCACCGTCGTAGCAATTTATTTCTTTTAGGATACGCTTCAGGTAAACTGCTTCCTTTGCAGCAGTAGATAATGCCACAAATTCCGCTTCTGTGCTACTTAGTGCTATATTAGATTGCATCTTGCTTTCCCAGCTGAATGCACTTCCAGCTAAGATAAATGTGTACCCAGAATATGATTTCCGATCCTCTGCACAACTTGCCCAATCTGCATCTACGTAGCCTTCTGGAGGTTTATCGGACTTTTTGTAGCACAATTTAAAATCCTTAGTAGCTGACAAATATCTTAAAATGTGTTTAACAGCTTGCTCATGTTCCTTGTGAGGGTTTTTATTTCTTTGGGCGAGTTTGTTCACCGAATGTATGATATCTGGCCTTGTGCTGATTGCCAAGTAGGTCAATGTTCCAATTAGCGATTGAAATCGATTTACATCCACGTATTCACAATTTTGGTTATTGCAGGAAACTTGAAAACCTGGATCAAGCGGTGTGGAGGCTGGTCTACAACTTTGCATATTATTGACCTTAAGCAAATTCTCGATGTATTGCTTGTGACCAACGCTAATTTCTCCAGTATCACCAACTCTCTCTATTTCCATGCCCAGGAACTGTTTCACGTTTCCATTATCGACTAACTTAAACCTTTCTGCAATCTTGGATTTTATTATTTTCATTTCATCTAAATTGGAACAGGCAATTAATATATCGTCAACGTATACGGCAATTAAATTCATCTTTCCATTCATACTCATGTTATATAAACAGGGTTCACTTTCAGAGCAACTAAAGCCAATATCCCGTATAGCTGCATCCAGTGTTGAATTCCAAGCGCGTCCTGACTGTTTAAGTCCATAAATAGCTTTATTTAAACGCAAAACTTTGTTAGGATATTTGTTGTCTATAAATCCCTCCGGCTGTTTCATGAATACCTCTTCAGTTAACTCGCTATTCAGATATGCTGTTAAAATGTCGACATGATGCAAATGAAGTTCATGTTCAGCGGCCAATGCACACAACATGCGGATTGTCGGATACCTAACCACTGGCGAAAAAGTGTCGCTGTAGTTGACACCATACTGTTGACTACATCCTTTCGCAACTAGGCGGGCTTTCAGGCGGGTAATATTACCTTTTTCATCCATCTTTACATTAAAACGCCATTTACAACCTATTGCCTTCTTTCCGTCAGGTATATCGACCAGTGTCCATGTCCCATTTCGCATCAATGCAGAATATTCTTCTTTCATTGCATCTTTCCACTTTTCCGACTGCTTGCTGGAATTCACTTCTTTCAGTGTTTGTGGTATGTGAACATAATCTGCACCTGCAAAATTGACACTGTTCTGACTTATACTGGCCGGCTGTGAACTTCCAACAGGCTCTTCGAAACCGAAGAAATCTTCATCCGAACTTGTATCCAATGCCTGATTGCTATCTGGTTGGACTGAGTCATCTGTATTCATATCGTTATCCAAGATAATCGTACTATCACTATTTGATGTGAGCAACAAATCGGGAATATTTACTGTAGCATTCGAATCAGAGCCATTTATCGAGTTCACCGAAAAAAGTACGTCTCTTTTCTCAACAATTTTTCTCCCCTCCACATCAAATAATCGATAAGCCTTGGAAGTTAAGGAATATCCAACAAATACAAACTCCTTACCTTTTGGAGAAAACTTTCTTGACTGCTTTTTGTCCAAGGCAATTGCTGGCGAACCAAATGTACGGAAATGTTCAACGATGGGTTTCTTGCCACACCAGACTTCAAACGGAGTTTTGTCTTTCAGTGCCTTGGTGAGTGACCTGTTTCGGATATAGACAGCAGTATTCACAGCCTCTGCCCACAATGCTTCGTCTACATTCGCATGAACAATCATACTGCGAGCCATCTCCACAACTGTCCTATTGGCTCGCTCCGCAACACCGTTCTGTTGTGGTGTATACGGAACAGTAAGCTGACGTTGAATTCCATTTGTTTCCAAAAAATTTTTAAACTCAACATTTACGTATTCACCTCCATTGTCACTTCTTATGGCTTTGATTTTGCGCTCTGTTTGATTTTCCACCAGGGATTTGAAAATCTTGAACTTTTGGAGGACTTCACTTTTATGCTTCATAAAATATACATATATTCTTCTTGAGTGGTCGTCTATGAAAGTTACAAAATATCGAGACCCTCTGATCGATGGCTTGTTCATAGGACCACAGACGTCAGTGTGAATCAAATCTAAAATATTTTCCGATATGTTCTCGCTATTCGTAAATGGACGAGAAGTTATCTTTGCCTTTTGACATGTCTTACATTCAATATCTTTTAGAACACCCTTTATTTCAAGACCAATCACTGCATTTTTATTGAACAATTCGGCTAAGCTTCTGTAGTTTAAGTGGCCGTAACGATTGTGCCAACGTACTACATTTTCAGTTGACAGGCTGAAGTTTGCATTGGTTTCCTCTGAAAATATAAATAAATTTATTTGGTTCTTCGCCGTTAGAACACATTCCCCTTTTGAGCCACTGATAATCGCTCGGTCTTTGTTAAACTTTACGTTAAATCCATTTTCAGTCGCTTTGCCAACAGATATAAAATTTCCAACCATTCCAGGAACGTACAGTACATCACGTAGAGTTATACTAAAATTTTCTGATTGGATTTGCACGTCTCCTTTCCCCTGTGATTCTATGTACTCGTCACACGCTAACATAATTCGCTCTTCATGTTCGACGAACGCTGAAAACTTCTGGCGAGTGCAGCACATATGAACTGTTGCTCCGCTGTCGACGCACCCATCATCTTTGCTGAATCCGTGGTTGTTACCCGCTGCAAGCATTGCAAACGAACGTTGTTGCTCTCTCTTTCCAATATCATTTTTCGTACCACTTCTGCAATCTTTTGCAAAGTGCCCTCTCTTTCCACAGTTGAAGCACTTAAATTTTCTGTTGCTGCCCCCAGTCGCATGTCGACTCACAGCAGCTGATTCTTCGCCATTTTGTTGCGTTCGGCGGTTTCCCTCTTCCAAAAGCTTCGTTTTGAGGACATCTAATGTGGGCAAATTGTCTCGAGTTTCCATTGCGATTACAAAGTTTTCGTAGTCCTTGGGCAGGCTCGAAAGAAGAATTATTGCAAGCAATTCATCACCAAGCTGTATACCAACCTCAGCCAATTTGTCCGATGTCTCCATAAATCCATTAATGTATTCGGCCATTGAGGAGTCCGCCATTCTTAGCCCCAGCAGCTTTTTGTACAGGCTTACTTTTCTTATCGGACCACTTGGTTTATATACATATGTTTTCTAACTTCTTCCAAGCATCAAATGCCGTCTTACAGCTCTTGACGTAATTAATTTGCGAAGACTTCACCGAAAGCACAATCGTTGCCAGCGCCTTTTCATTCAAACGATCCCATTTTACTGCATCAGCAGTTTCACTCGGCTTCGTTTCTTTTCCATTAACAATGGACCACAACTCGGAATGCACCAAAATACATTGCATTTGGACGCACTATGTATCATAGTTGTCGCTGTCCAATTTATCAATTTGGTACATTGAGGAACTCATTATTTTCATTTAATTTACGACGCACGCTAAATTTTTTGTTAACTAAAAAACCCTTGTCTAACTTGAGCTCTGGGCCCATAACCTGTTGATTCAATCGTTTATTAATTAATGAAAAACAAAGAGTAACAAAAGAACGCTTAAGCTAGAGTACAACAATATTCGCAGAAGTACAAAAAAGAAAAAGAGACAAATATATTCATAGAGAGAATAAGGATGATATGCAGGGTTGCATTTAAGAAATACTTCAACAGTTTTTACTGACGAATGCCAATTCAAGACATTGCATATCCAGTAGAGTTGGGACAAGAAGGCGACTCTGAAAATGAGTTAAATATTGAAGAAGAGGTGGAAGAAGAAATGGTTGAACACCTCTGCGTCGATGAAAAATTTTTCTTTGGTAAAGACGGAACAAAGTGGAGCAAAATTCCACCACGATTGCGATTGGATGAGGCAACAAAACATTTTTCGTGAAACACGTTTTATTGGACCTAATCCCAATACAAAAAGAAATAGTATAACTGATACATTTTCTAATATTATGTATATGCCCATGCAATCAATAACTTGTCGAAACACTTTGTCCTGTTAGGAAAGGCAAAGCTGTGTACGAAATTTTGGAGAGAAATCGAAATGCAGACAGAAACACAAGGTGCGTATATACGGGAAAATCTGGACACGAAAGATAGACAAACCAAGGGGAACGAGTTGTAAAAGACTTAGTTGAGCAATACAAAAACACAGGACGGAATGTTACTTGTGATAACTTTTTTACAACTCTTTCCTTGGCCGATACACTAACAAAATGGCGATTATCTATAGTTGGAATCATGAAGGAGAATAAAACATGTTTACCACCAGAGTTCAAGCCATCACCACAGCGAGTCGAACATTCGACTTTGTTCGGCTATGGAGAAAATATAACTATTTGATCCTATGTGCAAAAAAAAAAACAAGGCCGTCGTTTTACTTTCCACAATGCCATCAGACAATACAATATCTGATATAAAAGGAAAACCAAATATAATATTGGTTTATAATGGTACAAAAGGCGGTGTGGATGTGATGGATCACATGGTGAGCCAATATACAACAAAACGAAAAACAACGCGCTGGCCACTTGCACCACCAGAGTTCAAGCCATCACCACAGCGAGTCGAACATTCGACTTTGTTCGGCTATGGAGAAAATATAACTATTTGATCCTATGTGCAAATAAAAACAAGGCCGTCGTTTTACTTTCCACAATGCCATCAGACAACACAATATCTGATATAAAAGGAAAACCAAATATAATATTGGTTTATAATGATACAAAAAGCGGTATGGATGTGATGGATCACATGGTGAGCCAATATACAACAAAACGAAAAACAACTCGCTGGCCACTTGCACTGTTTTATAATATGCTATACATATCTGCTCTTGCGGCTTATATAGTATATTCAGAAAATAATCCATCAGAGTTTGTGTCAAAAAGAGGTAACTATTTATTGCATTATTTGTTACAGTGATAGCAATTTTTCCCCCGATGTTGCTAAAATAGGTGGACGTCGTTTGTTTCTGCAACAATTGGCGGAAAAATTTCACGAATTCTATCATATTTTCCAACTAAAAATGCAATCGAATGCATCATTGGCGCACCCATTCAAAGCTTAAGTAGTTCTACAACTATGGATTTTATTCCAGATGAAGACGATCAAGGACATTATAGAGTGAAAGGTGCTTGCTATATGTGCTGTCACGAGCAACATAAGAGAAAACGCTCAACGCGGAAAATATGTACTAAGTGTAGAAAACCAGTTTGTATTGAGCATAGCGAAGTCCAGACAAAATGTAAGAATTGTTGTAAACAATAAATATATGTTTTATAACGTATCAAAAATATAAAATTAATAACAAAATAAAATAAATGGCTTAAAATCCTCAAAAAATAACAATATTTACACATGTAAATAGTGCTAGATAACGTAGAAAACGACATAAAACGCGAAAAATAACGGTAAATGCATTTTATTTTTAATTTTTAGTAATTTTTTATGAAGAGCATTAAAAATTAACCACTGAGATTGAACCATATGACTATAGGGTCATAAATATATAAATTGCAACTATTTTAAAATTTAGCTATTTACATATTTAACAAGTAAAAAAGTTTCAGTCGGGTAAACCGACTAAGGTATACCCTCACTTTGTGAGTAATGTAATATTGAATATTACACAAATTATTCTGTCAATTATATTCTGTCACCTATATTTCGCTGAACAGTAGATACTTTAAATACATTGCACTGTGCCGAATTGTAACCGTTTATATGGACTGGTATATTAACGTAGAGATATTAAATTGTGGTATAATTTGGCCATTTTGTGTGGGAGGTACAAAAAGGGGCGTGGTGATAACGCTCATTTTTCACTGGACTATAGGCATTATAAAAGCATTACACTGTACAAAATTTCAAGTAATTCTATACACTGATATTAATGTTATAAACTGTTAACTTTTGGTGCAAAATGGTACCTTTGTGGGAGAGGTACCAAAAGGGGCGTGACAATAACGCTAATTTTTCAATGGACTGTAGGCACTATAAAAACATTACGCTGTACAAAATTTCAAGTATTTTTATACGCTGGTATTAATGTTATAAACTGTTAACTTTTGGTGCAAAATGGTGCATTTGTGTGGGAGGTACCAAAAGGGACGCGGCAATAACGCCCATTTTTCACTGGACTGTAGGCACTATAAAAGCATTACACTGTACAAAATTTCAAGTATTTCTAAACACTGTTATTAATGTTATAAGCTTTTAACTTTTAGTGCAAAATGGCGCATTTGTGTGGGAGGTACCAAAAGGGGCGTGGCAATTTCGCCCATTTTCCTCAAATTGATAGCGACTAACAAACTAATGCTATGTGTGGAATTTCAGAAGATTCGAATACGTATAATAGCAGTTATTAAAGAATCAATATTTCACAACATTTTAACCCTTTGTGGGGGAGGTACCAGAAGGAGTGGACCAATATGGCCCATCTTCGAACTTAGCCGGAGATGGAAAAAAATATTACCACATACGAAATTTGAAGTCAATCGGTTACTCCTTTCGAGAGTTATCGTGCGCACCAGCCAGCAGACAGACAGACAGACAGGCAGACAGACAGACAGACGGACGGACATTGCTCATTCGACTTAAAATGACCCAAAACGGATTTCCGCCGAACATACTTGGGGTCTTAGGTCACTCCTTCGATGTGTTACACTTTTTTCCGTAGCAAATGATATATACCCTCGTCACACTAAAGTGAGGGTATAAATAGTGCTAGAGCTAGGGTTAAACGCGTTCGTTCTAAAGTGATTCCTTAGGGCCTGTTTCTGTAACTTATTTTCGTTCGTCTACGGCGAACGATCAAAATTCTCTCAGCTATTACTTGAATTCTATAAAACGCAGGTTAGAAATTTTTTAGGAACAAGCTTTTTACATGATTTTCTACAGACACAACGAATTATAAACTTCTGCTATTTATAGATTTCTCGGAATAATTGAGAGATTTTTGATCGTTCGCAGTAGACGACGAAAAAAAGTTACAGAAACAGGCCCTTAATTTCAATTTGGTATAGAGTTGCCAGACTTTATATGTTATTTTGAGTGTTATAGGGGATTATTTGTAAAATTTATCCCACAATGAATAAAAAAATTCTTCACACCTATATTTCTGTCCACATGTGTATATACATATATCTGTGTACTCTCCTCCTCACTTGATTATTTTGAAAGTGAATGTTTCACTTCTAACCTCCAAAATATATTTTTCCCTAAAACACTCTATAACTGATAATACAGTGCGACAGTCCAAAAACAGCGATACTATTTTTCTTGTAGGTCTTGGCGAGTAGAACAACGTTTGTTCTACGAAATTTGCCGGACAGCCCCACAATCCGGATTTACGTGTAAAAAAACGATTTTCTTGCCTTTTTCCACTTGAACGCCTATATCTATGTTAATTATTAACCGATTTTCAATCTCTAAGTAATTTGGAAAGAAGAATTCGACCTTTCGAACGATGTATATATTGTTTATTTGAAGCTGTAGGAATATAGACTTTTTGTCCTAGAAACACATTTTTTAAGTTTTGTCCGCCATTTTCTAGTTTAGGCAATCTTTTTACCAATTATATTGTGAGGTAACGGTACGATTATTTAATTTACATATATAGTATATTTTATAAGAAAAAAATGCTACCAGTCTCTTAAAAACCCGTTTGCAATTGACTGAGTTATTGAAGTTTCATTAAAACTAAATCGGCATATAAAGCTTCAAATAAACAAAATACACATCGTTCGAAATGTCTAAATCTCTTCTTTCCAAATTTTTTCAGAGATAGAAAATCGGTTAATAATTATCAAAGTTATAGGCGTTCAAGTGAAAAAGGCAAGAAATTCGGTTTTTTACTCGTAAATCCGTTCCAAATTTTTTTAGAGATAGAAAATCGGTTAATAATTATCAAAGTTATAGGCGTTCAAGTGAAAAGGCAAGAAATTCGGTTTTTTACTCGTAAATCCGGATTTTGGGGGTGTCCGGGGAATTCCAAAAAAAGATTCGTGTTTTACTCGAAAAGACCTACAGGAAAAATAGAATCGCGTCATTTGCTTCTCAACTTGAGTTTATTTTGTCGCACTGTGTAATTTGTCTATTTTGAATATGATTGGGATCAGTAACGGAATTATTTCATTTCATTTTTTCTTTTCGATTTTTTTTTTGCTGAATTTCTCGCATTTCGAGATTTCCATTGTTGAATGGAGATTCTACACCAATATTCTTGAATACAATGTCGCTAAGTCAATTTGGAGGATATTTAGTGTAACACCCCACACACTCACTACATTTATTTGGAATAAATAAATGTAGACAGAAGTTGTTTATTAAAAACAAGCCTATTCAATCAACTGATGAGGAGCGTAAAGTCAATTTATCGTGGTAGCACTTCAATGGTGATCTTTCAGCGAAATTCATAACCTAAAAATACTGTGGTGTAGCAAAATAAAATTACCTTTGTGCGCGCGACTCGTTACGAATTAAACATTCAGTGTCATCGTTGAAGTCAGCCGTCGTAGCTTCGCCAAACGTTGAACTTACCTATATGGGAAAATAATGGTAATAACAATAATATTGGTGGAATTCAGTTTGAACTTACCATGCTGGACTCACTGCTACTTCGTCCTCCCATATCGGAAATTTCTATATTTAACAATCGATTGAAGACATTTGAAGCAGCAGCAACCATAAACTTGTGTACGGGGAATTTGGTTGTACCAACTACTAGAATGAGATCAGCATATGTTTGCGCAAGAAACATATTGTACATGTCCTGGCGATAGTTTCCCACAACTACAGTCACTTCCGGTGGTGGCGGCTTGGGAGGTCTAAAAGGGGCCTGTAACAATGGCTTCTGTACTTTTTTAAGATTTTGCATCCAGAATCGCTGTTGACGTCGAGCTATCAAAGCCGACCTTATGGCATTTTCAAAAACTTCGTTGACTCCAAAATATGTAAAGACACTGGTCTCATAGTACGATACGCCCAATTCTCTAGCAACTTGCCGAGCTTCATCGGGCATTACCAAATCACTTTTAAGTGCAGCTCTATATAATAAGATATTTACAAAATACTAGATGAAAATATCTAGTACTATAATTCCTATGCCCACCTGACGAATGTACTTCTCTCCCCGAAATAAGAAAGATAAGTCTCATCTCTGTACATATAACGCAAATCATTTTTGCATCCTACCAATATAACTGGGACATCTGGGCAAAATCTGCGTATTTCTGGATACCACATAGCTTTACAATTGCGCAGAGATATTGGACTAGCTATGGAGAAACAAAGCAGCACCACGTCCGAACTAAATTTGGAATATCCATTTTATTTATATTAACTCAACTTTGTCAGATAATTCACTTGTGATCATATCTTACCGGCCATAAGCAAATCGACGATCTTTGTCATGGTCGCCGAATGTGTCCCAAAGGCGCAAAGATACATTCACACCATCCACTACTTCCCAAGATCGTTCGAGGACGTCTTTATAAATACGATATTGATCAATAGCCCAAACAGTGGGGACATGGGTTGACAAAAGTTGCGAGAGAGACACATGTTTATTGCAAGCCCGGGCACATATAAGCCGTGTTTTTCCTACGGCGGTGTCGCCGACAAGAACGCATTTAACCAGTTCTTGATGCGGTTGTTCGTTATCCATATTTCCATTGACAAAAAATTACACCTACATAAAGAACGAAGCAAAACTTTATGATTTCATAAGAGAGTCAATCTAGCATACTTTTAAAGAGTCATATTCCAATTTATTTTATCCAAAATATGTTAATTCCTCATCCCTATCAATAAAGATATGTAGAATAATTTTTACATTATAACTTAAATATACATATCTTTTTATCACTTCAGTAGGGTATATATAAATTGATTCGAATCCAAAGGACCTAAGACCCTAAATATGTTCGGGGGAAATCCGTTTTGGGACATTTTAAGTCATTTGAGCAACGTCCGTCCGTTTGTCTGTCTTGTCTGGCTGGAGCGCATGATAACTCTCGAAAGGGGTGACGGATTGACTTAAAATTTGGTATGTGATACTAATTGTTTCTATCCCAGGTTAAGTTCGAAGATGGACCATATTGGTCCACTCCTTCTAGTACCTCCTTCACAAAGGGTTACAATTTCTATATTACTTATCCGAATCATCTGTACATAATTCCACATAGTAATAGTTTATCCGTCGCTATCACCTTGAGAAAAATGAGCGTGGCCACTTCGGCCATTTGTTGGTACCTCCCAAACAAAGGAACCATTTTGTACAAAAATTTAACTGCTTATAACTTTAATACTAGCTTATACAAAAACTTGAAATTTTGTGGAGTGGCTTCAAAGGGTGTTGAGTTGAAACACTGGGCAGTGTTGAGTTGAAACACTGGGCAGTGATGGCTCGCAAAACTATGTGGAATAGCGCTACAGTAGGAGCAACTGCAAAAATACTGTGGTGTGACCCAAAAGAGAAGAAAAAAGGTAGTTTTCAGAAACTAAACAAGATCGAGATAAGTAAGATGATGAGTGATCTAACGGGTTACTCAAGCTTACAAACACACTTCATCGCATACGACTAGCAGAAAACGACAAATGCAGGGCATGTAGGGAAAACAACGAAACGATGACACATTTTCTATGGCACTGCCCGGCTTTCACACATGCAACATTCCGATATTTCAGGTCCGAAATATTGCCAGACTTGACTCATCTCAGAGGATATGACTGGAAGATACTGAGAAAATTCGTGACTACTACCGATTGTCTCTAAATCGTGAGGTATAAAAAGATCATAAATAAGGAGGCATAAGCGTATGTCCATTGACATGAGAAGCCTTTAAACGTCTCCTCTCTTCAACCTAACCCAAACTACCAAAATTGATTGACTCACAACGTTAATACTAGTGCAAATAAAAACGTACAATTCGGAGCAGTGCAATGACTTTGACGAATGTAATAAGCGTATTCGCCAAGCCACTTCTGTTACCCACATACAAATTGACAGATTCATTGGAACACAAAATTCCAATAACTTCTGCAACAAACATCTAAGTCATCAAAGTTATGGCATCTCCCACCCGATATACCATATTACGTTACTCACAAAGTTGTTTTACCCGACTGAAATTGTCATACGTTTTGTTGTATGGTTAGACTAATTTTCTTAGTTGGTCTTTGTCAAATTAGACATTTACCATCATTCATTTCGTCATGGAATGATGGTAACATGTTCAAAGTTACGTTAGAATTATTTCTAAAAGTAATGCGAAATATGTACAATTTCGATGGAATCGCTCTTCGTTTTGGTGACCCTTGGCTTTATAGTATGATTTCCTTTCCAAAGTACGCACGCATGTATATAAACGTAGGTTTCATCTATAGGAATAATGAGGACTAAGCTAACGTTTGAGGAATGAGGACGAAGTTAACGTTTGAGGAAGAAATATTTAGAGTCCATATTTCCTCCATGTGCATACAATATGTTGTGAGAATGTTTGTAAGACGATTTGATTGTTTTTACGCATGTACACTGTTCACACACATCCATACATATTGGTATGACGTTTTGCACGAAGAATTGTGCAGTCACTCGGTCGGTGTATGATTGAAATAAAATAAGCACCAAATGATAACAAAAGAAAGTAAATAATATGACTATTTTTTCACATGGCCCTATGCATACAAATACAGAGTGACAATCTCAATTTAGGGTAACATGATGGCAAAAGGCTTTAGAAGACATAAGCATAAGGATTGGAAGCCAATCGTGCTTCTCCATACAAGCTTCAATAGGCTTTTATATACATATAGTATGTACTGATGTATGTATGAAGGTATGCACTTGAAACAAAGAAGACAAACATTCAACATTACAAGGCACAACATCTACATCCACTCCATTGTTCACGCTCAATGACGTTGGAAATATTTTTCAATCAGGAAAAACCTGTAGTTATTTTTATTTCCTTGGAAAGTGAATCTTGAATGTATCTTGTTTGAAGAGGAATGCAATAATCGACTAATTTCCTTTTTATATTGAGATAAGTGCATACGATACTCACCGAAACAATTTATTTATCTTCTCCTACTGTTCTGTTCCAAGAAATTACATTTCCTTATATTTCTCGTCCTCTTGTTGAAACTTTGAAGAAACTGTTTCGATAAAGGAGAATTGCTCGGCTTTCCCCAGACAATTACTTTACATATCAGAACGCGAGAAAATATAAAACGATTTTATTGATTTTTCTTTGATTCTTCCGAAGTCCTCCACTGTGAGCACTAACAAACCTAGATTCCGAAGATACCTATTCAAACTTAGCTCCAATTCGCGTAAAGGAACACAGATTCCCCAGTCCTTTGGGCCTCTGTTGGTGATTTACAATTAACTATTACCTGTTTTTATTAACAGTGTTCAATAAAATTAATATTTTGTCGCTTGATTTTTTTTGTTGCTGTTAGAAATGTCAAAATACTTCCAATTGAACTGTCAAATAATTCGGTTTGGGGATAAAAAATCCGTTTGGGGATATTTATAACCCCAATAATAACCCCAAAAACATAACAATTTTGTCACAAATTGGTGCTTGGCCTCAAAATAAAAAAAAGGTGGAAAAGTTGGCTCTGAAGGGATCTGGGGGCGGCTTTAATCTAGTTTAGTACAAGTGAACCAATTTGCTCAAAATTTCCAACATAGGTTCCGAGTAACGGCCATCGAAATTTTGGAGATATATTGTTCAATATCTTCCTTATTTTTCATCGGATCAGGGCCCCTGAATTTGTTTAGATATATTCTCCAATATCTTCCTTATTTTTTTCGACATCTTCTTTATTTTTATCGGATCAACATAGGTACATCTTTCGATTCTGAAAAAAAATATTTTTTTTGGCGGCGAACCATATTTTCCGAGTTACGGGCCCCCGAAATTTTGGAGAGGTATTCTTCGATATCTTCCTTATTTTTCATCGTATCACGCCCAAATTTACAACATAGGTAGAACTTTTTATTCTGAATAAAAAATATTTTTTAAATAATTTTGCGCCATCGGCGCTTTTTACTATAAAAAAAAAACAAAAAAATACATCACAGAATAAATGAAAAATTATTTTAAAAAAATCGAGCGCAGGACAGGTCCCTTTATATTATTAAAAATACCATACATTTCGGTGGACCACGTTATTTCCACAAAAAGTGTAATTAATCAAAAAAGTGGCACTCTTTTTTTAGACTTTATTAAATAAAACAAAACAAAAATTAAATGAAAACTTAACAAAAACAATTCATTTGAGTACATTTATATGTTTTAAACTATATATATATATATTATTCAATCTTCCAACTCTACGACAATAAAATTAAGAACTGAAAGAATTGAATGACAAGCTTCTACATTCAACCTGTTCGTTAACTTATTTTTCATTAATGTCAGCTATGCGTTCTGCGCAAGCACTGCTATGAGGCAACGTAAAAATTTATATGCAAATTGATAAATATTTTGGTACAAGGGTTCATTTAAATTATTTATGAAAGCTAATAACGCCCGTCAAATTTTTGATTTATCTTGTCAGAAGTCATGCGCCGACGTCGGTTGTTAAGTAGCAGCCTCAAACGCAATGCACAATACAGCGTATTACGCGTTTTCGTACATTTATTTGTGCTGTGACATCGATAAAATAATAAAAAAAATGTTTTTTACAAAAGGTGCCACAAATTTAGTACAAAGGGGCACGAAACAGAAAAGTGGCAAATTTAGTGACAGGGTATCTTTTAAATACCAGTGAATGCGTCCGGCGTCTGTCAAACTCAAATTTTACCCTATTGTTTTCTGTGCATACAACAACACTTTGACAGACGCCGGACGCATTCACCGGTATTTAAGAGATGCCATCAAAATAAAAAAGTGGCAGACAAGTGCAGCGTTACCCTTTGGAAAATTTCAGAATGGGGCACAAAAAGGGGATTTTTTCGAAAAAAGGGGCAACTGATCATTAAAAAAAGGGGATCAATTTTAAGGTTTTTATTTAAAGAAAACAACAATAAAAAACAAAGCTTAACATAAAAAATAAGTAGGTAACATTAAAAAATTCATTCATTTACACGAAAACTAAACAAAAAATACAATATTATAGAAAACTTCTTATGAAGTATACTAAATATATTTTATTTTTTATATTTCTTTATTTATAGTTACTGTTTTGTAATTTCTTTTTTATACTTTCTAATTAGATCGGTGCTTGGGACAGATGTGTTTTGTATTGAGTTTTTTTTATCTCACAATAAATCTGTTTAGAAAAAAACTTATATGTTTATGCGCATCAACCTAATGAAAAATACTTAAGGTAAGTACAGACGATTTGCAGATCGGACAACATAGCCAGAAAAATGGCGGAAAAATGCAACCCTGTGAATTTACAACCGTGTGAACATACAATTTTTGTTTTGCAACGTTAGCAGATAAGTCATTGCGAGATAATTTGCTGATTGTTATATGTGCGAAGTTTATGCATGTGACAACGGCGCCATTACCAGAAAAACATTTTATTTGCAACACTGTCTATAATAGGCATGTTTTCGTTACAAGCTAGCACTTTTAGTTTAGCACTTTGCAACGAAAACAACTGACTTCCACTAACTGGCACATAAGCAATAAGTGGCGGATTTTCACTATCTGGTAGCAATGGTGTCATGAGTTGCGAAGAAAGAACAGTGCGAAACAGTCAAAAAATTCGTGAAAAGTATTTATAAAACATATATTTACTATTCTATGTTCAATTGTTTACACTCTTTTGCAAATATTAAAATAATTTCCCATTTTTGTTCTTCTTCTTCCCGTTAATTCACAATAATTGATAAAATCTCTCCAAAAATGGGATGTCATATTGCTAAATATAGGGTGCGCAATCTGGCAACATCATACTCGATTAAGACATGAACACAAGCACAAAACTTCATCGGGAACTAATAGTGCTTAAAAGTGCTTAGCTCCCCATACAAATTAAGCACTTATGGTGTAACGAAAACACGCCTAATGTATATGAAATTGTAATGTTTTCTTGCAATCGTCTGAACTGTCAACTCACCTTTGCCTAACAATCTGACATCGTCCGTATATTTGCAGCACTTTAACAGGGTTGATAACGTTTGCCGATCTGGCAATCGTCTATACTCAGCTTAATCCATATATTTGTTACATTTAAGAAACCACAAGCAAAACAAATTGGATTTTTTTATAAACGCCGACTGATTCGAAAAAAACAATTTTCACCATATATTGTTACATTTAAGAAATCACTCAAATTATTTGTATTGTTGCATAGACGCCGACCTATTCGCAGAATTTCACCAAAAGTGCTTAGCTCCCCATACAAATTAAGCACTTATGGTGTAACGAAAACACGCCTAATGTATATGAAATTGTAATGTTTTCTTGCAATCGTCTGAACTGTCAACTCACCTTTGCCTAACAATCTGACATTGTCCGTATATTTGCAGCACTTTAACAGGGTTGATAACGTTTACCGATCTGGCAATCGTCTATACTCAGCTTAATCCATATATTTGTTACATTTAAGAAACCACAAGCAAAACAAATTGGATTTTTTTATAAACGCCGACTGATTCGAAAAAAACAATTTTCACCATATATTGTTACATTTAAGAAATCACTCAAATTATTTGTATTGTTGCATAGACGCCGACCTATTCGCAGAATTTTCACCAATAAGATGAAACGATGGAAATAAATTCTCATATGCATACACATACCAAAGACAAATAGAATATAAGAAGACATTCCTTCAGGCCGAAACGTCAAAAACTATCAGATACGAACGAATAGGAATGAATTGTAACACGCAAAAAAACAGTATTCCGCGAACGTTTATTGAAGTTTTTTGCACTTATCAATTAATATTAATTTTTTAATTGTGACAATTACAAAAAATTCGGGAAAAACTGTCTGAAAATCGGCGAAAACCTCACTCGTTGGAACCAAATTCCTATTCGTTCGTAACTGACAATTACTCGTCTTTTTAAATTATATTGTTTTTGACACATACAAAAGATAAATGTAAATCGTTTTGCATATATCCCATTAAACAACCTAATTCAGAAAGTAGCGCGTGAGGCATTTCCGTATGTTAGTACGAAAGTGTTGTTATAAGAGTATAAAAAGCAGATTTTTTACAAAAACCAAAAAGTGGCACAAAAAATCGAAAAGTGCCACATTTAGTATCAAAAAATAAAAGGGGCGCGAAAGTAGCACGGCTGAAAAAAAGGGGCAAATATGCCACTTTAGTCGCACAACGTTAACGCTGGACAAGTGTCAATCTTGTAAAAAAGTGGCAAAATTTATACTTTAGTGGCAAAAAAAAATGATTTCCCCGTTATTCGTACCAGAGTTGCACGTATTTAATCTAATCAATGATACGCATGTATCTAGCAAGTTGTGCAATAAATCTTAACGATTTATACATGTTGTAAAATATATCGTTATATTCTACTATAAGTTAAGAAATGTGTAGGCCCCATAACTCGTAAAATAAGGCCTGCCACCAAAAATTTTATTTTATTTTTTCCTTCAAACAACGTTCCCTACCCCCTTAACGAAATCGACCACTTTTGCTAAAGTAGATTTGCTCCATTGAACCCAGCACCTTCGGGATCCAAGTCTAATGCACTAACCACTGAGCTACCGAAGGCCACAAAATTGTCGCTGGCGACAATAAGCCAGATATGTTAAATGCAAAATTAACAATATTCCAAGAAAATCTATTGGTAAATTAAAATGTTATTGCTATTTCAGATGTTACCAACATATTTTTTACATTAAAATTGTGGTTTAAGTACGGTACTATGTTCCGGTTTCACGCTGAGTGAAATTTTTTCATTTGTGGTCTATGTTTTTTTAACGTGAGAAATTGACATTTTGCCCCGCTACAAATTAATTGAACACCGCAACAAATTGGATGCCGCCAACATCGTGCTCCTATTTATTTATATTCATGTTTGTCCGCGAGAAATTCAACTGTTGTAAATATTAGCAATAACATTTCCTAATAAAGAATACTAAATTAAATTATCTGAAATAAAGAAAACTAATGCAAAGCTTTGGAACGAAAAATAATTATGTATATGGAATAAACGAGAAGAGCGACATTCCGATTGGATAGTAAAGCAACAAATGTGCAAAGCACTGGAAGGACATGTAACTTCAGGCATGTCACAGGTTTTGTACGAAATTGGTTCATTTTCGTTTTACAAAATCGTATAGTTTTACTTTTGCTTCTACAGCTCTTGTGCGTTTTCATGAAAACAAAAGAAAATGGAAACTGATAAACACTGTCAAAAATATGGCAGCATAGAAATCAGAAACAACTGTTTCAGCCACCACCGTTAACAATATCGGTTCGACTCCAGATTTTGATTGGCGGTAGTGAAAATTAAAAAAAGAAATAAAATTTACCAAAATCTTGGCTTGATTAATTTTTCTGTGTTTGCTCCTTTAAATATTTAACAATTATTATCGTTAAATTTAACATTAAAATTAAAACTAACATTTCATTGGTCGAATCTTCTTTTTGTTGTTTGTTGTGTCTTTTTCAAGTTTCAGGCTTGCATTATCTCTTATTTTTTTATTTTGTTTTATGGTTGCTTTAGGGGATATAGCTCTTCGAAGACCAAAAGTACAGGCATGTCACAGGTTTTGTACGAAATTCGTTCGTTTTCGTTTTTCAAAATGGTACTTTTACTTTTGCTTATACAGCTCTTGTTCGTTTTCATGAAACCGAAAGAAAATTAAAACCGAAAAACACTATCAAAAGTATGGCAGCATAGATCAGAAACAGCTGTTTCAGCCACCACAGTCAAAAATATCGGTTCGACTCCAGATTCTGATTGGAGGTAGTGAAAATAAATAAAACTTATTAAAGCCAAAAAAATAAACAAAAGAAAATAATGCCTGGAATTTCAATTGCTGCATTGATGGAAGAAGAGAGAAATGTGCATTCCGAAACAAAATTACACCGCAGATGTTTGCGCGATGCATCAGATCCATTTTCCCAAACAAATAGTGTAAGTAAATAAGTTACCCCTATCAGCATAGATCAGAAACAGCTGTTTCAGCCACCACAGTCAAAAATATCGGTTCGACTCCAGATTCTGATTGGAGGTAGTGAAAATAAATAAAACTTATTAAAGCCAAAAAATAAACAAAAGAAAATAATGCCTGGAATTTCAATTGCTGCATTGATGGAAGAAGAGAGAAATGTGCATTCCGAAACAAAATTACACCGCAGATGTTTGCGCGATGCATCAGATCCATTTTCCCAAACAAATAGTGTAAGTAAATAAGTTACCCCTATCACGAATGAATGTTCCCTTATAATGCGTTCACTTTCCACCAAATTCCAATCGGAAATTTTTTTCCCTGAATAATTCCCTTGTTCGAAAAAATTCCCCCTGTCGTGAATGATTTTTGTGCGTGGAATTTTTTCCCTTTTCACTTCGATTTGTTCACTTTATTTTTGCTAGCGAACAGAACAATCTCATCGTGAAAATTTTTATTATTGTCTATAAGTATATATGATATATCTGTGGTTTTGTGGGATAACAGCACATTTCAAAAATCTAATTGTTCAGAAGAGCCCAAATAATTTTTCTCTCGCAGTAAATTTGATACTAAATGTTCATATTTTAGAGTTGGAAAAAATTACAAAAAATTTGACAACCCAAGAGTGTCATATATGGATCGATAGATATGAATGATTAGTGAACATATTTATGCTAAAATCCAGAAATCGAAATTTTCTGACATAGGTTGTTATTCCAGAAAACCACAGATATTTGGATACATATCGATACTCCATTCTAAGACATGCTAAATCGGCTTAGCATGTTTTTAAAGAGAGTGCATTTTTAATTTTTATTGAACGGTGCTTATCCAGAAACCTTTTAATTAATCATTTGAAATGAAACACGCGCAAAGTTTAATGTGTGAAAGGAGAGTGAGAATAAAGTTTTTATTTCAGCCATAAAGTTGCCATACTGTAATAACATATTTACGTATGAAAATGAATGTAGCTAATTTAGCGTGTAAATACATTTTTATAAATAAACTGATTAAATTTCGCATGACTTAGAGGCTTTGTAAAAATGTCTGCTACATTATTTTCAGAACATATATATTCTAAAGAAATCTTATTTAAATTTATATTGTCCCTTATAAAGTGATACCTTACATCGATGTGCTTAGTTCTAGGGTGAAACGATTCATTTGTAGCAAGATGAAGTGCACTTTGATTATCGCAAAACAGGATAGTTGGTTTAAGTTGACTTTGCATTATTTCTTCTTCCAATCCTCTCATCCATAGCACTTCTTGAACCGCCATGCCCATCGACATATATTCTGCCTCACAAGTCGAGAGAGCTGTTGTCTGCTGTTTTTTAGAGCCCCAGGCTATTGCTCCACCTTTTTTTTATTAACGTATAACCGCTTACTGATTTTCTTTCCTGGGGATCCGCTGCGTAATCAGCATCACAAAAACACGTAGTTTCAAAACATAATTCCTTTTTAAATGTTAATTTGTTGTGAATGGTGCCCTTTAGGTACCGTAAAATACGTTTTGCTGTTACCCAATGTTGTGTTTCATAGCTGTTGTTAAAACGACTAAGTAGATTTACAGCAAAACTTATATCTGGCCTTGATACTTGAGCTGCAAATAATAGACTGCCAATTTATTCTTGATATGGGTACTTTTCATCCAGAGATTTGATGACTTCATCCGCCTTTTTAAATTTTACGTTTGGATCCATTGGTGTAGAAACTGGATTACAGGAAACCATATCAAAGCGTTCTAACATCTTTTTTATATAACTTGTCTGATCAATTGTTATATACTGTTCAGGAACATAATTAATTTACATGCCAAGAAATGATTTGACTGGACCAAGGTCCTTCAATTTAAACGCATCCATAAGTTGTTCAAATAAAGTATTTTTTATCTCCTCACGTTTCCATAGAACAATCATATCGTCCACGTACACTGCCAATATAATTACATTTTCCGTATTTTCGTTGAGAACATAAACACATTGGTCTGATTTTAGCTGTCTTATTCCTAAAGACTTCAATTTTCCACTTAGCTTCTTATTCCACATTCTCGAAGCCTGTTTTAGACCGTTTATTCAAGCGTAAAATATGACCATCTATAACGGGTATACCCTCAGGGGGTTCAATGAAAATTTCGTCCTCTAAATTTCCTTGGAGAAATGCAGTGCAAACGTCTAAGTGATTAATTTTCAAATCAAACTCTAAGACAAATCGTCGGCTTAATGTTTTGTTCCATACGCCATTTTGTATGAAAAAACACAATTTATTGTTTGAGTAAAAACGGGACTGTAGAGTTACACACTTTTTATTTCATAGGGTTCCCAACAGTGTTTGTATGATTCTCATGCATTTCTATGCCATTACATCCAAAAATAAGCAAGTTATAACAATTTTTGTACTTGGCATTTTGGTCCATATCCACTTTTATTTTACTATTTTTTCGTATTTGTATTACATGGACCACAAAAAGGGTCGGTATGGATGGACACTAATTTACATATTGTGATCGAAAGAACGTAAAATACTGAGTGAAAAATATAGGGCGATAGAAAAATTGAGACATAGAACAAAAATATCGAAATTATTTCCCGTTATTCAGAGTAAAACAAATTTACCCTACCAATATCTCGAAAACTAGGCGAGATAGGAAAAAAATGATTGCAGATTCCGCCATTTTGTATGATCGGAGAAAAACACAATTTATTGTTTGAGTAAAAACGGGACTGTAGAGTTACACACTTTTTATTTCATAGGGTTCCCAACAGTGTTTGTATGATTCTCATGCATTTCTATGCCATTACATCCAAAAATAAGCAAGTTATAACAATTTTTGTACTTGGCATTTTGGTCCATATCCACTTTTATTTTACTATTTTTTCGTATTTGTATTACATGGACCACTAAAAGGGTCGGTATGGATGGACACTAATTTACATATTGTGATCGAAAGAACGTACAATACTGAGTGAAAAATATAGGGCGATAGAAAAATTGAGACATAGAACAAAAATATCGAAATTATTTCCCGTTATTCAGAGTAAAACAAATTTACCCTACCAATATCTCGAAAACTAGGCGAGATAGGAAAAAAATGATTGCAGATTCCGCCATTTTGTATGATCGGAGAAAAACACAATTTATTGTTTGAGTAAAAACGGGACTGCAGAGTTACACACTTTTTATTTCATAGGGTTCCCAACAGTGTTTGTATGATTCTCATGCATTTCTATGCCATTACATCCAAAAATAAGCAAGTTATAACAATTTTTGTACTTGGCATTTTGGTCCATATCCACTTTTATTTTACTATTTTTTCGTATTTGTATTACATGGACCACAAAAAGGGTCGGTATGGATGGACACTAATTTACATATTGTGATCGAAAGAACGTAAAATACTGAGTGAAAAATATAGGGCTATAGAAAAATTGAGACATAGAACAAAAATATCGAAATTATTTCCCGTTATTCAGAGTAAAACAAATTTACCCTACCAATATCTCGAAAACTAGGCGAGATAGGAAAAAATGATTGCAGATTCTGAAAGAGCTTGCTTGGAACCTGGAATGGCGTATGGACCAAACCTGAAAATGGCGTATGGACCAAAATAGCATTAAGCCGACGAAATGTTAACAAATAACGTAGTGTGTTGTACCTCATCACAGGAGCGTATGTTTCCGTATAATCAACACCGTTTCGCTGCGCACAACCTCTTGCCACTAACCTGGCTTTGTACTTAGCATTGCCTTCTACATCATTTTTCTTTTTAAAAATCCACCGTGATGACAACTTTTTAAAACTATTACTGTCTTCTACGGTACTCCATGAACGGTTTTCTAATAATGATTTGTACTCACTATGGATGGCCTCCAACCAATGTTTCTTTTCAGGACCATTTACAGCTTCGGAAAAATCAACGGGATCCTCAACATTCCCATACGTTAAATACGTCACATAATCATCCATACGCGTTGGTTTCTTGCTGAACGACGTGGAGTTTGATTAGTTTCGTTTTGTTGTTGAACGCCACTATTTTGCCGGTTCAGCAGGAATAGAATTTTCGTCAGCATGTTCAACTGGATTAGAATTTTCATCTGCACAAATCCTCACTAAATTCTGATCCTTTTGTCTTGAAATATGAATCGTTTTATTAATATTTTCTGGCTTTGAAAAATACTTTTTATCTTCAATAAATGATACATTACGACTTATGTGCATTTTATTGGTTTCCGGATCATATAATCTGTAGGCCTTCGAGTTTTTACTATAACCAACCATTACACACTTTCTCGATCGTGGATCCCATTTTCGCCTTAGTTCTTTTGGTGTCATCACCATCGCAACATAGCCAAACACACGTAAGTAATTTAAAGTTTGTTGTTTTCCACTCCAAACTTCCTCTGGCGACTTTCCATTTAAACCCTTTTTCGGCGTAACATTCAATAAATAGGCTGCGGTGTTAGTCGCCTCTGCCCAATATTTTTTATCTAAATTGGCATCATATAACATCGTTCGAGCTTTTTCAACCAAGCTTCTGTTCATTCGCTCAGCTTTGCCATTTTGTTGTGGGCTATATGGTGCTGATGTTTGATGCAGAATGCCGCTGTCATTACAAATCTGTTTTAACTCATTATTGATATATTCCAAACCATTATCAGACCGAAGAATTTTTATACGTTTGCCTGTTTGATTTTCCACAAGGTTTTTAAATTCTTTAAATATTTTTGGCACCTCCGATTTGCGTTTCATAATGTAAACATATACTTTGTTTGAAAAAATCATCTAGAAACAGAACATAGTATTCTGCACCACCTATAGACTGCTGTTCCATTTTACCACAAACATATGTGTGTACAATTTGCAAAATATCATCTGTGCTTGTCATCGAGGGCTTATATGATGGACGGAATTGTTTACCTAATAAACACGATTCACAGATTTTTGAGCCATTTTCGTTGCACACAGCACTAACATTTTCATCAGCATAAATCATTTTTGTGTTCGTGTTAGCAGCATGCCCCAAACGTTTATGCCAAATTTCTTTACTTACGGCCGCAAAATTTTCGCTTGTATATTAATTTGATATAGTTTTCCTTTTTAACTGCTTCTAAATACAATTGTCCATTCTTAGTAATTTCACATTTTTGATTAACAAACATAACCTCGAAGTCACTTTCTGTAAGCTGGCTGACAGATATCAAATTCGCGAAAATTTCTGGTACAAGCAATAATTTGTTATTGTTATGTATTCTAATTTGTTCTTTACTTTATGTTGAATTCGTATATCACCAATACTTAACTTTGCTGTCGTTTGCTACTGTTACCGAGTCATCCATACCAAATTTCTGCAAACTTACAAACACATCTTCAGAATTCACCATGTGTGTTGTTGCGCCAGAATCAATCAGCCAGGCATCGTCGGCTCTGTCGAAACTTTCTGCAAACTTCGCTGCTAGCGTTTTCTCATGATTGCCGCCATATTTGTTTCTTTTTGGCACCTTACAAAATTTGGCAACATGCCCCTCTTTCTTGCAATAAAAGCAAATAATTTTGCTACTGTTACCGAGTCATCCATACCAAATTTCTGCAAACTTACAAACACATCTTCAGAATTCACCATGTGTGTTGTTGCGCCAGAATCAATCAGCCAGGCATCGTCGGCTCTGTCGAAACTTTCTGCAAACTTCGCTGCTAGCGTTTTCTCATGATTGCCGCCATATTTGTTTCTTTTTGGCACCTTACAAAATTTGGCAACATGCCCCTCTTTCTTGCAATAAAAGCAAATAATTTTCTTATTTCTTTCAGAACCTTTTTTACCTTTTTGATATGCATAAAATGCCGATTCCTATGCTGCACCAAAGTTGTTGTACGTCAAGGTTAGGTTAGGTTAGGTTGAGAAGAGGAGGCGGTGAAATTCCACCTCATGTCCTTGGACATACACGTAAGCCAGTATTCGGCCTGTTGTGCGCTCTAAATTGTTATTTTTTAGAAAGGTCGGTAAGCTATTTTAGGAACTCTGTACTGTCGACATAGTCCTTAATCTTCTTCCAGTCTACGCCCCTAAGTTGGGTCAAGTCTGGTATAGTATCATTTCCTAAGAAACGTGATCTATTGTTGGCGAACGCTGGGCAGTGGCAGAGGAAATGCTCCAACGTTTCGTCATCCTCCCCGCATGCCCTACATATTCTGTCATCTACAACTCCTATCCTATGTAGGTGTGCTTGTAAGCATGTGTGTCCTGTAAGGACGCCCATGATCTTACTAATTTCTACCTTGCTCAATCTCAGTAAGGTCTTGGCCTTGTCCTCGTTTGGGTCACCCCACAAGACCTTCGTTGTCTTCCCAACGTTTTCACTATTCCATAGCGTGATATGGGCGTTCTTCGCCCATATTTGTAGTTCAGAACGCACAACTCTGAAGGGTTTTGCGTTCTCTAATGTTGTTGTTTGCAAGTCTCTGGCTCTAGATGCCAAGGCGTTTGCTTTCTCGTTACCCCTTACTCCGCAATGGCCAGGCACCCATATGATGCATATAGTGCCGTATTCGGAGTAGGCGTTAATCGCCATTTTACAATCTAAAACGGTCCTCGACCTCACCGTTCTAGACGTTATCGCCCTAATAGCCATTTGGCTATCTGTGAAAATATTCACTTTTGTTGGTCTTGTGTTAGTCCCAAGCCAGCTCACACATTCTGTAATTGCTCGCACTTCCGCCTGCAGGACTGTGTTATGGTCTGGCAGACGGAATAAGAGTTCGGTTTCCGGTTCTTCGATGTAAAGTCCTAGCCCCGTTCTCTCCCCTAGTTTCGATCCATCTGTATAACAGCAATTTCCAGATGTTGTCTGTACTACGGTTCCATCAATCCAGGATTGTTTGTCTGGTATCATGGTCTCACACTCAGCAACCATTGATCTTTCAGGTATTCTGTCGGATACTGATGATATGTCAGTTAAATCCACCGTCACTACCTCAGCTATCTTTTGATGATATGACACGTGATCGCTTTCGATCCATTCGCCCATCACTTTGTGCCTCGTCGCCGTGAGGGCAGCTTCATATCTAATCTGTATTTCTATTGGTTGGATATTCAAGATCGTCTCCAATGCCCTACTGGATGTGGTCCTCATTGTCCCGCTTATGCCGAGACAACACATTCGTTGGACCTTTTGTAATATCATTATGTTGCACTTATTCTTCATTGATGTCCACCACACTACTGATGCGTAAGTCAAAATAGGTCTGATTACGCTCTTGTAGAGCCATTGTGTCATACTTGGATTAAGGCCCCATTTTGAGCTAATGGCTCTTCTACATAGTGCCCAGCATATGTGAGCCTTGTTTGCTCGTTCTTCTATGTGGCACTTCCAATTTAGTTTCCTGTCCAGGATAACACCTAAGTATTTAACCCTGTTGGAAACTGGAATTGTTTTGTTTAGGAAATGTGGGTCATCATACCGACCAATCTTCGTTTTCCTTGTGAACAGAAATATCTCTGTCTTTTCTGGGTTTACATTTAGACCTCTCGGTCGAGCCCAGTCATATGCAATTTTTAGAGCCGTTTCGGCCCTTCTACAAAGTTGATTAGGATTCTTCCCCCTCAGAAGTATTATAACGTCATCTGCGTAACAGACTGGTTTAAGTCCTTCATCCGTTAGTATCCTTAGGAGACTATTTATAGTAGTGACCCACAGGAGTGGTGATAATATACCGCCCTGTGGTGTTCCCTGTGCTACTCTGTCTCTTATTTTTATGTCGTGGGACCCGCAATTTATCCATCTATTCCTTAGCATGTGGCTTATACAGTCTCGGAGAGCCCGGTCCACTGGTCTAAGGATTGGATGAGTGTGTCGGTCCGTACATTATTGAACGCCCCTTCAATGTCTATACATACCGCAAGTGTATACATCTTTCCATTGAAGGATTCTTCTATGTTGTGTACTACATCGTGTAGGGCGGTGTCCACCGATCGCCCTTTAACATAGGCATGTTGTCTAAATTTTAGCATTTCGCTTGGTATCTTACTTTTAATCATGGTATCCACTATACGCTCCATGGTTTTGAGTAAGAACGATGTTAGGCTTATTGGTCTATAAGCCTTAGGTGTTGCATAACTTGCCTTGCCGGGTTTAGGTATGAAAACTACCCTTGCCTCCTGCCAGGCTTTCGGTGTGTATGCGAATTTTAGACATGCTGTGAAAATGGCGGCTAGATGAGTTGGTATGTAATCCACCTCCATCTGTAGTAGGGCCGGAAATATTCCATCAGGTCCTGGTGCCTTAAATGGTGAAAAGCTTCTTACGGCTTCTTTGACCATATGGTCTGTAATGATATAACTTAGTTGTTCCTCATTTTCACTGTAGTTCGGTATCTCAGTCTGGCCCGTCGTACCTTGCGGAAAATGGGTGTTCATCAAAAGTCTTACCATCTCTTCGGTTGAGTCCACTCTTCTGCCCATATCGTCTACCATTGTTTCGGTTTGGGTATGGGTTTTTGAGAGGAACTTTTTAATTTTAGAAACATCGTTAACGCTATCGACCTGTTCGCAGAATAGCTTCCAGGAGTTTCGTTTTGCTGTTCTTGTGATTTTGTTATATTCTCTGAGTCTTCTATGGTAGTCGTCCCAGTATACTGGAGATTTTTTACGGCGTGCCCTATTGTAAAGTCTACGGACCTCTTTCCCAATGTTGCGAATCTCCCCGGTCATCCAAGGCTTCTCTTGGGCTGATTTCCTTTCTCGAAGCGGACAGCTGTCTTCGAAAGACCTTACTAATACATCCGTAATGTAATCAACATTAGTGTCAATATCCTCAACACTTAGGCACTCAAAAAGTCCATGCCCTAGTCTTTCTCTAATTAGCTTCCCGAATTTTGTCCATTTAGTTTTGGCCTTATTTCTGAAACTTATTGGGTTCGGCGGTGGCCGTGCTATCTTAAACCTTATGTAACGATGATCAGAAAAAGAATGTTCTTTAGAGACCCTCCATTCCTGTATCACGTCTATTAGATTTTCTGAACATATTGTTATATCTAATACTTCTTCCCTTATTCTATTAACGAAGGTAGCCGTGTTACCTATGTTAAGTGTTATTAGGTCGTTAGTATTCAAGAATTCTACTAGGGCCTGGCCCCGTTTATTAATGTTAGTACTACCCCACGCGACGTGGTGAGAGTTAGCATCGCAACCTACTAGTACTTCGTTACCTGTTTGTTTGACCTTCCTCACCAAGCGTTGTCCATTTAGTTTTGGCCTTATTTCTGAAACTTATTGGGTTCGGCGGTGGCCGTGCTATCTTAAACCTTATGTAACGATGATCAGAAAAAGAATGTTCTTTAGAGACCCTCCATTCCTGTATCACGTCTATTAGATTTTCTGAACATATTGTTATATCTAATACTTCTTCCCTTATTCTATTAACGAAGGTAGCCGTGTTACCTATGTTAAGTGTTATTAGGTCGTTAGTATTCAAGAATTCTACTAGGGCCTGGCCCCGTTTATTAATGTTAGTACTACCCCACGCGACGTGGTGAGAGTTAGCATCGCAACCTACTAGTACTTCGTTACCTGTTTGTTTGACTTTCCTCACCAAGCGTTGTAGTTCCGACGTAGGTGGTAATGTCGGTGATCAGAAAAAGAATGTTCTTTAGAGACCCTCCATTCCTGTATCACGTCTATTAGATTTTCTGAACATATTGTTATATCTAATACTTCTTCCCTTATTCTATTAACGAAGGTAGCCGTGTTACCTATGTTAAGTGTTATTAGGTCGTTAGTATTCAAGAATTCTACTAGGGCCTGGCCCCGTTTATTAATGTTAGTACTACCCCACGCGACGTGGTGAGAGTTAGCATCGCAACCTACTAGTACTTCGTTACCTGTTTGTTTGACTTTCCTCACCAAGCGTTGTAGTTCCGACGTAGGTGGTAATGTCGGTGATCAGAAAAAGAATGTTCTTTAGAGACCCTCCATTCCTGTATCACGTCTATTAGATTTTCTGAACATATTGTTATATCTAATACTTCTTCCCTTATTCTATTAACGAAGGTAGCCGTGTTACCTATGTTAAGTGTTATTAGGTCGTTAGTATTCAAGAATTCTACTAGGGCCTGGCCCCGTTTATTAATGTTAGTACTACCCCACGCGACGTGGTGAGAGTTAGCATCGCAACCTACTAGTACTTCGTTACCTGTTTGTTTGACTTTCCTCACCAAGCGTTGTCCATTTAGTTTTGGCCTTATTTCTGAAACTTATTGGGTTCGGCGGTGGCCGTGCTATCTTAAACCTTATGTAACGATGATCAGAAAAATTCTACTAGGGCCTGGCCCCGTTTATTAATGTTAGTACTACCCCACGCGACGTGGTGAGAGTTAGCATCGCAACCTACTAGTACTTCGTTACCTGTTTGTTTGACTTTCCTCACCAAGCGTTGTCCATTTAGTTTTGGCCTTATTTCTGAAACTTATTGGGTTCGGCGGTGGCCGTGCTATCTTAAACCTTATGTAACGATGATCAGAAAAAGAATGTTCTTTAGAGACCCTCCATTCCTGTATCACGTCTATTAGATTTTCTGAACATATTGTTATATCTAATACTTCTTCCCTTATTCTATTAACGAAGGTAGCCGTGTTACCTATGTTAAGTGTTATTAGGTCGTTAGTATTCAAGAATTCTACTAGGGCCTGGCCCCGTTTATTAATGTTAGTACTACCCCACGCGACGTGGTGAGAGTTAGCATCGCAACCTACTAGTACTTCGTTACCTGTTTGTTTGACTTTCCTCACCAAGCGTTGTAGTTCCGACGTAGGTGGTAATGTCGGTGAATCGAAAGGCAGATATACTGATGCTAGGTATACACTTCCATTCCCTTGTTTCAGTACTGTAGCATCCGATGTTGACAACTCTGGAGAAAAAAGATAACATAAATTTTTGTGACATATAATACAAGTCCTTGGTCTAGTTCCTGTATTTGCATAAAACAGTTGGTAATTAACGTGGTTTAAGCCAGTAACCTTGTTTCGAATCGTCCATGGTTCTTGGATTAAAGCAATATGAGTCTTACCTTTATTTATTATTTCCATCAAAGCGTTGGTTGCCGCCTCGCTCCGATGGAGGTTTATCTGGATGACTTCAATCATTGGTCCTCCAGTAACCGGTCTTCTTGGGAGTCAGTGATTGTAGATTCGGCTCCCTCATCATTTTTTGGCTGCAGTGGGCGCTTATCTTCATCGCTGCCTTTATTATTTATTGGCTCATTTTTCCGGTTTTCAGCGCCAACCAAAGCCTTACCAATTTTGAAGAAGACTGCTTTGTTCACATAGAACGCCATACCCTTCGTCTTGACCAGGCTGGCCATGAGTCTTACCTTTATTTATTATTTCCATCAAAGCGTTGGTTGCCGCCTCGCTCCGATGGAGGTTTATCTGGATGACTTCAATCATTGGTCCTCCAGTAACCGGTCTTCTTGGGAGTCAGTGATTGTAGATTCGGCTCCCTCATCATTTTTTGGCTGCAGTGGGCGCTTATCTTCATCGCTGCCTTTATTATTTATTGGCTCATTTTTCCGGTTTTCAGCGCCAACCAAAGCCTTACCAATTTTGAAGAAGACTGCTTTGTTCACATAGAACGCCATACCCTTCGTCTTGACCAGGCTGGCCATGGAGAGCCGATCCAAACCCACCACAAGGAGAGTGCCATCACGATCATTCTCTCTGTGGAAGACTTCCCACCTCTTCACGTCCAGTCCCTTGTTTTGCTGGCCAAAGAGTTTGAGCATGCGTTCTGATGTGAAATTGCTGCCCCATCCTTTGACGTGTACTGTTGTTTTTATGAGCTGAGGGATGTCCTTCCTCCTCACCAGTTTCAGCTTAGCGCCTTCCCAGGGAGAGGGGATACTATCCACAAGCTCTTTGAGGGTCTCTATACATTCTGGTGACGCGAAATTCATCCTCAGTGTGTCCCCTTTGAACTCGCTGCTCATTATTTGAATTGGGGGCCCGTCGTCGGAGTTGAGAGCGTGCTCCACAATTTTATTATTCACCAAGTCTTCAACGTTGTTGTGTTGGTCAGTAGGGATTTTGCCAGATGCTCTGTTGATGTCGATCACTGCGTAGCAGAGCTCGTCTCTATATTGCTTTCTGGCTACTTTGGCATAAGATGGTGGCTTCTTACCTTTTTCATCAACCAACTTCCTCTTCCGTAAAGATCGTGACATCTTTTTAGATGTACTAAGCTTTCCGGAGGATTCCGTGGTTGCGCTCGCTTCCTTTGTAGTTGGGTCGACTTTGTCGCCGCCCTCTCCACCAGGATACAGACTGGAGTCTCCTTCGTGAGGGGCTTGACTTGCTCTCTCCAATTTACTTGAAAGCGGGGAGCTCTTTTTCTTTTTCGGCGGTTTCGCAGTGTTCTGCTCTTCTGGAGATCTGATCCTCTTTCCTGCTTCCGCAGAGGTGGATGGAGTTTCAGATAGCTCCTTTGGAGCATCCTGCACTGTGGCGTGTTTGCTGCTTCGGTTCATCTTCTTCAACTTTCGTCGTTGTGCCCCTGATAGATTCTTCTTTTTTGTCGTGAGCTGTGCCATGCACGCGTTGACTTCTTCTACCATCTTGCTGACCTCGACGTCTTTGGAGTTAGCTAAAACAGTAATGTTAACGTGTTCGTTTGAGTCGGAGTCGGAATCGGATTCCCTACCTGTACTAGAAGGCTGGGTCCAGTTTATACTCTCCCGTGGTTCCTCCTCTTCCTTCTCCGTATTTTTGCCAATGGCTATATGTGCGCTTGTTGCATTGTCTGCGACTACAGGCGCCAAGGCACCCACACCTGTAGGAGGATTGGTTGCGCTTGTTACTCTTACTACGACTACAGGTGCCAAGGCAGCCACACCTGTAGGAGACTTTGAAAATGTTTTTGGCTCGCTATTTTGGGATAACGACGACACGTGACTAGGGAGCACATCAACAATTGCCGCCGGTACTGGGGTTATTACTCCCTGCACCGTAACTTTATTTCCACTTTTCCTACTTTCCATAGTTGTTTTTTTGTTTTAGGAGAAACACCCCCATAGTCAGTTTTGGTCCGCGGGGAATGCAATATTCCCTAAGGTGGTGTACACACTGTTCCATCCCCCCCAGGGTCGCCTCAGTAAGGATAGAAAAATCCATCCTCCCTGAGGCATCCCTAGTTGAGATGAAACAGTATGTCCATCCCCCTATCCGCCACCTGGGGACGCGCCCGTTAGGAGACTGACAACTCCAGCGGGTTGTACGTATCAAAGTCTTGTAACAATTTCGTCTTGATGGCGTCTGCAGTACCTTTTACATTGCTAAATCTGCTGATATGTATAAAACCAACCTTGACATAGCCCTCTCCTGCACTGCTGCATCCACTTCCGTTCTTAGAACGGCTTTCCAAAATCCCTGCAAGCTTCATCGCGTGCTCCACAGCAAATTTCCACTGATGGTAGTTTTCCCTACCAGGCAGTCTTTCAATTTCTATAACCTTCTCCATTGTGATGCGTTTTCTGGGCCCATAACCTATTGAACGGTGCTTATCCAGAAACCTTTTAATTAATCATTTGAAATGAAACACGAGCTAAGTTTAAAGTGTGAAAGGAGAGTGAGAATAAAGTTTTTATTTCAGCCATAAAGTTGCCATACTGTAATAACATATTTACGTATGCAAATGAATGTAGCTAATTTAGCGTGTAAATACATTTTTCAATTCCAACAATTTTCATCCGTCAATCCAATCAAAAGTTACTCACAAAACAGTATAGATCATTCGATTTGTATTATCAAGGAATTCCACACAAATTAAAAAATCGCCTCTCCTGAAAAACTACCTTTTTGCACTTAGCATTGTTTAAAATTGAGGTATCGATATGTATACATATATATTTTCATCTAATAACCACGACTTGCTTCCACTTTGCAAATAGTCTTGTTCCATTGGCAAGCTCCGAGATGTGTCAACGTATCGTATCCTTATTTTACTGCCGCAAATCTTTGAAACGTAGATTTGATTAAATCGGGGATAAAAAAAAAATAAATGAGGATTCGTACGAGAGTCACATTAAAGCTAAACTTCCTTTTCTGTTGAAGTACAGGTGCTTATTTGTCTTTGGCGCTATGATGTTCACGTGTGTACCAACAATACGTCCAAGGAAACCCGGTATCCCAAATTTAGTGCAGAAACTAACACTTTCCCTTCCTCTGGCGTTTGATAAGTTATCCAATCGCTACAAATTCTCTATTCAAACGTAATCAAGTGGGACCCTCAGGAGGAGTGGCAGACCTAAAAAACCATGGAGACAAACCATCTTCAAGGAAGCAAATTACTGAACAGAAACGTTTAGCAGCGGACAGAGAACAATGGTTTGTTTGCAGGCGGCTTAGATTAATATTTTTAACCTTAACTTTGAAAGTAAATCTTTTCAACTCTTCTTTTTTTTGTGCACTGATAATTTATTTAATTTTGAACAGCTGTTCATTTTCGATACATCATTACAGATTCGAAGTGAACAAAATGTTCCCTATTATTCACGATAGCATTTTCCACTTCCCGTGAAGTGAAGAAATTTAGGGAACAACAATTCTACGTTTTATTCGCGATAGGGGTGAGTATATCCATTTAATTATGCCTATAACTCTCCCTTCCTCTGTCGTTTGATAAGTTCTCTGTCCAATCCAATTGACAGAGAACAATGGTTTGTTTGCAGGCGGCTTAGATTAATATTTTTAACCTTAACTTTGAAAGTAAATCTTTTCAACTCTTCTTTTTTTTTTGTGCACTGATAATTTATTTAATTTTGAACAGCTGTTCATTTTCGATACATCATTACAGATTCGAAGTGAACAAAATGTTCCCTATTATTCACGATAGCGTTCACTTTCCACCAAATTCCAATCGGAAATTTTGTTCCCTGAATAATTCCCTTGTTCGAAAAAATTCCCCCTGTCGTGAATGATTTTTGTGTGTGGAATTTTTTCCCTTTTCACTTCGATTTGTTCACTTTATTTTTGCTAGCGAACAGAACAGTCTCATCGTGAAAATTTTTATTATTGTCTATAAGTATATATGATATATATGTGGTTTTCTGGAATAACAGCACATTTCAAAAATCTAATTGTTCAGAAGAGCCCAAATAATTTTTCTCTCGCAGTAAATTTGATACTAAATGTTCATATTTTAGAGTTGGAAAAAATTACAAAAAATTTGACAACCTAAGAGTGTCATATATGGATCGATAGATATGAATGATTAGTGAACATATTTATGCTAAAATCCAGAAATCGAAATTTTCTGACATAGGTTGTTATTCCAGAAAACCACAGATATTTGGATACATATCGATACTCCATTCTAAGACATGCTAAATCTCTCGCAGTAAATTTGATACTAAATGTTCATATTTTAGAGTTGGAAAAAATTACAAAAAATTTGACAACCTAAGAGTGTCATATATGGATCGATAGATATGAATGATTAGTGAACATATTTATGCTAAAATCCAGAAATCGAAATTTTCTGACATAGGTTGTTATTCCAGAAAACCACAGATATTTGGATACATATCGATACTCCATTCTAAGACATGCTAAATCGGCTTAGCATGTTTTTAAAGAGAGTGCATTTTTAATTTTCATCCGTCAATCCAATCAAAAGTTACTCACATAACAGTATAGGTTATTCGATTTGTATTATCAAGGAATTCCACACAAATTAAAAAATCGCCTCTCCTGAAAAACTACCTTTTTGCACTTAGAATTGTTTAAAATGGAGGTATCGATATGTATACATATATATTTTCATCTAATAACCACGACTTGCTTCCACTTTGCAAATAGTCTTGTTCCATTGGCAAGCTCCGAGATGTGTCAACGTATCGTATCCTTATTTTACTGCCGCAAATCTTTGAAACGTAGATTTGATTAAATCGGGAATAAAAAAAATAAAAGAGGATTCGTACGAGAGTCACATTAAAGCTACACTTCCTTTTCTGTTGAAGCACAGGTGCTTATTTGTCTTTGGCGCTATGATGTTCACGTGTGTACCAACAATACGTCCAAGGAAACCGGGTATCCTAAATTTAGTGCAGAAACTATAACTCTCCCTTCCTCTGGCGTTTGATAAGTTATCCAATCGCTACAAATTCTCTATTCAAACGTAATCAAGTGGGACCCTCAGGAGGAGTGGCAGACCTAAAACACCATGGAGACAAACCATCTTCAAGGAAACAAATTACTGAACTGAAACGTTTAGCAGCGGACAGAGAACAATGGTTTGTTTGCAGGCGGCTTAGATTAATATTTTTAACCTTAACTTTGAAAGTAAATCTTTTCAACTCTTCTTTTTTTGTGCAAATGAGAAATGTCCGTCCGTCTGGCTGTCTGCTGGCTGGTGCGCACGATAACTCTCGAAATGATTAACCGAAATTTGGTATACGGTAATATTTTTTTCTATCTCCGGCTGAGTTCAAAGATGGGCCATATTGGTCCACTCCTTCTGGTACGTATTCGCAAATAATTCAATTTTCTCCACAAAGTTGACTACAATTGGCTAAGGTTTTAGAACTGTCTAGTTTATTTAATTGTAACAATTATTAATTTGTCCAATAGTTTTACTCCGCGATAAAACCTCGCTTTCCCCATTTGCAATATTATTGTATAATTTAGGTGCTATCACTACGTCCATAAAGAAGATGTTTGTGTTCGTTCCAAGGCATTTCTAGAAATGTGTTCACTACTCAGCTCCTTAATATTATGAATGACATTATTTTAAGGAGCTGAGTAGTGAGCCCTCAGTTCCTTAAAGTTATGAATGACATTATTTTTTTGGGATTATTTGTTCGAGATTCAACTTACTATAAATACACTTATGCTCGCTGACCTTTGTTCTAATCAAACACAGGGCTTAGGTCTTACATATAAGTACACGTATGTATATAAAAAATGTAAAGGTGTGTACAGACGATTGCCAGATCGGCAAACGTTATCAACCCTGTTAAATTGTTGCAAATGTACGGAAATTGACAGGTTGTTAGGCAAATGTTAATTGACTGTTCAGACGATTGCAAGAAAACCTTCAAATTTCATATATTTTGTTAATATTTATATGCAGGATTGCCAATTAAAATATTTTATAAACAGTGCTGCCAATAAAAAGTTTTTCTGGCAATGGCGCCGTTGTCACATGCATAAACTTCGCACATCAACAAATCTGCAAATTATCTCACAATGACTTTTCTGTCAACGTTGCGAGACAAAAGGCCGGGTTAGGCATACGTAACCGTAATTTATCTTTACCATTGCCGTAACGTTGCCCGTTTGAGCGATTAGCCAACGTTGAGAAAACGAGTCATATGTTCTGACAACAACAACACATAAGTAAACAAAAAAGCCGCGATTTCTTTTTGTTTAGATTTATTAAAAATGAAGTTGAAAATAATGTTTAGAAATTTGTGGTTTTAATTCTGTGCAGAATTTACAATAAAAGTAATCAAGAAAATATCGTCGGATAAGAAGATGGGATGGACGTCCTATAAACAATGACTGGGCGAAAGCCGGACACTAGAATGCATATGCCAGTTTTAAATTTGTTATTAATAATAATAAAATATGAGTTAACTACGCCAAAGCAACGGATTAGACCGGCAGAGAGTCTAGCAATAACACCACTGTATGTCAAATATTGCTTTATCCTTTGATTCCAAGATGGGAAATATTAACATTCTATTCTTTAAAATTGTAGATATTTGGGTCACGGTTGTTCCATACAATCGATTGCATGGAGTCACAAGCTGGGGAAAACAACAATATTATTTTAGAATGCAGTGAAGTTTTGTGGCGCTTGCTTTCGCCGATTTATTAGAGTGAACAAACTACACAGCAGTACAAACACATTGCCAATGATTTTCAACGAATGTGGGATATGCCCAATTGTGTGGGAATCTGTGATGCTAACTATACATTCATATTAGTTAATGCTGGAAGTTATGGCAGCCAACACGATGGGGGTATGTCCATTAAACTTACATTTATTTATAATCTATTTTAATACAAACAATTTCCATTTCTTAATTTAAATTAAATACAGCTATATTCCAGTACTCTCCGTTTGGCCAATCAGTTATTTTAGGTACAGTACCTGTACCTCCTAGTAAACCATTATCATCAGCATCCTCTGAAGCCTTTCCTCATTTTTTTATTGGCGATGCGGCGTTTCCCCTTGGTCTAAGTCAACAACTATAGACGAGCTCAGAGACAACACCCAACGCGAAATTGTTAACGTTCCGGTCGAAATGTCGCTGTGGTGGTCATATGACCGAAATTGAATTTCATTCTTAAAATGTAACATTTGCACTACACCTGGAATAAATTTGAACTCAATATCTTTAATATTCTGTGTTTTATTAATACTTTTACTTATGTCTATTTCCATTGAAGAGGGACTCAGCCAAATCCAATCCAATCTCTATAAATAAGTCCACGTTTGTAGAGACGCTTATATTGCTGTCAAATTAACCCACAATGAAGAAGATTGGTCGTCAAAAGAATCCTGAAGCAGATTATAAATTTAATTTTTAATGGAGTCAGCCGCGATCTTCATAAAACTCACCTGCAACGCCCAGCTCCTTGCCAATTTGCTTCCAAGCTTCTCGCTTTTTTCAGATATAGGAGGATTATATTTATTGTATAAATACTCGTGCGGTTGCACCAATGAAATCAAATATTCGTCTTTCATGTTTATTTGCACTTTTAAACAACAAATAATTAATAAATTATTTTCTTCACTTTTCTCGGTGAACATACAATTGTAATTGTAAACAACATGTAGTATCAGCTGTTGTCAAATTGTACGTAAACGGAACGTCCAATTCTGATTTCAACAGATTTAAGGCCCAGTTAGGCAAACTTAACCGTAACGCCCCCGTAGCGTAACGAATCAGCTGATTCAATCTGTCATATGGAAATCAGTGTAAACGATTAGCCAACGAAAACGAAACGTAAACGGACGGCTGAATCTGTTGAAATCAGAATTGGACGTTCCGTTTACGTAAAATTTGACAACAGCTGATTCTACATGTTGTTTACAATTACAATTGTATGTTCACCGAGAAAAGTAAAGAAAATAATTTATTAATTATTTGTTGTTTAAAAGTGCAAATAAACATGAAAGACGAATATTTGATTTCTTTGGTGCAGTCGCACTAGTATTTATACAATAACTATAATCCAGCATATAGGATATCTGAAAAAAAGCGAGAAGCTTGGAGCAAATTGGCAAGGAGCTGGGCGTTACAGGTGAGTTTTATGAAGATCGCGGCTGACTCCATTAAAAATTAAATTTATAATCTGCTTCAGGATTCTTTTGACGACAGTACGAGACAATCATTGCGCCAATCTTCTTCATTGTGGGTTAAGTTGACAGCAATATAAGGCATGTTTTCGTTACAAGCTAGCACTTTTAGTTTAGCACTTTGCAACGAAAACAACTGACTTCCACTAACTGGCACATAAGCAATAAGTGGCGGATTTTCACTATCTGGTAGCAATGGTGTCATGAGTTGCGAAGAAAGAACAGTGCGAAACAGACAAAAAATTCGTGAAAAGTGTTGATAAAACATATATTTACTATTCTATGTTCAATTGTTTACATTTTTTTTGCAAATATTAAAATAATTTCCCATTTTTGTTCTTCTTATTCCCGTTAATTCACAATAATTGATAAAATCTCTCCAAAAATGGGATGCCATATTGCTAAATATAGGGTGCCCAATCTGGCAACATCATACTCGATTAAGACATGAACACAAGCACAAAACTTCAGCGGGAACTAATAGTGCTTAAAAGTGCTTAGCTCCCCATACAAATTAAGCACTTATGGTGTAACGAAAACACGCCTATAAGCGTCTCTACAAACGTGGACTTATTTATAGAGATTGGATTGGATTTGGCTGAAGAGGGACTTCAATGGAAATAGACATAAGTAAAAGTATTAATAAAACACAGAATATTTAAGATATAGAGTTCAAATTTATTCCAGGTGTAGTGCAAATGTTACATTTTAAGAATGAAATTCAATTTCGGTCAAATGACCACCACGAGCCCGTCAACAGCGACATTTCGACCGGAACGACGGCAATTTCGCGTTGGATGTTGTCTCTGAGCTCGTCTATAGTTGTTGACTTAGACCAAGGATATTCCTCAGGGGAAACGCCGCCAATAAAAAAATGAGGAAAGGCTTCAGAGGATGCTGACGATAATGGTTTACTAGGAGGTACAGGTACTGATTGGCCAAACGGAGAGTACTGGAATATGGCTGTATTTAATTTAAATTAAGCAATGGAAATTGTTTGTATTAAAATAGATTATAATTAAATAGAAGTTTAATGGACATACCCCCATCGTCATAACTTCCAACATTAACTGATATGAATGTATAGTTAGCATCGCAGATTCCCACACAATTCGGCATATCACACATTCGTTGAAAATCATTGGCAATGCGTTTGTACTGCTGTGTAGTTTGTTCACTTAAATAAATCGGCGAAAGCAAGCGCCACAAAACTTCACTGTATTCTAAAACAATATTTCGCATTGTTGTTTTCCCCAGCCTGTGACTCCATGCAATCGATTGTATGGAACAACCGTGACACAAATATCTAAAATTTTAAAGAATAGAATGTTAATATTTCCCAACTTGGAATCATAGGATAAAGCAATATTTGACATACAGTGGTGTTATTGCTAATCTCTTTGCCGGTCTAATCCGTTGCTTTGGCGTAGTTAACTCAGTCATTGTTTATAGGACGTCCGCCCAATCTTCTTATCCGACGATATTTTCTTGATTTACTTTAATTGTAAATTCTGCACAGATTTAAAAAACACAAATTTATAAACAATTTTTTTAACTTCATTTTTAATAAACCTAAACAAAAAGAAATCGCGGTTTTTTTGTTTACTTATGTGTTGTTGTTGTCAGAACATATGACTCGTTATCTCAACGTTGGCTAATCGCTCAAACGGGCAACGTTACGGCAACGGTAAAGATAAATTACGGTTACGTATGCCTAACCCGGCCTTCAGTCGTCCGTTTACGTTTCGTTTCCGTTGGCTAATCGTTTACACTGATTTCCATATGACAGATTGAATCAGCTGATTCGTTACGCTACGGCGGCGTTACGGTTAAGTTTGCCTAACTGGGCCTAAAAATTGTTTGTTCACACGGTTGTACGTTCACAGGGTTGCATTTTTCCGCCATTTTTCGGACAATGTTGTCCGATCAGGCAATCGTCTAAACATACCTTAAGTGTTCACACTAAAATTTTTCTATGTGCCAAAATATCATTATTAGCCACTACTATTAAGTTATTTAATATACCCACCGATCTCTTTTGCAACTCTCGCATTTAAAGCTATTTCAATATCGTTACTGCTGCTGCCTTGGCCTGCTTTGAGACGACCACAAAAAGTTGTTTTTCACAACGGGTCGTAGTACAACTTTAAAAGTGCGTTTGAGCATTCTTAATTAAATAAAACTCTTTCCTTAAGAACAAATATTTAGATGCCCGCTATTTTTTGGTCACTGTCAGCTGTATTTTGTTTTGGTATTGTTTTCAATTGTCAATGGCGCTGTTTTCATGATAACGGCGGCATGAAAAATCATGTCACAGCGCCGTTTTTTCTCGTCCAGGCTGCGGGCATGATACAATTGCAACAGGTAGTGTCAACTTAACAGCTGATTTAAAATTTTTTCTTTCAGGGGTCTTGGGTTGTAATATTTTTTCAACTCTGTATGGTGTTTTCTACAACAACTACTAGCAAAGTTTCATACAACAACAAAGGGTAACTTTGTTAACAATTGTCAACAAAGATATGACGACAACACAATACCCCCAGAGTTGATATAATAAGTTTTTGAGCAAGTAGCTTTACCTAGTGTAATTGCATCATGGTTGCGGGAAACGTTACGTCAAAGTTTGTTGGAGAGAGAGGCAGGCGGAAAGAGTTCTCTGCCTCTCTCTCATAAAAACTTTGACATTTGTAATAGTGGATTATTGGCATCTTTGGTTTGACACCTACTACTCCGATCAAGGGAAAAAGTTTACAAAACAAATCAAAAAATAAAATTAATTCACTAAATAATCAATAATTTTTTGAATTTTCGCGGAAATATTGTAAGAGAATTGAGTAGCAAGATAGAAAAAGAAGCTGCTGGTGCTGGTTTTCACCAAAAACAAATATCAACATTACATTCGACGTTCGTATGTATCTATGCTGACGAAATTTTTTGGGATTGGTCGGTCGTTCATTGTGTGAATCAATTTTCATTACACGAACTAACTCAACTTTTTTCTGTCCATTTCGTGGAAATTAAGAATTAATTTTGGATATTTTGTACGAGTTGACGGACCAACTTTCGAGTTGTCCGGCAAAGACAAAAGAACTTTGTAGCTCTGTCAAAAGGACCGTCTGGGAGGCAATATCATCATTGAGTGCAACGATAAGCTCTGTGGATAACCATCCAGAAAGTGGCAGCGGTGGCGTTGGAACGTCGTTTATTGCTGTACGAACAGCAGTGGGTTCATCTTCCAACAACATGGGGACAGTCAAATCACGGGAAATTACTTCCGATACTAATTCACTCGAAGAAGCAACTTCCTCCAACTTCCATCAGCAGCAACACCATCTAAAAGGCTACTGCGGCAATGGCGGAGTATACCTGCAGAAAAATGACTTACACTATGACATTGGAAATAGTTCACATTATCATCGCACGCCCAGTGTTAGAAGCACAAGTCAACAGCCAATGCCGGTGCCGGAAGAGTTAGACCGGAAGTTTACAAAAGTGTTGGTAAGTATAAACCTCTACTTTCTCTATATTTGAATTCAGCTTTACTTATATGACTAGCCGATAAACGCAGACATTGTCCTGGTTCACCTCCTCCTACCTCCGCACCACCATTCGTATATTCGACAACACAGGTCGCAAATATGAACCAATCTTTATTAAAATTGCTACAGAGGTATTTCATAATCATATCATATCATAAAGGTCAATAATTTGTTGCTGCACCACCAAGTACCCTTTCGATAACATTTACCCTCTAAAAGACGTATTTTTTAACCGATGATGCTGAAATTTAAATATTTGTACTTTGTGCTACATTCAATTGAAAATTAGGCATATCGGTCCATATTTTGATATAGCCCCCATACAAATGCTCATCCGATAGGACATTTTATATATCGCTCATTTCAAAAAAGAACGTCACAACTCAAAATAATGTTTTTTTGAGGTGGTCATACAATATTGTCCTATATTTCAATATCTACAAGCTGATCCATGATTGGGCTGATTCCTGAGGAAGACGATAATATTTGGCGCACTTCAGAATTTATGTCATCCTCGAAAAACATAAAAAAGGAACAGAAAACTAAACGTTGTGCATTCTGTTCAAAAGAACACTTACCGCGGTTTTTGTAAAACGTTTTCGTTCGTTTAATCAACTATAACTCCAAATCTTACAACACAGCCATGTAATATTTTCTGTACGAACTATTTCCTAGCTTGTCTACAGTACGTGACGAATTATTGACTCCTGTGGCTTTATATTTCGGGTATCAATTGACTGACTTTAGATGATTTTTTTACATTTTTGATTTAAAAAGATTTATTTTCTGTTTAATGCTTTTTTTTTAATCTTGTTAAACTGTAGTAGCAATCTGCGATTGCTATTATTACTTGTAATTAGAATTAGATGTACACTGTAGATCTACACTGTGGTATAAACTTTAAGTGCCAAATCTACAGTCAAATTACACTGTGCAACAGTAAAAAATACACGGACTTCATTTGTTGCATAGTGTTATTATCGTAAACTATTTTTGAAGAATTTTGTAATTTACCTTAAATTGGCCTACTGGCTTTAAATTACATTTATAAAACTGTAATGAAATGAAAACGTTTTACAAAAACTGGGGGTAACAGTACGACGTAGTTTTTTTTTTTTTTTTTTTCGAACGGTCCCAACGCTGCCACTCTTACCCGCCCCTTCCGACCGAGGGGGCCACATACCCATAACGTAGGGATTGCGTACACACCATGATCCGAACCATGGCGGGATAATAGTAGAGGGTGGAATACCAGCTACAGAAAATATCAACAGCCGGCACATGCATATACAAATTTAATATTAATTCTCAAAATAATAGATTTGTACTAAATATAGACATGCAGAAAAATACATTATATTACTACACATTTAAATACGATATACTTCGAGATTTCACTGTGTCAATTTCTATATCAAAGTCAATAATATCGTATAAAGTGTTAAAATCCACACACATTCTACGGATGGGATCTGCAGATGCATAATTAGTACGTTGAAAATCAATATGTAATAATTGGTAATATCTGGATGATCTGAATGGAATATTAAATCTTATCTTAGAAAGAATGTAATCGGAAGATACATCACCTTTTATAACCTTTAGAATCATTGTAGAGTTCAGCATAATACGTCTGCTCCTAAGAGTAGGGAGTCTTATCAAACTCAACCTACTAGTGTATGGTGGAAGAACAAAATCGCAATTCCAGTGAAGGTGTCGCAAAGCAAATAATAAAAATTGCTTCTGAACAGATTCGATCTTATCGATGTATGTCCCGTATTGAGGGTCCCATACAACGGACCCATATTCTAGAATAGGTCTAACAAGTGAAGTATAAAGCTGCTTTGTTATATATGGGTCTGAAAATTCTTTCGCCCATCGCTTAATAAAGCCTAGAACACCATAAGCTTTGTTATCTGTCAGGTAGCGGCAGCTTGATTCATGACAACTGCTAAAATAGCGAGTAATTCATAATGAAGCCTCTTATTGCAAAAATGCTTTCGTTTTGCGAACTTTGACCGCGTAATATTCACCATTTTTGTAGTACATTTTAAGAATTTCAATGCCTTTTTGAAGCGTATATCGCATTATTTTTATTAATGGCGTAGTTTTTACTTGTTATCTGTTAAATTGTTACCCCGTTCACTTAGAAAATTCAAGAATACTGCCGAAGCTATGTGAACAAACTACTTGATCTTATATAGCAAATGAAATCAATTATCATTAAAACTTTGAAAAGCATCAAAAGGGGTTTATTGCACTGGCAACAACCTCCAGATTAATGTAGTAGTTTAAGATTTGAATTATTAATTGTAATGCATAAAAAATCTGTCAAGTAGTGAAAATCAGGGCGAAACGAATTTTAAGTTTCTATTGTATATAACGAACAGGTCTGACAATACCCAGCCAGAAAAATACCATCCTCAAAGCGTTGTGAAAACACTGTGCACCGTCATAACACGGTGGGATAAAGCGTTGTAAAGCGTCAAAATGATAACACCGATATACGGTGTGACGGCGGTATTTTTCAACGCTGTAGAAACAAAATTCATAACACTTTTCCGACGGTTTGAAGGTAATAATTCCCAACAAATGTTCGTACTTGGAAATCAATAAATCAAATGAAATATATTATTTTTAAGGTATTCATTAAAATAAATTCATAATGTTATATTATTCCGGCATGTTGTTCATTCTTTAATTGTTGTAAAGATATCACTGGGTTTTCGCATGTCAAAGATACACTGTAAAGCGAATCCAGCAGTCTTTTAAAGAAAAGACAATTTCCACTGTAACAAAAAGAATAGTTCCTTTTAGGAACTTCTAAATTTTGATAACAAAATCGTACTTTTTAACGAGATTCCTGTGTGCGGAATAACTTCACATGTTTATTTAAAAAAATTGTTTTCGTTTATTTCGGAATTAAGCCTAATTTTTTGCAGGAAAAGTTTTTACACATTAAGTTCATAGAATTCATCTTTTAATTTATTATAGTTAAATAATTGAAAAGCCCCACAATTCAAATGTTTTATTGTATGCTGGTGACATTACTTTAAACATTTTATTAAGTAAGTTTTTTTGCTTTTATACACAGTACACTAAAAACCTAACTGTTTCGACTTACCATGTTTTGGAATGGAGGTATCGATTTAATGACTAATTTTCCAAAAAGGGTTCTTCTCAAATTATTTGTTCTCAACGCATTGTAAATCCATAATGAAACAGCGTTTTAAAGACATTTTAAGCAAGCGTTGTGAAAGCGTCCCAAAACAGTGCTTTCACAACGCTTTTTTCGTGGTACCCTCATAAATTTCTGGCTGGGTATATATCATCACCTGAAATCCAAAATGACGTAACCCATATCTTCATGTTTTTTTAAGAAAGCAAAAAAAGTAAATTAATTTTAAGCTTTTGACCAGATTTATGGAACTCCAAAGTATTAAGGGGAAGTCAAATAACAAATATAGTGCAATTAATTGTGGCATACATTCTGAATAAGAAAATTTTATGAATCTTTCCGCATTTTTAAGGTTACGTCATTTTGATGTTACGTCATTTTGGATTTCAAATGACGATATGTATGTTCTAAATTTAGTAAAAAAAGAACACCAAGTAAGAAAGTTCAGTCTCAAAAATATAATTAAATTTATTTATTTTTTTGTTTTATTTAAATTATTATCAATTTAAATTGCATTTAATAACTTTAAGTATGTACTGGTATTAAAGTTCAAAACTGTTTACTTTTGGTACGAAATGGTCCATTTGTGTGAGAGGTACCAAAAGGGGCGTCCCAATAACGGTCACTTTTCTCTGGACTCTAGGTAGTAGAAAAGCATTACACTGTACAAAATTTCAAGTATTTATATGCACTGGTTTTAAAGTTATAAGCTGTTAACTTTTGGTGTAAAATGGTCCATTCGTGTGGGAGGTACCAAAAGGGGGTGCCAATTACGGCCACTTTTCTCTAGACTCTAGGTACTATAAAAGCATTGCACTGTACGAAATTTCAAGTATTTATATGCACTGGTTTTAAAGTTATAAGCTGTTAACTTTTGGTTTAAAATGGTCCATTTGTGCGGGAGGTACCAAAAGGGGGTGCCAATTACGGCCACTTTTCTCTAGACTCTAGGTACCATAAAAGCATTGCGCTGTACGAAATTTCAAGTATTTGTTGGCACTGGTATTAAAGTTAAAAGCTGTTAACTGTTGGTACAAAAAGGTCCATTTGTGTGGGAGGTACCAAAAGGGGCGGTCCAATAACGCCCATTTTTCTCTGGACTCTAGGTACTATAAAACATTACACTGTACAAAATTTCATGTATTTGTATGTACTGATATTAAATTTATAAGCTGGTAACTTTTGGTATAAAATGGTCCATTTGTGTTGGAGGTACCAAACGGAGCATGGTAATAATCCCATTTTCACTGTATTGTAGGTACTAATAAACCATTACATGGTACAACATTTCAAGTCTATGTATGCCCGGGTAATAATGTTATAAGCTATTAACTTATGGTTCAAAATTGTCCATTTGTGTGGGAGGTACCAAAAGGGGCATGGCAACTTTGCCTATTTTTCTCGAGGTAATAGCGACTAATAAACTAATATTATGTGTAGAATTTCAGAGGATTCAAATAAGTAGTATAGAAGTTATTAAATAATCAGTATTTCACTATATGTTAACCCTTTGTGTGGGAGGTACTAGAAGGAGTGGACCAATATGGCCCATCTTCGAACTTAGCTGGAGATAGAAGAAAATATTACCACATACCAAATTTGAAGTCAATCGGTTACTCCTTTCGAGAGTTATCGTGCGCAGCAGCCAGCAGACAGACAGACCCTAAACGAATATCCGCCGAACATACTTAGGTTCTTAGGTCACTCCTTCGATGTGTTACACTTTTGGTTCGTAGCAAATGATATATACCCTCCTCTCTAAGGTGAGGGGATAATAATATAATGAACATTTGGACCTCTAGTGGGTCGGGGCTTGCTCAACTGCTAACAACAGTGCAAATATCCACCGATAGAGCCCATTAATACCTCCAACATTTTGCTTAATTTGTAATTAATATATATTTTCGCTTGTTGTAACGCTAGTAATTTCGAAGAAATTGAGTAAAAATGCAAGTCCAATATAAAACATAAAATAGTTAACCCATTCCTTCCCACTGTACTCGCTTGAGTACAGGAAATTTACCGAATTGGTAATACTATATAATCCAAATTTTTTGTACAATTATCGTATTGGTTGTTCACATCGGAGTCTTAAGAAGGTTTGTGTCCCATTGAAAATGCAAATAGAGTGCAACAGTAAATATTAAACGTACTTTTTGTGCACTATCTTATGCGAAATCACTATTTTTCGCAACTTCTTTTGTTATCGTCATTTGATCGGTATCAGATTCACTTTAGTTTTACCGGAGTAAAACTGATATCGCCCATTAATCCGGTTAACTAAGCAGTAAACTGTTATAATAACCAAATAAAAATATAAAATCATTCGAAAAAAGTCTGCAAATGTTTTTTGGTAAGCACAAAATTTGGTGTACTCGCTTCAGTAAAACTATAAAAAATAATTTTGAAAAAAAAATCGATTTTTGGTTATTTATTTTTCATAATGGAGCGAATAAGGTGCTATATCAATAATAAAATTTCAACAGTTCCTAAAATAAAAGGTCTTGGGAATTAATGGGTTAAGTATTAAAATGACAAAACGAGCAAAAAAACTACAACAGTTTTAAACGAAATACATAATTAGAGTGCGTGAAATTCGTAACTCCTGAGGCAATCAAAATACGATCTAGCAAAAATATTTTTCCAAATCGTGGGAAAACAAATTTGTGGGTTTCTAGTAGATCGCGAAAAAGTAAACCTTCGGACCAACTGTAAGGCATATTACTTTTAATCACAGTACAAAGATTAAATTACGGTAAAGCACACAATTTGTGAAAGTACAACCAAGAAAGCAGTTGACGTTGTCAGATATATGATGTCTTTGGCGAATTCTAAACTTTAGTTAATATTATTACCATTTTGTATTCGGCTGGGGAGCCACTTAATGCTCTAGTAATTTTATTCTTTTTTTGTTAAGAATTCTTACTTATTAGATTTATTTATATATTTACACTTATTATTTTGTTATCTTTATATTCATATTTTGTATATTTGTATACGAATATTTTGCCTTATTGGCTTTTGTATTACAATGTATGAAATAAATGAAATGAAATGTTAACTTTGAGAAATCGTGTCCCCTAACGTACCCGGGTAAGAGGTCTCAACCTTCGTGGTGGACCAGAGGCCTTCGTAGTTTGAGGCAGAATGCAAGGAGACTGTATAATAAAGCCAATAAAACCAAATTGAGTGCAGATTGGGATTGCTATAAGGAATCCTCCAAACAGTACAAGAACGAGGTAAATAAGGCTAAGCTAGTCTCTTGGATCAACTTCTGTGAAAGTATAGAAGGTGTGAACGAGTCCTCCAGATTCCGACGATTGCTATCAAAAGATCCAAAGGCGCTGGGTAGCATTAAGAAGGAAGACGGGACTTAAACAGAGTCCAGCTCAGAAACTCTGGACCTTTTAGCGACGACTCACTTTCCCGGGTGTTCGAACGTAGTCCAGGAGGAATCTGCCAATGTCAGTACTAGATCCAGTGCACCACATTGTGATGAAAGCGCGTCCACTGTGGTAAATGACTTAGTAACCGACAAGAAAATTCTGTGGGCTATTAACTCCTTCGAGCCCTTTAAGTCTGCCGGACCTGATGGCATATCACCGGCCATGCTACAGAATGCAGGGCCAATATCAATTGATATGAGATGCATACTTAGGAATTATATACCCTCAAAATGGCGTGAGGTCAAGGTGGTTTTCATTCCACGCCCAAGGACTATATACCAATTAGTCTCTCATCGTTTGTTTTTAAAACGTTGGAAAGACTTATTGACACCTATATTAGGTGTAGTTTACAACCGTCATTAATCAGTAACTGTCAACATGCCTACATCAAGGCCGCTCAGTTGACAGTGCTCTTCATTACGTGGTTGGCTACATTGAAAATAACCTGGAGAAAAGCCAATTCACTTTGGATATTGAAGGGGCTTTTAATAATGTGAATTTGGAATCCATACACGAATTTTTGTTGAATGTGAGCACATCCCTCTGCTGGTTGACCGGATTGACACAATGCTGAAAGGCAGGATCATCAACTCAACTCTAGCAGAGGGTTCCATTAGGAAGTCAGTGGCTAGAGGTACACCACAGGGAGGCGTTCTATCTCCTCTCCTGTGGCTTCTAGTCATAAACGGGATACTCAAATCATTCAAGAAAGATAGAGTGAAAGTTGTCGCATGCCGACGATGTGGTTATCATGGTTGATGGTAAATTCCTCTCAACCATTACTGATCTTATTCAAAGTGCGCTTAGGAAGCTGTCTAGATGGGCTACGGCGAACAGCTAGAAATCAATCCAACTAAGACAGAGTTAGTCCTATTCACTAAGAAAAATAAGATAGAAGATTTCCATAAACCCATTCTCGACGGGGTGTAGTTGAAACTGTCCCCAGAGGCTACGTACCTTGGCGTCATACTTGATCAGAAATTAAATTGGAAAAGCAACACCAAGGAAAGAGTCAAAAAGGGACTGAATGCAATCTACTCCTGCAGAGGTTCCATATGTAAATGATGGGGGCTCCGCCCAAGTACTTTCCACTGGATTTACACCTCGATTGTGCGTCACATCCTCACATATGGTTCAGTGGTGTGGTGGAAAGCGACTGGATGTAGACACCAGTTAAAATCTTTAGAGAAGATTCAAAGAATTGCTTCTCTATTCATAACCGCCGCGAGAGCGAGCACACCGCAAGCGGCGATGAACACTTTACTAAACCGATAGGTCAATATATTAAGTGTAGCGCCACCAAGTGTGCTATTAGACTCCGTGGCGTAACTCAAACTTATGTGGCGTAACTCAAACTGCTGGCACTCAAAGATCCTTAATGAGGCATCTAACAGGTCCGGGCTGACGGTAATAACGGGACAAACTGATTATTTGCCACCTGTTCTGAATTTCTCGACAAGGTTGGACACGACAATCCCTTCTAGATCAGATTGGCTGGATGGTGATCTCCCCTTTCGTGGTCACGCAATTAACACAGATGGATTCAAGATGGATGTGGGAACGGGGGCTGGCATCTTTAGTGAATCTCTTAGTATTAGCAGATCTTACAAATTGCCAGACGCCTGCAGTGTCTTCCAGGCGGAGGTTTTTGCCATCCTGGTTACCTTGCGTTTAATAAACGAGGGTTTTCCAGACAGGGTGAAAACATAACTATCTATGTTGATAGTCAGGCTGCTCTGCACTGACCTCCTACGTCATTAATTCCAAGTTAGTAAATGATTGCATATTAGAAATGCAAAAACTAACAGTTAACGTCAAGCTCTGTTGGGTCCCAGGACACTGTGACATCACTGGAAACGAGAAGGCTGATGAGCTCGCACGGAATGGGTCAGCGATTGAAACCACTAGTGCGGTGTCATCACTGTATCCACCAATGTGTGAGTTCTTCGGCATGATAGAGCGCTTCTACAGGGATCAAGTTAACCAGAATTGGTTAGCCAGACCGGACTGTAAAATCGCTAGGTCTCTCTGGCCATCTGCGACTGGATGTAGACACCAGTTAAAATCTTTAGAGAAGATTCAAAGAATTGCTTCTCTATTCATAACCGCCGCGAGAGCGAGCGCACCGCAAGCGGCGATGAACACTTTACTAAACCGATAGGTCAATATATTAAGTGTAGCGCCACCAAGTGTGCTATTAGACTCCGCGAATCACTTATGTGGCGTAACTCAAACTGCGGGCACTCAAAGATCCTTAATGAGGCATCTAACAGGTCCAGGCTGACGGTATTAACGGGACAAACTGATTATTTGCCACCTGTTCTGAATTTCTCGACAAGGTTGGACACGACAAAACCCTTTCGTGGTCACGCAATTTACACAGATGGATCCAAGATGGATGTGGGAACGGGGGCTGGCATCTTTAGTGAATCTCTTAGTATTATCAGATCTTACAAATTGCCAGACGCCTGCAGTGTCTTCCAGGCGGAGGTTTTTGCCATCCTGGTTACCTTGCGTTTAATAAACGAGGGTTTTCCAGACAGGGTGAAAACATAACTATCTATGTTCATAGTCAGGCTGCTCTGCACTGACCTCCTACGTCATTAATTCCAAGTTAGTAAATGATTGCATATTAGAAATGCAAAAACTAACAGTTAACGTCAAGCTCTGTTGGGTCCCAGGACACTGTGACATCACTGGAAACGAGAAGGCTGATGAGCTCGCACGGAATGGGTCAGCGATTGAAACCACTAGTGCGGTGTCATCACTGTATCCACCAATGTGTGAGTTCTTCGGCATGATAGAGCGCTTCTACAGGGATCAAGTTAACCAGAATTGGTTAGCCAGACCGGACTGTAAAATCGATAGGTCTCTCTGGCCATCTGCCTAAACGGCATTGTCCACTGCGGGAATTTCTCTACCCTCTATCTTCTCCTCTTTTAATTCAATATTTCTATTTTCCGCTCTTCTCACTTATTATTGGGGTCTCCCTCCATCCCCTCTCATTTTTCAATCTATAATTTTTTCTGCTGTTTTTCTCCAAATCTTCAATTCTTTACAGGACTAACACAATGGACCTTTAGGCCTCCGAGTGGAGTGGTGCACGCCAAATTGGTAGTGTGCTACGTGTCCTTTAACCTAACCTAACCTAATAAGGTGGTTTCGTTCCTGGACAATATAGTGTTAAACGACACAAGAACCCTATGCAAAATTGGTTACGTTCCATGTAGTAAAAAAAGCATCCATGAATATTTTTTAATTTAATTCACATTGTAGCTACCCAGCCGGAAAAATACCATCCTCAAAGCATTGTGGAAGCACTGTGCACCGTCATCACACGGTGGGATAAAGCGTTGTAAAATCGTCAAAATGATAACACCGATATATGGTGTGAAGGCGGTATTTTACAACGCTGTTGAAACGCTGTAAAAACAAAATTCATGACGCTTTTCCGATGGTTTAAATGTAATAATTCCAAAACAATTTCGTATTTAGAAATCAATGAATCAAATGAATTATATTATTTTTAAGTTATTTATTTAAATGGATACATTATGTTAAATTTTCCTTCAAAATACCAGCTTGTTTATTCTTTGATGTTGTAAATGTAGCACTGGGTTTTCGCATGTCAAAGATGCACTGTAAAAGTGAATCCTGCAGTCTTTTAAAGAAAACACAATAACGAAATGTTTATGTGCGGAATTACTTCACATGTTTATTTAGAAAAATAGTTTTCGTTTATTTCGGAATTAAGCCTAATATTTGCAGCAAAAGATGTTCCACATTAATTTCATAAAAAACGTTTAATTTAATATACCTTAAAAATAGTAGGTACACATTATGTCCACTTCACTCGGAGACCATTTGGTCCATTTTGTTCGTCCTGAGTACGCATGTCAAAGATGCACTGTAAAAGTGAATCCTGCAGTCTTTTAAAGAAAACACAATAACGAAATGTTTATGTGCGGAATTACTTCACATGTTTATTTAGAAAAATAGTTTTCGTTTATTTCGGAATTAAGCCTAATATTTGCAGCAAAAGATGTTCCACATTAATTTCATAAAAAACGTTTAATTTAATATACCTTAAAAATAGTAGGTACACATTATGTCCACTTCACTCGGAGACCATTTGGTCCATTTTGTTCGTCCTGAGAAGATAAGTAAAGTAGAGGGAGAGGTCGAAGAAAATGAAGGAGGTGATGAGTATAGATAAGAGAGAGGAGAGATGGCTCTTCAGGAGAGGGGAGTCCCAAAAAAACTCGCCTGTTAATGCAGATGAATGCGTTGATTTCAAACCATCCATCTCAGGCCGTGTTGTAAGAAGTACGTGTTAAGTGAGGTCTACCTGTAATTGTATTTACGATATCATTTAGCCTAAAGAAACTACATAATTATTTTCAAAAAAAAAAATTGGAACCACTGTTGGTGGCAGAATAAGCACCGTCACTGATTTGGCCATTACTAGCGTTTACTACCGGATTTACTTGAACTACGCTGTGGACATATAAGTGACACACAAATTCTTTATTATTTTGTGAGGTCACATGCTATTCATGGTGGAGGGTATATAAGATTCGACATGGCCGAACTTAACGCATTTACTTGTTAATAATGGCGTAGTTTCTACTTGTCAAATGTCAAAGAATAAAAGCTTCAAAAGTGACAGCTACCGAAATACCGGATGATTCAAAATAACACCTATTGTTGGAAAACCCTGTATTAAAAAACCCAATTTTTCAGGAGAGCAAAAAACTGTTTTATTATCAAATTTCCGCTATAAAGACGTCATTACTTTCAACTATTTTGAAATATACATTATGAACAAAAGTTTAGTCTTCACAGCAGAGATTTTAAACATCGCTTCAGAAGGTTTATGAGTGTTACATGGGCTTACAAAATACATCAAATTTGAAATTTTCTTCGCAGTGTCCTCTAAATTTATGTATTTTGCAAAAATTTTGAATACAGAATTGTAAAAATTATTGAGTGTGGCGGTTCTTAAATTTTTAGCAATTTGGAATTAAAAAAAATTATATAGCCTGATTTGTCTTCGTATAAATACATAAAAAACATAGCAAAGCGACAATAACGTTAACAAGAGGTTAATATTTTTTTTAAAAATATACGCCGTACTCGTAGGTCATTCATTTGAAGCAGAAGCTTTTGGCTTCAAAACCTCATTTTCAAAAATTGTAATATAACACAATTTGGATTTAATCCATCGATATATTTAAAGTATCGGTAGGAAAAAACGCAATGGGCAAATAAATGGCACAATCTCAAAAAAAAGCGAAAAAATCGTTTTTTGATCTCTTTGCATGCCCAAATAAATACCGAGGGTTGAACTCATGGACGATTAACAAAGATTCCGCTATATAGTCCTATCCAATTTACATTCGTTTCGTCACTCCATATCCTATTCGGTGCACTCAGAAGATTGTAAAATACGGTGGTCGCAGCATTCCGGTTTGAGTGCATTTTCTTCGCTTGGCAAAGGTCCGCTTATAAAAATCAATGGAGAAGTGGACAAGTTTCAGTGTTTAGATATTTTAGAAAAACCATATGGAGCCGTATGCCTTCAAGAACATCATGCAGGATAATAGCCCCAAACTATTAAAAATTAGTTTTGTGCGGAGATTTTAGATTGACCAGCCCAGAGACCTGGCTTAAATACTATAGATGACCGCTGTGATAAGACAAGAATGAAACGGCAAAAAATACAAAAATATGGACGATCTATGATTGGCCGCACCGGAAGCCTGGCATACTATACCCTAAACAAAATGCCAACAACTTTAATTCTTATTTAAAGATCGAAATTGTCATTTCAACAACTTTTTCTACTTGAAACAAGAACTTAAATCTTTAAAAACAGCAGCGCTCTTGTATCAAGAGCTCAAGGTTGTTGGGTACGATTTAACCAACAAAGTTGTTATACCAACAATTTTGTATTTAATATCAACAACTTTGTTGGTTAAATCGTACCCAACAATTTTATTATTCTGTGTGCATATATATAAAGATTAAATTGTATTTTGAAAAGAGCAAGATTTTAGGATACAAATATTTAAGGTAAATCATTAAAAATTTAACTGATTTCTTGATTTTCGGAATCGACCTTATGTTTGAGGTTGTTCTTTCAAGCTTGCTGAATATTAATACAAAGGTCAATCCAATAAAAACTATAACGAATAGTTATTATTATTCTTTTGGAAAAGAAGGAGGCAGATTTCGAATTCAATGAAGTATTTTGCTAATTTTTCTTCAATGTATTCTGAATTAATTAAGTGTACCTTTTTTATGTCGTTATCATAAATGTTTTTATTTTAGGCATCTATGGATTTACCACCCGATAAGGCGAAACTTTTGAAAAACTACGATGACGAAAGAAAATGGGATATTATTTGTGATCAGGCAAGTATCGGAAAATTAAATTTTAAAGCATTATCCATAAATAGTTATGGAATGTATAAAATACAATTTAACGTTGAAAATCAGTTAAATAAACCGTTCCTAACTTTTTATGAATAAGGCCTTTATACATGTGTGTACATACAAAGACATAAACCCTTTAACATTTACAACAAATATCTTAGGAAATGGTGCAAGCCAAAGACCCTCCTTCGCATTATTTGAACAAACTGCGCACTTATTTGGATCCCAAAGCCTCTCGAAGTCATCGAGTAAGTATTATTTTGAAACTAGTTTTTTTACAACACACTGTACGCAAATATCCTTTCGAAATGCGTAAATTCTCTGTTACCATTAAACATTTTTATTAATAAATGATGTTAAGAGAAAACTAAACTAATAATCATTAATTTTTTCTTGTTCACCACATGCACACGATGTTACTTCCCCGTTAATATCTTTTGTTTCTAATGTTTGTTATCAACTTTTATTTATATTTTCCCCATACCTATGCATCCCTTATAATATTTCCATGGAATAAACCATCCATATCCATGAACAAACTCACTCTTACAGCTTTACTTCCTTTACTTTTTCTGTCAGAGACGAAAAATGGTTGGCGAATCCACATCAACTCAAGTATTACGCGATTTAGAAATTTCGTTGCGAACTAATCATATTGAATGGGTAAAAGAATTCCTAGACGATACAAATAAAGGACTCGATGCTCTTGTTGATTATCTCAGCTTTCGACTTCAAATGATGCGTCATGAGCAGAGAGTTCAAAATTCGATGAGTGTGTCTGATGAACGTTTGAATATAAACAATAGCGCCATAGGTTCAACTGGAAACGATGGAATGGGTGCTGTGTCGTTAAGTGGGGCATGTGGTTCGACATTGGGTGGTATTAGTAGTGCAAGTCTTTTGGAGTCGTCGCGTTATCAAAATACAAATTCGTCGGCTTTTAATATAATTTCCAATGGCATTTTACGGCCCTCACTTCTTGACGTACTGGATAGTCCAAGCATAAGAAGGCGTTCACGTCATATAGCTAAACTAAATATGGGTGCATCGACAGATGATATACATGTCTGCATTATGTGTTTACGTGCAATAATGAATAATAAGTATGGCTTTAATATGGTTATACAACACCGTGAGGCGATTAACTGCATTGCGCTAAGTTTAATTCACAAATCTTTGCGCACGAAGGCTCTAGTTCTGGAGCTTTTAGCAGCTATATGCTTGGTGAAAGGAGGGCATGAAATTATTTTATCGGCATTCGATAATTTTAAGAATGTGTGCCACGAGACGCAACGATTCCAAACTCTCATGGAATATTTCATGAATTTTGAAGCCTTCAACATTGACTTCATGGTCGCTTGCATGCAATTTATGAATATTGTTGTGCATTCCGTGGAAGATATGAACTATCGAGTACATTTGCAATACGAATTTACGGCATTGGGTCTCGATAAGTACTTGGAAAAGCTTCGCCTTACTGAATCAGAGGAATTAAAAGTTCAGATTTCAGCGTATCTCGACAATGTATTTGATGTTGCCGCACTAATGGAGGATTCTGAAACAAAAACTGCTGCTCTTGAAAGGGTTCAGGAACTAGAGGATCAAATTGAACGTGAAATAGATAGAAATTCCGAGCTTTTATACAAGCTAGCAGAAATTGATACTGAAGTTAGATTTCTGAAAGCGGAGCGAGAAGATCTATTAACAACAAAACTAAATTTTGATGAGGAGGTCACAACCTTGCGGCGGATTTTAAAACAAAACGAACAAGAGCTTAGAAAGCGCGAATCTCTTTTACAGAGGAAAAATTTAGAGTTGCAAACATTAACCAGGTAAATATAATTTTTAAAATACATCTTATCTTTGCAAATATACTTCGATTTTGCGATATACTTCTTTGAGAACACACCGTATTAGCCTCTTTTACATATTAAGAGTTACCTTGCGGAGATTATATGTAAAACAGATTATTTCAATATGTTTTTCAAGAAACATTTGAAGATATTATTTATTTATCTACTTAACCATTCTACGTTTGCTGTAATTATTAACGTATAAGTTGATTTTCTATAGTTGGTTGGCTAATTTTTGATGTAATATTAGAAACAATTAATGTAATATTAGAAAAAATTTTGAAAGTACTAATTTATGTATTATATCGGTTTGGTCCTTCCATCGGTAATTACTGACTTGGCACATTATTTAACGTTTTTATATGATCTTTTTGAAATGCAGATCTCTTCCGCGGTCATCGTCGAGCGGAACAAATACATTGGACAATGACTCGTCTGCCAAAGAATCTCCAGTAGAATGTGTGTCTCCACCACTTCCGCCTCCTCCTCCAACCATGGAACAGACATCTGAATATTTGCCGCCACCTCCCCCGCCACCAGTTCCACCGGCACCACCACCACCTCCAGTGGGAACGGGATTATCTTCTAATGTGTTTGCTCCACCACCGCCACCGCCGTCTCTACGTGCCTTGGTGCCGCAGCAGCAAAACAGTACTTCCATAGTGTTCCAACCTCCGCCACCTCCTGTAGCTGGTTTTATGCAAGCGCCAGATGGTGCCATGACAATCAAAAGAAAAGTACCGACTAAATATAAACTACCAACATTAAACTGGATAGCGCTCAAACCAAATCAGGTGCGCACAAATTCATTGGTTTGTCCAATTATCGGTAATATTTTCTTTTTTTCTAGGTACGTGGTACCATTTTCAACGAGTTAGATGATGAAAAGATATATAAGTACATTGATTTCAATGAATTTGAAGAGAGATTCAAAATTGGTGTTGGCGGTGGCTTGTCCGCTGGCAACAATACAGAGGTAGATGGGACGCTTCAGTCGTATCCCAGCAAACGTTTCAAGAAACCTGACAATGTATCTTTGTTAGAACATACGAGATTACGAAATATTGGTAAATATTGCCTAAATCTTAAAAAAATATTATTCGTTTTGTATTTCATATTATCATTTACAGCAATATCTCGAAGAAAATTAGACATGCCTATAGATGAGGTTATTTCCGCGATACATAGCTTAGATTTGAAGAAATTATCTCTGGAAAATGTAGAGCTTTTGCAGAAGATGGTCCCTACAGATGTAGAAGTAAAAACATACAAAGAATATATAATCGAGCGAAAAGATCAAAATCTTCTTACAGAGGAAGATAAATTTATGCTTCAACTATCGAAAGTAGAACGAATTTCATCAAAGTTGTCCATAATGAACTATATGGGCAACTTTTTTGATTGTTTGCATTTGATATGTCCGGTAAGTCTCCTCAGCTTTGTTTTCTTAAAAATGCTAACCAGTTAACGTTTTCTAGCAAATACAATCCATAACGTCTGCGTCAACTTCGCTAAAGCAGTCACGAAAATTTAAAGCTCTTTTGGAAATAGTATTGGCGTTCGGTAACTATTTAAATAGCAATAAACGGGGCCCTGCTTATGGGTTTAAGTTGCAGTCTTTAGATACATTAATTGACACAAAATCGACTGATAAACGTTCGTCGCTGCTACATTACATTGTTGCAACCATACGACAGAAATTCCCTGAATTGCTCAATTTCGAAACAGAGTTGTACTGCACAGATAAAGCCGCACAGGTTTCTCTTGAGAACATTGTCACAGATGTTCATGATCTAGAAAAAGGTATGGAATTGGTGAAGAAAGAGGCAGAGTTGCGTGTAAAGGGATCACAGACGCACATTCTGCGGGACTTCCTCAATAACTCAGAGGACAAATTGAAAAAAATTAAAATTGAACTAAAAAATGCTCAAGAAGCGTTCAAAGAATGTGTAGAGTATTTTGGGGAATCATCACGTAATGCAGATGCAGCAGCTTTTTTTTCTCTGATAGTGCGATTTTCACGGGCTTTTAAGGTTATTTATAATATATACATAATTAGTGTATTTTAAAAAGCTATAACTTAATATTTACCGGTTAGGCATACGATCAGGAAAATGAGCAGAGGAGGCGATTGGAGCAGGCAGCTGCAGCTGCAGCAGCTTCTAAAAAAGAAAACGAACAAGTTCAACTACGAAATAAATCGAACCAGAACAAAAAACAACAGGTGAGCTGGAATTTCTTATATTGTTGTCATTATTTATGTGGTTCAAATGCATTTGCATTGAGTTTTGTGAAGGAATACACCTTGATATCTGTTTCTCATTTATCATACATACATACATTAAATTCATTTGAACATTTGAAATTAATTTAATTCATTAGAAACTCGGTTGCGTGACTATGGAAAGCAGTTTATTACATAAAACGCTTATTAATTTGGCCTGATGGATTGGTTGTATATGATTGCATAGCCGGTTAAGTTCATGTATATTTTATGGGTAGCAGTAATACCTTTTGGTGGTGGTCGAACAAATCTGATTGATTTGATCTTGGAATATTTCGTTGGTCAACGAACAATTACATTACATGTTTCGACCTCCGATTTGTTACTGAAATCGCACAATCCCAACTCTCGCACTATTGTTATATTTTAAGATAAAATACAAATCTTGATCAATTATATTTCTTCACCGACATAATCATCATCATCATCGAAAGCATTTCTCAAAAATCCTATAATTTTTGATATTTGCATTTTGTCCGTCACCAGTATCGCAACAAGCATCCAAAAATTCGAAGGGAGTCGGCTCGGTCACAAAAAATTTCGAGCAAGTCAGGCTTCATGTAAGTGAATTATAATAGAAACGTAGATAAGATTGTTCCAATTTTTCTAGACATGTGTTGTGTTAAAATTGTTGTTTCCTGTGCTTCTTTTCTATGTTTTCAATGTGTATAGATTAAATTAACAATCATTTATCATTAACATTTCCAAAGTCATGCAACGGCTTCATATAACACATACACAAATTGCTTCGTTCCATTTCTAAATATACCGATGGAAAGGTGGTGGCGTATTACTAATCTTCATGAATACATATTTTGTTTTTCTTTTGCAATTTCTATTTATCATGGAATATCGTAACAAAGTTTCCCGCTGGGCTATGCTTACAGGACGCTGTCATAAATGAATTGAAATGTAAGGCGAATTCTGTCCGAGAAAAGAAACTTTTGCAACAGGACGAAGTTTACAATGGCGCACTTGAAGACATTTTGCTTGGTCTGAAGAGTGAACCCTACCGACGATTCGATGCAGTTCGTCGTAGCCAGCGAAGGCGTATTGATAATAATCGCCTTTCACGTACTCTCGAAGAGCTCGATGTCTAGAAGGACCGAATTTCCTTACAATAAAACACTATTTAGTGGGCTTATAATAATATATGTAGAGTAGTTGATCGATATTTCGATGAAAAATTTTTACTTTTGCCTGACGATATGCATTTTAATCATTACTATATAGGTGTTTTTTTTCTACATTCCCTTTTTATTAATCAGAATATCGCAAAAATAACCGACCAAACGAACACGAACGTCATGTCACGTAATTTATAGTTAATTATTGTATTTAGTTATTTTCACTACAGCTTTTGTATCGATTTTTTATTTATTTTAAACTTTACTGATGTTTGTAGATTATGTACTTGTGAATCTATGTAATCTACAAGTATGATTGAAGAATCTCAACTTAGCATTTCCTCTAGCATTGTGGAAATCAAAGTTATGTTTTTATTTTTTTTGTGGATTTTATAATCAGCCCTATTCATGGCATCTTATACATTGTTTAAAACACTGATTTACATTGTCCCAAGAAAACACGTTAATTTTTTGAAATTCTATAACATAGAATTTCAAAAATGTAACTATGTATATGTGATTTCCATTGGATTCGAATAAATGTTTTTTTTTGTAAATAAAGCACAATGTTCACTTGTGTCTTAAATAAATGCAAGGCTGACTATGAAACCCACCTTGAATGTTTGTATATAAGTTATATGTTTCGTATTATGTTTTACGTTACGTATTGTTTTCACATTGATGTTGCTCGTGTATGTTGTACAAAAATTATTTTTTACCGTTGTATGCAACTCGAAGATATGAAACCGTTCAAAATAAAAACGAAAATTTTTGTTTAAGGTAAGATATATGCAACACAAATACAAAAATTTAGAGTCGGTATTCATGTCTTAATATATTTTGTTGGTCTTTCTATGCGTTCATATGTCTATAATTTCTAAACTTATGAAATATAATCAAATATACATTTTTTACTATTTATAATAAAATATATGACGAGTTTTATATTGGATAGAATTACGTAAGTTGATTTATAAAAATATGTTTTTTTTATATATAATACCACTGAAGAAGAACTTACAAAGAAGAGGAAATTTATCATAAACATTTCCTTCTCCAGAATGTATAGACAGAACGCCCTTTCGAACCATTAACTTCAATAAGAAAATTAGAACAATATTTAGCAGTCCTGCACATATGTTTGGTCATAATATAAAAGAGTAAAAAGAAGCTTGACAATTAGCTGTGTGTTATAAAGGAGATGAGGGGAGCCTCGAGTCGAATGGGTGTCATCTTGAAACATGGACTTTTTGCTCTAGCAGCTTAATGGTTTTACAACTCGTTCGAAAGATTTTATCGAGCAAAAAATCTAGCCAAAGGAAGCAAGAAAAAAAAAAAAATTTTCTGAATGGCTAGAAGCTTGTTTTTCGCTCTTCTCAAATTGAGGAAAATTGAAAAGCACTGGCTGAGTAGGGCATTATCGTCCATTTCACAATATTGTGGTTCTTATTTATTCCACGCTATAACTTTTACACATATCGGTAGATACAAATTTTGTTTTGAATGTTCTTCCTGATATATGGGCATTTCTCCAAAGTCGAATGCGACATTCGTACGCATTCAAAGTGAAAAAACATATGCCAAAACATTATTTCATTTTGACAAAAGGCGAAACTTATAGCAATATAATTTGTGCTAAGGTTGTTTTTGCCCAATTGTCCGTTTTCAAGATACGAGGGTTGCTATATATATTTCTGGCCTAAACGTACTCACGTACTAAACGTACTTTTTAGCATAAACGTACTCAGAACGTTTTGACGTACGACCATCATTTGTGTTGTTTACAGTGACTTGAAAAAACAATTTGGCAAAAAAATGGAATTAACTCGTGAACATTTTCGTGCGATCATTTTTCACAACTTTCGACGTGGATTATCACGACAAGTGTGCATCGATGAACTTAAATCTTTGTATGGCGATGAAGCACCATCCTATAGCACTGTGAAAAACTGGATTAATGAATTCAATCGTGGCCTACGCTCGCTCAAAGACGAAGGTCGTCCAAAAACGGCCGTTGTGCCAGAGAACATTGATGCCGTGCGTGAACTGATAATGCAAGATCGTCATGTGACATACCGTGAGATAGAGGCATCCTTGGGCATTTCTTCCACCAGCATACATTCGATGTTGCATGAACACCTGGTCGTAAAAAAGGTTTGTTCTCGTTGGATCCCGCACAATTTGACAATCGCTCAAAAAAAGGCTCGTGTCGATTGGTGCAAAGAAATTTTGATCAAAAGACGTTTATAAGATCGTCACAGGTGACGAATCTTGGATCTATGCGTGTGAGCCCGAAACAAAAGAGCAATCGACCGTGTGGGTCTTCGAAGCCGAGCCAAATCCAACGAAAGTTGTTCGTGGAAAAAGCACTTCGAAGCAAATGGTCGCCTGTTTTTTCGGCAAAACTGGTCATGTGGCGACTTTTCCGCTTGAGCAACGTAGGACGATCAATTCTGAGTGGTACAACACAATTTGTTTGCCTGAAGTCTTCGGAGAAATTCGAAAAACGAACAAGAGAAGACGAATCATTGTGCACCATGACAATGCGAGCTCTCACACATCGGCTCAAACCAGCTCCTTTTTTACCGGCCAAAACGTCGAATTGATGGGTCATCCGCCGTACAGCCCTGACTTGGCACCCAATGACTTATTCTTATTCACTCACATCAAAAAAACTGCTTGGTTAACGTTTTTCGACGCCTGAAGCAGCTGTCGAAGCGTTCAAAAACCATGTTTTGGAGGTGAACTTTCAACACACTTAAATCTAGTACTATTTTTATTATCATTTCTGTCTAACTAAAATGGAAAAACTAGAAAAATATGTATGTATGTATGTATATTTCGAGAATACTTTCACATACACGACTTACAACAAAATACTTCCCGTTAAAATGAAAACTAACCTTTCTGTTTTGTTTTTCTCAGTTCACCGAACCGAAAAACACAAAAAACAAGTAAGAAAGTTTCAGTCGGGTAAACCGACTAAGGCATACCCTCACTTTGTGAGTAATGTAATATTAGGCGTGTTTTCGTTACACCATAAGTGCTTAATTTGTATGGGAAGCTAAGCACTTTTAAGCACTATTAGTTCCCGATGAAGTTTGGTGCTTGTCATGATACAATAATAGAAGGTAAAATCACTTGCCCAACAACAAAACTGGGATACAACCCTGTACATTATTTTCGTACAATAGCTTGTCAAAATAGGCAGCCGACTAACAGCTGACCAACAATTGGTTGTCAAATAAATTTATTATTTGAAATTTGATTTTCTTTGAAAAGGACAATTGTTTCTAATATTTCAAACTTACGTGCAATTACCCTTTAAAGTAAATCTGGTGACTGCAATTTTATTCAGTATAACAAGTTTTCTCTTGTATTGGGATACACACACAATGTAAGTTTTGTCTTTAAGAAACTATAAAATTGAAATAATTTCCTCATTTTAATCTCGGAAGGATAGTGTCATTATCCTTCATGACACCTGGATGTTTTTGCTGTTACAGTATTGAGTAGCATTGATGATGGATGGCATATAATACAATACTGCCCGGTCGAGCTTTCCAACGATTTTACTTCTTTGAAATACATTTTTTAAAAGGTTTGTCTCTTCAGAGCTTGTCCTTACAAATGAGTGGCGAGAGGCATAAGCTGAATGCGACCATACGTGTCACTCATATCACCCATATCAGTAAAAAGGCAAAACAAGAAAAATGGAGCAGTAAATGCATAAAATGGAAGACGGCCGGCCTCTCGTGCAATGGAATTAACTCAAAATGCCGACAGCAAGATCCTTTTAGGCAGCATGGGCCTCCTGATGACGTAGCCTCCTGATGGGTTGAAGGGCTACTCCTCAAGTTAAAACCAATTTTCAGGTTGTATTTATTTTCTAGTTAGGAAATAAGTTTTTCATGTTATAAGAATATACATACTCCTACATATGTATATGGACCTTTTATTAAAAAATATGATTAACGAATAATGTAAAAAGAACTGAACGTATTATATATATTTTTTAATTTAATAACAAAGTTTGTCGTTGATACAAATAATAAGTGTTTAGCTGCAACATTGTTCAAGCTACATCTGTTGAATTGTCCATCAATTATTCAGTTTTATGAAAATGGGTGTTGTCTTCCGCCTAGTTTACCATTTGTTGATGAACAAAATTGAACAAACAAGAGTTCCAAGAACGTCCAATTCAAATCGAAAAAGTTGCAGTTTGATGTGGATTTGGGGCTTACCAACTTCTTTTGAACTGAATTGGATGATATGGACACTAACATGTGGTTCCAACAGGACGGCGCCATAGCCACACAACTCATGCTACATGGCATCGTCATCTCACGAGGAGGTGATGTGAACTGGCCTCCGAGATCGGGCGATGTGACCCAATTAGAATTTTTTGTGGAGTTTTGTTAAGTGGCACGTCTATGAGAACAATCTACAAACCATAACAGCCAACACAACCCTTGACATCGGTAAAATTCAGCTTGTCTCATGTGCCAGTTATGGAAAATTCGAAATTACGGATTCGCGACTCTGCGAATCCGTGGCATACATTTGCAAGATATTATATACCATTTATAATGACATCAATAGGACTTTAAAACAAAATTAATAAAGTTATGTGATATCACACATACACACTTTGCTTTTTTACATTTAAATATAGGAAATGTTAAATACAATTTACATTATTTTAAATTTGCGTGAAATTTGTTTGTGCACAATATTTTAAAACGCTCCCAACAACAAAATGTAAACAAACAATCAAACGTCATCCATGAGTTTGACAGTTCATTGAGCTCTGAAAAAATGGCGAGAAAATCAGCTGTTCGCTGTACGCTACCTTTTTTTTTTTTTTTTTTTTTGGATTTGTCTTCCACGTCATGTGGGGGTTGGTTGATTACATGGAGTAATCATATACCAGGGCTGCTTCAGACGACTTACGTGCACACACTGCGTAGTGTCAGTAATTAACTGAGGTTAGTATTTTATTAATGTATTTGGTAATTGTATTTGGAACAAGTATGTGGTATTTGTATTAGGTATTTGAATTTGGTATTGCTGATGTAGTTTTCCATCTCTAATCGCGTGTTTTCTTTTATATATTTGTGTTGGTTCTTTTTATGAATGAAAAAAGTTCATTCATGTGCAAATTATTGCGTTCTTTTAGTATATCGTACAGGTTGGTATATTTATTAAATAGATTGTGATAATCTTTTCTAATCTCCATATATCTCTTGCAGTGAAAGATGATATGCTGTTCATTTTCTACAACATTACAGTCATCACATAGGTTGGTGGACGAGATGCCGATAGTGAAGAGGAAGTGTTTGCTATAGGTGTGTCCAGAGAGTAGCCTGTTTATGAATTTTATTTTTACGGGTGGTTCGTTTACACCTTTAAACCAGGGTATTTTTGGTGGTTCCTCGAAAAACTGCCGGAAGTAAGTGCCTTTGTGTGTTGATGTTTGTTTATAATAATCTACCCACTCTTTCCATAGGATTTCACGAATGTTGTTTGTGGCATCTTTAAGGGAGAGACCTGTTGTTATTGGACAGCCAGACGTAGCAGCATGTTTAGCATAATAATCGGCGGTTTCGTTCAGTGATATTCCTGTGTGCGCAGGAGTCCAGATCACATCGAGATTAGTTATTTGTGAAGTGTTAACCTTTTTGATAATGTTGTTAACTAGATAGTTTTGTGCCGTGTTATTGCTAAGTAGGTGGCAGGAGTTTTTACTGTCCGTAAAAATTGCTGCCTTACTGATTCCTTCTTCAATAATTAAATCAATCGCTTTATCAATTGCATGTAATTCTCCAGTAAGTGATGAGACTTTAAAAGGTATTTGAAAAAGAAAATTGTGATTTGAGGAAATGTTGCATACAGCGCAACCAGATGAATTTGAGGTGACAGATGCATCAGTGGACCAGATAGAGTAACCTTCAGATTGAAGGTCGTTTAGTTTTTGGCGGTATACTGCAATGAAACAGTCCTTGTTTATGGAATTTTTATCCGCTATGAATAGGTTAGATTGAATTCTGATTTTTTGTGATGGTTTCACATTTTCATTGATTATCAGATTATCAAAGATATTTTTAAATTTAAGGTATGTCATTCCTATGCTGGTTTTATTACTGGCAGATGAAATGAGGCTAGCATATAGGTTTTCGTTGAAACATTTCAACTTTATCAGCTCCTTAGCTGCTAAAAATTGTGACCTTTGTTGAGGGGGGAGTACTCCTGCTAGGGCATAGACAACATGTATTGGTGTGGTTCTTGTCAAACCGAGGTTTCTCCTTAAGATTTGGTTTTGAAAGCTGGTTATTTTTTTATTGAGGTACATGGGGGTGTGAGCCATTGAAGATATTAAGTATTCCGTTTTTGAAAAGATGATAGCCTTTGAAATATTGTTTGCTACGGTAGGGTGTAAGCCATATTTAATCGTTGTAAGCATTTTTATTGCATTTAAGGATGCATTACATGAAGCAGTTATGTCTTCGTAGTGCTCCTTTAGTGATAAACTGTTTTTAATGATTCTACCAAGAAATTTTATTGACTTTACAGGTTTGATCAGCCTTCCATTTAGTGAGATGAGTGGTATTTTTCTAGCCCCTTTGGCTACATACATTACCGCAGTTTTTTCAATGTTGATGTCTAGATTCAGATTTGATAGCAGTGAAGCAAATTGAATGACTTTATTCTGAAGAATTTTTGTGGCAGAATCAAAGTCTTTATCATGGCTTAGAATTATAAAGTCATCTGCAAATTGGAAAATATGGGTTTTCTCATCCGCTATTCCATGGAGACCAAGTGTATAGATGTTGAAAATTGTTGGGCTAAGACAACTTCCCTGTGGTATGCCATTATATATCTCAATATTGTTATTACCCAAAACTAAAATTCTTTTACTCAAAAAGGCGATTATCCACGACGTTATTTGTGTTGGAAAATTCAATGTCAGGAAAATATTTAGGAGAGCATTTATATCAACACATTCATAGGCTTTGCTGATGTCTAATGTTAAAAGAATTACTTTTTCATTATTTTCCTTGTGTGTTGTGATAGTGTGCAGTATGTCATTGATACATAAAGAAGCAGACATGTGTTTTCTGTAGGCATACGACCTTTGTGGAAGAATATTATTTTCGTTTATAAATGTGTTTAGTCGTACTTTTACCATGAGGTTGAGAATTTTGAGTAGGACTGATATTAGTGCAATTGGCCTATAGTTTGTATATATATCCAAATCCTTACCTCTTTTTGGGATTGGTACAATTTTTATTTTCCTCCACTCATCATTTAAGCTGCTATGCTTCCATGCTTCGTTTAATGCTATAAGGAGATTATGTTTTGCACTTGGTGATAGGTTATTTACCATTTCGTAAGTAATACCGTCCAAACCTGCTGCTGATGGAGATTTCTTTTCCTTTAGGACAGTTAGGAATTCATTTAATGAGAAATCAGTTGAGTTATCCGAGTAAGGTGTGGTTATAATCGCCGAAGAGTTGTTAGGGACTTGATTTTTCAAGTGATTTAGAAAAACGATGTTATTATCTTTGCACCAAGTTGTCGATGTTTGAGGATCTAGAGAATTCTTGCAGCCTCTTACAAATTTAAAAAGAGATTTAGCATTTGGGTTTTTATTGAGGGAATCAACTTTTGAAACAAATGAGTTCTTCTTTGCACTTTTGACCGCCTTTTTGAAATTAAGAATGGCTTCAAGTAGCTTATTGGCATTAATGTTGTTTTTGTTTAGGTCAAATGATTTTTGAGCAGCTTCCTTCAGTCGGTACAATTTGTGGACAGAGTCATTCCACCAGTTTTTGGGAACTCTTTTTGAGGTGAGCGTAAAAGAGGAATTATGAATTTCATTTTTAAATGCATTTTGAATTTCATTTATATTTTGTGAGATATTGAGATGCCGAATATTTCTTATTAATTTGTTTTTGGAGAGAAAAGTCTGCTTCACATTGTTGTATGCTTGTATTTGTATTTGTATAGGGAAATGATGACTGCCGCCAATTGTAGTTTTTAAAACTTTCCAAGTGGTTGTCAGGTTTGTATTTGTGAAAGAAAGATCAAGAACAGAACCATTTGAATTATCAGTTAGGCATTTTCTAAAAGTAACAGATCCATCATTTAGGCAGCGAAATATTGAATTTTCAAAAGTACACTTGATCATTGATCCACGTACCGAGTCCACTCTATCACCAAAAGATTTTAATCTGGCATTGAAGTCTCCACATATGAATACATTGGACATATCTTCCAGAAAAGTAAATAATTTAATTAGCTCATTTTTTAAAACAGTAGATTTTACCGAGTGTGGGAAGTAAACAGACACAAGTGTAAAGTTTGTTGAAAGGTTTGTGGTTTGACACACGAGAATGTCTAGATTAGTTTGGAATTGAATTTTTTTTAATTTTATATGTTTTTTATAAGCGATGGCAACACCGCCATAATTGTCCGATCTTTTTTTAATTAATATATTGTAGTTTTGGAAACAGGATTTTTTTTTCATTTTCATCAAAATTAAAAATTTCACTTAAAAAGCAGATATCAATATTTAGCTTATTTATGTAGTAATCTAAATAGCTTTTATTTTTGTTCAAACTTTGAATATTATATTGTAGAAAGTTTATCATTAATTATATTTGTATCACTTGTGTTAGGTGGCACTGACAAAATTGCTTTTTTAAATTGCTTTAAGATGACTAAACCTTCAGCACAGTTCATTGCTGTTAAAACTTCCGACATTTTAGCAGTGAACATATCCATTATTTTTTCCATTTCGGACACCTTACTAAACTTTTCGTATTCGAAGACCGGCTTCGAAGGGCTTGACAATATTTGATCGGCAACAGGCAAAAAACGCTTTGCAGGTATTTGGACAACTTTGCTATATTTAGTTTTCATGATTCTTCTATTTATTTCTTCATTTATCGTTCTAGCTGGCGGAGCATGTTTATTTGTAATTGATGGGAATTTGTTTTCATATTCCGGATCATTTAAAATTTCATAGTAATTATTGGAATGGTAAGTTTGTATGCACTCTTTACGAGAGAGGTTTGATAGAGCCATTGTAGTTCTAAGCGATTTTTCAGCACTCCATTTGTTACAGATTGACGAATCTTTAGCGCTATGGTCAGTGAGATTACACAGGATGCACCTTGGGCTTTTACAGTCGGTATTACACTTAACTGTTGATATACAACTTTGACATTTTATTTCTTTGCAGTTGTTGGGGCATAGAATCGTTTCTCCACACGAAAGACACCTTTTTCTTGACCTACAACGCACTGCAGTATGACCGAGACGGCCACAGTTCATACAGAGACGAAGTGGTGGGGTATATAAATCAACATAGACTTTTGTGTTGAACATGTAGACATCGGAGACAACTACATCATGAATGATTCCAACTTTAATGGTTTCTGATGGCAAGATCTCTCCCTTTTCATTTTTAAATGTAAAACGGTGTACAGAAATGGCAGTAAAGTCGTTTTTAATGTTCAATTCTTCCACTATTTCTTCCCCAGAGTGTTCCGTGGGAACCCCTTTTATAATGTAAAATTTCTGGACAAATCTGTCCGGAATGAAGGCTTTCATTTTCAGTTCATTAAGTTTTGTATTTAGAATAAAGGAATTAGCTGAGTTATAGTTATTGAAACAAAGCCTAAAGGTATTATAACCTATATTTTTAGCGTTGTAGTTAGAAACCATATTAATTTTTCTTAGTTTTGTAAAAAGATGCAATTCACAATTTCTCCTTATGTTGCTGATTGGGTTTTCGGACACCAGAAGAACATAGAAAGGCCCCGGATGATTTGTAGGGTATAAAATTTGTTTATTTTTAAAAACATCAAAATTATGAATATTTGTTTCATTTTCACTTGTTGCTTTGGCACTGGTAGTTGGCTGTTGCGATTGAAGAATAGCTTTCGTTGCTTTTTGATTGGAAAGTGTTTTTCCATCATCTTTGAATTTTTTCGGATCGTTGATGCTGAGATCATCATTTCTCCTCCTAGGGTCTCTACGAGGAGGTGGCTCCCCGACATCCATTTTGTTATTTATTTTATGTTTTATTCACACTGATTTATGTATTTTATTAGAACACAAAAACAAAAGAAAATTGTCTGTATATAAGGCTAACTGTAGCCTGTATATGTTGGTGTTTAATATTTTGTTGTTATTCACTGAATGTAAACAAATGAGAAAGCGACCAGCGCGAAAACAGTCTGACGTCAACAGATGTTGAGAAGAGACTGTACGCTACCTTGTTCAATATACCTTGGTGCTTGTGTTCATGTCTTAATCGAGTATGATGTTGCCAGATTGGGCACCCTATATTTAGCAATATGGCATCCCATTTTTTGAGAGATTTTATCAATTATTGTGAATTTTATGGGAAGAAGAAGAACAAAAATGGGAAATTATTTTAATATTTGCAAAAGAGTGTAAACAATTGAACATAGAATAGTAAATATATGTTTTATAAATACTTTTCACGAATTTTTTGTCTGTTTCGCACTGTTCTTTCTTCGCAACTCATACACCATTGCTACCAGATAGTGAAAATCCGCCAGATTGGGCCAGATTGCCAGATTGGGCACCCTATATTTAGCAATATGGCATCCCATTTTTGGAGAGATTTTATCAATTATTGTGAATTTTATGGGAAGAAGAAGAACAAAAATGGGAAATTATTTTAATATTTGCAAAAGAGTGTAAACAATTGAACATAGAATAGTAAATATATGTTTTATAAATACTTTTCACGAATTTTTTGTCTGTTTCGCACTGTTCTTTCTTCGCAACTCATACACCATTGCTACCAGATAGTGAAAATCCGCCACTTATTGCTTATGTGCCAGTTAGTGGAAGTCAGTTGTTTTCGTTGCAAAGTGCTAAACTAAAAGTGCTAGCTTGTAACGAAAACATGCCTATTGAATTTTACACGAATTATTCTGTCAATTTGTGTGGGAGCTACCAGAAGTGGTTTAACAAATACACCTATTTTTCGCTGAAAAGTAGATACTTTAAATTCATTGCACTGCGCCGAATTATAAGCGTTTATGTGCACTGGTATAAACGTTACGAGATATTAAATTGTGGTATGATTTGGCAATTTAGTGTGGGAGGTACAAAAAGGGGCGTGGCGATAACGCCCATTTTTCACAGGACTATAGACACTATAAAACATTACACTGTACAAAATTTCAAGTATTATTATACACTTGTATTAATGTTATAAGCTGTTAACTTTTGGTGCAAAATGGTACCTTTGTGTGGGAGGTACCAAAAGGGGCGTGGCAACAACGCCCATTTTTCTCTGGACTGTAGGCAATACAAAAGAATAACACTGTGCAAAATTTCAAGTATTTTTATAGACCGTTATTAATGTTATAAGCTGTTAATTTTTGGTGCAAAACGGTGCATTTGTGTGGGAGGTACCTAAAGGGACGTGGCAACTTCTCCCATTTTTCTCGAGTTAATAGCGACTAATAAACTAATACTATGTGTGGAATTTCAGAAGATTCGAATAAGTAGTATAGTAGTTATTAAAGAATCAATATTTCACAACATTTTAACCCTTTGTGGGGGAGGTACTAGAAGGAGTGGACCAATATGACCCATCTTCGAACTTAGCCGGAGATAGAAAAAAATATTACCACATACCAAATTTGAAGTCAATCGGTTACTCCTTTCGAGAGTTATCGTGCGCACCAGCCAGCAGACACACAGACAGACAGACAGACAGACAGACAGACAGACGGACGGACATTGCTCATTCGACTTAAAATGACCCAAAACGGATTTCCTCCGAACATACTTATGGTCTTAGATCACTCCTTCGATGTGTTACACTTTTTTCCGTAGCAAATGATATATACCCTCGTCACACTAAAGTGAGGGTATAAATATAGTATATGAGAACAGTAGGAATCACAACAAGTTAGATTCTATATATGGGAGCTATATCTAAATATGGACTGATAGCGCCCATTTTCAATCCCAAGTTACCTGTAGCTATAAGAAGTATCTATACCAAATTTTAGCCACCTAGCTCAAGTATTATAGATTGTAGCGTGATTACAACAGACGGACAGCCGGACATGGCTAAATCTTCTTAGAATTTTAAGACGATATACTTTATGGGGTCTCAGATCAATATTTAGAGGTGTTACAGACGGAGTGACAAAATGAATATACCACCCATCATATGGTGGAGGGTATAAAATATAAATATTTATTAAAACCAGTAAGGAAAGGCAGAAAGTCGGGCGGGGCCGACTATATAATACCCTACACCTCCCTAACAATGCGATAAGGGTCATTGCGATAATAATTTGGAATAATTGGTAAATGGGTGAGAACATATATATGTGGATATATCTAATTCTGAACCGATAATCGCTAAATTAAGCAATATTCGTTCCTAAATTGAGAAATATCTTTCTGGAGAATTTTGTAATGATCAGAAGTAAAGTACAACTTCTATAGCGCTTTGTAACCAACTCAGGAGGAACATATATATGGAGGTTATATATAAATCTGAATTGATTTTCCGTGAATACTCATTCATGTAAAATAGAAACCTCTTTCTGTCGAATTTCGTACTGATCGGATATAAAATACAGTCTCTACAGCGTTTAGATGTCAAATCGGGGCTAACATATATATGGGGGCTATATCTGAATCTGTACCGATTTTCTCCGAATTTGGCAGTATTCCTCCTGTAATGTTTTCTTGCAATCGTCTGAACTGTCAATTCTTTGCCTAACAATCTGTCATTGTCCGTATATTTGCAGCACCTTAACAGGGTTGATAACGTTTGCCAATCTGGCAATCGTCTATACTCACCTTAACGATATCCTAATTAGTTTTATGTGCAGTTTGCAGAGCAACAAATTTAACATTTGAGCAGAAACAGAATTTTTTTATTTATCTTTTATTAAATACTAGATGGACCCGGTCCACTTCGTTGCCCCAGTAGTTTAGGCGTTATGCTGGAACAAACACATAAACAGACATTTTCCACGTCCAATTTTTGCAAAAAAAAAAATTCCAAAACCATCTCAGACAAAATAGCTTTCAAACAAAAGAAAAAAATTTAAAATCGGTCCAGTAGTTTAAGCGTCTATAAAACACATACATACATACAAACATTTTTCCATTTATATATATATATATATATATATATATATGTATATAGATTATTTTTTGGAAAGAACTTCATAAAACTTCTTCCATGAGTTTAAAGTAGACGTCGAGATATTTCATTTAAGATACGGTATGTAGCGATATCCCAATTAGTTTTATGTGCAGTTTGCAGAGCAACAAATTTCACATTTGAGCAGAAACAGGATTTTTTTATTTATCTTTTATTAAATATTATTTTTTGGATAGAACTTCATAAAACTTCTTCCACGAGTTTTAAGTAGACGTCGAGATATTTCATTTAAGGTACGGTATGTAACGATATTTCAATTAGTTTAAAAGTTACGGGCATTTTGCAGAGCAAACAATTTCACATTTGAGCAAAAACTGGTTTTTTTATTTATCTTTCAGGATTTTTTATCTTTTATTAAATATTATTTTTTTGTAGGAAATTCATAAAACCTCTTCCAAAGTAGACGTCGAGATCTTTCATTTAATGTACCGTATGTAACGATATCCCAATTAGTTTAAAAGTTATGTGCATTTTGCAGAGCAACAAATTTCACATTTGAGCAAAAACAGGATTTTTTATTTATCTTTTATTAAATATTATTTTTCGGAAAGAAATTCATAAAACTTCTTCCATTAGTATAAAGTAGACGTCGAGATCTTTCAGTTACGGGCATTTTGCAGAGCAAAAAATTTCACATTTGAGCAAAAACAGTTTTTTTTATTTATCATTCAGGACTTTTTTATTTATCTTTCATTAAATATTATTTTTTGGTAGAAAACTCATAAAACTTCTTACATGAGTGTAAAGTAGACGTCAAGATCTTTTATTTAAGGTGGAATGTGCCCCTTTTTGGCTAAAAACAAAGCCTGTATGGCACATTTGAGCAAAGACAGGATTTTTTATTTATCTTTCATTAAATATTATTTTTTGGAGGAAATTCATAAAACTTCTTCCATGAGTTTAAAGTAAACGTCGAGATATTTCATTTAAAGTACGGTATGTAACGATATCCCAATTAGGTTAAAAGTTACGGGCATTTTGAAGAGCAAAAAATTTCACATTTGAGCAAAAACAGGTTTTTTTATTTATCATTCAGGACTTTTTTATTCATTAAATATTATTTTTTGGAAGGAAATTCATAAAACTTCTTACATGAGTGTAAACTAGACGTCAAGATCTTTTATTTAAGGTACCGTATGTAACGATATGAGTTTAAAGTAGTTTAAAGTAGACGTCGAGATATTTCATTTAAAGTACGGTATGTAACGATATCCCAATTAGGTTAAAAGTTACGAGCATTTTGCAGAGCAAAAAATTTCAAAAAACAGGTTGTTTTATTTATCATTCAAGACTTTTTTATTTATTAAATATTATTTTTTGGAAGGAAATTCATAAAACTTCTTCCATGAGTTTAAAGTAGACGTCGAGATATTTCATTTAAAGTACGGTATGTAACGATATCCCAATTAGGTTAAAAGTTACGGGCATTTTGCAGAGCAAAAAATTTCACATTTGAGCAAAAACAGGTTTTTTTATTTATCATTCAAGACTTTTTTATTCATTAAATATTATTTTTTGGAAGGAAATTCATAAAACTTCTTACATGAGTGTAAAGTAGACGTCAAGATATTTTATTTAAGGTACCGTATGTAAAGATATTTATCTTTCATTAAATATTATTTTTTGGTAGGAAACTCTTAAAAATTTTTAACTGAGTTTAAAGTAGACGTCAAGATCTTCTATTTAAGGTACCGTATGTAACGATATCCCAATTAGTTTAAAAGTTACGGGCATTTTGCAGAGCAAAAAATTTCACATTTGAGCAAAAACAGGTTTTTTATTTATCTTTCAAGAATTTTTATTTATCTTTCATTAAATATTATTTTTTGGAGGAAATTCATAAAACCTCTTCCATGAGTTTAAAGTAGACGCCGAGATATTTCATTTAAGGTACGGTATGTAACGATATCCCAATTAGTTTAAAAGTTACGGGCATTTTGCAGAGCAAAACATTACACATTTGAGCAAAAACTGGTTTTTTTATTTATCTTTCAAGACTTTTTTATTCATTAAATATTATTTTTTGGAAGGAAATTCATAAAACTTCTTACATGAGTGTAAAGTAGACGTCAAGATCTTTTATTTAAGGTACCGTATGTAACGATATCCTAATTAGTTTAAAAGTTATATGCATTTTGCAGAGCAACAAATTTCACAGTTGAGCAAAAACAGGATTTTTTTTATTTATCTTTCATTAAATATTATTTTTTGGAAGAAATTCATAAAACTTCTTACATGAGTGTAAAGAAGACGTAAAGATCTTTTATTTAAGGTACCGTATGTAACGATATCCCAATTAGTTTAAAAGTTATAGGAATTTTGCTGAGCAACAAATTTTCATCGATTTCGCTAAAAAAAGCAAAGGGGTATCCTTCTCTCAAAATTTAAAAAAAAATTGAAGTTGCAAATTTGCATACGAATCGTTTACCAGTCGATTACACTCACCGAAATTTCACATTTGAGCAAAAACAGGATTTTTTTATATATCTTTTATTAATTACTATTTTTTGGAAAGAACTTCATAAAACTTCTTCCATGAGTTTAAACTAAAGGGTCCGCTATCTAACGTTTTTTTTTTCAATGAGTGCTTATTTAGTTCATGTCTGATTTGACAGATAATTAGTTGTATCCTTCCGCTGAACGAATATGGTTGTGTATACGCTTGAACAACGCTGGGAGCGATCGACTTACAGAAGATGCCGATTTTTGCCAAAAAATCATCTTTTCAGATGAAGCTCATTTTGATCTTGGCGGGTATGTAAACAAGCAAAATTGTCGCATTTGGGGCACAGAAAACCCGCACGCATACATTGAAAAGCCGATACACCCAAAACGAGTCACTGTTTAGTGCGGATTTTGGTCCAGAGGCATAATTGGGCCATTTTTCTTCGAAAATGAGCAAGTGGCCGTTACAGTCAATGGCGATCGTTATCGGGCCATGTTGACCGATTTTTTGTTCACAAAAATTGAAGAGGAGGATATTGGCAACATTTGGTTTCAACAGGACGGCGCTACGTGCCACACAGCCGAAGCTACACTCGATGTTTTGCACGATGTTTTCAAAAAAAACTTATTTGGCGGACCCTTTAGATGTCGTCTGCAACGATATCCCAATTAGTTTAAAAGTTACGGGCATTTTGCAGAGCAAAAAATTTCACATTTGAGCAAAAACAGGTTTTTTTATTTATCATTCAGGACTTTTTTATTTATCTTTCATTAAATATTATTTTTTGGTAGGAAACTCATGAGTGTAAAGTAGACGTCCAGATCTTTTATTTAAGGTACCGTATGTAACGATATCCCACTTAGTTTAAAAGTTATGGACATTTTGCTGAGCAACAAATTTTCATCGATTTCGCTAAAAAAAGCAAAGGGGTATCCTTCTCTCAAAATTTAAAAAAAAATTGAAGTTGCAAATTTGCATACGAATCGTTTACCAGTCGATTACACTCACCAAAAAAATAGAATGAGTGGAATGTGTCCGTTTTTGGCTAAAAACAAAGCCTGTATGGCACATTTGAGCAAAGCATGTATGGCACATTTGAGCACATTTTTTATTTATCTTTCTTAAATACTATTTTTTGAAAGGAACTTCATAAAACATCTTCCATGAGTTTAAAGTAGACGTCGAGATATTTCATTTAAAGTACGGCATGTAACGATATCTTTTATTAAATACTATTTTTGGAAAGAACTTCATAAAACTTCTTCCATGAGTTTAAAGTAGATGTCGAGATATTTCATTTAAGGTACGGTATGTAACGATATCCCAATTAGTTTAAAAGTTACGGGCATTTTGCAGAGCAAAAAATTTCACATTTGAACAAAAACAGGTTAAAAACAAAACATTTGTGTACTTTTTCGTGTCACGCTCACGGCCTTTTTACGTGTTGCTCACGACCTTGTGCCTCTCACGCCAATGCCTGACCAGTCTTCGCAATGTCCAAGTAATAGCATGTATTCGGCACCATCTTACCGCCCGCCTACCTATCATTGTCTCAAATTAGGTACAAGAATTGTCTATACATTTCTTAAACCCCAGTCCATTGTAAAATGATCCAAATTGGTTTATCATGTCCTGAATCCGTACCATAACAAAATCAGACAGAAGGGCACACTAAACCAAATAAGCCAATATTCAAACCAGACTAAGGCTAACTTGACTAAGAACTGTAGTTACGACAAAATTAAAAGAAAATAAGTCTAAACATCCAAACAGCAAATATGTCAGGATTGGGAATATCTACCATTATGGTCAAATCTCGTCCAGAAAATAGGCAAATTAACTTAGGATTGAAAACAATTAAGCTAGATTAAAATAGGTCAAGTTCGAAAACCAATAAAGTCAGAATAGGATATGCCAAGTTCGAAAGAACAAAATATGCCATAATAATCGCGAATAAACAAAAATAAGGCTAATAGTTGAAAAACAAATTATGTCACGATCGAAAATAGACTAGGCTAAACCGAAATCAATAATAGGGTAAAGTCTCGGTCAGAAATAGGCCAAAATAAGTCCAAACGGAAACAAAATTATGCCAGAATGAAAATATGAAAAAGGCCTAGCTCGAAAATGAAAACAGGCCAAAATGGAATACAAAATTAAATAAATAACAAAAACCAAACCAAGTACGACAAAACGAGAAGAAATAAATCAAGAACACAATAAACCAACCAATTAGATAAGCTATTTCTGCAAATTCAAATAAGTCAAGATGGAAAATCAAGAAAAATTTATTCAAGTCAGGATGGAAAAACAAGACTAAACTAATTCAAAGTTGAAATAAAACAAACTATAAACCAAGGTCCACAATAAATCAGGCCAGGCTTTACTAACTAAATGAAGTAAAACTCAAAAATTTTCCTTTTCAAGGTTAAAATACAAAATCGATGATAAAGTGAAATTCCAGTTAGATATATGCTAAAATAAGTAGAATCTGAGAATCAAATGGGCCATGTTCGAAAAGCACAAACAGGTTAAATTGGCCAAATAAGCCAACCGAAACAAAACCAAGACCATATGAGCCAAAAACAGACTAAAGACCCCCACCCACCCAACAATTGGAAAATCATGTTTTCAAAAAGCATCTAACTGGGTCCTATTCGAGTACTTTTGGTGACCATAGACTCAAAAAATGAACTGAGAAATGATCATAAGTACAACTGAGAAATGACTCGAAAGTGAGCAGAAAATCGGCTTATAAAAGACTCTTAAAGTAGAGTCGCGGGTAGGGTACCATTTTCTCCCGACAAAACATTCTTTTATGATCAGAAACTGAGCGCATTTGTGATTATTTTAATCACACAGTGGAGTCGAAAAGGATCCGAATATGATCAATACTTTCACAAAATGCTCGTCTATGCATAGACGAGTACTGCCGCAGGAACGGCAATATGTGTGTATTGGTGAATTTGACACAACATGAGAGTGTATTGGTTGCAGTATGAAAAATCAAAATACTTTTAAATTTTCAGAATGAACACCTATCAATCAGATGAAATTTGTTCATCGTTTTATGACACATAATTGGAAATTTTATTATACAAGGTGGCGCAAAAGTAATCCTCCTATCAGAAAATGCTATAAATTTTGCGATTGGCCCCTAATGTCAGTTCTGTTTTGACATTTGTGTAGTAAACACATGCGAAATACACGTTAATAAACAATGTTACGCTACACTGCTCCAGAACGCGGAATATTGCTGACTATTTATTTGACCAATAATCGGTCGGTGACTTTGGCACAAAACATCGAAAGGTTACTTTTGCGCCACCTTGTGTGTATGTAAAAAATGTCAATCACACACGTACACAAGGGGTTCATCGGCATGAACTGCGGCAGTACTCGTCTATGGGCGCCTTAAGAACATACCAAAACAAGATAGATTAAATTAAACTATCTCAGGAGCTGAAATAAGTTAAGATGGAAACCAAAATAAACTAATTTAAATCGAAATAAAACAACTGTTTACGCCGAATGCGTGTAAATAAAAGAGAGTGAATAAAAACACGATTAGTTTCAATGTAATATAAATAAATGGCCAAGTGCCACAAGTTTATTTATTATAAGGATTTATAAGGCAACAAAATTTGCCTTTGCTTATGATTAGTATTGTACAGCGAGGTACTTATGTATATAGGTCGAGCGATACGATACCGAGCGATACGAAAGTCCAAGATGGAGTGAGGTGGCGGCATAAGCTAAACAAAAAAGCGATTAGTTACTCGTTAGAATCTGCAAAGCTAATATTACAAGGCTGTAGTAATGAGGAGTATGCAGATTCTAACGAATATGTGTGTGCGATAAATAGTACAATTTATGCACGGAAAGAAATACATTACTTCATCGAAATTAGAGAAAACAACCATAGTTAAACATTGCCGGCCACCTTGCAACATCAAGGGGATGTTGTAACTTAATTAAGTAAATCTAATAAAAATTATGTATAGTGCAGAAGTGTTTCAAAGTGAGCATTTCATTTTATTTCAATTCAATTAATTCAATTCAATCTGATTTCTTATTAAAGTTCTAGTTTTTTTTTTTTTTTTCAATATACTACAAATTATTCGTTACGAAAAGGCCATTAGGGACCCCGCGGAACGAAAGGTCCAATAGGAGCCTCCCTGATGAACGTAAATAAGGGCCATTAGGGACCCCGCGGAACGAAAGGTCCAATAGGAGCCTCCCTGATGAACGAAAATAAGGGCCATTAGGGACCCCGCGGAACGAAAGGTCCAATAGGAGCCTCCCTGATGACGAAAATAAGGGCCATTAGGGACCCCGCGGAACGAAAGGTCCAATAGGAGCCTCCCTGACGACGAAAATAAGGGCCATTAGGGACCCGGCGATTATATATTGCATAGTCCAGAGAGCACCCATCCAAACATGGTATAGTGTGCCACCGGCAATCCAGGAGTTGTCTGTATGCGGCTCGTTACGATTTTCGAATAGACTTCCGGGCCAAACACCAAAGCTACGCGACCCACTTTATAAAATTGTGGGTCGGCCAGCGGTAATCCGAGGTAGGATTCTTTAAGCCTTTCTGGAACCGGCGCCGGGGGGGTAAAGACATGCCCAAGATCGCAAACCTTAGCCATTAATGTTAGGCGCTGTTCGGGATCGTAGGCAGCCGCTACCGTTATGCGACAAAACTGCTCCCCATCAATAGACATAATTGGCAGTCGCAGTCCATCAACCAGGGACGAACACACCTGGCTCTGTCTTCCGCAAGGGTCAAGCACCGCTCGGACGGGCACGGACGAGGTAGTGGACTTTAAATGTACCACCAGGCTTGGCGACAACGATACCACGCCAATTAGGGGTAAGTTGGAAGTGTGGTCTTTTTCGGACGGACTTTGTTCGGATTTTGGACTCGGACCGGACCATGATTTCTGATAGGGATTATATCGGCGAGACGGACGGAAGTTAGACTTTTTACCTATGCCAGGCGGCGTTGACCCAGAGTGGAGTAAAATGTGGTGATCCTGCTTACATTTTTTGCAATGACCCTTGCTTGGGCACTTGCTTGTTGGATGGGACTGCGCCAAACAACGAGAACAGTAGCCGTGCATTATCACCGCGCGGAGCCGTTTTTCATGGGGCATGCCTAAAAATCTGTCGCAAAACCGCAGCGGATGCCTACCATCACAAACGTGACAATTTGGTGTCGGAAATGAAGTCGAAGCCGAAACGTGCGGGTCAGCCGAAACCTTAGGGTCAGCGGAAACCTTAGGGTCAGCGGAAACCTTCGGATCAGCGTCGCTCTTCAATTCCTTCGACAATTCCACCTGTGCCTTAGGCAATTGAGGCGGGGCTTCCACGACGACTGGCAAGGTTGCAGCGACGGAGCTCTCTTGTAAGACCGACTTTATGGGCGGCAAAATCACCGCAGGCGCTGTACCCGGACGAACCTCTCCTTGGGACAACTCCATCAATTCATCAAAGTCCTCAAGGTCATCATCAAAGAAAGTGATTTTATCCATGGTACTGCGGGAGAGATCGAGGTTAAAAATCTGGCGATGATAGGGTGGTCAGAACGACCAACTTTGTTATAGACCGTCTTACAATGCCGTTAATAGTTCGAACGTCCACGACGCGAACAAGACCGTCAGTGCCAGGATGCACACACTCCACGCGACCTAATCTCCACGAAGTCGGAGGGAGCTGTTCATGCCGAATGACTACAATATCATCCTTTCTTATCTCGCGTTCCGGAAACTTCCACTTGTACCGCTTGTGCAAACTTTTCAGATATTCCTCCTTCCACCTCATGCAAAACTGGTGGGCGAGGGCTTGAACTTTCCTGAACCGATTTACTATGGACAACGGCTCTTCAGTGATTGCGGGTTCTGGAGGAGCAAGTAGAGGAGCTCCAATTAGGAAATGACCAGGGGTCAAGGCGACTATTTCATTGGGACTATCTGACATCGGACAAAGAGGACGAGAGTTCAAGCAAGCCTCAATTCTGGCCAAGACGGTTGACAATTCTTCAAAAGTGTATTTTAGGTTTCGAGCTTGTTTACGAAAATGTAACTTAAAACTCTTAACCCCGGATTCCCAAAGTCCACCCATATGTGGTGCACCCGCAGGAATAAATTGCCACGACAGGCCTTGGTGAGCAAAGGTAGATGATACAGAATCGCAGCTTTCCCGAATAAATGCCTTAAAATTATTTTCTAATTCTCGAGATGCGCCTACAAAATTCGTACCGTTGTCCGAAAATATAGAACTAGGGCATCCACGACGCGCAATAAACCGATGAAATGCGGCCAAGAAATTTGCGGTGGATAAATCAGAGACTACTTCCAAATGAATAGCCTTTGTGGAGAAGCACACAAATACACAAACGTACCCCTTTGTAATCTTACAAGCACGGCCTGTAAACGATTTTATATCAAACGGTCCCGCAAAGTCCACTCCAGTAGTGGTAAACGCCCTACTAACCGTAGTTCTTTCAGGAGGGAGAGCGGCCATAATTTGACTGCTAGAACGTTTCCTCTCCAAAACACAAACCTTACACCGATGTACTACGGACCGAATCAGGGTTTTCAAACGAGGGATCCAATATTCTATACGAAGGATACGCAGCATCAAAACATTTCCTCCATGCACGGAAATCAAGTGGACGAATTCTACCAAAAGCTTCACGAAACGACAATTGTATGGCAGAATTATGGGATGCCGCTCAGTGTATGAAAGGGTGGGGGCACGAGCTAATCTACCGTTCATTCGTATAACGCCACTTTCATCTAAAAAGGGATTCAATGTCACAAGGGAGCTTTTTGAATTTAGCGGTTTCTTGTCTATCAAAGCCTGATACTCATCCGCATAATTCACTTTTTGAGCAAGAACAGTCAAGCGAGTTCGAACTTCCTTTATTTCTGACGCAGAAACACACGAATTGGAATATTGGTGCTGGCTCCTATAATTGGGATGAGTTCTTCGGATAAACCTCCACATGTAAGAAATTACCCGGAGGGCACGATCAAACGAGGAAAATCTCTCAAGCAAATCTTCATACGTCGAGAAGAATGAGGCGTGACTCTTCACCGCACGAACTTCCACATTCGTTTCAAGGGGTGTTAGGTCTCGAATAGACCACTTCGATTTATCCCGACTAAGCCACTCTGGCCCATGCCACCAGAGGGGGGAGGCAGCTAAGTCTGCCGGAGAAAGACCTCGACTTCCAAGATCAGCAGGGTTATCCTCCGATCTAACATTGTACCAATTATGATTACCTACATTTTCCTGTATTCGACATACTCTATTTGCCACAAACGTAGTCCACGTCGAAGGGGTCTTTCTCAACCAAGAAAGAACTATTGTCGAGTCTGTCCAACAATAGACCTGGCGAAATTCCAAATCAATTTCCCTAACAATGGTCTTCAAAAGTTCCGACGCTAAAACCGCACCACAAAGTTCCAAACGAGGCAACGATATCGATTTAATTGGAGCTACTCTAGTCTTCGAAGAAAGCAAATGAGCAACCACTTTGCCACCTGGAAATTCAATACGAATGTAGACTACCCCCGCGTATGCCTTTTCCGAGGCATCCGAAAACACATGAAGTTCAGCCGGAAATCCCGGGGAGTACTGAACCCATCTAGGAATTCTAATAGAATTCACATCGGGGTAATAGTCGACAAACCGTCGCCATTCAGCTTCCGTTGCTGGTAAAAGTGGCTCATCCCAACCGATGTTATCCAACCATACTTTTTGCATAACCATCTTAGCAATAACAAGCACGGGACCTAACCAACCGATGGGATCAAATAATTTTGCAATGGCCGAAAGTACCTCCCGTTTTGTGTAGCTAGCCCTTTTCACAATAGGATTCACATCGAAGTAAAAGGAATCTAATTGGGCATTCCACCTTATCCCTAGAGGCTTGGAACTACTAGTCTCCACGAAATTTAAAACTTTAGCATCTACCAAATATTCAGGTGGAAACCGATCGAGTATAGCTTTGTCATTGGCAGTCCATTTACGAAGTTCGAATTTCGCTGAAGCAAGTGCCGAAATTAACTGATCCCTAGCAGTCTTTGCCGTCTCGAGATCATGGGTTCCCGCTAAAACATCGTCTACGTACATACATTTTCGCAAAATGTGCGCCGCGAGCGGGAACTCCACCTCAGTGTCGTCGGCTAACCTCAAAAGAGTCCGTATCGCCAGATAAGGAGCACAATTAACCCCGAAGGTTACGGTCTGTAATTCATAATCCTGGACCGGCTTCGTTTCAGAATCGCGAAATATAATCCTCTGAAGGGACGTATATTTAGGATCCACCCGAATTTGCCTATACATTTGCGTTATGTCCGAATTGAATACAAATCTGAAGATCCGCCACCGGATTATCAAGAGAACTAAGTCCATCTGTAACGTGGGTCCAACATAAAGTATGTCATTAAGGCTATTCCCGTTGGAGGTTTTGTTCGACGCGTTGAACACTACACGAAGTTTGGTTGTTTGCTTGTCCGGATTTATGACAGGGTGGTGAGGCAAATAGCAAGTTAGAGTATCCTCCGAAGTGGAGAATACTGGCTTCATATGGTCAAGTCCCACATATCCGTTCAGGACACTGTCATAAACTACCTTAATGTTTGGCTTCCTTAACAAGGTCGACTCGTTGCGAAAGAATTGTCCTAAAACGTTCCCACGAGATTTTCCGAGACATCTGTTCGTATCCAAATCGGTCTTAAGCGGAAGCGTCACGATGTATCTACCTTCCGAATCCCTACGGGTAGTCCTAACATAATTTTCCTCACAATAACGGTCAGAAGGTGACAGCATATTTTTCCTTGGGACTTCTTCCAATTCCCAGAAACGCAAAAGAGTCTTATTAAGACAATCCTCGTCGGATATCTGAATGGTAGCAGCGAAAGTTCGAACCTGTGAAGCTGGAATAGGACCAGTGACAAGCCAACCAAATATAGACTTTTGAGCAAGCAGAGCTCCAGACAAAATCGGAATGCTACCTTCCAGTAAAATTCTTGGGTACAAGTCCGCGCCTAGCAAAATATCTACAGGCCGAGAATCGAACAAATTAGCATCCGCTAACTGAAGATCTGGCATCTGGGCCTTGAAGTCCGATGTGACTTGAACAGATGGCAAATCTCCAGAAATGGAGGGTAAAACTAAAGCGGATGTCTCTAAAGTGACCGAAGTGTCGAGAGGGCTTCCAATCTTCAGGGTGCATATTTTCCTGGATGTGGCCGAAACCGCGCAATTAACACCTGAGATGGTGGCATTGGTGGAATGAACAGGGAGTCGCAAACGATTTTGAAGTCGCTCGGTGAGAAAAGAGGACTCAGAAGCTGGATCAATCAATGCCCTAGTAGGATATGAGACACCATGGTGGACGATATTCACCATCGCCGTTCCCAGAAGAACAGCTTTATTCTGCGCAGCATGAAAAACTTGGCGCGAAACGCATCCAGCTGATGTGGATGGTTCACAATGTTCGAGTGGAGGAGCGGAAGGATTGGTTGTACTAGGTCTAAAATCTGGAGGATTTGCGCGGGTTGTGTTTGCCACTAAAGCTGAAGTACTCGCAGTGGGTTCGTCGCGATGCAGTAAGGTATGATGAGTTTGATTGCATTTGGAACAACGACGTTTGCTATCACATTTTTTTACCTCGTGTCCCTTGCGAAGACAGTTAACACATAAACGATGACGTTTGACCGTAGTAAATCTAGCAGAGGGCGATAAACTTGAGAACCGTGGGCACGCGTATATTTTGTGATTTTGATTGGGGCATAAGATGCAACCCATGTTGGGAGAAGAACGAGAAGATCCCGACGAAATCGCATTAGAAAAATGGGACTGGACCTTACTGACATTAGAGCGCCTTGGCTGTTCAACTCCTCTCATACCGTGCAGACACATAAGGGTTCGAATTCTTTCCGTCAGGAACGCATCCAACTCTTTCCACGATGAAAGAGCTGATTTGTCCTTCACGCTTTGCTCCCATAGAGTTTGTGTGAGTTTAGGCAACCTTTGAAGACAAATAAATACTATGATCGGATCCCAATTGTCCGTCGACACCTCGTAAATGGACATCGCCGATAGACACCCATTTATTCCGCGCTGGATTGACTTCAGTCCTGAACTAGTTTCGGTTTCAACTACCGGAAGCGAAAAGAGAATTTTTAATTGATTATGAACTAGAAGCCGCGGATTGTCATACGTGTCTCTCAAAGCTTTCCACGCGAGAACAAAGCTACGATTAATTAGTGGAAACTTCGATACTATCTCACGAGCCTCTCCACTGGTTTTTCGCACCAGATGACACAACCGCTCGATGTCGCTTAATCGGCTATTGTTGATATAGACTGCTGTAAACAAGTCTCTAAACGTGGGCCACGACAAGAAATCGCCCTCAAACACGTCAGTATCACACGGCGGTAGCGCGAGATTGTGCACTATGTCCCCGATTGGTTGTACATTAACCATACCCGAGCTCCTACTATCATTGGAACCATTTAATATAGTGGAAGAATCTACTTGAGTACCTATCTCACGAGACGCGTGGGTTGACGTACTCAAATTGTTCAGTGTTTCTATATTACGCGTGTCCCCGAGAGGTTGTTGAGCCAGAGAAACAACTGAACTACTCATGGTGGAATTCATGGACAATCGACGAGCACGTTTGAAAATTGACAACTTTCTGTTAATGGCGGACAAACAATTCATATAGGTTTGGTAAGAAACGTCGTATTTAGTGTCCGCCAACTCGATTTCCTCTTTCCCTGCGTCAGAAGTTTTCAAATACTCTAAACATTTTCCAAACAATTCTCGCATTTCAGCCCATAAATTATTCAATTCCCCACTACGAACTTCTAGCCCATAAATATCCAGGTCCTCATCTTTCAGAAGTCGGAAATACGAATCAAATTTTACTAGAGCTTCTGAGGCTCTAATGAAAACTTCAAGGGGAGTAAACGACATTTTTCGAAGACGATCGCGAAACAACGAAAATCACCACAAAAATCGGCAATCTAAATCAACGCTCTAAAATTCCCAACAAAGGACAATTCAATTTCAAGTAGACCACAGAAATAGGTATTCGAAATTGTCGAGGGCGTATCAAATTCGACAAAAAGAATAATCGTGAAAAACAAGTTCAAATTAGCCGAACGCTCCCAGTAGCTAAAATAACTATAGATAGCTGAGGAAAATAATATGCAAGGTTTTCGACTGAATATAGGTTTGCACGAGGTACCACAGTAAGATTAAATATATGTATATATATAAACCACAAAACAATTCTAAAAATATTCAAAAATTTCTCGCGGTGTACCGAAAATTCAAAATATTATTTTTAAATATTTTCTTACGAAAATAACGAAATTTACCGGTTTATTACGTAGAAAAAAAAACCCGAACACTAAAATTTCAAAAACTAAAAAAAATATTTTGGGTGTCGATTATATGTCGAGTTGACCGACGGTAGGGTGCACGTTGATTAGGTGCCGAAAACCTACCGAAAAAGTCAATCAATCTAACCGAAAACGAAAAAGATCAAAAAGTCACACTTTTATTTAAAAAAGTCGAATTGACTGAATGTAGGGTGCACACGATTTTTAATTTTTCCAAAAATATCTTTAAAATTGTTCCGAACACCGTCCTATAACGTTTGCAATCAAATATCGTTATATGTATCAAACGTTGTAATGAACGCAATCGACCGAACAAATTTAGTGTAGCGCACAATCAAAAAGAAAACAAAAGAGGAATCTCGACTTAAAGGTATGCTTGTATGTATGTATATGAATATACACGGGAGTGTATAGTCATCCAAAGCAAAGCGAGCGAGCACGGCGTATTATGTATGTACAAAGCGTATGTATATATATTTAAAGTGAAGAAGAAAAAAAGCGCGGCCGGACGGCTTCGGTCGATGAACGTATGTATATATGTACGAATATATGTATATCGTTAACCGGCGCGAATAAAACAAAACAATTGGTTAGGGATTAGGTGTATTTCTAAGGGTGATTTTCAAACGTTTATTTACGCGTAGAAACAAATAAAAGGAGCAGGTGTCTCGCGTATATTTTTAACAATTATTTTCAATTTATGAAACCCTTCTTTAACACTTTTGGAAACAATTTTTTCGTAAAAAGAATTGGGAAAATTAATAATTATTTTAATGAAAAAAAATACACTTAATTCCACCGTTTGTTTTGATTATTTTTTGGCACTTTTTCAACAATGTCCGTCCGCGTATGTATGTACGTACGTAGGGTATGTAGCCGCGTAAACGAACACTACGAGCCGAGACGGGAGAAGCGGGAGGGGTCGCGCGACGCGTTGTAAGACGGCCAAACAAACAGAATCGAAACACTTGTTATTATTTATGTTGATATTTTACGCGAGCTCACATAAACACTGCACTATACATACCTGTTCTAACTTTAAATGCAAATATTAACTTTAAATGGCTTGATGAGATGGATGTATGGGATGATGGTGATGATTTCAATGGCTGCGGGGGATAAAAACACCGATTAATATTCACGAACTTTTGCCGAGGTTATGGTTTGCTCAAAATCCGGTTCGATTGGATCAATGTTTACGCCGAATGCGTGTAAATAAAAGAGAGTGAATAAAAACACGATTAGTTTCAATGTAATATAAATAAATGGCCAAGTGCCACAAGTTTATTTATTATAAGGATTTATAAGGCAACAAAATTTACCTTTGCTTATGATTAGTATTGTACAGCGAGGTACTTATGTATATAGGTCGAGCGATACGATACCGAGCGATACGAAAGTCCAAGATGGAGTGAGGTGGCGGCATAAGCTAAACAAAAAAGCGATTAGTTACTCGTTAGAATCTGCAAAGCTAATATTACAAGGCTGTAGTAATGAGGAGTATGCAGATTCTAACGAATATGTGTGTGCGATAAATAGTACAATTTATGCACGGAAAGAAATACATTACTTCATCGAAATTAGAGAAAACAACCATAGTTAAACAACAACAATAAACTAAACTTAAAGAAATATGGCTAAAACTCGATCCAAAAACACTAGTAACGTGAAAATTCTGGTTAGGAATATGCTGGGATAAATAAAATTGAAAAATTGGAAAATAAATTACAAATAAAACACACCAGAATAAGCTATGTTCGAAAACGAAATTTAAGGCTACAATTGAAAAAACATAATAAAATAAAACCAAAACACGGCAAGATAAAACAAACCTATTAAGAACGCCACAATTAAAATTAAGCTAAATTAAAAATATAAGTTAAGATGGAAAACAGGAATGAGCTAATCGTCAGTTCTTAAGAAAAATAGGGCTAAACATTTTGAAAATAGAATGTGTTGAAATCGAGAACTGAAAAAAACCTAGGCTAAATTCTAGTATCAATGATAATGTGAAATCCCTGTTAGGAATATGATAAAATCAAACTAAAACAAGAATTGAAACTAAACTAGACCAATCTTGAGTAACAAAATCGGCCAAAAAAACAGACAGAAACAATCTGACATTGAGATAAAACTTCAGACGATCTAGGCCAGAATAAATAGACAAAGTCTCAACCTAAACAGGCCAAATTCCTTCCAGCTGAAATCGAAATTAATCTAAATCAATAACACTAAATCCTATTCCAATATAAATATAGCAGAATAAAAACAAAAGATCATAATTAAATCAAATCGAAATCAAAAATAAAAAAGCAAATAAATATATATATAACGTCACGTCCAAGTCGTCCAATCGTACAGTCGACACGTATGGCCACCCGGAGCGCTTTCGCCTTCTGCCAAGAAGGACTCATCAGCGAGCTTTAACGTGTCGTCATGTCTATAGTCAAGTCTCACGTCCTCACACCATTCCGTCAAAAAAACTCACCGATATTAGCCCATAGGCCTTACAGCAAAACACACAAACACTAAATTTCACTTTCACTTATACTCTGCGTTTACGACCTCCTTTGTCCAAAAACCTTTCAAACTAAAGAGATCCCTAGAAAACTGTGAAATAAATACCTATTGTACGTCGATCTCAACAGCCTCTCTCAGAATATCACACATACGCACATATGTACATTATCTTCCCCTAACCTATGTATATAAGCAAAACACAAACCACATCATGGCGTCACTGTGATAGGCGAAAAATCTCCATATGGACAAATAGCGGACAATCAATACTAATACATAATAGGATAAATTAAATAAGAATAATATATAATAGATAATAATATATAATAGGATAAATAAATAAGAGTAATATATAATAACAGTATATAATCAAATATAATAATACAAATAGACCTCTAAATGTCCACGGAGACATCCACTGTTCACCTGACGTAAACCTATAATATCGAACTTCTTAACTCCACATTAAAGTACAAGTAAAATCAAAATTAAGACTGAAATCCATATATTGAAGGAGAAATGCAAAAATTGCAAAATTGCTATGCAGCTCTCCCAGAGAGCCCTCCCCGAAACAGAGAGCGAAACCTGAAGAATCCAAAAACCGCTCTCAGTGTATCTCGCGAAAATGAAGCAATGACCAAACATGGAGATTGGCGCCAAAACCCCAAAACTCAAGAGCGTAATTTACAAAAAATGCCTACATATGTATATGAAAAATCTGATAATAAGACTAAAAAACAGAAACCAAAAACCAAATAAGACCGAAATGGTAACTAAACTAGAATATAAACAACACGACAACAACAACAACTACAAAACAACCAACAACAAAAGACACAATAAATTAAAGACAAAAACAACAAGGCATTAACAAAATAAAGCAAAACTAAGCCAAAACAGAACAATAATAACAAAAACAACAACAACAACTACGAACAACAACAAAACAAAACTAAAACAACTACAAAATTAAAGACAAAACATCAAACCTCAACAAGATAGAACAAACCAAAACAAGATAGAACAAACAGAAACAAAACAAACCAAAAACAGGACAAAATCGAAAATAGCGAAAATAAGCAGGACTAAAGCAAAAATACCCCACAGAGCATTGCTCTGGAAATCTGCAGAAAAATCTGAGAAAAGACGGACTGATGGACCGATATGCACCAACGGACTTCCCACAAAGTCTCCCCACTGTAACGGGGGTTTTCTATCCCATGTTCGATCTAAAGGGCACGTCACTTTCCCCTAAAACTAAAACCTGTAAACCACTGTATCGCATCCAAACGGATGCCACACACAACATCTATTTCTAATCTCCTATAATAATTCGACATGTCTTAGCCACGGTAAAACCTCAAGCTTCAGAGATATTTTACAGGGCACGACATTGGGTAATTCCACACAGATCACATCAACTAAGGTCGAATTCCCTGTAAGGAGCGCAAAGAAATTGTCCACCATTCTTCTCACTCCTTACCCCAGGTCCTACGCATGGGCAAACCTCATTCGAGCGTTATTGTCAGGACATATGCCTCCTTAATAACATTCTGGACAGAAATGGGAATGCTCTTGTACAGATAGCATATATCGTTTTCAAGACAAAACATTTGTGTAGTTTTTCGTGTCACGCTCACAGACTTTTTCAAGACAAAACATTTGTGTAGTTTTTCGTGTCACGCTCACGACCTTTTTACGTGTTGCTCACGACCTTGTGCCTCTCACGCCAATGCCTGACCAGTCTTCGCAATGGCCAAGTAATAACATGTATTCGCCCGCCTACCTATCATTGTCTCAAATTAGGTACAAGAATTGACTGTAACGGGGGTTTTCTATCCCATGTTCGATCTAAAGGGCACGTCACTTTTCCCTCAAACTAAAACCTGTAAACCACTGTAGCGCATCCAAACGGATGCCACAAACAATATCCCATCTATTTCTAATCTCCTTTAATAATTCGATATGTCTTAGCCACGGTAAAACCTCAAGCTTCAGAGATATTTTACAGGCCACGACATTGGGTCATTCCACACAGATCACATCAACTAAGGTCGAATTCCCTGTAAGGAGCGCAAAGAAATTGTCCACCATTCTTCTCACACCCCCAGGTGTGAGAAACCACTGTAACGGGGGTTTTCTATCCCATGTTCGATCTAAAGGGCACGTCACTTTTCCCTAAAACTAAAACCTGTAAACCACTGTATCGCATCCAAACGGATGCCACAAACAATATCCCATTTATTTCTAATCTCCTATTATAATTCGATATGTCTTAGCCACGGTAAAACCTCAAGCTTCAGAGATATTTTAGAGGCCACGACATTGGGTCATTCCACACAGATCACATCAGCTAAGGTCGAATTCCCTGTAAGGAGCGCAAAGAAATTGTCCACCATTCTTCTCACTCCTTACCCCAGGTCCTGCGCACGGGCAAACCTCATTCGAGCGTTATTGTCAGGACATATGCCTCCTTAATGACATTCTGGACAGAAATGGGAATGCTTTTGTACAGATAGCATATATCGTTTTCAAGACAAAACATTTGTGTAGTTTTTCGTGTCACGCTCACGGACTTTTGCAAAGAAAAAACATTTGTATAGTTTTTCGTGTCACGCTCACGACCTTTTTACGTGTTGCTCACGACCTTGTGCCTCTCACGCCAATGCCTGACCAGTCTTCGCAATGGCCAAGTAATAACATGTATTCGGCACCATCTTACCGCCCGCCTACCTATCATTGTCTCAAATTAGGTACAAGAATTGTCTATACATTTCTTAGACCTAGCCCATACCTAAAAATCGATTCAAGTTGGTGCGTATCATCATACATCCGTCATCAACAGTAACACCCACGGGCAGTCAAAGGACCCCAAATCAGTCTGCGTCCGTGACTGTGTCCAAGCACCATAATATCCTATGTCCTGCAAAACCCGCAGAAGTAGACTCTCTCTATTATAAGTCCACAGAGTCTCGCGAGCAAATGAGCCGATACTAAAAACTCAGATAGGCCATACTGACAAAAAGATAAACCACAAGGCAAATGGACTATCTGAAACCTAAACGAACAGGGTCGAAGCCAGAAATAAACAATAATAGAAACCAAACCAACAAATTCAGCAAAATTCTACATATGAACACAAATGAGATATATATAGAACTAGCTGACCCCAGCAGACGTTGTCCTGCCCGTCCTGTTTGGAACGTATTGGTTTGTTATTAATTGATATTTCATTCAAAAATTCATACATCCCGAGTTTTAGGAAAAAATCACCAAAAATATTTATATTGACCATATGTCCACTACAGCGCCATCTACCGGTTAGAATCATATATACAAACTATTATCAAGACAAACCACACAAACATTTTAAATTTCATTCAAATCGATCTGGAAATGCGAATTTTGCAAATAACTTGACCATTCCGCAATTTATCGCGGTATAAATAATTCTAAAACACAAATGATCCCAAACTGAATTTATTGTTCAATTTTCAGCCCATTCGCTTTTATGGTTTCGGAGATCATGCGTTACTAACAAACTTACAAAGGATTTTATATATAAAGATAGGCTTAAATCGAATTTAAACCAGTAAGGAAATACAGAACACCCTACACCTCCCCAACAATGCAAAAAAGGCATTGCGACAATAATTTTTAAATGTATGGCTTTGCTTCAGTCAAAATACGCAGTATTCTTTCCTAGGTTAAGAATCGGAAGGAACAAGTAAATATGAAACTATACATAATCCCAACAGATTTTCATTAACTTGACTGAAAAACCTAATTTCTGACAAACCATACAAAGATCGGACACAAAATACAGTTTCAATTGCACTCAAATACCAAATAGGCAGGAACATATATATGTATCTATATCCAAATATGAAGCGACTATCCCCAAGTCAGGCAGTATTCGCTATCAAATCAGAAATACACTAACATTGAAAGACACGCTAGGACTGAATTTAAATTAAATCGCAAGCAAATATAACAAACCAGATGTGGATCAAATTAGTCTTGATTGAACAGACTAATTACAGAACAGTGTGATGAGCCAAATTACAGACTGAAAATAGGCAGAAGTGAAGCATAACAAATCTAAATAAACCAAACTAAAAAAACATCATAAATAAGGTAGAATGAATATAGTTTAACTTGAAGAAATAAGGTAGAATGAATATAATTTAGCTAGAATAATAGTGGAATATGCTAGGTTACAAGTAGAATAACCAATTAAGCAAATATATGGTCGATCTAATGTCGAACTAGGCTAAAACGAAAAACAAAATAACTAGAATAACATAAATTGAATCTCAAACAAACCGTGAATTAAGTCAAATTTCAAATCGAAAATTCAGAGATAAAACTGTATATTAGTCTAGAATCCGAACAAGAGAGGCTAATATTGAAAAAAAAAATTCCAAACCAGACTAAAAACCAACGACAAAAAACATATATCAGCCTATCAAAAACAACCCCAGGTCAATCCAGGCCCCATAACAAATACAAGCCAAATAGGAGCTCATTGCCAGAAACCTCAGAATTCTCCTTTAGGTCAAACTGAATGATAAGTTAAAGTTGAAGCTAACATCCAGACAAAATGAGTCAGTTGCAAGATTCGAACAAGCCATATCGCCGCACCAAAATCAATAGTAACCAATAACGAGAACAAGTAAGACAAACTTAATAGAGACAGTGAATGAACCAAATAAACCACAGACCCAAATCCCGACACAGAGCAGTGTGACATGATAGGATACATAAATACGGGTTAAATCTCAAATTGAAACAAAATAATAAGCCAATCAAGTTATGATTCAGGCCAGAATTCAGAAAGAAATTGGGTCTCAAAAATAAGGTTAAACAATCTCCTTTACCGAGATTTTCCTTACCGCTCTGTCTATAAACCAAACCTTCAAAATATCAAGTGTGTGCACACATCAATACTAGTTGTACGCAATGTTGCCGTTTTCGGGCTTTTTCAACAAAATTGGTAGACTTTTCAGGTTGGTAGAATGGAAGAATCAATCCAAATTTGGCAGATTTAACGCCCGCCAAAAATAATTTCCTATATGAAGTTTCTTATACGAAGTTTTTACGAAAAAATATATATATATTATATCAATACTAGTTGTACGCAATGTTGCCGTTTCCGGGCTTTTTCAACAAAATTGGTAGACTTTTCAGCTTGGTAGAAAGGAAGAATCAATCCAAATTTGGCAGATTTAACGCCCGCAAAAAATAATTTCCTATACGATGTTTCTTATACGAAGTTTTTACAAAAAAATATGTATATTGACGTCGTGTGTTAATTTTCTTTGCCTTCGCAAAATTAACCGATACAAGCAATATCGCTGACACTTGACGAAATTATTTCTTTCTATGTATTCTCAAACAAATTCAATCTCAAACCGTGAAAATGTGAATGAAACAGAATGGACAATTAATGTTACAATACAAATGTGAAATTACCATGTATATAAGGTAACCTGAAGAAATAGCTAAAATCGGCGGAGCCGAATATACACACCACTACACCACTTTGTGCGAGTAGAATAAGCAAACGTTAATAACAAGTCAAAAAAGGACGCATATATGGGGGATATATATACATATATCTGAACCGACCTTCCTCAATCATGTCAACATTCAGTTCAGTAGCAAGAAACTTATCTGCCAAATTTCACAACTGTTCAAATTTCCAAATCCGAACCGATTCGTTACAATATTCGTTACTGTATAAAGAACTGTAATACCCTATACCCAAATATGCTATAGGGTATAAAAAACCCCTTGTTTTCCAGATTTCTCACTAAAAGAGTAATCGGAATCCGAAAATAAAAACATTCTTCGAGTGATGAGTATAAAAAGAAACCAAACGAGAAAAATTTAATTAACAATAACAATAACACAATAACAATCTAGGTGTACGTTTATTGTAAAATGGAAGATTTCATACGATTTTGGTAAAATTTTTAAACAATTTTGGTAGAAACAAATTCTTTCCAGTGGCGACACTGGTTGTGCGTACAGTCATCAATCCCCCACAAAACATAGACCCGATGTACGTCGTTAATTTCTTCTTATATAAAATTATCAATAACAGTGTAATACGTCATGTCTCGTCTTGCATGCTTAGTCGACACGTATGGCTACCCGGAGCGCTTTCGCCTTCTGCCAGGAAGGACTCATCAGCGGGCTTAAACGTGTCATATCAGTCACAGTCCAATGCGTCAAAAACCATATCATAGTACTCACATGTCCTGAAGGTCCATAACTTAAAATAACTATATCGTCGGTGCGCCGACAAAAACTCCTATGTGTAATTTTTCGAATTTTTTTTTATTGTCGAATTAGAACGTCCTAGCGGTCAAACGACTACCCACCAAAGCATTTTGCGCTATCTTGACCGGTTACGAAGTTACCAAAAACTCCTATGTGTATCCCTCTATATCAATGCTCCGACAAAAACTCCTATGTGTTGTAGGCACAGCCTGTCCCAAGGGATAGAAGGTTTGCTTAGATTCACGCCAAAAAACGGCTAATGAGGTTTTGTTCAGAATCATCCCCTCTATTCGACAATGAATAGATCAAAATTGGATCTGCTTCCATTCGCGAGTTATCGCGAAAACGGTACTTTCACTCAAAACAAAGTTAATAGCTTTGATTTGTAAAGAAAAACGCGGAAATTTAGAACTGTAACACAATTTCCTTTAAATATGATTATTTGTAACACGCTTTGTAACGTCCGCGACATTTGCCATGTTTTTATATTGCGAATTTTGTGTAATCCATAAAATTGACTTACACCGCCAAATTTTTCCAAAACTATTATACCGAATTTAATAAGATTAATATACTTGCATTCTATAATCTCTGAGGAATAAATTAATATCAGCATCTTCGCGAAAAATACCCTCGACGAATAAATTTTGTAAAAAAAAAATTAGTTCGGAATTATTTTACTACATCATGCTATTATCTCGCGAATGAACAGTTCTAGGGAAAAGTAGTCAAAGGAAGTTTAGGAGATAAGCTAAAGGCCTACAACTCCTTCTTTAACAAACTAAATTTATAGTAATTTGGTAAGGATTTACAGTGTGTTAAAACTTTTGTATGCTTTTCCCTTTATATGAGGCATATTTTGATTTGACACATTGTAAATCCCTACCAAATTATTATATTTTTTTTGTTAAAGAAAGACTTCTAGTCGTTTTTAATATCTCCCAAACTTTCTTTGACCACTTTTTCCTAGGACTGGCCGTTCGCGTAATAACAGCATTATATAGTTAAATAATTTTGAACTTAAATGTTTTTTGTTCGAAATGTATTCGTCGCGGGATGTTTATGGCGGAAATGGTAGTGCCAATCTATCTCTCAGAAATCATAGAATGTAAATATATTAATTTTAATAAATTCGGAATAATATTTTTGTAAAAATTTAGCGGTGTAAGTCGAATTTTTGGATTAAAAAAATTTTGCTATAGAATAATATAGCAAATATCGCGGACATTACAAAGCGTCTTACAAATGTTCATATTTATGAGAATTTATGTTATAGTTTTAAATTTCCGCGATTCAATGTAATTAAGTTCGGTTTTTTGGTTAACAATTGTTTTTATCGCGATAACTCGCGAAAGGAAGCAGATAAGATTTTGATTTCTTATTATCTGAGTAGAGGGGATGATTCTGTACACAACCTCATTAGCCGTTTTTAACCACAATCGAGGCCAACTTTCGTTTGCTTGAGGTACGCTGTGAACATTAAAATATTAAAACTCCTATGTGTAATTTTTTTGTTTTATAAATATTTAAAATGCTCCAAACAAAAAATCCTATGTGTCGATTTTCATGAAAACCATTTACCACGTCATGGGCTTTTCACATATACGATTTTTGTTATGATATATTGGTGGTAAATAATTAAAAGAAAAATTCAAAAATCTGAGATATTAAAAATATCGCGATTTGACGAAGTAGCAACGTTTTTTGTCTCTACTGAAAACTAGTAAAAAAACACATAGGAGTTTTCGTCGGCGCACCGACGATATGTCACCACTGTATTTCACTCCGACTTTCAATATGTTAACGCACTTAATAAACCGCGCACCTACGCACCCAATATAGAACTGCCATCAATTCTCCATCTACACCTTCTTATCAATGGTGCCCATCCCTATTTCATTTCTCCAAAAAATTGACATAATTACATGTATAGAAATATGTATCCATCAGAGAGGTGATATGTTCATTAGAGAGGCGGGAAAGCAAGTATGTGTTCCCAAACTAAAACACAAATTGGATTACGAAATCACGTCAAAATTTCCCTGAGAAATATCCACCCCTTTGTGGTTGAAATCCCCTTATTTAGTACATATATACTAAGAAGTCTACCATACATGTAAAGTACGTATTCACACCCAAATCTCGCATACTAAAAACAACCTCCTAAACTTCGTCATTGAGACCTATGTATCGTGTACTCAACCCAAATCGTCGCCGCAACATGTATAGAAATATGTATCCATCAGAGAGGTGATATGTTCATTAGAGAGGCGGGAAAGCAAGTATGTGTTCCCAAACTAAAACACAAATTGGATTACGAAATCACGTCAAAATTTCCCTGAGAAATATTCACCCCTTTGTGGTTGAAATCCCCTTATTTAGTACATATATACTAAGAAGTCTACAATACATGTAAAGTACGTATTCACACCCAAATCTCGCATACTAAAAACAACCTCCTAAACTTCGTCATTGAGACCTATGTATCGTGTACTCAACCCAAATCGTCGCCGCAATCGTTCCCCACACAAATGGTACAAAAACCATTGTTCAATCAAGTAACACCAACTCTCTTCAGAAACTAAAATATATGCATCCATTTCTCCCCACGTCCACTCAAATTCCGCGTCGAACCCCAAAAAACTCTTCGTGTCTCTACCCCATTCTCTTGCACCAAAACCTCAAGCCCTGTGGTACAGTTGTGTGCAAAGCTGCATCTTCTATACCCCATTCGCCCAAGAAGAATGTGAGAAATGCAAACAATCGATCAGAAACAATTCCAACACCAAAATTATAATTTCCTCTGTTCTCAGCAGCCAAATTCTTATCCTCATTCACACACATATGTACACACCGATGTGTATTTTTTCAAAACAAAATTCCTTTGCTTGACAACTCAAATGCATTTTCGAGCCAAAACTTTCAACGCATAGCACAAAAGCATTTTACCACACATACATTGTGCGCGTTTTTTCAGTCGTAACAGTTCTTACAATTCAGTGTACACATTATACAGAAGAAGAAGAATGTGAGAAACGCAAGCACTCGATCAGAAAGAATTCTGATAACAGAACCATAATTTCCTCTGTCCTCAACAACCAAACTCCTATTTTCCTTCATATCGATACGTATTTGTCAAAACAAAATACCTTTGCATTTTACGAGCCTAAACTTTCAACACATAGCACAAAAGCATTCTACCACACATACAGTGTGTGTGTTATACCAATCGTAACGGTTCTTACAGTTCAGTGTTTATATTCCACAAAGGAAAATGCGAGATACACAAAATACACAAATTGAAATAACAAAATCATGATTTCCTCTGTTCTCAACAGCTACATTCTTATCTTCCTTCACATATACACCGATCCGTATTTGTCAAAACAAAATTCCTTTGTTTGCGACAATTCAATGTATTCTACGAGCCCCAAAAACCTCCAAAGCACAGCACAAAAAACCATTTTTACCACACACACACTGTATGTGTTTTACCAATCATAACGGTTCTTACAATTCAGTGTGTATGTGTGTGTCACTCTTTCTTACAATTCAGTGTGCGTGTGTGTGTGTCACTCTTCCACCCCAAAATATTTACAAAACACTCAAAAAAGATATCTATCCTCCTCTCTCTCACGAGTTATACATCGTCTCACTCCAACACATCGTCTGCTCAGAAATGAAAACGAAAACAAAAATGGAAATTGAAATTTGAAAACAAATGTAAAATCTTTTCTCATTCGCTTATCGGCACTCAACGCGCACACCACACGCAGCATCGTCGTCCGCACAATCGCCTCTTGTTCAAGAGAAAAGGAAAAGAAAAAGCAAAAGCCAAAAATGAAAAAAGGCCAACATCTACTATTCATGTTGACATAAGTTACAAGAACTAAACAAAGAAAACAATTAATAAAGAAACATTTATAAAGGAAAACGTCTCTGAAGCTCTCAAGACTCTAGTGCTGCGTGTCGATTCTCATATCTTCTGCATAAACCGTAATGTGTGTGCTATCTAATAGATGCAATTACACATCACAAAAACGAAAAATTTTAAAGCTACGTTCTTTTTATTTCAAAGTTCCAAACACGTGAAAAATTCATAACTTTCGTCACTTCTAAGTTCCAAGTGCGTAAAAATTCCTAACATTCTTCATTTCAAAGCTTCAAGTGCTCGAGAATTGTCAATATCAAAACATAGAAAAAAAAACCACCCTCCTGCAGTGAAAACTTTAAATCAATATTCTTGATCGCAAAATTAGCAGGAAATCATTTTTAAGATAACTTTCAAAACTCGTGAAATCCTCCGTCTAGTTGTCATCATTCTGACCATAAAACAGTGTCCATAATTAACCACAGGAACAGCAAAGCAGAAAAAACCATATACCATTTAGGTAAGGACATCTCCCTTTCTTTCACATATCACTTCACACGAATCTTCTGATAACAATAATTCGTTAGAGACTGCCAATCATGTTCTCCAAAATTCAAGTAAAAACACGGCCTCATATACACTAGCAAGAATATTCGACACTAAAGTGTTGCATACGTTCGTCATTAGACAATATTCCCTATGACTACGGTGACCATTATTTCCATGAAGAAATAGTGTACACATTTTTATGATTTTCAATAACATTCAAAAACAAAATAAATCTCATTCATTCTAGTAATTACATAGAAAGAAGCTAAAAAATATACATATTCATAAAAATAATTTACAAAATATCAATTCATTGCCTCTGATAATGAAAAAACCCTTTCCGTTGGTGCATTTGACCAGAGATAAGGTAGACAAGCCCAAATGAAAACCACCTCAAGTTGAAATTGAAATCGAAATTGCGTCAGGGCTGAAGAAACAACAGGGCGAAAATGTAAAATGGAATACATAAGACAAATTTCAGAGATCAAATTTGTTAACCATAAATCGCATAAACCGTAATGTGTGTGCAATCCAGTAGATGCAATTACTCATCTCAAAAACCAGTAAGGAAAGGCAGAAAGTCGGGCGGGGCCGACTATATAATACCCTACACCTCCCTAACAATGCGATAAGGGTTATTGCGATAATAATTTGAAATAATTGGTAAATGGGTAAGAACATATATATGCGGATATATCTAATTATGAACCGATAATCGCCAAATTAAGCAATATTCGTTCCTAAATTGAGAAACATCTTTCTGGAGAATTTTGTAATGATCGGAAGTAAAGTACAACTTCTATAGCGCTTTGTAACCAAATCAGGAGGAACATATATATAAATCTGAATCGATTTTCCCTGAATACTCATTCATGTAAAAGAGAAACCTCTTTCTGTCGAATTTCGTACTGATCGGATATAAAATACAGTCTCTACAGCGCTTGAATGACAAATCGTTGCTAACATATATATGGGGGCTATATCTAAATCTGAACCGATTTTCTCCAAATTTGGCAGTATTCCTTCGTATAATAAGAGACCTCTTTCTGCCGAATTTCGCTGTGATCGGATATAAAATACAGTTTCTACAGCTATTGAATTTCAAATCGGGGGTAACATATATATGGGGCCTATATCTAAATCTGAACAGATTTTCTCCGAATTTGGCAGTATTTCTTCATGTAATAAGAAACCTCTTTCTGCCGAATTTCGTACTGATTGGATATAAAATACAGTTTCTACAGCGCTTACATGTCAAATCGGGTGCAACATATATATGGGGGCTATATATAAATCTGAACCGATTTCCCCCAAATTTTGTATTGTATCTAAGTGTATCACGAGACTACTCTCTGTCAATTTTTGTACAAATCGGTTGCAAAATGTTGCTTATTCAGTGCATATATGCCAAATCGGAGGTACATATATGTATATGGGAGCTATATGTAAATCTGAACCGATTTTAACCAAATTCAATAGGGATCGTCCTTGGGCCTAAAAAAAGATATGTGCAAAGTTTCGTTGAGATCGGACCATAATTCCGGTAATCATCATACTGACTATAAAAATAAAATACAAAATAAAAATTCATAACTTTCTTCACTTCAAAGTTCCAAAGTGCGTAAAAATTCCTAACTCACTTCGCTTCAAAGTTTCAAGTGCTCGAGAATTCCCAATATCAAAAACATAGAACAACCACCCTCCTGCAGTGAAAAATTTAAATCAATTTTCTGATCGCAAAATTAGCTGGAAATTACTTTTAAGATAACTTTCCGAATGAACCTTCATAACTCGTGATATAATCCGTCCTACCTCCCTCAAGTTATTTCGTGGCAACATACATCTAGTAGTCATCACACTGACTATAAAACAGTGTCAACAATCAAACCAAAAGACAGCATATACAGCGGAAAAGACAGCATATACAGCGGAAAACCCCATATACTTCTGAGGTAAGGACATCTCCCTTTTCTCCATACATATCACATATCATTTCACATCATTTCATGTAATAAGAAACCTCTTTCTGCCGAATTTCGTACTGATTGGATATAAAATACAGTTTCTACAGCGCTTACATGTCAAATCGGGTGCAACATATATATGGGGGCTATATATAAATCTGAACCGATTTCCCCCAAATTTTGTATTGTATCTAAGTGTATCACGAGACTACTCTCTGTCAATTTTTGTACAAATCGGTTGCAAAATGTTGCTTATACAGTGCATATATGCCAAATCGGAGGTACATATATATGGGAGCTATATGTAAATCTGAACCGATTTTAACCAAATTCAATAGGGATCGTCCTTGGGCCTAAAAAAAGATATGTGCAAAGTTTCGTTGAGATCGGACCATAATTCCGGTAATCATCATACCGACTATAAAAATAAAATACAAAATAAAAATTCATAACTTTCTTCACTTCAAAGTTCCAAAGTGCGTAAAAATTCCTAACTCACTTCGCTTCAAAGTTTCAAGTGCTCGAGAATTCCCAATATCAAAAACATAGAACAACCACCCTCCTGCAGTGAAAAATTTAAATCAATTTTCTGATCGCAAAATTAGCTGGAAATTACTTTTAAGATAACTTTCCGAATGAACCTTCATAACTCGTGATATAATCCGTCCTACCTCCCTCAAGTTATTTCGTGGCAACATACATCTAGTAGTCATCACACTGACTATAAACAATCAAACCAAAAGACAGCAAAGCGGAAAACCCCATATACTTCTGAGGTAAGGACATCTCCCTTTTCTCCATACATATCACATATCATTTCACACGAAAGCTCATTGGACATAGGCTCCCATCTATGAATTTCCTGAGAACAATAATTCGTCAGAGACTGCCAATTATGTTCATAGTCGTTGATTCTGAAGTAAAAAAAAACATGTCTAATGAGCCCGCAATGGGTTAAAGTCATTTGTGACTCTTATTCATAAATCTTTAAATAATAAATTAATTGAAAATTGCAAAAGAAATAATCCCATATCAAAAATCTAAATAATCTAAAAACAAAATACAATGGTTGCTCACTAATAGCATAATTCAAAGGCAGTTACCAATCAGACTAAATTAAACGTCAAATGCGCTAAAATAGAAAACAATGATGTATAGGTTACCTGGGCAATAGCAAGTATGCTAACATTGAGAACAAAAACGACCTAAATTATAAAGAAAATAAATAAACTACAATCTAAATTGAGAACAAATATACTAAAGAAACTCAGATCCAAGCCAAAATGAATAAACCGAAGCTGAAAGTAAGTAACCTAATAAGTAAACCAAGTTAATTCATAAATTATACAAATAGGTTGATCGGAATCAAAACTATTAGGACAAACTAAAACGAAATAACGATAAGCCAAAAACCAGGCCATCAACAAATTAAACAGAAAAATAGGCCGAATTTCGAGAACATAAAATAATTGAAACATTGAGAACAAGTTGAATCAAAGCTACAATTGGAAACTACCGCAATTAAGCTAAGAAAAGAATCAAATTATACCATGATAAAGATCAGAACACAAAACCAAATAAGCTAGATTCCAGACCAGGGACTAACGATAGGTGAAATGAGTTAAGAAATAGGTCACATAAATAGAGAGGTAAGCAAATTAATAACACAACATAAACCACAAATCCCCCAAATCAAATTCAGGAACAATATAAATATAAACTACACTAAGGTTGACATCAAGTAAGATACAAGAATATTTAATATAAGAATACACTAAGGTTGGAAGAACAAATATAGGCAGCATAAATCACGGACAGGAGTAAGTCGAATAAAAGCCCTCTTAATGAATCATTGCTAATGATGATATAACCTCCATTGTTCATCCATCCCCAAAGTGAACAAAAGACACTCTAAATAGCACTCATATGGCCTTCAATGTCCCCACTCCAAATCAGGGCATCATCAGTCCATTAAATTCAATATTCATGCATATTGAAGTCAAAACATTTTTGTAGTTTTTCGTGTCACGCTCACGGCCTTTTTACGTGTTGCTCACGACCTTGTGCCTCTCACGCCAATGCCTGACCAGTCTTCGCAATGGCCAAGTAATAACATGTATTAGGCACCATCTTACCGCTCGCCTACCTATCATTGTCTCAAATTAGGTACAAGAATTGTCTATACATTTCTTAGACCTAGCCCATATCTAAAAATCGATTCAAGTTGGTGCGTATCGTCATACATCCGTCATCAACAGTAACACCCACGGGCAGTCAAAGGACCCCAAATCAGTCTGCGTCCGTGACCTGTAAAAACTCAGATAGGCCATACTGACAAAAAGATAAATCACAAGGAAAATGGACTATGTGAAACCTAAACAAACAGGGTCGAAGCCAGAAATAAACAATAATAGAAACCAAACCAACAAATTCAGCAAAATTCTACATATGAACACAAATGAGATATATATAATAGGCTTAAATCGAATTCAACCCAGTAAGGAAAGACAGAACACCCTACACCTCCCCAACAATGCAAAAAAGGCATTGCGACAATAATTTTTAAATGTATGGCTTTGCTTCAGTCAAAATACGCAGTATTCTTTCCTAGGTTAAGAATCGGAAGGAACAAGTAGATATGAAACTATACATAATCCCAACAGATTTTCATCAACTTGACTGAAAAACCTAATTTCTGACAAACCATACAAAGATCGGACACATAATACAATTTCAATTGCACTCAAATACCAAATAGGCAGGAATATATATATGTATCTATATCCAAATATGAAGCGACTATCCACCAGTCAGGCAGTATTCGTTATCAAATCAGAAACACACTAACATTGAAAGACACGCTAGGACTGAATTTAAATTAAATCGCAAGCAATATACAAATTCAAAAGGTAGAAGATTAAACCAAAGTTATGTTAGCTTTAAGCCAACAATAGGCCAATATCGATGGCAAATATAACAAGCCAGATGTGGATCAAATTAGTGTTGATTGAACAGACTAATTACAGAACAGTGTGATGAGCCAAATTACAGACTGAAAATAGGCAGAAGTGAAGCAAAACAAATCCAAATAAACCAAACTAAAAAAACATCATAAATAAGGTAGAATGAATATAGTTTAACTTGAAGAAATAAGGTAGAATGAATATAATTTAGCCAGAAAAATAGTGGAATATGCTAGGTTACAAGTAGAATAACCAATTAAGCAAATATATGGTCGATCTAATGTCGAACTAGGCTAAAACGAAAAACAAAATAACTAGAATAACATAAATTGAATCTCAAACAAACCGTGAATTAAGTCAAATTTCAAATCGAAAATTCACAGATAAAACTGTATATTAGTCTAAAATCCGAACAAGAGAGGCTAATATTAAAAAAAAATTCCAAACCAGACTAAAAACCAACGACAAAAAACATATATCAGCCTATCAAAGACAACCCCAGGTCAATCCAGGCCCCATAACAAATACAAGCCAAATAGGAGCTCTTTGCCAGAAACCTCAGAATTCTCCTTTAGGTCAAACTGAAAGATAAGTTAAAGTTGAAGCTAAGATCCAGACAAAAATGAGTCAGTTGGAAGATTCGAACAAGCCATATCGCCGCACCAAAATCAATAGTCACCAAAAACGAGAACAAGTAAGACAAACTTAATAGAGACAGTGAATGAACCAAATAAACCACAGACCCAAATCCCGACACAGAGCAGTGTGACATGATAGGATACATAAATACGGGTTAAATCTCAAATTGAAACAAAATAATAAGTTAAGTCATGTTATGATTCAGGCCAGAATTCAGAAACAAATTGGGCCTCAAAAATAAGGTTAAACAATCTCCTTTACCGAGATTTTCCTTACCGCTCTGTCTATAAACCAAACCTTCAAAATATCAAATGTGTGCACACATCAATACTAGTTGTACGCAATGTTGCCGTTTCCGGGCTTTTTCAACAAAATTGGTAGACTTTTCAGCTTGGTAGAATGGAAGAATCAATCCAAACTTGGCAGATTTAACGCCCGCCAAAAATAATTTCCTATACGAAGTTTTTACAAAAAAATATATATATTTACGTCGTGTGTTAATTTTCTTTGCCTTAACCGATACAAGCAATATCGTTGACACTTGACGAATTTATTTCTTTCTATTCTCAAACAAATTCAATATCAAACCGTGAAAAATATGAATGAAACAGAATGGACAATTGATGTTACAATACAAATGTGAAATGACCATGTATAAGTTAAAAATAAGCCGATGGACGTTGTATAAAGTTTATGAGTTTATTCAGAACTAGTTGTACGCAATGTTGCCGTTTCCGGGCTTTTTCAACAAAATTGGTAGACTTTTCAGCTTGGTAGAATGGAAGAATCAATCCAAACTTGGCAGATTTAACGCCCGCCAAAAATAATTTCCTATACGAAGTTTTTACAAAAAAATATATATATTTACGTCGTGTGTTAATTTTCTTTGCCTTAACCGATACAAGCAATATCGTTGACACTTGACGAATTTATTTCTTTCTATTCTCAAACAAATTCAATATCAAACCGTGAAAAATATGAATGAAACAGAATGGACAATTGATGTTACAATACAAATGTGAAATGACCATGTATAAGTTAAAAATAAGCCGATGGACGTTGTATAAAGTTTATGAGTTTATTCAGAACTGATTCTATAAAATCTAAAAGATACAGAGAATACTTAAATCTATCAATAAAATTGCTGACACTATGTGAAGTACAATTTACATAGCGGGAATATGATGCCGTAACGAATGCATCCATTCCGTTCCCAGCCCTTTGTACGTATCTGAATGCCTTGCAAATAGCAAACAGTAAGGTGGTTCACGTTTAATGGATGCAAAATGTGATGATGGTTTTATTCACCATCGTTAACTGCCCCCTTTCCCAAGTGAAGGCCGTCCTCGGTCTTCGTTAGGACAGTTTCTATGGCTGAATTTATCTTTGCCACATTTCGCTTTTTGAAATATCGTTTCGTAAGGAAAATCGCACCATAGCAAAGAACGAGTAAAGAAATTGCAACAATCCAGGACAGCAGAGTCTGAGTTTTTGTTTCTTTTCTTATCTGGCCAATGTGATTCAAACTATCCAGATTCATTTCGTGCAACATTGGCAAACTCATGGTTCTTTGATGTTCAGTTATATTTATTGTAGGAAACGTTGGCGTACCTGGCTTTCTTCTAAGAATATTGTTTCGGTTTACATACAACGTTCCATTGATACGGATGGTGTTATCAAAGGTTAACAAATATGTTCCTTCGATTTTCTTCTCTATATCGTCCGCTTCTTTAATGTTAGTAGTTGCATCATTAATAATAATTAGTCTATCATCAACGACCACTATTGGCTCTAAGTTATTAAATTGTGTTTTGCAGTGTGCCACAGAACCAGATACCAATTGTTTAGCACAGGTTGTTTTATTTGTTATTTTGCAAAACATCGTTGTAATTGAAGGACTGCATGCGGTAACTGCATATGTCTCGTCTTTGCATTCGGCCACCGTATTCTCGTCAGCGAAGTTTATTATTTTGCCAGAGTGAGGGACGGGGAAAACGGTTATTCTCTTACATGGGGTCTCGCAAATAGGATATTTTATTATAAAGTATATTAAATTCTTATTTTGTAAGGCCTTAAGGCTAGATATGGTTAATATTTCAGATATACTTATATTGGTGGAGTGCAAGTTGTTCACGATTAGTTCTATATCAACATCATCCAGAATCAGCGGATTAGTAATGTTAGCCTTAGCCAAAGTTATCGACAACATTAAATCTTGAAGGTCAAATATCAGCTTTCTATTTCGAGACAATAGAATTTCAAATAAGTTCCCAATGTCAAGTTGACGCCTCCTGTCGTCTCCTAACATAGCATTTACAGCTGCTGTTAGTTTTTCTATCTGAATTTGAATTCTAGTGTTTATTTGGATTTGCTTGTCTTTCGACGCTATTGGTTGTTCTAGCTTTAAACGGGATTCTTGAAAATCATCAAAGTCTTTGGTACATGCAATAATTTTCAGTGCCGTACCAATGAAATTTAGGCTCCTAGCATGTCTGTGATGAATATTTACTGCCGAAAGAAGAGTGTCGATATGTTCAGTGTCAGATATTAATATCTTCTTCGTGTGAGATTGAGGAAATAGATCAGTAAGCTTCCTGGTTTCAACGACAATGTCGTAATATGTGGTGAGGTTCGTGGTGTGTCTAAGATATCCAAATACTCTATATATCGTCACGTCGCCGTCTAATACCGGGATATATTGCGTGTGGGAATAGTCGATCAATCTCGAACTCACGGATGATGCAAAAATTAGTAGAAGCAATGCTGACCTACAACGAAATGATATCATAAGGGTTTGTTTCATTTTATCTCAAATTGTCCTTATGAACCACCCTGCCTTTAATGAGAACGGTCGTTCCCATATCGGCCTCTACGACAGCCTCCTCATACAATGGGGTAAGCTTATTTCCCAGTCGTCTGTTATTTCTGATAAATACTTTTTCTCCGACATGGAAAATTCTGTTCTGCCTCGATTTGTTAAAACGTTCTAATTGGAGGGCCTGAGCTTCCTGAATTTTTTCCCTTATATCCTCTTTTAATTACAATGGCGAAGAATGAATGATGTCGACGGGTCTCCTACCAGTTATATAGTGAACAGTTCTATTGTATTCGACAGTCGATTGAAGTATCAATTCGATAGAGTCCTCTATACTTATTTCAATCCTCAAACATCTGGCAATTTCTGCTAGAGTGCTGTGGAAACGCTCCACCTGTCCATTAAAGGTACTGTGTAATGGAGGTGCATTTGTTATCTCGACAGTAAAACGATTTCTCAGAATTGATTTAATCGTCTCAGAATTTAGAGATTTCTCATTGTCGCAAAAAATTGTCTTCGTTTGGGGAAAAATATTCATTAACTGAATGATTGGTAGTTTCACGTCATTTATAGTCCGTGATTGTATTGGTTGGACTACCGCGAATTCCGAAAATTTGTCTAAACACGTTAGGAAATACTTACTATCTGTGGAGTAGATATCTATATGAAGTATTTCCCCTGCGTAAGATGGAATCATTGTCTCAGATATAACATGCTTTTTTGGATGTCTTTGGTATTTGGCCTTCGAGCATGTGCCACAATTACTGACCACTTAATTTGCTATCTTGGTCATTTTGGGGAAATAATAATCCTCAAATATCTGTTTGACATTCTCCTGTGCAGCTCTGTGAGCCTGCAATAATTTCTGGTACCTGCAATAATTTTCAGTGAGGGTTTGTTTCATTTTATCTCAAATTGTCCTTATGAACCACCCTGCCTTTAATGAGAACGGTCGTTCCCATATCGGCCTCTACGACAGCCTCCTCATACAATGGGGTAAGCTTATTTCCCAGTCGTCTGTTATTTCTGATAAATACTTTTTCTCCGACATGGAAAATTATGTTCTGCCTCGATTTGTTAAAACGTTCTAATTCTCAGATATAACATGCTTTTTTGGATGTCTTTGGTATTTGGCCTTCGAGCATGTGCCACAATTACTGACCACTTAATTTGCTATCTTGGTCATTTTGGGGAAATAATAATCCCCAAATATCTGTTTGACATTCTCCTGTGCAGCTCTGTGAGCCTGCAATAATTTCTGGTACCTGCAATAATTTTCAGTGCCGTACCAATGAAATTTAGGCTCCTAGCATGTCTGTGATGAATATTTACTGCCGAAAGAAGAGTGTCGATATGTTCAGTGTCAGATATTAATATCTTCGTGTGAGATTGAGGAAATAGATCAGTAAGCTTCCTGGTTTCATCGACAATGTCTTAACATGTGGTGAGGTTCGTGGTGTGTCTAAGATATCCAAATACTCTATATATCGTCACGTCGCCGTCTAATACCGGGATATATTGCGTGTGGGAATAGTCGATCAATCTCGAACTCACGGATGATGGAAAAATTAGTAGAAGCAATCCTGACCTACAACGAAATGATATCATAAGGGTTTGTTTCATTTTATCTCAAATTGTCCTTATGAACCACCCTGCCTTTAATGAGAACGGTCGTTCCCATATCGGCCTCTACGACAGCCTCCTCATACAATGGGGTAAGCTTATTTCCCAGTCGTCTGTTATTTCTGATAAATACTTTTTCTCCGACATGGAAAATTATGTTCTGCCTCGATTTGTTAAAACGTTCTAATTGGTCTATCGTTCTAAATTAGTCTATCATCAACGACCACTATTGGCTCTAAGTTATTAAATTGTGTTTTGCAGTGTGCCACAGAACCAGATACCAATTGTTTAGCACAGGTTGTTTTATTTGTTATTTTGCAAAACATCGTTGTAATTGAAGGACTGCATGCGGTAACTGCATATGTCTCGTCTTTGCATTCGGCCACCGTATTCTCGTCAGCGAAGTTTATTATTTTGCCAGAGTGAGGGACGGGGAAAACGGTTATTCTCTTACATGGGGTCTCGCAAATAGGATATTTTATTATAAAGTATATTAAATTCTTATTTTGTAAGGCCTTAAGGCTAGATATGGTTAATATTTCAGATATACTTATATTGGTGGAGTGCAAGTTGTTCACGATTAGTTCTATATCAACATCATCCAGAATCAGCGGATTAGTAATGTTAGCCTTAGCCAAAGTTATCGACAACATTAAATCTTGAAGGTCAAATATCAGCTTTCTATTTCGAGACAATAGAATTTCAAATAAGTTCCCAATGTCAAGTTGACGCCTCCTGTCGTCTCCTAACATAGCATTTACAGCTGCTGTTAGTTTTTCTATCTGAATTTGAATTCTAGTGTTTATTTGGATTTGCTTGTCTTTCGACGCTATTGGTTGTTCTAGCTTTAAACGGGATTCTTGAAAATCATCAAAGTCTTTGGTACATGCAATAATTTTCAGTGCCGTACCAATGAAATTTAGGCTCCTAGCATGTCTGTGATGAATATTTACTGCCGAAAGAAGAGTGTCGATATGTTCAGTGTCAGATATTAATATCTTCTTCGTGTGAGATTGAGGAAATAGATCAGTAAGCTTCCTGGTTTCAACGACAATGTCGTAATATGTGGTGAGGTTCGTGGTGTGTCTAAGATATCCAAATACTCTATATATCGTCACGTCGCCGTCTAATACCGGGATATATTGCGTGTGGGAATAGTCGATCAATCTCGAACTCACGGATGATGCAAAAATTAGTAGAAGCAATGCTGACCTACAACGAAATGATATCATAAGGGTTTGTTTCATTTTATCTCAAATTGTCCTTATGAACCACCCTGCCTTTAATGAGAACGGTCGTTCCCATATCGGCCTCTACGACAGCCTCCTCATACAATGGGGTAAGCTTATTTCCCAGTCGTCTGTTATTTCTGATAAATACTTTTTCTCCGACATGGAAAATTCTGTTCTGCCTCGATTTGTTAAAACGTTCTAATTGGAGGGCCTGAGCTTCCTGAATTTTTTCCCTTATATCCTCTTTTAATTACAATGGCGAAGAATGAATGATGTCGACGGGTCTCCTACCAGTTATATAGTGAACAGTTCTATTGTATTCGACAGTCGATTGAAGTATCAATTCGATAGAGTCCTCTATACTTATTTCAATCCTCAAACATCTGGCAATTTCTGTTAGAGTGCTGTGGAAACGCTCCACCTGTCCATTAAAGGTACTGTGTAATGGAGGTGCATTTGTTATCTCGACAGTAAAACGATTTCTCAGAATTGATTTAATCGTCTCAGAATTTAGAGATTTCTCATTGTCGCAAAAAATTGTCTTCGTTTGGGGAAAAATATTCATTAACTGAATGATTGGTAGTTTCACGTCATTTATAGTCCGTGATTGTATTGGTTGGACTACCGCGAATTCCGAAAATTTGTCTAAACACGTTAGGAAATACTTACTATCTGTGGAGTAGATATCTATATGAAGTATTTCCCCTGCGTAAGATGGAATCATTGTCTCAGATATAACATGCTTTTTTGGATGTCTTTGGTATTTGGCCTTCGAGCATGTGCCACAATTACTGACCACTTAATTTGCTATCTTGGTCATTTTGGGGAAATAATAATCCTCAAATATCTGTTTGACATTCTCCTGTGCAGCTCTGTGAGCCTGCAATAATTTCTGGTACCTGCAATAATTTTCAGTGAGGGTTTGTTTCATTTTATCTCAAATTGTCCTTATGAACCACCCTGCCTTTAATGAGAACGGTCGTTCCCATATCGGCCTCTACGACAGCCTCCTCATACAATGGGGTAAGCTTATTTCCCAGTCGTCTGTTATTTCTGATAAATACTTTTTCTCCGACATGGAAAATTATGTTCTGCCTCGATTTGTTAAAACGTTCTAATTCTCAGATATAACATGCTTTTTTGGATGTCTTTGGTATTTGGCCTTCGAGCATGTGCCACAATTACTGACCACTTAATTTGCTATCTTGGTCATTTTGGGGAAATAATAATCCCCAAATATCTGTTTGACATTCTCCTGTGCAGCTCTGTGAGCCTGCAATAATTTCTGGTACCTGCAATAATTTTCAGTGCCGTACCAATGAAATTTAGGCTCCTAGCATGTCTGTGATGAATATTTACTGCCGAAAGAAGAGTGTCGATATGTTCAGTGTCAGATATTAATATCTTCGTGTGAGATTGAGGAAATAGATCAGTAAGCTTCCTGGTTTCATCGACAATGTCTTAATATGTGGTGAGGTTCGTGGTGTGTCTAAGATATCCAAATACTCTATATATCGTCACGTCGCCGTCTAATACCGGGATATATTGCGTGTGGGAATAGTCGATCAATCTCGAACTCACGGATGATGGAAAAATTAGTAGAAGCAATCCTGACCTACAACGAAATGATATCATAAGGGTTTGTTTCATTTTATCTCAAATTGTCCTTATGAACCACCCTGCCTTTAATGAGAACGGTCGTTCCCATATCGGCCTCTACGACAGCCTCCTCATACAATGGGGTAAGCTTATTTCCCAGTCGTCTGTTATTTCTGATAAATACTTTTTCTCCGACATGGAAAATTATGTTCTGCCTCGATTTGTTAAAACGTTCTAATTGGAGGGCCTGAGCTTCCTGAATTTTTTCCCTTATCTCCTCTTTTAATTCCAATGGCGATGAATGAATTATGTCGACGGGTCTCCTACCAGTTATATAGTGAACAGTTCTATTGTATTCGACAGTCGATTGAAGTATCAATTCGATAGTGTCCTCTATACTTATTTCAATCCTCAAACATCTGGCAATTTCTGCTAGAGTGCTGTGGAAACGCTCCACCTGTCCATTAAAGGTACTGTGTAATGGAGGTGCATTTGCTATCTCGACAGTAAAACGATTTCTCAGAATTGATTTAATCGTCTCAGAATTTAGAGATTTCTCATTGTCGCAAAAAATTGTCTTCGTTTGGGGAAAAATATTCATTAACTGAATGATTGGTAGTTTCACGTCATTTATAGTCCGTGATTGTATTGGTTGGACTACCGCGAATTCCGAAAATTTGTCTAAACACGTTAGGAAATACTTACTATCTGTGGAGTAGATATCTATATGAAGTATTTCCCATGCGTAAGATGGAATCATTGTCTCAGATATAACATGCTTTTTTGGATGTCTTTGGTATTTGGCCTTCGAGCATGTGCCACAATTACTGACCACTTCATTTGCTATCTTGGTCATTTTGGGGAAATAATAATCCTCAAATATCTGTTTGACATTCTCCTGAGCAGCTCTGTGAGCTCGATTGTGCTCTGTAACTACAATTTCCCTTTGTTCATTACGGTCGAAGATGTCGATCACATATTTCCTCGTATAACGAAATCGAGTCGAGGGGAAGAGCTCAATTAACCTATGTTGTATGTGGGCCAGTATTGGCAGATCACATTTTATAACGTTCACCACGCTCGGGTTGACTACATCCCCAATTTTTTCAATAAGATGTTCCTTATTTTGGAAATGAATAATATGTCGGATTTTTCCCCCGAAATGTATGAACCGTCGAGTTGACGAGTTTTCAGATTCTTCAAGAATTATTAACTACAATTTCCCTTTGTTCATTACGGTCGAAGATGTCGATCACATATTTCCTCGTATAACGAAATCGAGTCGAGGGGAAGAGCTCAATTAACCTATGTTGTATGTGGGCCAGTATTGGCAGATCACATTTTATAACGTTCACCACGCTCGGGTTGACTACATCCCCAATTTTTTCAATAAGATGTTCCTTATTTTGGAAATGAATAATATGTCGGATTTTTCCCCCGAAATGTATGAACCGTCGAGTTGACGAGTTTTCAGATTCTTCAAGAATTATTTGGTCCCTGAAACAATTTACTGGCTTATCTGTGGCTCCTATGGTATAGGACAGCGATTGCTCACTGTGGACCGTCGCAGCATCGAAAAGTTATCAGTTTGCAATGCATGGATTTGTTGCCTCGAAAGTGCAGTTGCATTATGCTCGTCAATAAATGCCTTCCAACGTTTAATTTTGGCATTTGGATTTCTGTCGGAAACCGCAACTGTTAAGAGCTGATGGCCCGTAAAAATATTAAGTATCCTGACACCATAAAGATAGTTCCGAAGATTCTTCAGAGCCCAAACTATTGCCAAGAGTTCCCTTTCATTTGTCGCAAGGTGAATCTCATTGTTCGTTAATGTCCTTGAGATCATGGTAATAGGCTTTCCGCCTTGTGAAAGGACGGCGCCACGTCCATGTGAAGAAGCATCTGTCGTGAGATCAAATGCCTTTCGAAAATCTGGGTACATCAGCATGACGTCCTCAGATGTTAAGATACCTTTCAATTTGTTGAAGGAATTAAGTTGCCCTTCGTTCAGAGCAAGTTGCATTCTTTTTGATTGGGTGGCGCGAGTTTTGCCGTTCTCACCCTTGAGAATGTCTGTTAGGGGTCTAGCTATCTTAGCATAGTCCTTTATAAAACAACGGTAGTAACTGGCCAGTCCGAGGAATGACTTTAAGGCAAATAATGTGGTGGGTACTGGGTAGTTCTTAATGGCAACTACCTTTTCCGGAGAGGTTTTTATGCCTCCCCTTGACACTATAAAACCAAGGTATTCTAATTCTGTTTTAAAGAAAATAGACTTCTCTATTGACACCCTCATATAGGCTTCGTATAGACTTTTGAGTACCCAGTCAACATGTTTGACGTGATCCTCTGCAGTCTCCGAAAAAAATAATAACGTCATCAACATAGACGAAGCATGTTTTCCCAATCTCATCTCTAAGGATATCATCAATAGTCCTTTGAAAAATGCTTGACGCATTTTTTAAGCCAAATGGAAGTCTGCAGAATTCATATTTTCCGTTATTAACGGAAAATGCTGTTTTTTCCCTGTCCCTTTCGCATAGCTCTATTTGATGGAACCCCGATTTTAGATCAAGGGTTGTAAAATAGTTAGCTTTGCGTAGATTCGATAGTATCATCGGTATGTTAGGCATGGGTTACTTATCGTCAATAGTCTTTGCGTTTAGCTTTCGAAAGTCGTATAGACTTTTGAGTACCCAGTCAACATGTTTGACGTAATCCTCTGCAGTCTCCGAAAAAATAATAACGTCATCAATATAGACGAAGCATGTTTTCCCAATCTCATCTCTAAGGATATCATCAATAGCCCTTTGAAAAATGCTTGACGCATTTTTTCAGCCAAATGGAAGTCTGCAGAATTCATATTTTCCGTTATTAACGGAAAATGCTGTTTTTTCCCTGTCCCTTTCGCATAGCTCTATTTGATGGAACCCCGATTTTAGATCAAGGGTTGTAAAATAGTTAGCTTTGGGTAGATTCGATAGTATCATCGGTATGTTAGGCATGGGGTACTTATCGTCAATAGTCTTTGCGTTTAGCTTTCGAAAGTCTATTACAAGACGTTTCTTTCTATTCCCCATCTCATCAACTCCATTTTTGTCAACAACCCAAACAGGGCTATTGTGGGATGATCTTGAGGGTCTAATAATGCCATTAACAAGTAGTTCTTTTATTTCGCAATTTACGAAATTCGCTACACCCATTGGATATTGTTTGGAATAGACTGGTTCATTGTCCTGGGTGCGAATGGTAGCGACAATATTTGTGTTGTATGGTAACGATTCGTTAGGGATTGCGAAAGCCCTTTGACGATTCTTTAGCAGTTTCAGAAATGTATCTTTTATTGGATGAGTGACGTCAATGTTATTCACCTACATAAAGTTTACGTCCCTACACTCCATGAATTTCATGTCCTCCGTTCCATAATCAATTGTCGCATTTATTTTATTTAAAAAATCGAGGCCAATAATCCCCTCAAATGTTGGAATATCTTTTAGTATAAAAAAGGTTGAGTTTACACCAAAAATATTCATGACACATTTCTGTTTTATGTCACCCTGACCATGTACCGAACGAATTGTAAACGATTCATTTACCGGTACTATCCCCTTTAAAACCTGTAAGGGTCTGATATAGTTTTTGGGTGCACCTGTGTCTATTAGAAGACGTATACTCCTCCCTGCTGTGCTCCGTTCTATGAACGGCAATCGTGCCCATCCCTATTTCATTTCTCCAAAAAATTGACATAATTACATATATAGAAATATGTATCCATCAGAGAGGTGATATGTCCATTAGAGAGGCGGGAAAGCATATGTGTTCCCAAACTAAAACACAAATTGGATTACGAAATCACGTCAAAATTTCCCTGAGAAATATCCACCCCTTTGTGGTTGAAATCCCCTTATTTAGTACATATATACTAAGAAGTGTACCATACATGTATAGCATGTATTCACACCCAAATCTCGCATACTAAAAACAACCTCCTAAACTTCGTCATTGAGACCTACATATGTATCGTGTACTCTACCCAAATCGTCGCCGCAATCGTTCCCCACACAGATGGTACAAAAACCATTGTTCACTCAAGTAACACCAACTCTCTTCAGAAACTAAAATCTATGCATCCATTTCTCCCCACGTCCACTCAAATTCCGCGTCGAACCCCAAAAAACACTTCGTGTCTCTACCCCATTCTCTTGCACCAAAACCTCAAGCCCTGTGGTACAGTTGTGTCCAAAGCTGCATCTTCTATGCCTCATTCGCCCAAGAAGAATGTGAGAAATGCAAACAATCGATCAGAAACAATTCCAACACCAAAATTATAATTTCCTCTGTTCTCAGCAGCCAAATTCTTATCCTCATTCACACACATATGTACACACCGATGCGTATTTTGTAAAAACAAAATTCCTTTGCTTGACAACAATCAAATGCATTTTCGAGCCGAAACTTTCAACGCATAGCACAAAAGCATTCTACCACACATACATTGTGTGCGTTTTTTCAGTCGTAACAGTTCTTACAATTCAATGTACACATTATACAGAAGAAGAAGAATGTGAGAAACGCAAGCACTCGATCAGAAACAATTCTGATAACAGAACCATAATTTCCTCTGTCCTCAACAACCAAACTCCTATCTTCCTTCATATCGATACGTATTTGTCAAAACAAAATACCTTTGCATTTTACGAGCCTAAACTTTCAACACATAGCACAAAAGCATTCTACCACACATACACTGTGTGTGTTATACCAATCGTAACGGTTCTTACAATTCAGTGTGTATGTGTGTGTCACTCTTTCTTACAATTCCGTGTGCGTGTATGTGTGTGTCACTCTTCCAGTGTCTCTCTTCCACCCCAAAATATTTACAAAACACTCATAGATTCAAAACACTCAAAAAAGATATCTATCCTCCTCTCTCTCACGAGTTATACATCGTCTCACTGCAACACATCGTCTGCTCAGAAATGAAAACGAAAACAAAAACGGAAATTGAAATTTGAAAACAAATGTAAAATCTTTTCTCATTCGCTTATCGGCACTCAACGCGCACACCACACGCAGCATCGTCGTCCGCACAATCGCTTCTTGTTCAAGAGAAAAGAAAAAGCAAACGCCAAAAATTAAAAAAGGCCAACATCTACCATTCATGTTGACATAAGTTACAATAACTAAACAAAGAAAACAATTAATAAAGAAACTTTTATAAAGAAAAACGTCTCTGAAGCTCTCAAGACTCTAGTGCTGCGTGTCGATTCTCATATCTTCCGCAAAAACCGTAATGTGTGTGCAATCTAATAGATGCAATTACACATCACAAAAACGAAAAATTTTAAAGCTACGTTCTTTTTATTTCAAAGTTCCAAACACGTGAAAAATTCATAACTTTCTTCACTTCTAAGTTCCAAGTGCGTAAAAAATCCTAACATTCTTCATTTCAAAGCTTCAAGTGCTCGAGAATTGTCAATATCAAAACATAGAAAAATAGCTACGTTCTTTTTATTTCAAAGTTCCAAACACGTGAAAAATTCATAACTTTCTTCACTTCTAAGTTCCAAGTGCGTAAAAATTCCTAACATTCTTCATTTCAAAGCTTCAAGTGCTCGAGAATTGTCAATATCAAAACATAGAAAAATAGAAAAACCACCCTCCTGCAGTGAAAACTTTAAATCAATATTCTTGATCGCAAAATTAGCAGGATATCATTTTTAAGATAACTTTCAAAACTCGTGAAATCCTCCGTCTAGTTGTCATCATTCTGACCATAAAACAGTGTCCATAATTAACCACAGGAACAGCAAAGCAGAAAAAACCATATACCATTTAGGTAAGGACATCTCCCTTTCTTTCACATATCACTTCACACGAATCTTCTGATAACAATAATTCGTTAGAGACTGCCAATCGTGTTCTCCAAAATTCAAGAATTGCATCCCTCCCAGCTCTGGCCATATGTTAGTAAAAACACGACCTCATATACACTATAGCAAGCATATACGACATTAAAGTGTTGCATACGTTCGTCATTAGACAATATTTCCTATGACTACGGTGACCATTATTTCCATGAAGAAATAGTGTACACATTTTTATGATTTTCAATAACATTCAAAAACAAAATAAATCTCATTCATTCTAGTAATTACATGCAAAGAAGCTAAAAAATATACATATTCATAAAAATAATTTACAAAATATCATTTCATTGCCTCTGATATTGAAAAAACCCTTTCCGTTGGTGCATTTGACGCTGGCAAAGCAAATGAAAAATCTAACTTCAAAATGTTTTTATAAGGAATATTTACTTTTTCGAAGAATTTAAACATCTCAACCCACCTTTTCTCCATGTTTCAACTTTTTCTGCCTTTGCGTAACCCTTTACATAAGAAAATTCATCAAATATGTCATTAATATTAATATTTAGAGAAGACTAAGGAAGACCAAGTTTTTTTTTTGCAATTTTTTAATTTGTTTGACAAACAATGAAAAATAGTGAACATATTTGAGAAAAAATAACGTACAAAAGCGGATATTGTGGTAAATAGTGTACACTAATAGAATAGTGTACAAGAGTCTAAAATAGTGTACTGTTCACTATAATAATGTACGGATGGTCACCGTACCTATGACCAGAGATAAGGTAGACAAGCCCAAATGAAAACCACCTAAAGTTGAAATTGAAATCGAAATTGCGTCAGGGCTGAAGAAACAACAGGGCGAAAATGTAAAATGAAATACATAAGACAAATTTCAGAGATCAAATTTGTTAACCAGAATAGGCTAATCAGGTCAAACCATAAACATAAATCGCATAAACCGTAATGTGTGTGCAATCCAGTAGATGCAATTACTCATCTCAAAAAACCCGAAATGAAAAATACATTCTCCCACTTCGAAGTTTCAAATACATGAAAAATCCATAACTTCTTCATTTCGAAGTTCCAAGTGACCAGAGATAAGGTAGACCAGCCCAACTGAAAACCACCTAAAGTGGAAATTAAAATCGAAATTACGTCAGGGCTGGAGAAACAACAGGGCGAAAAATTAAATGGAATCGTAAGCCAAATTCTAGAGATTAAATCAGGTGTATCGTGTACTCTACCCAAATCGTCGCCGCAATCGTTCCCCACAAAAATGGTACAAAAACCATTGTTCAATCAAGTAACACCAACTCTCTTCAGAAACTAAAATCTAATTTCCTCTGTTCTCATCAGCCAAATTCTTATCCTCATTCACACACATATGTACACACCGATGTGTATTTTGTCAAAACAAAATTCCTTTGCTTGACAACAATCAAATGCATTTTCGAGCCTAAACTTCAACGCATAGCACAAAAGCATTCTACCACACATACATTGTGTGCGTTTTTTCAGTCGTAACAGTTCTTACAATTCAGTGTACACATTATACAGAAAAAGAAGAATGTGAGAAACGCAAGCTCTCGATCAGAAACAATTCTGATAAGAAAACCATAATTTCCTCTGTCCTCAACAACCAAACTCCTATCTTCCTTCATATCGATACGTATTTGTCAAAACAAAATACCTTTGCATTTTACGAGCCTAAACTTTCAACACATAGCACAAAAGCATTCTACCACACATACAGTGTGTGTGTTATACCAATCGTAACGGTTCTTACAGTTCAGTGTTCATATTCCACAAAGGAAAATGCGAGATACACAAATCGAAATAACAAAATCATGATTTCCTCTGTTCTCAACAGCCACATTCTTATCTTCCTTCACATATACACCGATCCGTATTTGTCAAAACAAAATTCCTTTGTTTGCGACAATTCAATGTATTCTACGAGCCCCAAAAACCTCCAAAGCACAGCACAAAAAACCATTTTTACCACACACACACTGTATGTTTTACCAATCATAACGGTTCTTACAATTCAGTGTGTATGTGTGTGTCACTCTTTCTTACAATTCAGTGTGCGTGTGTGTGTGTGTCACTCTTCCAGTGTCTCTCTTCCACCCCAAAATATTTACAAAACACTCATAGATTCAAAACACTCAAAAAAGATATCTATCCTCCTCTCTCTCAGGAGTTATACATCGTCTCACTCCAACACATCGTCTGCTCAGAAATGAAAACGAAAATAAAAATGGAAATTGAAATTTGAAAACAAATGTAAAATCTTTTCTCATTCGCTTATCGGCAAACTCCTATCTTCCTTCATATCGATACGTATTTGTCAAAACAAAATACCTTTGCATTTTACGAGCCTAAACTTTCAACACATAGCACAAAAGCATTCTACCACACATACAGTGTGTGTGTTATACCAATCGTAACGGTTCTTACAGTTCAGTGTTCATATTCCACAAAGGAAAATGCGAGATACACAAAATACACAAATTGAAATAACAAAATCATGATTTCCTCTGTTCTCAACAGCCACATTCTTATCTTCCTTCACATATACACCGATCCGTATTTGTCAAAACAAAATTCCTTTGTTTGCGACAATTCAATGTATTCTACGAGCCCCAAAAACCTCCAAAGCACAGCACAAAAAACCATTTTTACCACACACACACTGTATGTGTTTTACCAATCATAACGGTTCTTACAATTCAGTGTGTATGTGTGTGTCACTCTGTCTTACAATTCAGTGTGCGTGTGTGTGTATGTCACTCTTCCAGTGTCTCTCTTCCACCCCAAAATATTTACAAAACACTCACAGATTCAAAACAAGATATCTACCTCCTCTCTCTCACGAGTTATACATCGTCTCACTCCAACACATCGTCTGCTCAGAAATGAAAACGAAAACAAAAATGGAAATTGAAATTTGAAAACAAATGTAAAATCTTTTCTCATTCGCTTATCGACACTCAACGCGCACACCACACGCAGCATCGTCGTCCGCACAATCGCCTCTTGTTCAAGAGAAAAGGAAAAGAAAAAGCAAAAGCCAAAAATGAAAAAAGGCCAACATCTACTATTCATGTTGATATAAGTTACAAGAACTAAACAAAGAAAACAATTAATAAAGAAACATTTATAAAGGAAAACGTCTCTGAAGCTCTCAAGACTCTAGTGCTGCGTGTCGATTCTCATATCTTCCGCATAAACCGTAATGTGTGTGCTATCTAATAGATGCAATTACACATCACAAAAACGAAAAATTTTAAAGCTACGTTCTTTTTATTTCAAAGTTCCAAACACGTGAAAAATTCATAACTTTCTTCACTTCTAAGTTCTAAGTGCGTAAAAATTCCTAACATTCTTCATTTCAAAGCTTCAAGTGCTCGAGAATTGTCAATATCAAAACATAGAAAAACCACCCTCCTGCAGTGAAAACTTTAAATCAATATTCTTGATCGCAAAATTAGCAGGAAATCATTTTTAAGATAACTTTCAAAACTCGTGAAATCCTCCGTCTAGTTGTCATCATTCTGACCATAAAATAGTGTCCATAATTAACCACAGGAACAGCAAAGCAGAAAAAACCATATACCATTTAGGTAAGGACATCTCCCTTTCTTTCACATATCACTTCACACGAATCTTCTGCGAAGACAGTGGTTTTACGTGTCACACTCACGGCCTTTTTACGTGCTGCTCACGACCTTGTGCCTCTCACACCATCGTCTGACCAGTTATCATAATGGCCAAACAATGACATGTATTCGGCACCTTTTCAACCGCCCTCCTACCTATCTTTGTCCCAAATCGGTATAAGAATTGTCTGTACATCTCTTAAACCCCAGTCCGTTGCAAAAAATCCAAATTGGTGCATTATGTCCGAATAAGACAAAATCAGACAGAACCAGGACACAATAAACCAAATAGGCCAATAACCATAGCAAAATAAGGCTAACCTGAGGAGGAACTATAGTTACGAGAAAATTAAAAGAAAATAAGTCTAAACATCCAAATATCAAATATGTCAGGATTAAGAATATCGACCCTTATGGTCCAATTAGCAAATCAACCTAGGATTGAAAAACAATCAAGCTAGAATAAAATAGGTCAAGAAACAAATTCGAAAGAAACAAAATATGTCAGAATAATCCCGAATAAACAAAAATAAGGCTAATATTTGAAAAAACAAATCATGTCAAAGTCGAGAACGGACTACACCATTTTCAACTGTAATTCGAAAAAAATCAATTCAATTTCGAATAAGATCAATTGAAATTCGAAGATTCCATTTGAAATTCGTAAAAGGTCAATTGAAATTCGAAGATTCCATTTGAAATTCGTAAAACATCAATTGAATTTCGAAAAAAATCAATTGAAATTCGAAATACATCAATTGAAATTCGAAAAACATCAATTGAATTTCGAAACACATGAATTGAAATTCGAAAAACATCAATTGAAATTCGGAACACATCAATTGAAATTCGAAACACATCAATTGAAATTCGTAATACATCAATTGTAATTCGTAATACATCAGTTGTAATTCGAATTTTTCCATTTGAAATTCGTAATACGTTAATTGAAATTCGAATTTTTCCATTTGAAAGTCGAAATACATCAATTGAAATTCGAAAATGTAAACAAATTTGTACATTGGATTGGGTAATATTTATTTATATTTTTTCTGGCCAAATTTTAACATAAAATGTGTCGAAAGGAAAACAATAACATGATCTTATATTTTATGCATTTTTATTAAAGAATACTTGAAAGTTATAAACAAAACATTTAAATATCATGTACATATGTACATACATATGAATACGAAATTATTCTATTTCATGTTAAACATTGACAAAAAATTTCTTTAACACAAAAATTAAATTTAGAAAAAATTAAGACTGGAATTACAAATGAAAATTCATAAATTTAAATAAGGAAATTGTTTTTAATAAATGGCAAAATTTTTAAAAAATTATATTTATTTAAGTACCCACTGACAAGTCCTGCAAGTCCAATGCTACCTGTTGGAAAGTAGAGGAATGTATTATAGCTCGTGTGCAATCTCCCAACGAAATTGCTTGAATTGCATTATCCACCAATCCCTCTAAATATTGAAGCTTTTGTTCACCGATATTAGGAGGGTTTACATTTGGAATCTCCATTTGAGATTTCACAACACTTTTCACTTTAGACCAAATGGCTTCAATTGGGTTCAATTGCGGAGAATATGGTCCCAATCTTAATAATACAGCCGGCGAATCCACAAATACATCTTCGAATTTACTGTGACAAGGGGCATTGTCGCATACAACAACAAGTTCAGATAACTCATTGCCCAATTCTTCCCATTTGGCAAGCACTGTACGCATCCATTCGTTGGCGTCAAGCGCACGGAATGGACCTCGATATGGATAAGCGATATCCATCTTAATAACGCCACTAGTTCCTACGGCCCCAATTAAGTGAATATTTGGACCTCTGGATGATGGAAGTAACTGAACCGCCCGTAAGCCAATTCGTGACCAGCCATGCTTCCGACGGCAGAAAAGGTTGAAATTTGTCTCATCAATGTATATGACTTGCTTCCCAGATTGAATATATTCATTTAGAGCGCGAACATATTCCGCTCTCTTCTCTTTATTTCGGGCAATGTTCATGCCCTCTGGCTCAACATGGCAAAATTTTACCGAATATAACTTCCCATGTAAAGTGTTCGATATCGTAGACACTGAAACCATCTTATTAAATTCTGCTTGAATTTTTTGTTTTATACTCTCAAGGGTTATAATGGAGTTTTCTTCAATCCAAGATAAAATTGTGTTTATTTCTATTTCATTTAGTATACGGGGTTTAGCACCTCCCCGCTTTTCCGATGTATCAGTGTTCTTCGTAATCCATGTATATGCCGTAGTATATGGAATTCCTAGGGATTTAGCTAGTTCCGTCCAATCACATCCTTTGTTCGCGTATTCAATTACACGATTCCTATCCTGTGAATTATATATCTTATATGTTTTGCGGATAACATCCTCCAGGTTATTAATAACCCCTCTACATAATGGGCATATTGCACCCGATTCTAATTGTTGGACGCAAGTGCTGTGAAATAGATGCTTACAAGGCGTTATCCTCTTTAAATCGCCACGGACCATTTTACACCGACAAATTGCACATGGATCATTCACTTCCATTTTCCTTCCGTTTTTAATGAAGACAAATTTGGTTTAATGTTCAATGAAGTTTTTAAAATGTATTAAAAGTTCAGCTGACGTTTCACAAGCGAAGGAATATTTGTAACTAATGTTCTCTTCAAAATATTTCCAACGGCTAACAAAAATGTGCTGAAAATTCGAATTTGTTTTCGTTTAAAATTCATATGCATACATACTACTTCTATATACCCAAAAATATTCGAGTGTTCAAATTCAACCCTCTTGTTGTTGTTGATATATTTTATTCTTCATCCATAAATAAAAACTTACATTCCGAGAATAATTTGAAATGCAAAATCAAAGTGAACTAATGCTTTGATTTGAATATAACTGAAAATAATGTATCCACAATTGTTTCATGTTGTATTAATACTCGTATAAATTTACAATTTTGTTAGTTGTTATATGTCGGTATGTCCAAGCCCTTATGAATCCATTTAAAAAAAACATATCTTGACTATTTCACAGCGTAAATTCGGAATATGTGGTTTCTTTCAATTGACTGTAGTTTTCGCGACAAACCGAAATAATAATAATTTATTAATGTTATGGCAAGGAAATAACTTTATAAATCTGCAATTAATTAATGTAATGTTTTTATCCACTTTAATATTAAAGGGTTTAAATATACAAATTGTATGACTAAAATGCTACCCCAACTAATACACAGCATTGATTTTGTTTACAATTTTCGAATTTCAAATAGAAAGCTACGAATTTCAATTGATGTTTTTCGAATTTCAATTGGTATATTACGAATTTCAAATGGAAAAATTCGAATTTCAATTGACGTATTACAAATTTCAAATGGAAAAATTCGAATTACAATTGATGTATTACGAATTACAATTGATGTATTACGAATTTCAATTGATGTGTTTCGAATTTCAATTGATGTTTTTCGAATTTCAATTGATGTATTTCGAATTTCAATTGATGTTTTTCGAATTTCAATTGACCTTTTACGAATTTCAAATGGAATATTCGAATTTCAATTGACCTTTTACGAATTTCAAATGGAATATTCGAATTTCAATTGATGTTTTTCGAATTTCAAATGGAATCTTCGAATTTCAATTGATTTTTTTCGAATTACAACTGAAAATGGTGTAGGCCAAACCGAAATCATTAATATGGTAAAGTCTCGGTCAGAAATAGGCCAAAATAAGTCCATACGAAAACAAATTAAGCTAGACTGAATAATATGAAAATGTCTAAATCGAAAATGAAACCAGGCCCAAATGGGATACAAAATTAAATAAATAACAAAAACCACGTACGATAAAACGAGAAGAAATAAAAACCCAAGAACATAATAAACCAACAATTAGATAAGCTATTTCTGCAAATTCTAATAAGTCACGATGGAAAATCGAGAAAAATTTATTCAAGTCAGGATGGAAAACCAAAGATAAACTAATTCAAAGTTGAAGTAAAACAAACTATAAGCCAAGGTCTACAATAAATCAGGCCAGACTTTACTAACTAAATTTAGTAAAACTCAAAAATTTTTTCAAGCTAAATTGACAACATAATGTGTCGAGAAATTGAAAAACCTAGCTTAAAATGCCAAATCGACGATAAAGTGAAATCAAATGGGCCAAGTTCGAAAAACACAAACAGATTAAATTGGCCAAATAAGCCAATCGAAACAAAGTCATGACCATATGAGCTCAAAACAGACTAGGAACACAACAAAACAAAATAGATTTGATTAGACTATCTCAGGAACTGAAATAAGTTAAGATGGGAACCAAAATAAGCTAATTTAAATCGAAATAAAATAACAATAAACTAAACTTAGAGAAATAGGGCTAAGACTCTATTCAATCACACTAGTAACGCGAAAATTCTGGTTAGGAATATGCCGGAATACATAAAATTGAAAAAATTGGAAAATAAATTACAAATAAAACACAGCAGAATAAGCTAAATTTGAAAAACGAAAGAATTTGTGTAAGCCTAAAATTGAAAAAACAGAATAAAATAAAAACCAAAACATAGTAAGAACAGACAAACCGATTAAGAACACCACAATTAAAATTGAGCTAAATTTGAAATATGAGTTAAGATGGAAACCAGGAATAAGTTAATTCGAAATTGAATAAACGAGCCATACGCCAAGATTCGACCTAAATAAGGTTAAGTCTCAATAACAACATTCGGACAGAAAACAGACAGAAACACTCTGAAATTGAGATAAAACTTCACGTCGACACGTATGGCCACCCGGAGCGCTTTCGCCTTCTGCCAAGAAGGACTCATCAGCGAGCTTTAACGTGTCGTCATGTCTATAGTCAAGTCTCACGTCCTCACACCATTCCGTCAAAAAAACTCACCGATATTAGCCCATAGGCCTTACAGCAAAACACACAAACACTAAATTTCACTTTCACTTATACTCTGCGTTTACGACCTCCTTTGTCCAAAAACCTTTCAAACTAAAGAGATCCCTAGAAAACTGTGAAATAAATACCTATTGTACGTCGATCTCAACAGCCTCTGCATTTCTCCTTCAATATATGGATTTCAGTCTTAATTTTGATTTTACTTGTACTTTAATGTGGAGTTAAGAAGTTCGATATTATAGGTTTACGTCAGGTGAACAGTGGATGTCTCCGTGGACATTTAGAGGTCTATTTGTATTATTATATTTGATTATATACTGTTATTATATATTACTCTTATTTATTTATCCTATTATATATTATTATCTATTATATATTATTCTTATTTAATTTATCCTATTATGTATTAGTATTGATTGTCCGCTATTTGTCCATATGGAGATTTTTCGCCTATCACAGTGACGCCATGATGTGGTTTGTGTTTTGCTTATATACATAGGTTAGGGGAAGATAATGTACATATGTGCGTAATATAATTCTCAGATTCTACTTACTTTAGCATCTATCAAACCGGAATTTCACTTTATCGTCGATTTTGCATTTTAACCTATGTTTTTCAATTTCTCGACACATTATGTTGTCAATTTAGTTTGAAAAAATTTTTGAGTTTCACTCGATTTAGTTAGTAAAGTCTGGCCTGATTTTTGTAGACCTTGGCTTATAATTAGTTTATCTTTGGTTTTCCATCCTGACTGGAATAAGTTTTCGTGATTTTCCATCTTGACTTAGATTTCATTTCTGAATTAGGCGTTTTCTTATTTTTCAGTCTAGCTTGTCTTTAATTTGTTACACCGTTATTTATTGTTAGTGTCGTTGTTGTTGTTTTGTTTATATTGTAGTCTAGTTGCCACTCGGTCTTGGTTTGGTTCTTGTCTTGGGTTTTTGGTGTTCTGTTTTTGGTCTTATTATCAGATTTTTATGTGAGCATTGTTTTGTGAATTCCGCTCTGGATGTTTTGGGGTTTTGGCGCCAATCTCCATGATTGGACATTACTCTCTTTTCGAGAGATACACTGAGAGCGGTTTTTTGAATTCTTTAGGTTTTGCTCTCTGTTTCAGGACGGCTCTGTTTGAGAGATGCATATATATGATATGCGGTTTTTTGCAATTTTTGCATTTCCCCTTTGATACCTGATATACCTTTGATGCCCGTTTCTGACCGAGACTGATACTGATTTCGGTTTGGCCTAGTCCGTTCTCGACTTTGACATGATTTGTTTTTTAGGTTATTAGCCTTATTTTTGTTTATTCGGGATTATTCTGATATAATTTGCTTCCTTCGAATTTGTTTCTTGATCTATTTTATTCTAGCTTGATTGTTTTTCAATCCTATGTTAATTTGCCTAATTTCTGGGCTGAATTTGACTATAAGGGTCGATATTCGTAATCCTGACATATTTGATATTTAGATGTTTAGACTTATTTTCTTTTAATTTTCTCGTAACTATAGGTCCTCTTCAGGTTAGGCTTATTTTGTTATGAATATTGGCCTATTTGGTTTATTGTGTCCTGGTTCTGTCTGGTCTTATTCGGACATAATGCACCAATTTGAATTTTTTATAATGGACTCGAGTTCAAGAAATGTACAGACAATTCTTGTACCGATTTGAGACAGAGATAGGTAGGAGGGCGGTTGATGGTGCCGGATACATGCCATTGTTTGGACATTGTGATGACTGGTCAGACGATGGTGTGAGAGGCACAAGGTCGTGAGCAGCACGTAAAAAGGCCGTGCGTGGCACGTAAAACCATTGGCTTCGTTGGTTTCGAAAACGAAAAATTTGCTTTCTGTACAAGAGCATTCCCATTTCTGGTGTCCAGAATGTTATATGAAAGGCGCATGTCCTGAAAATAACGTTCGAATGAGGTTTGCCCATGCGTAGGACCTGGGATAAGGAGTGTGAAGAATGGTTGACAATTTCTTTGCGCTCCTTACAGGGAATTCGACCTTAGTTGATATGATTTCTGTGAAATGACCCAATGTCGTGGCCTGTAAAATCCCTACGCAGATAATGGGTTTACCTTGGCTAAGACATGTCGGATTTTTGTAGGAGATTAGAAATAGATGGGATATTGTTTTAACATCCGTTTGGATGTCATACAGTGGTTATAGGTTTTCGGTTTAGGAAAATAGTGACGTGCCCTTTAGATTGACCATGGGATAGAGACAGACGATAGGCCTGGGCGGTGTAAGAAACCACTGTAACGGGGGGAGACTTGGTGGGAAGTCCATTGGTGCATATCAGTCCGTTTTTTCTGAGATCTTTTCTGAGATTCTCTGGAGATTTTCAGATTTTCATTTTTCCTGTTTATTTTCGTCCTTGTCTTGTCTCTGTTTGTTTTATTTTGATTTGTTGTTTTGTCTTTCTAATTTGTTAGATTTTTATTGCTGATTTAGTTTTGTTTTGTTATTGTTTGTTTATAGTTATCATTGTTGTTCTGTTTTCGGGTTAGTTTGTGTTGTTTGTTGTTAATTTGTTATGTTTCTGCTGTTGTTTTAGTCTTATTTTGTTGTTTTTGTTTTAGTGTATAGTTGTTGTTGTTATTGTTGTTCTGGTTTTATCTACTTTTAGTTTATGTTGTTAATGGCTTGTCGTTTTTGTTACGCCGTTATTTATTGTTAGTGTCGTTGTTGTTGTTTTGTTTATGTTGTAGTCTAGTTGCCACTCTGTCTTGGTTTGGTTCTTGTCATGGGTTTTTTGGTGTTCTGTTTTTGGTCTTATTATCAGATTTTATGTGAGCATTGTTTTGTGAATTCCGCTCTGGATGTTTTGGGGTTTTGGCGCCAATCTCCATGATTGGACATTGCTCTCTCTTCGAGAGATACACTGAGAGCGGTTTTTTGAATTGTTTAGGTTTTGCTCTCTGTTTCAGGACGGCTCTGTGTGAGAGATGCATATATATGATATGCGGTTTTTGCAATTTTTGCATTTCCCCTTTGATATATGAATTTCAGTTGTAATTTTGAGCTTACTTTTACTTTAATGTGGAGTTAGGGAAATTCGATATTATAGGTTTACGTCATGTGAACGGTGACTGTTTCCTTGGACATTTAGATGTATATTTATATTATTATATTTAATTATACACTATTATTATATATTTTTCTTATTTATTTATCCTATATTATATATTATTATATATTATTCTTATTTAATTTACCCTATTATGTATCAGTATTGATTATCTGCTATTTGTCCATATGGAGATTTCCCCTGTCACGGTGACGTCATTGTGTAGTTTGTAGTTTGCTTATATACATAGGTTAGGGGAAAATAATGTACATGTGTGCGTATGTTTGATATTCTGAGAGAGGCTGTTGGGATCGGTGTACAATAGGTATTTATTTCTCAATTTTCTAGGGATCTCTTTAGTCGGAAAGGTTCTTAAACAAAGGCGGTCGTAAGCGGAGGATATAAGTGAAAGTGAAATTTAGTATTTAGTGTTTGCGTGTTTTTGTTTGTCATAGGGCCTATGGGCTGATATCGGTGAGTTTTTGATGGGATGTTGTGAGGACGTGAGACTGTACTATGGACATGACGACACGTTAAAGCTCGCTGATGAGTCCTTCTTGGCGGAAGGCGAAGGCGCTCCGGGTGGCCATACTTGTCGACTATACGTTTCGGACGACTTGGACTTGACGTTATGTATATATATTTATTTGCCTTTATATTTTTATTTCGATTTGATTTAATTTTGACTTTATTCTACTATATTTATAATGGAATAGGATTTAGTGCTATTAATCTGGATTAACTTCGATTTCAGCTGGAAAGAAATTTGGCCTGTTTGGGTTGAGACTTTGCCTATTTATTCTGGCCTGGATTGTCTGAAATTTCATCTCAATTTCAGAGTGTTTCTGTCTGTTTTTTTGGCCGATTTTGTCACTAAAGATTGGTCTAGTTTAGTTCAAGTCTTGTTTTAGTTTGATTTTATCTACCCATCTTGGCCTATTATTCTGGCTTATTTATTTTCCGATTTTACTTAATTCGGCATATGCCTGACAGGGATTTCACGTTATCATTGATTATAGGATATAGCCTAGGTTTTCAGTTCTTGTTTTCAACACATTCCATTTCCGAAATTTTTAGCCCTAATTTCCTTGGGAACTGTGGAATGTTATGATTGAAACTTAACCTTATTTGGGTCGAATCTTGGCGTATGGCTCATTTATTCAATTTTGAATCATTCAATTTCGATTTCCATCTTAACTCATATTTTTAATTTAACTCAATTTTAATTGTGGTGTTCTTAATCGGTTTGTCTCATCTTACCGTGTTTTGGTTTTATTTTATTCCGTTTTTTCAATTCTCGACTTAGAAAATTTTTACGTTTATCGAATTTACCTTATTCTGATGTGTTTTATTTGTAATTTATTTTCCAATTTTCTCAATGTTATGTATTCCAGCATATTCCTAACCAGAATTTTCGCGTTACTAGTGTGTTTGAATAGATTTTTAGTCCTATTTTTCTAAGTTTAGGTTATTGCTATTTTATTTCGATTTAAATTAGCTTATTTTGGTTCCCATCCCACATATTTCAGTTCCTGAGATAGTTTAACAAATCTATTTTGCTTTGGTGTGTTCCTAGTCTGTTTTTGGCTCATATGGTTTTTGACTTTGTCTCAATTGGCTTATTGGCCAATTAAATCTGTTTGTGTTTTTCGAACTTGGCCATTATAATTCTCAGATTCTACTTACTTTAGCATCTATCATACCGGAATTTCACTTTATCCTCGATTTTGCATTTTAACCTATTTTTTTCAATTTCTCGACACATTATGTTGTCAATTTAGTTTGAAAAAATTTTTGAGTTTCACTCGATTTAGTTAGTAAAGTCTGGCCTGATATTTGTAGACCTTGGCTTATAATTAGTTTATCTTTGGTTTTCCATCCTGACTGGAATAAGTTTTCGTTATTTTCCATCTTGACTTAGGTTTCATTTCTGAATTAGGCGTTTTCATATTTTTCAGTCTAGCTTGTCTTTAATTTGTTACACCGTTATTTATTGTTAGTGTCGTTGTTGTTGTTTGGTTTAGGTTGTAGTCTAGTTGCCACTCGGTATTGGTTTGGTTCTTGTCTTGGGTTTTTGGTGTTCTGTTTTTGGTCTTATTATCAGATTTTTATGTGAGCATTGTTTAGTGAATTCCGCTCTAGATGTTTTGGGGTTTTGGCGCCAATCTCCATGATTGGACATTACTCTCTTTTCGAGAGATACACTGAGAGCGGTTTTTTGAATTCTTTATGTTTTGCTCTCTGTTTCAGGACGGCTCTGTGTGAGAGATGCATATATATGATATGCGGTTTTTTGCAATTTTTGCATTTCCCCTTTGATACCTGATATACCTTTGATGCCTGTTTCTGACCGAGACTAATACTGATTTCGGTTTGGCCTAGTCCGTTCTCGACTTTGACATGATTTGTTTTTTAGGTTATTAGCCTTATTTTTGTTTATTCGGGATTATTCTGATATAATTTGCTTCCTTCGAATTTGTTTCTTGATCTATTTTATTCTAGCTTGATTGTTTTTCAATCCTATGTTAATTTGCCTAATTTCTGGGCTGAATTTGACTATAAGGGTCGATATTCGTAATCCTGACATATTTGATATTTAGATGTTTAGACTTATTTTCTTTTAATTTTCTCGTAACTATAGGTCCTCTTCAGGTTAGGCTTATTTTGTTATGAATATTGGCCTATTTGGTTTATTGTGTCCTGGTTCTGTCTGGTCTTATTCGGACATAATGCACCAATTTGGATTTTTTATAATGGACTCGAGTTCAAGAAATGTACAGACAATTCTTGTACCGATTTGAGACAGAGATAGGTAGGAGGGCGGTTGATGGTGCCGGATACATGCCATTGTTTGGACATTGTGATGACTGGTCAGACGATGGTGTGAGAGGCACAAGGTCGTGAGCAGCACGTAAAAAGGCCGTGCGTGGCACGTAAAACCATTGGCTTCGTTCGCTGTTAGAGCGAGACGACGAAACACACATGAAGGAGAAAGAAGATGAAGAGAGTTTGAGTGTTTTTGGCTCACATTTTTCAAACAGAAATGAGAGGTATTTGAGTTTCAACTTTCAGTTTTTCAGATATTTTTGGGGGCAGAAGGGAGATACATTTGAAGAATGGCACGCATACAAGGAACTATAAGAACAGTTATTATTGGTAGATACACGCACAGTATATTCATGCGGGGATGGTTGTATATTATATTTTGTGAGTTGGAGCGCATGAAACCTCGCGGTTGGGGACAGAAATAATCATGATATTCGCGGTCTAAATGTTCTTTAATTTGTAGAAAAGGGAAGAGGCAATTATTTCTCTGTAGACGAAGCACAGTTTTTTCACGACTGTACTGCGAAACTTAGAAGTGGGAGATTTATGCATATGAATCACAACGTTACCAGACGACTGTTCAGACTTGACAAATGTTTGCGCCTTTTAGGATTGGATAGATATTTGCACCTTGTACGATTCTCTTGGCGGGAATATGGTTTTGCGTAACGGAACTTTCGATTTGATGAAATCCTCTGTACAAGACGAGCCCGCTACTGCGATCCAGTTTATGTTGGTTTGGTTTTTCTTCATTTTTCATGTATATGTTACATGATTCACATATACATATATAGGTTCTCAGGACGGAGATATGACAGGTTGCATTTTATATAGGTTCTGGGATAGAGGGTCCGTTTACAAATTTTGGCGGGATATATGCCAGTGTGATTTTAACTGGGGAGAGTGCAGGTCGATAAATTAGTGCTAGTGTGAAATTGAATGTGAAGTGCGTGACTTGCAGGGGGCGATAATATATTGGGGCATTAGTGGCAATAGATTTGGCGTTTTAATTTAATGGCAGGACTTTCAGGACATGTGAGTACTATGATATTGATTTGGACATACCGTACTGTGACAGATATGACACGTTTAAGCCCGCTGATGAGTCCTTCTTGGCAGAAGGCGAAAGCGCTCCGGGTAGCCATACGTGTCGACCAAGCATGCATGACATGACATGACGTTTTACACTACTACATTTTACCTTACACTACTACATTTTACTTTACAACACTGATATATACCTATTTATTTTAAGTTGAAACGATAACACAATTTGGGATGCCCAGTCAAAGGATATTCCCCGACTCCACAAGTTTTGGTTAATTATTTTCATTTTAATTAAGATATCGTTGGGGCCTCAATTTTGGTGCAGTTGAAATATGGTTTTGATACGCATAATGATGGATCTGATCTCGGTCTGACCCGGTTTCAAATATTTCAAAAGGAATTTTTCGAAGAAATGTTTTCTCTCAGGCGTAGAAGTAGGTATATTTTTCAATTTTTTGGGTATATTGCGCCCTTACTTCAAGGGAAATTAACGTCATTACTGATTGGAACTATCTGTTTTTCAATAGCGGAGAACTGTTCCTCAAGCTTGACTCACGCTATATTCAGTTTGGGTACATTGAGGAGAATATCTCTGACTTCGGACATTGAGATCATTTTTCAGTACGAATTTCACGCCCTGTGGTCTGAGTGTTGTCTATCAAAAGGACGCTTATTGATGATTTAAAAGTAACTACTCTGTCGTGTTGTACGATTTCTGTTACGCTTTTTCTCTGGGGAAAATTCACATCATTGCTGATCTGTGATTGTTTCTAGTGAAGGTTAACGTCCTCCTTTCCGATCCCAATTATGTTCTGTATCTATATATATCTGTTAGATATCTATTATGTTTCTATTTAAGGAAACTCACATCAAGGTCGACTAAGAATTTAAGCGTGAGTAGTCGTATATATTGAACTCTGTCATGTTTCTGATCTCAGGTGTTTTTCGTTTACATCATTACTGATTGGAGATTTCCTTAGTTGGAATCTGTGACTTTTTATTTTATTTAGATTATATTGCGATTTTGATGCAGAGAAAGGTAGCATTATTGCTGATTTGGAATTATTGGATTATCTAATGTGCTGTTTTCTCTAATGAAGAAGAAGTTGTTCTTCAACTTTGAGTTACTGAGTCTGATGCATATGGTTTGAGGAGGGCGGTTTTGGATTCGGACGGGGATATATCACCTGTATCCATCTATACCCTGAATTTTAATTCAGACCCATGGGGTATGCCTCTAGCCACAGTAATGTTTCGCATAAATGCTGACGTAGGACCGTTTTCTCAATTATAGAGGTTGATCCTCAGTTCTGACTCGCACTAAATCTGATTTATGTGACTTGACTGGGTTGGACTCTGATTCAGACACGCATATGGCGCCTGAGTATATCTTGCCCTGGGCTTGAACTCAGATAATGGGGGGCACTATATTATCATTGATAATATCGGATTGTTTTTGGTTGAAATTTACACCATTATGTTTTGATTTTGTCATGTTCACTGCAGGAATATTTGCATCGTTACTGTTTTGGAATATGCCGTCTCATTAAATGGAAAGGAAGTTGTTCATCTACTTCGGCTCATGTTGAGTCTCTAATCAGTATATCTTGTCGAAGGTATATTTGGATACAGAGATATATATGCCTGTGTTGTGACCTGGAATTTGAGTGTTAGAGAATATGGCCTTTGGCTTCGGGTACAGTTTACGTCATTACTGACTTGAGACTGTTTTTCGGCTTGAAGTTACCCTTTTTATCTTTATCTTCATTTTATTTTTATTTTTACATAATTACCGATTTTAGTTTATCTATTTTTCCAAATAGGCTGTCTTATTGGACATAGGGAAAGTTGTCCTCCAACTTTGACTCACACTGTATGTAATCTGTGTGCTCTGACTGAGGTAGATTTAGAGTTGTACGTGTGAATGTTACATAAGTCTATCTATATCCTGATCTAGTGTTTTCCGTTTGAAGATTCTAGTCCTTGTGCACTTCGAACTACATTACTTTTTGCTTTGGAGATAAGCTCATTGCCAATCTGGGATCATTTCTGGTTAGGATTATGCCCTTTATTTTCTTTTTATTAATACTTCAAAAAAGGTTCACGTCATTGATAACTTAGAATCAGAGGCCATTCTTTCAGAGGTATAGGAAGATAATTTTCAATTTTATGTGCCCCAACATGGGAGTATTTGACCTCGGGCGCAGTTTTGTCACCTGGATATATATATGTCCTGTTTTTGAACCTAGGAGTCATAAGGCACGACCTTTATGTTCCAGAGGATTCAGTCTTTCATGTCTCTCGTCTTATTTACCGATTTTACTTCTAAATGTTGGTATCATTTCTGAGTATAGGCCTTCTTATTTCTGATCTATTACGTCTCAGTGCAGGGGAGTTCGCACTATTTGTGATTTGGAATTACTCATTTGTCTAAGTGGTTGCTCTTATTGAGTATAGAAGATGTTGTTCTTTAACATTAACTCATGCTGAGTTTGAATTATGCACTTTGACTGAGGGTGATAGATTTTGGATGCAGGTAGGTTGCCTGAATCTGTTCACACCCTGTCTTTTGAACCCCGATGCTGTATAATATGGCCTTTTTTTCCTTTTTCATTGAGGAATACTTTCACCCTATATTTTTTCAATTTCGCTCTGGGAGGAAGTCTGTATCACTGAGGGTTTGAGATTACTTAGGTGGAAGGTTATGGACTTCCTATATAGAGTTTTTCTGATTACAGTTGTGGGTGTGGACATGGCAGCTTGGATCTGCCTTCCATTGGTTCTATACCTGGGTTTGATAAGTCTGATATGCTTTGCAGTGGTTCAGTTGGCGGGTCGACCTATCTGTAGTCCTGGTTTTTTCGATGTTAGATGTGGGGGGATGTCTGACTCAGGATACGCAGGATGATATAGGGATTGGACAGTTTAAGGATATTCGACTGGCCCATGACTGATCTGTTTATTTTTGTTACGGATACGGGACATGTCATACCAATTTGAATCGATTTGCAGTGGACTGTGGTGTGAGAGATGTACAGACAACTCTTATGCCGGGTTGAGACAAAGATAGGTAGGAGGGCGGTAGGAATGGTGCCGAATACATGCCATTGTTTGACCATTGTGTGAACTGGTCGGACGATGATGTGAGAGGCACAAGGTCGTGAGCAGCACGTGAAAAGGCCGTGCGTGACACGTAAAAACACTGGCGTTATCGATTTATTCACTTGATACATTCACACATTTGTGTGTTCAAAGACACTATTTGTTTAGATGTGCGATTAGAGATGAAAGGACTGCACAGGTGTTCTGATCTGCGCTGAATTTTGAAGGCACAGAGACGTTTTTCTTATTGGTTTTTCTTATTGGCAGAGTTTTTTCTCTATGAACCTTACGACATATGTCGATTTAAACGGTTGATATTGTTTTCAATTTTATTATATTTTTGTATTCTATCTCTTGTTTGTGGAAGTTTTTCATGAACCTTGTGACATAGGTTGATTTGAACAAGTTGATATTGCCTTCATTTTTATTGTTATTGGATTTTCTTTCCTGTTTGTTTGATGAAATGACAAGCGACAATGTTAATGAACGTAGTATGCGCGTTTGGATGTCAAACAGGGAATGAAAAATTGTTGTCAATTGAGAGGGAATTCTACAATTAGTGTAGTTTGAGTTTTTTAGTTTTGTTCATGTTTTCCCTCTTCGTTCGCTGTTAGAGCGAGACGACGAAACACACATGAAGGAGAAAGAAGATGAAGAGAGTTTGAGTGTTTTTGGCTCACATTTTTCAAACAGAAATGAGAGGTATTTGAGTTTCAACTTTCAGTTTTTCAGATATTTTTGGGGGCAGAAGGGAGATACATTTGAAGAATGGCACGCATACAAGGAACTATAAGAACAGTTATTATTGGTAGATACACGCACAGTATATTCATGCGGGGATGGTTGTATATTATATTTTGTGAGTTGGAGCGCATGAAACCTCGCGGTTGGGGACAGAAATAATCATGATATTCGCGGTCTAAATGTTCTTTAATTTGTAGAAAAGGGAAGAGGCAATTATTTCTCTGTAGACGAAGCACAGTTTTTTCACGACTGTACTGCGAAACTTAGAAGTGGGAGATTTATGCATATGAATCACAACGTTACCAGACGACTGTTCAGACTTGACAAATGTTTGCGCCTTTTAGGATTGGATAGATATTTGCACCTTGTACGATTCTCATGGCGGGAATATGGTTTTGCGTAACGGAACTTTCGATTTGATGAAATCCTCTGTACAAGACGAGCCCGCTACTGCGATCCAGTTTATGTTGGTTTGGTTTTTCTTCATTTTTCATGTATATGTTACATGATTCACATATACATATATAGGTTCTCAGGACGGAGATATGACAGGTTGCATTTTATATAGGTTCTGGGATAGAGGGTCCGTTTACAAATTTTGGCGGGATATATGCCAGTGTGATTTTAACTGGGGAGAGTGCAGGTCGATAAATTAGTGCTAGTGTGAAATTGAATGTGAAGTGCGTGACTTGCAGGGGGCGATAATATATTGGGGCATTAGTGGCAATAGATTTGGCGTTTTAATTTAATGGCAGGACTTTCAGGACATGTGAGTACTATGATATTGATTTGGACATACCGTACTGTGACAGATATGACACGTTTAAGCCCGCTGATGAGTCCTTCTTGGCAGAAGGCGAAAGCGCTCCGGGTAGCCATACGTGTCGACCAAGCATGCATGACATGACATGACGTTTTACACTACTACATTTTACCTTACACTACTACATTTTACTTTACAACACTGATATATACCTATTTATTTTAAGTTGAAACGATAACACAATTTGGGATGCCCAGTCAAAGGATATTCCCCGACTCCACAAGTTTTGGTTAATTATTTTCATTTTAATTAAGATATCGTTGGGGCCTCAATTTTGGTGCAGTTGAAATATGGTTTTGATACGCATAATGATGGATCTGATCTCGGTCTGACCCGGTTTCAAATATTTCAAAAGGAATTTTTCGAAGAAATGTTTTCTCTCAGGCGTAGAAGTAGGTATATTTTTCAATTTTTTGGGTATATTGCGCCCTTACTTCAAGGGAAATTAACGTCATTACTGATTGGAACTATCTGTTTTTCAATAGCGGAGAACTGTTCCTCAAGCTTGACTCACGCTATATTCAGTTTGGGTACATTGAGGAGAATATCTCTGACTTCGGACATTGAGATCATTTTTCAGTACGAATTTCACGCCCTGTGGTCTGAGTGTTGTCTATCAAAAGGACGCTTATTGATGATTTAAAAGTAACTACTCTGTCGTGTTGTACGATTTCTGTTACGCTTTTTCTCTGGGGAAAATTCACATCATTGCTGATCTGTGATTGTTTCTAGTGAAGGTTAACGTCCTCCTTTCCGATCCCAATTATGTTCTGTATCTATATATATCTGTTAGATATCTATTATGTTTCTATTTAAGGAAACTCACATCAAGGTCGACTAAGAATTTAAGCGTGAGTAGTCGTATATATTGAACTCTGTCATGTTTCTGATCTCAGGTGTTTTTCGTTTACATCATTACTGATTGGAGATTTCCTTAGTTGGAATCTGTGACTTTTTATTTTATTTAGATTATATTGCGATTTTGATGCAGAGAAAGGTAGCATTATTGCTGATTTGGAATTATTGGATTATCTAATGTGCTGTTTTCTCTAATGAAGAAGAAGTTGTTCTTCAACTTTGAGTTACTGAGTCTGATGCATATGGTTTGAGGAGGGCGGTTTTGGATTCGGACGGGGATATATCACCTGTATCCATCTATACCCTGAATTTTAATTCAGACCCATGGGGTATGCCTCTAGCCACAGTAATGTTTCGCATAAATGCTGACGTAGGACCGTTTTCTCAATTATAGAGGTTGATCCTCAGTTCTGACTCGCACTAAATCTGATTTATGTGACTTGACTGGGTTGGACTCTGATTCAGACACGCATATGGCGCCTGAGTATATCTTGCCCTGGGCTTGAACTCAGATAATGGGGGGCACTATATTATCATTGATAATATCGGATTGTTTTTGGTTGAAATTTACACCATTATGTTTTGATTTTGTCATGTTCACTGCAGGAATATTTGCATCGTTACTGTTTTGGAATATGCCGTCTCATTAAATGGAAAGGAAGTTGTTCATCTACTTCGGCTCATGTTGAGTCTCTAATCAGTATATCTTGTCGAAGGTATATTTGGATACAGAGATATATATGCCTGTGTTGTGACCTGGAATTTGAGTGTTAGAGAATATGGCCTTTGGCTTCGGGTACAGTTTACGTCATTACTGACTTGAGACTGTTTTTCGGCTTGAAGTTACCCTTTTTATCTTTATCTTCATTTTATTTTTATTTTTACATAATTACCGATTTTAGTTTATCTATTTTTCCAAATAGGCTGTCTTATTGGACATAGGGAAAGTTGTCCTCCAACTTTGACTCACACTGTATGTAATCTGTGTGCTCTGACTGAGGTAGATTTAGAGTTGTACGTGTGAATGTTACATAAGTCTATCTATATCCTGATCTAGTGTTTTCCGTTTGAAGATTCTAGTCCTTGTGCACTTCGAACTACATTACTTTTTGCTTTGGAGATAAGCTCATTGCCAATCTGGGATCATTTCTGGTTAGGATTATGCCCTTTATTTTCTTTTTATTAATACTTCAAAAAAGGTTCACGTCATTGATAACTTAGAATCAGAGGCCATTCTTTCAGAGGTATAGGAAGATAATTTTCAATTTTATGTGCCCTAACATAGGAGTATTTGACCTCAAGCGCAGTTTTGTCACCTGAATCTATATATGTCCTGTTTTTGAACCTAGGAGTCATAAGGCACGACCTTTATGTTCCAGAAGATTCAGTCTTTCATGTCTCTCATCTTATTTACCGATTTTACTTCTAAATGTTGGTATCCAGTGTTTTCCGTTTGAAGATTCTAGTCCTTGTGCACTTCGAACTACATTACTTTTTGCTTTTGAGATAAGCTCATTGCCAATCTGAGATCATTTCTGGTTAGGATTATTTTCTTTTTATTAATACTTCAAAAAAGGTTCACGTCATTGATAACTTAGAATCAGAGGCCATTCTTTCAGAGGTATAGGAAGATAATTTTCAATTTTATGTGCCCCAACATGGGAGTATTTGACCTCGGGCGCAGTTTTGTCACCTGGATATATATATGTCCTGTTTTTGAACCTAGGAGTCATAAGGCACGACCTTTATGTTCCAGAGGATTCAGTCTTTCATGTCTCTCGTCTTATTTACCGATTTTACTTCTAAATGTTGGTATCATTTCTGAGTATAGGCCTTCTTATTTCTGATCTATTACGTCTCAGTGCAGGGGAGTTCGCACTATTTGTGATTTGGAATTACTCATTTGTCTAAGTGGTTGCTCTTATTGAGTATAGAAGATGTTGTTCTTTAACATTAACTCATGCTGAGTTTGAATTATGCACTTTGACTGAGGGTGATAGATTTTGGATGCAGGTAGGTTGCCTGAATCTGTTCACACCCTGTCTTTTGAACCCCGATGCTGTATAATATGGCCTTTTTTTCCTTTTTCATTGAGGAATACTTTCACCCTATATTTTTTCAATTTCGCTCTGGGAGGAAGTCTGTATCACTGAGGGTTTGAGATTACTTAGGTGGAAGGTTATGGACTTCCTATATAGAGTTTTTCTGATTACAGTTGTGGGTGTGGACATGGCAGCTTGGATCTGCCTTCCATTGGTTCTATACCTGGGTTTGATAAGTCTGATATGCTTTGCAGTGGTTCAGTTGGCGGGTCGACCTATCTGTAGTCCTGGTTTTTTCGATGTTAGATGTGGGGGGATGTCTGACTCAGGATACGCAGGATGATATAGGGATTGGACAGTTTAAGGATATTCGACTGGCCCATGACTGATCTGTTTATTTTTGTTACGGATACGGGACATGTCATACCAATTTGAATCGATTTGCAGTGGACTGTGGTGTGAGAGATGTACAGACAACTCTTATGCCGGGTTGAGACAAAGATAGGTAGGAGGGCGGTAGGAATGGTGCCGAATACATGCCATTGTTTGACCATTGTGTGAACTGGTCGGACGATGATGTGAGAGGCACAAGGTCGTGAGCAGCACGTGAAAAGGCCGTGCGTGACACGTAAAAACACTGGCGTTATCGATTTATTCACTTGATACATTCACACATTTGTGTGTTCAAAGACACTATTTGTTTAGATGTGCGATTAGAGATGAAAGGACTGCACAGGTGTTCTGATCTGCGCTGAATTTTGAAGGCACAGAGACGTTTTTCTTATTGGTTTTTCTTATTGGCAGAGTTTTTTCTCTATGAACCTTACGACATATGTCGATTTAAACGGTTGATATTGTTTTCAATTTTATTATATTTTTGTATTCTATCTCTTGTTTGTGGAAGTTTTTCATGAACCTTGTGACATAGGTTGATTTGAACAAGTTGATATTGCCTTCATTTTTATTGTTATTGGATTTTCTTTCCTGTTTGTTTGATGAAATGACAAGCGACAATGTTAATGAACGTAGTATGCGCGTTTGGATGTCAAACAGGGAATGAAAAATTGTTGTCAATTGAGAGGGAATTCTACAATTAGTGTAGTTTGAGTTTTTTAGTTTTGTTCATGTTTTCCCTCTTCGTTCGCTGTTAGAGCGAGACGACGAAACACACATGAAGGAGAAAGAAGATGAAGAGAGTTTGAGTGTTTTTGGCTCACATTTTTCAAACAGAAATGAGAGGTATTTGAGTTGCAACTTTCAGTTTTTCAGATATTTTTGGGGGCAGAAGGGAGATACATTTGAAGAATGGCACGCATACAAGGAACTATAAGAACAGTTATTATTGGTAGATACACGCACAGTATATTCATGCGGGGATGGTTGTATATTATATTTTGTGAGTTGGAGCGCATGAAACCTCGCGGTTGGGGACAGAAATAATCATGATATTCGCGGTCTAAATGTTCTTTAATTTGTAGAAAAGGGAAGAGGCAATTATTTCTCTGTAGACGAAGCACAGTTTTTTCACGACTGTACTGCGAAACTTAGAAGTGGGAGATTTATGCATATGAATCACAACGTTACCAGACGACTGTTCAGACTTGACAAATGTTTGCGCCTTTTAGGATTGGATAGATATTTGCACCTTGTACGATTCTCATGGCGGGAATATGGTTTTGCGTAACGGAACTTTCGATTTGATGAAATCCTCTGTACAAGACGAGCCCGCTACTGCGATCCAGTTTATGTTGGTTTGGTTTTTCTTCATTTTTCATGTATATGTTACATGATTCACATATACATATATAGGTTCTCAGGACGGAGATATGACAGGTTGCATTTTATATAGGTTCTGGGATAGAGGGTCCGTTTACAAATTTTGGCGGGATATATGCCAGTGTGATTTTAACTGGGGAGAGTGCAGGTCGATAAATTAGTGCTAGTGTGAAATTGAATGTGAAGTGCGTGACTTGCAGGGGGCGATAATATATTGGGGCATTAGTGGCAATAGATTTGGCGTTTTAATTTAATGGCAGGACTTTCAGGACATGTGAGTACTATGATATTGATTTGGACATACCGTACTGTGACAGATATGACACGTTTAAGCCCGCTGATGAGTCCTTCTTGGCAGAAGGCGAAAGCGCTCCGGGTAGCCATACGTGTCGACCAAGCATGCATGACATGACATGACGTTTTACACTACTACATTTTACCTTACACTACTACATTTTACTTTACAACACTGATATATACCTATTTATTTTAAGTTGAAACGATAACACAATTTGGGATGCCCAGTCAAAGGATATTCCCCGACTCCACAAGTTTTGGTTAATTATTTTCATTTTAATTAAGATATCGTTGGGGCCTCAATTTTGGTGCAGTTGAAATATGGTTTTGATACGCATAATGATGGATCTGATCTCGGTCTGACCCGGTTTCAAATATTTCAAAAGGAATTTTTCGAAGAAATGTTTTCTCTCAGGCGTAGAAGTAGGTATATTTTTCAATTTTTTGGGTATATTGCGCCCTTACTTCAAGGGAAATTAACGTCATTACTGATTGGAACTATCTGTTTTTCAATAGCGGAGAACTGTTCCTCAAGCTTGACTCACGCTATATTCAGTTTGGGTACATTGAGGAGAATATCTCTGACTTCGGACATTGAGATCATTTTTCAGTACGAATTTCACGCCCTGTGGTCTGAGTGTTGTCTATCAAAAGGACGCTTATTGATGATTTAAAAGTAACTACTCTGTCGTGTTGTACGATTTCTGTTACGCTTTTTCTCTGGGGAAAATTCACATCATTGCTGATCTGTGATTGTTTCTAGTGAAGGTTAACGTCCTCCTTTCCGATCCCAATTATGTTCTGTATCTATATATATCTGTTAGATATCTATTATGTTTCTATTTAAGGAAACTCACATCAAGGTCGACTAAGAATTTAAGCGTGAGTAGTCGTATATATTGAACTCTGTCATGTTTCTGATCTCAGGTGTTTTTCGTTTACATCATTACTGATTGGAGATTTCCTTAGTTGGAATCTGTGACTTTTTATTTTATTTAGATTATATTGCGATTTTGATGCAGAGAAAGGTAGCATTATTGCTGATTTGGAATTATTGGATTATCTAATGTGCTGTTTTCTCTAATGAAGAAGAAGTTGTTCTTCAACTTTGAGTTACTGAGTCTGATGCATATGGTTTGAGGAGGGCGGTTTTGGATTCGGACGGGGATATATCACCTGTATCCATCTATACCCTGAATTTTAATTCAGACCCATGGGGTATGCCTCTAGCCACAGTAATGTTTCGCATAAATGCTGACGTAGGACCGTTTTCTCAATTATAGAGGTTGATCCTCAGTTCTGACTCGCACTAAATCTGATTTATGTGACTTGACTGGGTTGGACTCTGATTCAGACACGCATATGGCGCCTGAGTATATCTTGCCCTGGGCTTGAACTCAGATAATGGGGGGCACTATATTATCATTGATAATATCGGATTGTTTTTGGTTGAAATTTACACCATTATGTTTTGATTTTGTCATGTTCACTGCAGGAATATTTGCATCGTTACTGTTTTGGAATATGCCGTCTCATTAAATGGAAAGGAAGTTGTTCATCTACTTCGGCTCATGTTGAGTCTCTAATCAGTATATCTTGTCGAAGGTATATTTGGATACAGAGATATATATGCCTGTGTTGTGACCTGGAATTTGAGTGTTAGAGAATATGGCCTTTGGCTTCGGGTACAGTTTACGTCATTACTGACTTGAGACTGTTTTTCGGCTTGAAGTTACCCTTTTTATCTTTATCTTCATTTTATTTTTATTTTTACATAATTACCGATTTTAGTTTATCTATTTTTCCAAATAGGCTGTCTTATTGGACATAGGGAAAGTTGTCCTCCAACTTTGACTCACACTGTATGTAATCTGTGTGCTCTGACTGAGGTAGATTTAGAGTTGTACGTGTGAATGTTACATAAGTCTATCTATATCCTGATCTAGTGTTTTCCGTTTGAAGATTCTAGTCCTTGTGCACTTCGAACTACATTACTTTTTGCTTTGGAGATAAGCTCATTGCCAATCTGGGATCATTTCTGGTTAGGATTATGCCCTTTATTTTCTTTTTATTAATACTTCAAAAAAGGTTCACGTCATTGATAACTTAGAATCAGAGGCCATTCTTTCAGAGGTATAGGAAGATAATTTTCAATTTTATGTGCCCTAACATAGGAGTATTTGACCTCAAGCGCAGTTTTGTCACCTGAATCTATATATGTCCTGTTTTTGAACCTAGGAGTCATAAGGCACGACCTTTATGTTCCAGAAGATTCAGTCTTTCATGTCTCTCATCTTATTTACCGATTTTACTTCTAAATGTTGGTATCCAGTGTTTTCCGTTTGAAGATTCTAGTCCTTGTGCACTTCGAACTACATTACTTTTTGCTTTTGAGATAAGCTCATTGCCAATCTGAGATCATTTCTGGTTAGGATTATTTTCTTTTTATTAATACTTCAAAAAAGGTTCACGTCATTGATAACTTAGAATCAGAGGCCATTCTTTCAGAGGTATAGGAAGATAATTTTCAATTTTATGTGCCCCAACATGGGAGTATTTGACCTCGGGCGCAGTTTTGTCACCTGGATATATATATGTCCTGTTTTTGAACCTAGGAGTCATAAGGCACGACCTTTATGTTCCAGAGGATTCAGTCTTTCATGTCTCTCGTCTTATTTACCGATTTTACTTCTAAATGTTGGTATCATTTCTGAGTATAGGCCTTCTTATTTCTGATCTATTACGTCTCAGTGCAGGGGAGTTCGCACTATTTGTGATTTGGAATTACTCATTTGTCTAAGTGGTTGCTCTTATTGAGTATAGAAGATGTTGTTCTTTAACATTAACTCATGCTGAGTTTGAATTATGCACTTTGACTGAGGGTGATAGATTTTGGATGCAGGTAGGTTGCCTGAATCTGTTCACACCCTGTCTTTTGAACCCCGATGCTGTATAATATGGCCTTTTTTTCCTTTTTCATTGAGGAATACTTTCACCCTATATTTTTTCAATTTCGCTCTGGGAGGAAGTCTGTATCACTGAGGGTTTGAGATTACTTAGGTGGAAGGTTATGGACTTCCTATATAGAGTTTTTCTGATTACAGTTGTGGGTGTGGACATGGCAGCTTGGATCTGCCTTCCATTGGTTCTATACCTGGGTTTGATAAGTCTGATATGCTTTGCAGTGGTTCAGTTGGCGGGTCGACCTATCTGTAGTCCTGGTTTTTTCGATGTTAGATGTGGGGGGATGTCTGACTCAGGATACGCAGGATGATATAGGGATTGGACAGTTTAAGGATATTCGACTGGCCCATGACTGATCTGTTTATTTTTGTTACGGATACGGGACATGTCATACCAATTTGAATCGATTTGCAGTGGACTGTGGTGTGAGAGATGTACAGACAACTCTTATGCCGGGTTGAGACAAAGATAGGTAGGAGGGCGGTAGGAATGGTGCCGAATACATGCCATTGTTTGACCATTGTGTGAACTGGTCGGACGATGATGTGAGAGGCACAAGGTCGTGAGCAGCACGTGAAAAGGCCGTGCGTGACACGTAAAAACACTGGCGTTATCGATTTATTCACTTGATACATTCACACATTTGTGTGTTCAAAGACACTATTTGTTTAGATGTGCGATTAGAGATGAAAGGACTGCACAGGTGTTCTGATCTGCGCTGAATTTTGAAGGCACAGAGACGTTTTTCTTATTGGCAGAGTTTTTTCTCTATGAACCTTACGACATATGTCGATTTAAACGGTTGATATTGTTTTCAATTTTATTATATTTTTGTATTCTATCTCTTGTTTGTGGAAGTTTTTCATGAACCTTGTGACATAGGTTGATTTGAACAAGTTGATATTGCCTTCATTTTTATTGTTATTGGATTTTCTTTCCTGTTTGTTTGATGAAATGACAAGCGACAATGTTAATGAACGTAGTATGCGCGTTTGGATGTCAAACAGGGAATGAAAAATTGTTGTCAATTGAGAGGGAATTCTACAATTAGTGTAGTTTGAGTTTTTTAGTTTTGTTCATGTTTTCCCTCTTCGTTCGCTGTTAGAGCGAGACGACGAAACACACATGAAGGAGAAAGAAGATGAAGAGAGTTTGAGTGTTTTTGGCTCACATTTTTCAAACAGAAATGAGAGGTATTTGAGTTTCAACTTTCAGTTTTTCAGATATTTTTGGGGGCAGAAGGGAGATACATTTGAAGAATGGCACGCATACAAGGAACTATAAGAACAGTTATTATTGGTAGATACACGCACAGTATATTCATGCGGGGATGGTTGTATATTATATTTTGTGAGTTGGAGCGCATGAAACCTCGCGGTTGGGGACAGAAATAATCATGATATTCGCGGTCTAAATGTTCTTTAATTTGTAGAAAAGGAAGCCAATGGTTTTACGTGCCACGCACGGCCTTTTTTACGTGCTGCTCACGACCTTGTGCCTCTCACACCATCGTCTGACCAGTCATCACAATGTCCAAACAATGGCATGTATCCGGCACCATCAACCGCCCTCCTACCTATCTCTGTCTCAAATCGGTACAAGAATTGTCTGTACATTTCTTGAACTCGAGTCCATTATAAAAAATCCAAATTGGTGCATTATGTCCGAATAAGACCAGACAGAACCAGGACACAATAAACCAAATAGGCCAATATTCATAACAAAATAAGCCTAACCTGAAGAGGAACTATAGTTACGAGAAAATTAAAAGAAAATAAGTCTAAACATCTAAATATCAAATATGTCAGGATTACGAATATCGACCCTTATAGTCAAATTCAGCCCAGAAATTAGGCAAATTAACATAAGATTGAAAAACAATCAAGCTAGAATAAATAAATCAAGAAACAAATTCGAAGGAAGCAAAATATATCAGAATAATCCCGAATAAACAAAAATAAGGCTAATAACCGAAAAAACAAATCATGTCAAAGTCGAGAACGGACTAGGCCAAACCGAAATCAGTATTAGTCTCGGCCAGAAACAGGCATCAAAGGTATATCAGGTATCAAAGGGGAAATGCAAAAATTGCAAAAAACCGCATATCATATATATGCATCTCTCACACAGAGCCGTCCTGAAACAGAGAGCAAAACCTAAAAAATTCAAAAAACCGCTCTCAGTGTATCTCTCGAAAAGAGAGTAATGTCCAATCATGGAGATTGGCGCCAAAACCCCAAAACATCCAGAGCGGAATTCACAAAACAATGCTCACATAAAAATCTGATAATAAGACCAAAAACAGAACACCAAAAACCCAAGACAAGAACCAAACCAAGACCGAGTGGCAACTAGACTACAACATAAACAAAACAACAACAACGACACTAACAATAAATAACGGTGTAACAAATTAAAGACAAGCTAGACTGAAAAATATGAAAACGACTAATTCAGAAATGAAACCTAAGTCAAGATGGAAAATCACGAAAACTTATTCCAGTCAGGATGGAAAACCAAAGATAAACTAATTATAAGCCAAGGTCTACAAAAATCAGGCCAGACTTTACTAACTAAATCGAGTGAAACTCAAAAAATTTTCAAACTAAATTGACAACATAATGTGTCGAGAAATTGAAACGAACGAAGCCAGTGTTTTTACGTGTCACGCACGGCCTTTTTACGTGCTGCTCACGACCTTGTGCCTCTCACACCATCGTATGACCAGTCATCACAATGTCCAAACAATGGCATGTATCCGGCACCATCAACCGCCCTCCTACCTATCTTTGTCCCAAATCGGTACAAGAATTGTCTGTACATTTCTTGAACTCGAGTCCATTGTAAAAAATCCAAATTGGTGCATTATGTCCGAATAAGACCAGACAGAACCAGGACACAATAAACCAAATAGGCCAATATTCATAACAAAATAAGCCTAACCTGAAGAGGAACTATAGTTACGAGAAAATTAAAAGAAAAATAAGTCTAAACATCTAAATATCAAATATGTCAGGATTACGAATATCGACCCTTATAGTCAAATTCAGCCCAGAAATTAGGCAAATTAACATAGGATTGAAAAACAATCAAGCTAGAATAAAATAAGTCAAGAGACAAATTCGAAGGAAGCAAAATATATCAGAATAATCCCGAATAAACAAAAAATAAGGCTAATAACTGAAAAACAAATCATGTCAAAGTCGAGAACGGACTAGGCCAAACCGAAATCAAAATTAGTCTCGGTCAGAAACAGGCATCAAAGGTATATCAGGTATCAAAGGGGAAATGCAAAAATTGCAAAAAACCGCATATCATATATATGCATCTCTCACACAGAGCCGTCCTGAAACAGAGAGCAAAACCTAAAGAATTCAAAAAACCGCTCTCAGTGTATCTCTCGAAAAGAGAGTAATGTCCAATCATGGAGATTGGCGCCAAAACCCCAAAACATCCAGAGCGGAATTCACAAAACAATGCTCACATAAAAATCTGATAATAAGACCAAAAACAGAACACCAAAAACCCAAGACAAGAACCAAACCAAGACCGAGTGGCAACTAGACTACAACATAAACAAAACAACAACAACGACACTAACAATAAATAACAGTGTAACAAATTAAAGACAAGCTAGACTGAAAAATTTGAAAAACACCTAATTCAGAAATGAAACCTAAGTCAAGATGGAAAATCACGAAAACTTATTCCAGTCAGGATGGAAAACCAAAGATAAACTAATTATAAGCCAAGGTCTACAAAAATCAGGCCAGACTTTGCTAACTAAATCGAGTGAAACTCAAAAATTTTTCAAACTAAATTGACAACATAATGTGTCGAGAAATTGAAAAACATAGGTTAAAATGCAAAATCGACGATAAAGTGAAATTCCGGTTTGATAGATGCTAAAGTAAGTAGAATCTGAGAATTATATGGGCCAAGTTCGAAAAACACAAACAGATTTAATTGGCCAATAAGCCAATTGAAACAAAGTCAAAACCATATGAGCCAAAAACAGACTAGGAACACACCAAAGCAAAATACATTTGTTAAACTATCTCAGGAACTGAAATATGTTAGGATGGGAACCAAAATAAGCTAATTTAAATCGAAATAAAATAGCAATAACCTAAACTTAGAAAAATAGGACTAAAAATCTATTCAAACACACTAGTAACGCGAAAATTCTGGTTAGGAATATGCTGGAATACATAACATTGAGAAAATTGGAAAATAAATTACAAATAAAACACATCAGAATAAGGTAAATTCGATAAACGTAAAAATTTTCTAAGTCTAGAATTGAAAAACGGAATAAAATAAAACCAAAACACGGTAAAATGAGACAAACCGATTAAGAACACCACATTTAATATTGAGCCAAATTAAAAATATGAGTTAAGATGGAAATCAGGAATAAGTTGATTCGAAATTGAATAAATGAGCCATACGTCAATATTCGACCCAAATAAGGTTAAGTTTCAATCACAACATTCCACAGTTCTTAATGAAATTAGGGCTAAAAATTTTTTGGAAATGGAATGTGTTGAGACAAGAACTGAAAACCTAGGCTAAATTCTATAATCAATGATAACGTGAAATCCCTGTCAGGCATATGCCGAATTAGGTAAAATCGGAAAATAAATAAGCCAGAATAATAGGCCAAGATGGGTAGATAAAATCAAACTAAAAAAGACTTGAACTAAACTAGACCAATCTTTAGTGACAAAATCGGCCATAAAACAGACAGAAACACTCTGAAATTGAGATGAAATTTCAGACAATCCAGGCCAGAATGAATAGGCAAAGTCTCAACCCAAACAGGCCAAATTTCTTTCCAGCTGAAATCGAAGTTAATCCAGATTAATAGCACTAAATCCTATTCCATTATAAATATAGTAGAATAAAATCAAAATTAAATCAAATCGAAATAAAAATATAAAGGCAAATAAATATATATATATAACGTCAAGTCCAAGTCGTCCGAAACGTATAGTCGACACGTATGGCCACCCGGAGCGCCCCCGCCTTCTGCCAAGAAGGACTCATCAGCGAGCTTTAACGTGTCGTCATGTCCATAGTCAAGTCCCACGTCCTCACACCATTCCTCCAAAAACTCACCGATATCAGCCCATAGGCCTTATAGCAAACAAAAACACACAAACACTAAATACTAAATTTCACTTCCACTTGTACTCTCCGCTTACGACCGCCTTTGTCTAAAAACCTTTCGAACCAAAGAGATCCCTAGAAAATTGTGAAATAAATACCTATTGTACGCCGATCTCAACAGCCTCTCTCAGTATATGAAACATACGCACACATGTACATTCTCCTCCCCTAACCTGTGTATATAAGCAAAATACAAATTACACAATGACGTCACTGTGACAGGCGGAAACCTCCATATGGACGAATAGCTGAATAAATTAAATAAGAATAATATATAATAGATAATAATATATAATATAGGATAAATAAATAAGAATAATATTGTATAATAAAATATAATAATACAAATATACCTCTAAATGTCCACGGAAATAGTCACCGTCACATGACGTAAACCTATAATATCGAATTTCCCTAACTCCACATTAAAGTAAGGGTAAAATCAAAATTACGACTGAGATCCATATGTCAAAGGGGAAATGCAAAAATTGAAAAGAATCCGCATATCATATATATCAGTGTTCGGCGGCTGGTTAGGCCGAGCCCCGAACGCAATCGGGTTTTCACACGTACACAACACGAACAGCATAACAAAGAGCACAAAAGTAAGAAAAAAATGTGTCAGTCGCTCATCAGCGTTCAACAAAGCAGGTTCTTGTCGCTTTTTATCGGAAAGTTGGTACACTGAGAAATTATACATTTTGATATTACCCTTTATTAAATGAAATAAATGTGAAAAAGGTTTTAAGTTAAATAAATCTTATGTTATACTTCTGTTCTAAAACTAAGGACTAATTAATGAATTTTTAACATTTACTTTATTAAAACATTCGTATTTTTAAAATTTTAATCTACGGCAAAAATAAACTTGCACATTAACTTTACTTCTATTTAAAAATGAAGGACTAATAAACTGAATTTTCAACATTTACTTTATTAAAACATTCACATTATTTCTAATTTTTATCAACGGAAAAAATAAACTTGTACATTAATAATATTAGTAAAATTTTCATCAATAAAATTTTGTTTGTCGAAATCATTGGTAGTAATCAACTGGAATGAAAATTATTTTTATTTAATTAAAATATATTTTTCAATTCTTTTAAAATAAAAACTTTGATTCGAATTTGCAACATTTGCGTTATTAAAACGTTCACACCAATTCACATTATACTTAGTCAGTAAAAAAAATAATTTTCCACTCTGTATAACACAGCACATAATAACAAAACCAACAATTTTGTTCAGTGCAAACACACCAATACAGACACAATTTTGGCACGTTCTCTTTACGCCGAACACTGATATATATGCAGCTCTCACAAAGAGCCCTCCTGAAACAGAGAGTAAAACCTAAAGAATTCAAAAACCGCTCTTAGTGTATCTCTCGAAAAGAGAGCAATGTCCAATTATGGAGATTGGCGCCAAAACCCCAAAACATCCAGAGCGGAATTCACAAAACAATGCTCACATAAGACTCTTATAATAAGACCAAAAACAGAACACCAAAAAACCCAAGACAAGAACCAAAACAAAACCGAGTGGAAACTAGACTAGAACATAAACAAAAAATAACAATAACGACACTAACAATAACGGTAAACGGCGTAACAGATTAAAGGCAAAAAACGAGAAACCTTAACAACATAAACTAAAAGTAGATCAAAAACAGAACAAACAGAACAATAATAATAACAACAGAAACAACAACAACTACAAACAAAAACAACAGGATAATACTAAAACAATAGCAAAAAACATAACAAATTAACAACAAACAACACAAAACTAACCCGAAACAGAACAACAATGACAACTATAAACAAACAATAACAAAACAAAACTATAACAACAACAAAAATCTAACAAACTAAAGACAAAACCACGAATCGCTAACAAATCAAAATAAAAACAAACAGAGACAAAACGAAAATAAACAGGACCTAAGAAACAATGCTCCACAGAGTATTGCTCTGAAAATCTACAGAGAATCTCAGAAAAAACGGACTGATATGCACCAATGGACTTCCCACCAAGTGTCCCCCATCACAGTGGTTCCTCACACCCCCCGGGCCTATCGTCTGTTTCTATCCCATGTTCAATCTAAAGGGCACGTCACTATTTTCTTAAACCGAAAACTATAAACCACTGTATGGCATCCAAACGGATGCTAAAACAATATCCCATCTATTACCAATCTCCTACAAAAATCAGATATGTCTTAGCCAAGGTAAAATCCTCAATCTGCGGAAAAGATTTTACAGGCCACGACATTGGGTCATTTCACAGAAACCATATCAAGTAAGGTCGAATCCCCTGTAAGGAGCGCAAAGAAATTGTCGATCATTCTTCTCACTCCTTACCCCAGGTCCTACGCATGGGCAAACCTCTTTCGAACGTTATTGTTAGGACATGCGCCTTTCATATAACATTCTGGACATCAGAAATGGGGATGCTCTTACTCAGATAGCATATCAACGAAACGTTATCGAAACGAACGAAGCCAGTGTTTTTACGTGTCACGCACGGCCTTTTTACGTGCTGCTCACGACCTTGTGCCTCTCACACCATCGTATGACCAGTCATCACAATGTCCAAACAATGGCATGTATCCGGCACCATCAACCGCCCTCCTACCTATCTTTGTCCCAAATCGGTACAAGAATTGTCTGTACATTTCTTGAACTCGAGTCCATTGTAAAAAATCCAAATTGGTGCATTATGTCCGAATAAGACCAGACAGAACCAGGACACAATAAACCAAATAGGCCAATATTCATAACAAAATAAGCCTAACCTGAAGAGGAACTATAGTTACGAGAAAATTAAAAGAAAAATAAGTCTAAACATCTAAATATCAAATATGTCAGGATTACGAATATCGACCCTTATAGTCAAATTCAGCCCAGAAATTAGGCAAATTAACATAGGATTGAAAAACAATCAAGCTAGAATAAAATAAGTCAAGAGACAAATTCGAAGGAAGCAAAATATATCAGAATAATCCCGAATAAACAAAAAATAAGGCTAATAACTGAAAAACAAATCATGTCAAAGTCGAGAACGGACTAGGCCAAACCGAAATCAAAATTAGTCTCGGTCAGAAACAGGCATCAAAGGTATATCAGGTATCAAAGGGGAAATGCAAAAATTGCAAAAAACCGCATATCATATATATGCATCTCTCACACAGAGCCGTCCTGAAACAGAGAGCAAAACCTAAAGAATTCAAAAAACCGCTCTCAGTGTATCTCTCGAAAAGAGAGTAATGTCCAATCATGGAGATTGGCGCCAAAACCCCAAAACATCCAGAGCGGAATTCACAAAACAATGCTCACATAAAAATCTGATAATAAGACCAAAAACAGAACACCAAAAACCCAAGACAAGAACCAAACCAAGACCGAGTGGCAACTAGACTACAACATAAACAAAACAACAACAACGACACTAACAATAAATAACAGTGTAACAAATTAAAGACAAGCTAGACTGAAAAATATGAAAAACACCTAATTCAGAAATGAAACCTAAGTCAAGATGGAAAATCACGAAAACTTATTCCAGTCAGGATGGAAAACCAAAGATAAACTAATTATAAGCCAAGGTCTACAAAAATCAGGCCAGACTTTGCTAACTAAATCGAGTGAAACTCAAAAATTTTTCAAACTAAATTGACAACATAATGTGTCGAGAAATTGAAAAACATAGGTTAAAATGCAAAATCGACGATAAAGTGAAATTCCGGTTTGATAGATGCTAAAGTAAGTAGAATCTGAGAATTATATGGGCCAAGTTCGAAAAACACAAACAGATTTAATTGGCCAATAAGCCAATTGAAACAAAGTCAAAACCATATGAGCCAAAAACAGACTAGGAACACACCAAAGCAAAATACATTTGTTAAACTATCTCAGGAACTGAAATATGTTAGGATGGGAACCAAAATAAGCTAATTTAAATCGAAATAAAATAGCAATAACCTAAACTTAGAAAAATAGGACTAAAAATCTATTCAAACACACTAGTAACGCGAAAATTCTGGTTAGGAATATGCTGGAATACATAACATTGAGAAAATTGGAAAATAAATTACAAATAAAACACATCAGAATAAGGTAAATTCGATAAACGTAAAAATTTTCTAAGTCTAGAATTGAAAAACGGAATAAAATAAAACCAAAACACGGTAAAATGAGACAAACCGATTAAGAACACCACATTTAATATTGAGCCAAATTAAAAATATGAGTTAAGATGGAAATCAGGAATAAGTTGATTCGAAATTGAATAAATGAGCCATACGTCAATATTCGACCCAAATAAGGTTAAGTTTCAATCACAACATTCCACAGTTCTTAATGAAATTAGGGCTAAAAATTTTTTGGAAATGGAATGTGTTGAGACAAGAACTGAAAACCTAGGCTAAATTCTATAATCAATGATAACGTGAAATCCCTGTCAGGCATATGCCGAATTAGGTAAAATCGGAAAATAAATAAGCCAGAATAATAGGCCAAGATGGGTAGATAAAATCAAACTAAAAAAGACTTGAACTAAACTAGACCAATCTTTAGTGACAAAATCGGCCATAAAACAGACAGAAACACTCTGAAATTGAGATGAAATTTCAGACAATCCAGGCCAGAATGAATAGGCAAAGTCTCAACCCAAACAGGCCAAATTTCTTTCCAGCTGAAATCGAAGTTAATCCAGATTAATAGCACTAAATCCTATTCCATTATAAATATAGTAGAATAAAATCAAAATTAAATCAAATCGAAATAAAAATATAAAGGCAAATAAATATATATATATAACGTCAAGTCCAAGTCGTCCGAAACGTATAGTCGACACGTATGGCCACCCGGAGCGCCCCCGCCTTCTGCCAAGAAGGACTCATCAGCGAGCTTTAACGTGTCGTCATGTCCATAGTCAAGTCCCACGTCCTCACACCATTCCTCCAAAAACTCACCGATATCAGCCCATAGGCCTTATAGCAAACAAAAACACACAAACACTAAATACTAAATTTCACTTCCACTTGTACTCTCCGCTTACGACCGCCTTTGTCTAAAAACCTTTCGAACCAAAGAGATCCCTAGAAAATTGTGAAATAAATACCTATTGTACGCCGATCTCAACAGCCTCTCTCAGTATATGAAACATACGCACACATGTACATTCTCCTCCCCTAACCTGTGTATATAAGCAAAATACAAATTACACAATGACGTCACTGTGACAGGCGGAAACCTCCATATGGACGAATAGCTGAATAAATTAAATAAGAATAATATATAATAGATAATAATATATAATATAGGATAAATAAATAAGAATAATATTGTATAATAAAATATAATAATACAAATATACCTCTAAATGTCCACGGAAATAGTCACCGTCACATGACGTAAACCTATAATATCGAATTTCCCTAACTCCACATTAAAGTAAGGGTAAAATCAAAATTACGACTGAGATCCATATGTCAAAGGGGAAATGCAAAAATTGAAAAGAATCCGCATATCATATATATGCAGCTCTCACAAAGAGCCCTCCTGAAACAGAGAGTAAAACCTAAAGAATTCAAAAACCGCTCTTAGTGTATCTCTCGAAAAGAGAGCAATGTCCAATTATGGAGATTGGCGCCAAAACCCCAAAACATCCAGAGCGGAATTCACAAAACAATGCTCACATAAGACTCTTATAATAAGACCAAAAACAGAACACCAAAAAACCCAAGACAAGAACCAAAACAAAACCGAGTGGAAACTAGACTAGAACATAAACAAAAAATAACAATAACGACACTAACAATAACGGTAAACGGCGTAACAGATTAAAGGCAAAAAACGAGAAACCTTAACAACATAAACTAAAAGTAGATCAAAAACAGAACAAACAGAACAATAATAATAACAACAGAAACAACAACAACTACAAACAAAAACAACAGGATAATACTAAAACAATAGCAAAAAACATAACAAATTAACAACAAACAACACAAAACTAACCCGAAACAGAACAACAATGACAACTATAAACAAACAATAACAAAACAAAACTATAACAACAACAAAAATCTAACAAACTAAAGACAAAACCACGAATCGCTAACAAATCAAAATAAAAACAAACAGAGACAAAACGAAAATAAACAGGACCTAAGAAACAATGCTCCACAGAGTATTGCTCTGAAAATCTACAGAGAATCTCAGAAAAAACGGACTGATATGCACCAATGGACTTCCCACCAAGTGTCCCCCATCACAGTGGTTCCTCACACCCCCCGGGCCTATCGTCTGTTTCTATCCCATGTTCAATCTAAAGGGCACGTCACTATTTTCTTAAACCGAAAACTATAAACCACTGTATGGCATCCAAACGGATGCTAAAACAATATCCCATCTATTACCAATCTCCTACAAAAATCAGATATGTCTTAGCCAAGGTAAAATCCTCAATCTGCGGAAAAGATTTTACAGGCCACGACATTGGGTCATTTCACAGAAACCATATCAAGTAAGGTCGAATCCCCTGTAAGGAGCGCAAAGAAATTGTCGATCATTCTTCTCACTCCTTACCCCAGGTCCTACGCATGGGCAAACCTCTTTCGAACGTTATTGTTAGGACATGCGCCTTTCATATAACATTCTGGACATCAGAAATGGGGATGCTCTTACTCAGATAGCATATCAACGAAACGTTATCGAAACGAACGAAGCCAGTGTTTTTACGTGTCACGCACGGCCTTTTTACGTGCTGCTCACGACCTTGTGCCTCTCACACCATCGTATGACCAGTCATCACAATGTCCAAACAATGGCATGTATCCGGCACCATCAACCGCCCTCCTACCTATCTTTGTCCCAAATCGGTACAAGAATTGTCTGTACATTTCTTGAACTCGAGTCCATTGTAAAAAATCCAAATTGGTGCATTATGTCCGAATAAGACCAGACAGAACCAGGACACAATAAACCAAATAGGCCAATATTCATAACAAAATAAGCCTAACCTGAAGAGGAACTATAGTTACGAGAAAATTAAAAGAAAAATAAGTCTAAACATCTAAATATCAAATATGTCAGGATTACGAATATCGACCCTTATAGTCAAATTCAGCCCAGAAATTAGGCAAATTAACATAGGATTGAAAAACAATCAAGCTAGAATAAAATAAGTCAAGAGACAAATTCGAAGGAAGCAAAATATATCAGAATAATCCCGAATAAACAAAAAATAAGGCTAATAACTGAAAAACAAATCATGTCAAAGTCGAGAACGGACTAGGCCAAACCGAAATCAAAATTAGTCTCGGTCAGAAACAGGCATCAAAGGTATATCAGGTATCAAAGGGGAAATGCAAAAATTGCAAAAAACCGCATATCATATATATGCATCTCTCACACAGAGCCGTCCTGAAACAGAGAGCAAAACCTAAAGAATTCAAAAAACCGCTCTCAGTGTATCTCTCGAAAAGAGAGTAATGTCCAATCATGGAGATTGGCGCCAAAACCCCAAAACATCCAGAGCGGAATTCACAAAACAATGCTCACATAAAAATCTGATAATAAGACCAAAAACAGAACACCAAAAACCCAAGACAAGAACCAAACCAAGACCGAGTGGCAACTAGACTACAACATAAACAAAACAACAACAACGACACTAACAATAAATAACAGTGTAACAAATTAAAGACAAGCTAGACTGAAAAATATGAAAAACACCTAATTCAGAAATGAAACCTAAGTCAAGATGGAAAATCACGAAAACTTATTCCAGTCAGGATGGAAAACCAAAGATAAACTAATTATAAGCCAAGGTCTACAAAAATCAGGCCAGACTTTGCTAACTAAATCGAGTGAAACTCAAAAATTTTTCAAACTAAATTGACAACATAATGTGTCGAGAAATTGAAAAACATAGGTTAAAATGCAAAATCGACGATAAAGTGAAATTCCGGTTTGATAGATGCTAAAGTAAGTAGAATCTGAGAATTATATGGGCCAAGTTCGAAAAACACAAACAGATTTAATTGGCCAATAAGCCAATTGAAACAAAGTCAAAACCATATGAGCCAAAAACAGACTAGGAACACACCAAAGCAAAATACATTTGTTAAACTATCTCAGGAACTGAAATATGTTAGGATGGGAACCAAAATAAGCTAATTTAAATCGAAATAAAATAGCAATAACCTAAACTTAGAAAAATAGGACTAAAAATCTATTCAAACACACTAGTAACGCGAAAATTCTGGTTAGGAATATGCTGGAATACATAACATTGAGAAAATTGGAAAATAAATTACAAATAAAACACATCAGAATAAGGTAAATTCGATAAACGTAAAAATTTTCTAAGTCTAGAATTGAAAAACGGAATAAAATAAAACCAAAACACGGTAAAATGAGACAAACCGATTAAGAACACCACATTTAATATTGAGCCAAATTAAAAATATGAGTTAAGATGGAAATCAGGAATAAGTTGATTCGAAATTGAATAAATGAGCCATACGTCAATATTCGACCCAAATAAGGTTAAGTTTCAATCACAACATTCCACAGTTCTTAATGAAATTAGGGCTAAAAATTTTTTGGAAATGGAATGTGTTGAGACAAGAACTGAAAACCTAGGCTAAATTCTATAATCAATGATAACGTGAAATCCCTGTCAGGCATATGCCGAATTAGGTAAAATCGGAAAATAAATAAGCCAGAATAATAGGCCAAGATGGGTAGATAAAATCAAACTAAAAAAGACTTGAACTAAACTATACCAATCTTTAGTGACAAAATCGGCCATAAAACAGACAGAAACACTCTGAAATTGAGATGAAATTTCAGACAATCCAGGCCAGAATGAATAGGCAAAGTCTCAACCCAAACAGGCCAAATTTCTTTCCAGCTGAAATCGAAGTTAATCCAGATTAATAGCACTAAATCCTATTCCATTATAAATATAGTAGAATAAAATCAAAATTAAATCAAATCGAAATAAAAATATAAAGGCAAATAAATATATATATATAACGTCAAGTCCAAGTCGTCCGAAACGTATAGTCGACACGTATGGCCACCCGGAGCGCCCCCGCCTTCTGCCAAGAAGGACTCATCAGCGAGCTTTAACGTGTCGTCATGTCCATAGTCAAGTCCCACGTCCTCACACCATTCCTCCAAAAACTCACCGATATCAGCCCATAGGCCTTATAGCAAACAAAAACACACAAACACTAAATACTAAATTTCACTTCCACTTGTACTCTCCGCTTACGACCGCCTTTGTCTAAAAACCTTTCGAACCAAAGAGATCCCTAGAAAATTGTGAAATAAATACCTATTGTACGCCGATCTCAACAGCCTCTCTCAGTATATGAAACATACGCACACATGTACATTCTCCTCCCCTAACCTGTGTATATAAGCAAAATACAAATTACACAATGACGTCACTGTGACAGGCGGAAACCTCCATATGGACGAATAGCTGAATAAATTAAATAAGAATAATATATAATAGATAATAATATATAATATAGGATAAATAAATAAGAATAATATTGTATAATAAAATATAATAATACAAATATACCTCTAAATGTCCACGGAAATAGTCACCGTCACATGACGTAAACCTATAATATCGAATTTCCCTAACTCCACATTAAAGTAAGGGTAAAATCAAAATTACGACTGAGATCCATATGTCAAAGGGGAAATGCAAAAATTGAAAAGAATCCGCATATCATATATATGCAGCTCTCACAAAGAGCCCTCCTGAAACAGAGAGTAAAACCTAAAGAATTCAAAAACCGCTCTTAGTGTATCTCTCGAAAAGAGAGCAATGTCCAATTATGGAGATTGGCGCCAAAACCCCAAAACATCCAGAGCGGAATTCACAAAACAATGCTCACATAAGACTCTTATAATAAGACCAAAAACAGAACACCAAAAAACCCAAGACAAGAACCAAAACAAAACCGAGTGGAAACTAGACTAGAACATAAACAAAAAATAACAATAACGACACTAACAATAACGGTAAACGGCGTAACAGATTAAAGGCAAAAAACGAGAAACCTTAACAACATAAACTAAAAGTAGATCAAAAACAGAACAAACAGAACAATAATAATAACAACAGAAACAACAACAACTACAAACAAAAACAACAGGATAATACTAAAACAATAGCAAAAAACATAACAAATTAACAACAAACAACACAAAACTAACCCGAAACAGAACAACAATGACAACTATAAACAAACAATAACAAAACAAAACTATAACAACAACAAAAATCTAACAAACTAAAGACAAAACCACGAATCGCTAACAAATCAAAATAAAAACAAACAGAGACAAAACGAAAATAAACAGGACCTAAGAAACAATGCTCCACAGAGTATTGCTCTGAAAATCTACAGAGAATCTCAGAAAAAACGGACTGATATGCACCAATGGACTTCCCACCAAGTGTCCCCCATCACAGTGGTTCCTCACACCCCCCGGGCCTATCGTCTGTTTCTATCCCATGTTCAATCTAAAGGGCACGTCACTATTTTCTTAAACCGAAAACTATAAACCACTGTATGGCATCCAAACGGATGCTAAAACAATATCCCATCTATTACCAATCTCCTACAAAAATCAGATATGTCTTAGCCAAGGTAAAATCCTCAATCTGCGGAAAAGATTTTACAGGCCACGACATTGGGTCATTTCACAGAAACCATATCAAGTAAGGTCGAATCCCCTGTAAGGAGCGCAAAGAAATTGTCGATCATTCTTCTCACTCCTTACCCCAGGTCCTACGCATGGGCAAACCTCTTTCGAACGTTATTGTTAGGACATGCGCCTTTCATATAACATTCTGGACATCAGAAATGGGGATGCTCTTACTCAGATAGCATATCAACGAAACGTTATCGAAACGAACGAAGCCAGTGTTTTTACGTGTCACGCACGGCCTTTTTACGTGCTGCTCACGACCTTGTGCCTCTCACACCATCGTATGACCAGTCATCACAATGTCCAAACAATGGCATGTATCCGGCACCATCAACCGCCCTCCTACCTATCTTTGTCCCAAATCGGTACAAGAATTGTCTGTACATTTCTTGAACTCGAGTCCATTGTAAAAAATCCAAATTGGTGCATTATGTCCGAATAAGACCAGACAGAACCAGGACACAATAAACCAAATAGGCCAATATTCATAACAAAATAAGCCTAACCTGAAGAGGAACTATAGTTACGAGAAAATTAAAAGAAAAATAAGTCTAAACATCTAAATATCAAATATGTCAGGATTACGAATATCGACCCTTATAGTCAAATTCAGCCCAGAAATTAGGCAAATTAACATAGGATTGAAAAACAATCAAGCTAGAATAAAATAAGTCAAGAGACAAATTCGAAGGAAGCAAAATATATCAGAATAATCCCGAATAAACAAAAAATAAGGCTAATAACTGAAAAACAAATCATGTCAAAGTCGAGAACGGACTAGGCCAAACCGAAATCAAAATTAGTCTCGGTCAGAAACAGGCATCAAAGGTATATCAGGTATCAAAGGGGAAATGCAAAAATTGCAAAAAACCGCATATCATATATATGCATCTCTCACACAGAGCCGTCCTGAAACAGAGAGCAAAACCTAAAGAATTCAAAAAACCGCTCTCAGTGTATCTCTCGAAAAGAGAGTAATGTCCAATCATGGAGATTGGCGCCAAAACCCCAAAACATCCAGAGCGGAATTCACAAAACAATGCTCACATAAAAATCTGATAATAAGACCAAAAACAGAACACCAAAAACCCAAGACAAGAACCAAACCAAGACCGAGTGGCAACTAGACTACAACATAAACAAAACAACAACAACGACACTAACAATAAATAACAGTGTAACAAATTAAAGACAAGCTAGACTGAAAAATATGAAAAACACCTAATTCAGAAATGAAACCTAAGTCAAGATGGAAAATCACGAAAACTTATTCCAGTCAGGATGGAAAACCAAAGATATACTAATTATAAGCCAAGGTCTACAAAAATCAGGCCAGACTTTGCTAACTAAATCGAGTGAAACTCAAAAATTTTTCAAACTAAATTGACAACATAATGTGTCGAGAAATTGAAAAACATAGGTTAAAATGCAAAATCGACGATAAAGTGAAATTCCGGTTTGATAGATGCTAAAGTAAGTAGAATCTGAGAATTATATGGGCCAAGTTCGAAAAACACAAACAGATTTAATTGGCCAATAAGCCAATTGAAACAAAGTCAAAACCATATGAGCCAAAAACAGACTAGGAACACACCAAAGCAAAATACATTTGTTAAACTATCTCAGGAACTGAAATATGTTAGGATGGGAACCAAAATAAGCTAATTTAAATCGAAATAAAATAGCAATAACCTAAACTTAGAAAAATAGGACTAAAAATCTATTCAAACACACTAGTAACGCGAAAATTCTGGTTAGGAATATGCTGGAATACATAACATTGAGAAAATTGGAAAATAAATTACAAATAAAACACATCAGAATAAGGTAAATTCGATAAACGTAAAAATTTTCTAAGTCTAGAATTGAAAAACGGAATAAAATAAAACCAAAACACGGTAAAATGAGACAAACCGATTAAGAACACCACATTTAATATTGAGCCAAATTAAAAATATGAGTTAAGATGGAAATCAGGAATAAGTTGATTCGAAATTGAATAAATGAGCCATACGTCAATATTCGACCCAAATAAGGTTAAGTTTCAATCACAACATTCCACAGTTCTTAATGAAATTAGGGCTAAAAATTTTTTGGAAATGGAATGTGTTGAGACAAGAACTGAAAACCTAGGCTAAATTCTATAATCAATGATAACGTGAAATCCCTGTCAGGCATATGCCGAATTAGGTAAAATCGGAAAATAAATAAGCCAGAATAATAGGCCAAGATGGGTAGATAAAATCAAACTAAAAAAGACTTGAACTAAACTAGACCAATCTTTAGTGACAAAATCGGCCATAAAACAGACAGAAACACTCTGAAATTGAGATGAAATTTCAGACAATCCAGGCCAGAATGAATAGGCAAAGTCTCAACCCAAACAGGCCAAATTTCTTTCCAGCTGAAATCGAAGTTAATCCAGATTAATAGCACTAAATCCTATTCCATTATAAATATAGTAGAATAAAATCAAAATTAAATCAAATCGAAATAAAAATATAAAGGCAAATAAATATATATATATAACGTCAAGTCCAAGTCGTCCGAAACGTATAGTCGACACGTATGGCCACCCGGAGCGCCCCCGCCTTCTGCCAAGAAGGACTCATCAGCGAGCTTTAACGTGTCGTCATGTCCATAGTCAAGTCCCACGTCCTCACACCATTCCTCCAAAAACTCACCGATATCAGCCCATAGGCCTTATAGCAAACAAAAACACACAAACACTAAATACTAAATTTCACTTCCACTTGTACTCTCCGCTTACGACCGCCTTTGTCTAAAAACCTTTCGAACCAAAGAGATCCCTAGAAAATTGTGAAATAAATACCTATTGTACGCCGATCTCAACAGCCTCTCTCAGTATATGAAACATACGCACACATGTACATTCTCCTCCCCTAACCTGTGTATATAAGCAAAATACAAATTACACAATGACGTCACTGTGACAGGCGGAAACCTCCATATGGACGAATAGCTGAATAAATTAAATAAGAATAATATATAATAGATAATAATATATAATATAGGATAAATAAATAAGAATAATATTGTATAATAAAATATAATAATACAAATATACCTCTAAATGTCCACGGAAATAGTCACCGTCACATGACGTAAACCTATAATATCGAATTTCCCTAACTCCACATTAAAGTAAGGGTAAAATCAAAATTACGACTGAGATCCATATGTCAAAGGGGAAATGCAAAAATTGAAAAGAATCCGCATATCATATATATGCAGCTCTCACAAAGAGCCCTCCTGAAACAGAGAGTAAAACCTAAAGAATTCAAAAACCGCTCTTAGTGTATCTCTCGAAAAGAGAGCAATGTCCAATTATGGAGATTGGCGCCAAAACCCCAAAACATCCAGAGCGGAATTCACAAAACAATGCTCACATAAGACTCTTATAATAAGACCAAAAACAGAACACCAAAAAACCCAAGACAAGAACCAAAACAAAACCGAGTGGAAACTAGACTAGAACATAAACAAAAAATAACAATAACGACACTAACAATAACGGTAAACGGCGTAACAGATTAAAGGCAAAAAACGAGAAACCTTAACAACATAAACTAAAAGTAGATCAAAAACAGAACAAACAGAACAATAATAATAACAACAGAAACAACAACAACTACAAACAAAAACAACAGGATAATACTAAAACAATAGCAAAAAACATAACAAATTAACAACAAACAACACAAAACTAACCCGAAACAGAACAACAATGACAACTATAAACAAACAATAACAAAACAAAACTATAACAACAACAAAAATCTAACAAACTAAAGACAAAACCACGAATCGCTAACAAATCAAAATAAAAACAAACAGAGACAAAACGAAAATAAACAGGACCTAAGAAACAATGCTCCACAGAGTATTGCTCTGAAAATCTACAGAGAATCTCAGAAAAAACGGACTGATATGCACCAATGGACTTCCCACCAAGTGTCCCCCATCACAGTGGTTCCTCACACCCCCCGGGCCTATCGTCTGTTTCTATCCCATGTTCAATCTAAAGGGCACGTCACTATTTTCTTAAACCGAAAACTATAAACCACTGTATGGCATCCAAACGGATGCTAAAACAATATCCCATCTATTACCAATCTCCTACAAAAATCAGATATGTCTTAGCCAAGGTAAAATCCTCAATCTGCGGAAAAGATTTTACAGGCCACGACATTGGGTCATTTCACAGAAACCATATCAAGTAAGGTCGAATCCCCTGTAAGGAGCGCAAAGAAATTGTCGATCATTCTTCTCACTCCTTACCCCAGGTCCTACGCATGGGCAAACCTCTTTCGAACGTTATTGTTAGGACATGCGCCTTTCATATAACATTCTGGACATCAGAAATGGGGATGCTCTTACTCAGATAGCATATCAACGAAACGTTATCGAAACGAACGAAGCCAGTGTTTTTACGTGTCACGCACGGCCTTTTTACGTGCTGCTCACGACCTTGTGCCTCTCACACCATCGTATGACCAGTCATCACAATGTCCAAACAATGGCATGTATCCGGCACCATCAACCGCCCTCCTACCTATCTTTGTCCCAAATCGGTACAAGAATTGTCTGTACATTTCTTGAACTCGAGTCCATTGTAAAAAATCCAAATTGGTGCATTATGTCCGAATAAGACCAGACAGAACCAGGACACAATAAACCAAATAGGCCAATATTCATAACAAAATAAGCCTAACCTGAAGAGGAACTATAGTTACGAGAAAATTAAAAGAAAAATAAGTCTAAACATCTAAATATCAAATATGTCAGGATTACGAATATCGACCCTTATAGTCAAATTCAGCCCAGAAATTAGGCAAATTAACATAGGATTGAAAAACAATCAAGCTAGAATAAAATAAGTCAAGAGACAAATTCGAAGGAAGCAAAATATATCAGAATAATCCCGAATAAACAAAAAATAAGGCTAATAACTGAAAAACAAATCATGTCAAAGTCGAGAACGGACTAGGCCAAACCGAAATCAAAATTAGTCTCGGTCAGAAACAGGCATCAAAGGTATATCAGGTATCAAAGGGGAAATGCAAAAATTGCAAAAAACCGCATATCATATATATGCATCTCTCACACAGAGCCGTCCTGAAACAGAGAGCAAAACCTAAAGAATTCAAAAAACCGCTCTCAGTGTATCTCTCGAAAAGAGAGTAATGTCCAATCATGGAGATTGGCGCCAAAACCCCAAAACATCCAGAGCGGAATTCACAAAACAATGCTCACATAAAAATCTGATAATAAGACCAAAAACAGAACACCAAAAACCCAAGACAAGAACCAAACCAAGACCGAGTGGCAACTAGACTACAACATAAACAAAACAACAACAACGACACTAACAATAAATAACAGTGTAACAAATTAAAGACAAGCTAGACTGAAAAATATGAAAAACACCTAATTCAGAAATGAAACCTAAGTCAAGATGGAAAATCACGAAAACTTATTCCAGTCAGGATGGAAAACCAAAGATAAACTAATTATAAGCCAAGGTCTACAAAAATCAGGCCAGACTTTGCTAACTAAATCGAGTGAAACTCAAAAATTTTTCAAACTAAATTGACAACATAATGTGTCGAGAAATTGAAAAACATAGGTTAAAATGCAAAATCGACGATAAAGTGAAATTCCGGTTTGATAGATGCTAAAGTAAGTAGAATCTGAGAATTATATGGGCCAAGTTCGAAAAACACAAACAGATTTAATTGGCCAATAAGCCAATTGAAACAAAGTCAAAACCATATGAGCCAAAAACAGACTAGGAACACACCAAAGCAAAATACATTTGTTAAACTATCTCAGGAACTGAAATATGTTAGGATGGGAACCAAAATAAGCTAATTTAAATCGAAATAAAATAGCAATAACCTAAACTTAGAAAAATAGGACTAAAAATCTATTCAAACACACTAGTAACGCGAAAATTCTGGTTAGGAATATGCTGGAATACATAACATTGAGAAAATTGGAAAATAAATTACAAATAAAACACATCAGAATAAGGTAAATTCGATAAACGTAAAAATTTTCTAAGTCTAGAATTGAAAAACGGAATAAAATAAAACCAAAACACGGTAAAATGAGACAAACCGATTAAGAACACCACATTTAATATTGAGCCAAATTAAAAATATGAGTTAAGATGGAAATCAGGAATAAGTTGATTCGAAATTGAATAAATGAGCCATACGTCAATATTCGACCCAAATAAGGTTAAGTTTCAATCACAACATTCCACAGTTCTTAATGAAATTAGGGCTAAAAATTTTTTGGAAATGGAATGTGTTGAGACAAGAACTGAAAACCTAGGCTAAATTCTATAATCAATGATAACGTGAAATCCCTGTCAGGCATATGCCGAATTAGGTAAAATCGGAAAATAAATAAGCCAGAATAATAGGCCAAGATGGGTAGATAAAATCAAACTAAAAAAGACTTGAACTAAACTAGACCAATCTTTAGTGACAAAATCGGCCATAAAACAGACAGAAACACTCTGAAATTGAGATGAAATTTCAGACAATCCAGGCCAGAATGAATAGGCAAAGTCTCAACCCAAACAGGCCAAATTTCTTTCCAGCTGAAATCGAAGTTAATCCAGATTAATAGCACTAAATCCTATTCCATTATAAATATAGTAGAATAAAATCAAAATTAAATCAAATCGAAATAAAAATATAAAGGCAAATAAATATATATATATAACGTCAAGTCCAAGTCGTCCGAAACGTATAGTCGACACGTATGGCCACCCGGAGCGCCCCCGCCTTCTGCCAAGAAGGACTCATCAGCGAGCTTTAACGTGTCGTCATGTCCATAGTCAAGTCCCACGTCCTCACACCATTCCTCCAAAAACTCACCGATATCAGCCCATAGGCCTTATAGCAAACAAAAACACACAAACACTAAATACTAAATTTCACTTCCACTTGTACTCTCCGCTTACGACCGCCTTTGTCTAAAAACCTTTCGAACCAAAGAGATCCCTAGAAAATTGTGAAATAAATACCTATTGTACGCCGATCTCAACAGCCTCTCTCAGTATATGAAACATACGCACACATGTACATTCTCCTCCCCTAACCTGTGTATATAAGCAAAATACAAATTACACAATGACGTCACTGTGACAGGCGGAAACCTCCATATGGACGAATAGCTGAATAAATTAAATAAGAATAATATATAATAGATAATAATATATAATATAGGATAAATAAATAAGAATAATATTGTATAATAAAATATAATAATACAAATATACCTCTAAATGTCCACGGAAATAGTCACCGTCACATGACGTAAACCTATAATATCGAATTTCCCTAACTCCACATTAAAGTAAGGGTAAAATCAAAATTACGACTGAGATCCATATGTCAAAGGGGAAATGCAAAAATTGAAAAGAATCCGCATATCATATATATGCAGCTCTCACAAAGAGCCCTCCTGAAACAGAGAGTAAAACCTAAAGAATTCAAAAACCGCTCTTAGTGTATCTCTCGAAAAGAGAGCAATGTCCAATTATGGAGATTGGCGCCAAAACCCCAAAACATCCAGAGCGGAATTCACAAAACAATGCTCACATAAGACTCTTATAATAAGACCAAAAACAGAACACCAAAAAACCCAAGACAAGAACCAAAACAAAACCGAGTGGAAACTAGACTAGAACATAAACAAAAAATAACAATAACGACACTAACAATAACGGTAAACGGCGTAACAGATTAAAGGCAAAAAACGAGAAACCTTAACAACATAAACTAAAAGTAGATCAAAAACAGAACAAACAGAACAATAATAATAACAACAGAAACAACAACAACTACAAACAAAAACAACAGGATAATACTAAAACAATAGCAAAAAACATAACAAATTAACAACAAACAACACAAAACTAACCCGAAACAGAACAACAATGACAACTATAAACAAACAATAACAAAACAAAACTATAACAACAACAAAAATCTAACAAACTAAAGACAAAACCACGAATCGCTAACAAATCAAAATAAAAACAAACAGAGACAAAACGAAAATAAACAGGACCTAAGAAACAATGCTCCACAGAGTATTGCTCTGAAAATCTACAGAGAATCTCAGAAAAAACGGACTGATATGCACCAATGGACTTCCCACCAAGTGTCCCCCATCACAGTGGTTCCTCACACCCCCCGGGCCTATCGTCTGTTTCTATCCCATGTTCAATCTAAAGGGCACGTCACTATTTTCTTAAACCGAAAACTATAAACCACTGTATGGCATCCAAACGGATGCTAAAACAATATCCCATCTATTACCAATCTCCTACAAAAATCAGATATGTCTTAGCCAAGGTAAAATCCTCAATCTGCGGAAAAGATTTTACAGGCCACGACATTGGGTCATTTCACAGAAACCATATCAAGTAAGGTCGAATCCCCTGTAAGGAGCGCAAAGAAATTGTCGATCATTCTTCTCACTCCTTACCCCAGGTCCTACGCATGGGCAAACCTCTTTCGAACGTTATTGTTAGGACATGCGCCTTTCATATAACATTCTGGACATCAGAAATGGGGATGCTCTTACTCAGATAGCATATCAACGAAACGTTATCGAAACGAACGAAGCCAGTGTTTTTACGTGTCACGCACGGCCTTTTTACGTGCTGCTCACGACCTTGTGCCTCTCACACCATCGTATGACCAGTCATCACAATGTCCAAACAATGGCATGTATCCGGCACCATCAACCGCCCTCCTACCTATCTTTGTCCCAAATCGGTACAAGAATTGTCTGTACATTTCTTGAACTCGAGTCCATTGTAAAAAATCCAAATTGGTGCATTATGTCCGAATAAGACCAGACAGAACCAGGACACAATAAACCAAATAGGCCAATATTCATAACAAAATAAGCCTAACCTGAAGAGGAACTATAGTTACGAGAAAATTAAAAGAAAAATAAGTCTAAACATCTAAATATCAAATATGTCAGGATTACGAATATCGACCCTTATAGTCAAATTCAGCCCAGAAATTAGGCAAATTAACATAGGATTGAAAAACAATCAAGCTAGAATAAAATAAGTCAAGAGACAAATTCGAAGGAAGCAAAATATATCAGAATAATCCCGAATAAACAAAAAATAAGGCTAATAACTGAAAAACAAATCATGTCAAAGTCGAGAACGGACTAGGCCAAACCGAAATCATGCGAAGCCAATGGTTTTACGTGCCATGCACGGCCTTTTTACGTGCTGCTCACGACCTTGTGCCTCTCACACCATCGTCTGACCAGTCATCACAATGTGCAAACAATGGCATGTATCCGGCACCATCAACCACCTTCCTACCTATCTCTGTCTCAAATCGGTACAAGAATTGTCTGTACATTTCTTGAACTCGAGTCCATTGTAAAAAATCCAAAATTGGTGCATTATGTCCGAATAAGACCAGACAGACCAGGGCACAATAAACCAAATAGGCCAATATTCATAACAAAATAAGCCTAACCTGAAGAGGAACTATAGTTACGAGAAAATTAAAAGAAAATAAGTCTAAAAATCTAAGTATCAAATATGTCAGGATTACGAATATCGACCCTTATAGTCAAATTCAGCCCAGAAATTAGGCAAATTAACATAGGATTGAAAAACAATCAAGCTAGAATAAAATAGGTCAAGAAACAAATTCGAAGGAAGCAAAATATATCAGAATAATCCCGAATAAACAAAAAATAAGGCTAATAACTGAAAAAACAAATCATGTCAAAGTCGAGAACGGACTAGGCCAAACCGAAATCAGTATTAGTCTCGGTCAGAAACAGGCATCAAAGGTATATCAGGTATCAAAGGGGAAATGCACAAATTGCAAAAAACCGCATATCATATATATGCATCTCTCACACAGAGCCGTCCTGAAACAGAGAGCAAAACCTAAAGAATTCAAAAAACCGCTCTCAGTGTATCTCTCGAAAAGAGAGTAATGTCCAATCATGGAGATTGGCGCCAAAACCCCAAAACATCCAGAGCGGAATTCACAAAACAATGCTCACATAAAAATCTGATAATAAGACCAAAAACAGAACACCAAAAACCCAAGACAAGAACAAACAACATAAACAAAACAACAACAACGACACTAACAATAAATAACGGTGTAACAATTTAAAGACAAGCTAGACTGAAAAATATGAAAACGCCTAATTCAGAAATGAAACCTAAGTCAAGATGGAAAATCACGAAAACTTATTCCAGTCAGGATGGAAAACCAAAGATAAACTAATTATAAGCCAAGGTCTACAAAAATCAGGCCAGACTTTACTAACTAAATCGAGTGAAACTCAAAAATTTTTCAAACTAAATTGACAATATAATGTGTCGAGAAATTGAAAAACATAGGTTAAAATGCAAAATCAACGATAAAGTGAAATTCCGGTTTGATAGATGCTAAAGTAAGTAGAATCTGAGAATTATATGGGCCAAGTTCGAAAAACACAATCAGATTTAATTGGCCAATAAGCCAATTGAAACAAAGTCAAAAACCATATGAGCCAAAAACAGACTAGGAACACACCAAAGCAAAATAGATTTGTTAAACTATCTCAGGAACTGAAATATGTTAGGATGGGAACCAAAATAAGCTAATTTAAATCGAAATAAAATAGCAATAACCTAAACTTAGAAAAATAGGACTAAAAATCTATTCAAACACACTAGTAACGCGAAAATTCTGGTTAGGAATATGCTGGAATACATAACATTGAGAAAATTGGAAAATAAATTACAAATAAAACACATCAGAATAAGGTAAATTCGATAAACGTAAAAATTTTTCTAAGTCAAGAATTGAAAAAACGGAATAAAATAAAACCAAAACACGGTAAAATGAGACAAACCGATTAAGAACACCACAATTAAAATTGAGCTAAATTGAAAATATGAGTTAAGCTGGAAATCAGGAATAAGTTGATTCGAAATTGAATAAATGAGCCATACGCCAAGATTCGACCCAAATAAGGTTAAGTTTCAATCACAACATTCCACAGTTCCTAAGGAAATTAGGGCTAAAAATTTTGGAAATGGAATGTGTTGAAAACAAGAACTGAAAACCTAGGCTAAATTCTATAATCAATGATAACGTGAAATCCCTGTCAGGCATATGCCGAATTAGGTAAAATCGGAAAATAAATAAGCCATAATAATAGGCCAAGATGGGTAGATAAAATCAAACTAAAACAAGACTTGAACTAAACTAGACAAATCTTTAGTGACAAAATCGGCCAAAAAAACAGACAGAAATACTCTGAAATTGAGATGAAATTTCAGACAATCCAGGCCAGAATAAATAGGCAAAGTCTCAACCCAAACAGGCCAAATTTCTTTCCAGCTGAAATCGAAGTTAATCCAGATTAATAGCACTAAATCCTATTCCATTATAAATATAGTAGAATAAAATCAAAATTAAATCAAATCGAAATAAAAATATAAAGGCAAATAAATATATATATATATAACGTCAAGTCCAAGTCGTCCGAAACGTATAGTCGACACGTATGGCCACCCGGAGCGCCTTCGCCTTCTGCCAAGAAGGACTCATCAGCGAGCTTTAACGTGTCGTCATGTCCATAGTCAAGTCTCACGTCCTCACACCATTCCTCCAAAAACTCACCGATATCAGCCCATAGGCCTTGTAACAAACAAAAAACACACAAACACTAAATACTAAATTTCACTTTCACTTATACTCTCCGCTTACGACCGCCTTTGTCTAAAAACCTTTCCAACTAAAGAGATCCCTAGAAAATTGTGAAATAAATACCTATTGTACGCCGATCTCAAAAGCCTCTCTCAGAATATAAAACATACGCACACATGTACATTATCTTCCCCTAACCTATGTATATAAGCAAACTACAAACTACACAATGACGTCAGCGTGTCAGGGGAAATCTCCATATGGACAAATAGCAGATAATCAATACTGATACATAATAGGATAAATTAAATAAGAATAATATATAATAATATATAATATAGGATAAATAAATAAGAAAAATATATAATAGTAGTGTATAATTAAATATAATAATATAAATATACATCTAAATGTCCAAGGAAACAGTCACCGTTCACATGACGTAAACCTATAATATCGAATTTCCCTAACTCCCCATTAAAGTAAAAGTAAAATCAAAATTACGACTGAAATCCATATATCGAAGGGGAAATGCAAAATTGCAAAAAACCGCATATCATACATATGCATCTCTCACAGAGAGCCGTCCTCAAATAGAGAGCAAAACCTAGAGAATTCAAAAACCGCTCTCAGTGTATCTCTCGAAAAGAGAGCAATATCCAGAGCGGAATTCACAAAACAATGCCCATATCAAAACTGATAATAAGACTAAAAACAGAAACCCAAGACATGAACCATATAAGACCGAAATGGTAACTAAACTAGAATATAAACAACACGACAACAACTAAAAACTACCAATAGCAAAAGACACCATAAATTAAAGACAAAACAACAAGGTATTAACAAAATTAAGCAAACTAAACCAAAAGCAGAACAACAATAGTAACATCAACTGCAAACAAACAACAACAAAACCCGACCTAAAACAACAACATAAATTTAACAATTTAAAGACAAAACAACAAATCATTAACAAAATAACACAAACTAACTCAAAACAAAACCAAACAGAACAATACTAACAACTACAAATAACCAACAAAAAACAAACCTAAACCAGCAACAAAAACATAACAAAATAGAGACAAACAACAAATCATTAACCAACTCACAACAAAATGAAATAAACTAAAAGCAGATTAAAACAAACCAAAACAAAAACGAAAACAAGCAGAACCAAAGTAAGATTACTCTACAGAGCAGTGTTCTGAAAAAACTCCAGAAAATCTCAGAAAAACGGACTGATATGCACCAACGGACTTCACACCAAGTTCCCCCCGTTACAGTGGTTTCTCACACCCCCTAGGCCTATCGTCTGTCTCTATCCCATGGTCAATCTAAAGGGCACGTCACTATTTTCCTAAACCGAAACCTAGAACCACTGTATGTCATACAAACGGATGCTAAAACAATATCCCATCTATTTCTAATCTCCTACAATAATTCAGTATGTCCTAGCCAAGGTAAACCCTTTATCTGCGTAGGGATTTTACAGGCCACGACATTGGATCATCTCACAGAAATCATTTCAACTAAGGTCGAATTCCCTGTAAGGAGCGCAAAGAAATTGTTCATCATTCTTCTTACCCCTTACCCCAGGTCATACTCAAGGGCAAACCTCATTCGAACGTTATTGTTAGGACATGTGCCTTACATATAACCTTCTGGACATCCAACTTGGGAATGCTCCTGTACAGATAGCATATATTTTCGTCAAACCATGCGAAGCCAATGGTTTTACGTGCCATGCACGGCCTTCTCACGTGCTGCTCACGACCTTGTGCCTCTCACACCATCGTCTGACCAGTCATCACAATGTGCAAACAATGGCATGTATCCGGCACCATCAACCACCTTCCTACCTATCTCTGTCTCAAATCGGTACAAGAATTGTCTGTACATTTCTTGAACTCGAGTCCATTGTAAAAAATCCAAAATTGGTGCATTATGTCCGAATAAGACCAGACAGACCAGGGCACAATAAACCAAATAGGCCAATATTCATAACAAAATAAGCCTAACCTGAAGAGGAACTATAGTTACGAGAAAATTAAAAGAAAATAAGTCTAAAAATCTAAGTATCAAATATGTCAGGATTACGAATATCGACCCTTATAGTCAAATTCAGCCCAGAAATTAGGCAAATTAACATAGGATTGAAAAACAATCAAGCTAGAATAAAATAGGTCAAGAAACAAATTCGAAGGAAGCAAAATATATCAGAATAATCCCGAATAAACAAAAAATAAGGCTAATAACTGAAAAAACAAATCATGTCAAAGTCGAGAACGGACTAGGCCAAACCGAAATCAGTATTAGTCTCGGTCAGAAACAGGCATCAAAGGTATATCAGGTATCAAAGGGGAAATGCACAAATTGCAAAAAACCGCATATCATATATATGCATCTCTCACACAGAGCCGTCCTGAAACAGAGAGCAAAACCTAAAGAATTCAAAAAACCGCTCTCAGTGTATCTCTCGAAAAGAGAGTAATGTCCAATCATGGAGATTGGCGCCAAAACCCCAAAACATCCAGAGCGAAATTCACAAAACAATGCTCACATAAAAATCTGATAATAAGACCAAAAACAGAACACCAAAAACCCAAGACAAGAACAAACAACATAAACAAAACAACAACAACGACACTAACAATAAATAACGGTGTAACAATTTAAAGACAAGCTAGACTGAAAAATATGAAAACGCCTAATTCAGAAATGAAACCTAAGTCAAGATGGAAAATCACGAAAACTTATTCCAGTCAGGATGGAAAACCAAAGATAAACTAATTATAAGCCAAGGTCTACAAAAATCAGGCCAGACTTTACTAACTAAATCGAGTGAAACTCAAAAATTTTCCAAACTAAATTGACAATATAATGTGTCGAGAAATTGAAAAACATAGGTTAAAATGCAAAATCAACGATAAAGTGAAATTCCGGTTTGATAGATGCTAAAGTAAGTAGAATCTGAGAATTATATGGGCCAAGTTCGAAAAACACAATCAGATTTAATTGGCCAATAAGCCAATTGAAACAAAGTCAAAAACCATATGAGCCAAAAACAGACTAGGAACACACCAAAGCAAAATAGATTTGTTAAACTATCTCAGGAACTGAAATATGTTAGGATGGGAACCAAAATAAGCTAATTTAAATCGAAATAAAATAGCAATAACCTAAACTTAGAAAAATAGGACTAAAAATCTATTCAAACACACTAGTAACGCGAAAATTCTGGTTAGGAATATGCTGGAATACATAACATTGAGAAAATTGGAAAATAAATTACAAATAAAACACATCAGAATAAGGTAAATTCGATAAACGTAAAAATTTTTCTAAGTCAAGAATTGAAAAAACGGAATAAAATAAAACCAAAACACGGTAAAATGAGACAAACCGATTAAGAACACCACAATTAAAATTGAGCTAAATTGAAAATATGAGTTAAGCTGGAAATCAGGAATAAGTTGATTCGAAATTGAATAAATGAGCCATACGCCAAGATTCGACCCAAATAAGGTTAAGTTTCAATCACAACATTCCACAGTTCCTAAGGAAATTAGGGCTAAAAATTTTGGAAATGGAATGTGTTGAAAACAAGAACTGAAAACCTAGGCTAAATTCTATAATCAATGATAACGTGAAATCCCTGTCAGGCATATGCCGAATTAGGTAAAATCGGAAAATAAATAAGCCATAATAATAGGCCAAGATGGGTAGATAAAATCAAACTAAAACAAGACTTGAACTAAACTAGACAAATCTTTAGTGACAAAATCGGCCAAAAAAACAGACAGAAATACTCTGAAATTGAGATGAAATTTCAGACAATCCAGGCCAGAATAAATAGGCAAAGTCTCAACCCAAACAGGCCAAATTTCTTTCCAGCTGAAATCGAAGTTAATCCAGATTAATAGCACTAAATCCTATTCCATTATAAATATAGTAGAATAAAATCAAAATTAAATCAAATCGAAATAAAAATATAAAGGCAAATAAATATATATATATATAACGTCAAGTCCAAGTCGTCCGAAACGTATAGTCGACACGTATGGCCACCCGGAGCGCTTTCGCCTTCTGCCAAGAAGGACTCATCAGCGAGCTTTAACGTGTCGTCATGTCCATAGTCAAGTCTCACGTCCTCACACCATTCCTCCAAAAACTCACCGATATCAGCCCATAGGCCTTGTAACAAACAAAAAACACACAAACACTAAATACTAAATTTCACTTTCACTTATACTCTCCGCTTACGACCGCCTTTGTCTAAAAACCTTTCCAACTAAAGAGATCCCTAGAAAATTGTGAAATAAATACCTATTGTACGCCGATCTCAAAAGCCTCTCTCAGAATATAAAACATACGCACACATGTACATTATCTTCCCCTAACCTATGTATATAAGCAAACTACAAACTACACAATGACGTCAGCGTGTCAGGGGAAATCTCCATATGGACAAATAGCAGATAATCAATACTGATACATAATAGGATAAATTAAATAAGAATAATATATAATAATATATAATATAGGATAAATAAATAAGAAAAATATATAATAGTAGTGTATAATTAAATATAATAATATAAATATACATCTAAATGTCCAAGGAAACAGTCACCGTTCACATGACGTAAACCTATAATATCGAATTTCCCTAACTCCCCATTAAAGTAAAAGTAAAATCAAAATTACGACTGAAATCCATATATCGAAGGGGAAATGCAAAATTGCAAAAAACCGCATATCATACATATGCATCTCTCACAGAGAGCCGTCCTCAAATAGAGAGCAAAACCTAGAGAATTCAAAAACCGCTCTCAGTGTATCTCTCGAAAAGAGAGCAATATCCAGAGCGGAATTCACAAAACAATGCCCATATCAAAACTGATAATAAGACTAAAAACAGAAACCCAAGACATGAACCATATAAGACCGAAATGGTAACTAAACTAGAATATAAACAACACGACAACAACTAAAAACTACCAATAGCAAAAGACACCATAAATTAAAGACAAAACAACAAGGTATTAACAAAATTAAGCAAACTAAACCAAAAGCAGAACAACAATAGTAACATCAACTGCAAACAAACAACAACAAAACCCGACCTAAAACAACAACATAAATTTAACAATTTAAAGACAAAACAACAAATCATTAACAAAATAACACAAACTAACTCAAAACAAAACCAAACAGAACAATACTAACAACTACAAATAACCAACAAAAAACAAACCTAAACCAGCAACAAAAACATAACAAAATAGAGACAAACAACAAATCATTAACCAACTCACAACAAAATGAAATAAACTAAAAGCAGATTAAAACAAACCAAAACAAAAACGAAAACAAGCAGAACCAAAGTAAGATTACTCTACAGAGCAGTGTTCTGAAAAAACTCCAGAAAATCTCAGAAAAACGGACTGATATGCACCAACGGACTTCACACCAAGTTCCCCCCGTTACAGTGGTTTCTCACACCCCCTAGGCCTATCGTCTGTCTCTATCCCATGGTCAATCTAAAGGGCACGTCACTATTTTCCTAAACCGAAACCTAGAACCACTGTATGTCATACAAACGGATGCTAAAACAATATCCCATCTATTTCTAATCTCCTACAATAGTTCAGTATGTCTTAGCCAAGGTAAACCCTTTATCTGCGTAGGGATTTTACAGGCCACGACATTGGATCATTTCACAGAAATCATTTCAACTAAGGTCGAATTCCCTGTAAGGAGCGCAAAGAAATTGTTCATCATTCTTCTTACCCCTTACCCCAGGTCATACTCAAGGGCAAACCTCATTCGAACGTTATTGTTAGGACATGTGCCTTACATATAACCTTCTGGACATCTAACTTGGGAATGCTCTTGTACAGATAGCATATATTTTCGTTAAACCATGCGAAGCCAATGGTTTTACGTGCCATGCACGGCCTTCTCACGTGCTGCTCACGACCTTGTGCCTCTCACACCATCGTCTGACCAGTCATCACAATGTGCAAACAATGGCATGTATCCGGCACCATCAACCACCTTCCTACCTATCTCTGTCTCAAATCGGTACAAGAATTGTCTGTACATTTCTTGAACTCGAGTCCATTGTAAAAAATCCAAAATTGGTGCATTATGTCCGAATAAGACCAGACAGACCAGGGCACAATAAACCAAATAGGCCAATATTCATAACAAAATAAGCCTAACCTGAAGAGGAACTATAGTTACGAGAAAATTAAAAGAAAATAAGTCTAAAAATCTAAGTATCAAATATGTCAGGATTACGAATATCGACCCTTATAGTCAAATTCAGCCCAGAAATTAGGCAAATTAACATAGGATTGAAAAACAATCAAGCTAGAATAAAATAGGTCAAGAAACAAATTCGAAGGAAGCAAAATATATCAGAATAATCCCGAATAAACAAAAAATAAGGCTAATAACTGAAAAAACAAATCATGTCAAAGTCGAGAACGGACTAGGCCAAACCGAAATCAGTATTAGTCTCGGTCAGAAACAGGCATCAAAGGTATATCAGGTATCAAAGGGGAAATGCACAAATTGCAAAAAACCGCATATCATATATATGCATCTCTCACACAGAGCCGTCCTGAAACAGAGAGCAAAACCTAAAGAATTCAAAAAACCGCTCTCAGTGTATCTCTCGAAAAGAGAGTAATGTCCAATCATGGAGATTGGCGCCAAAACCCCAAAACATCCAGAGCGGAATTCACAAAACAATGCTCACATAAAAATCTGATAATAAGACCAAAAACAGAACACCAAAAACCCAAGACAAGAACAAACAACATAAACAAAACAACAACAACGACACTAACAATAAATAACGGTGTAACAATTTAAAGACAAGCTAGACTGAAAAATATGAAAACGCCTAATTCAGAAATGAAACCTAAGTCAAGATGGAAAATCACGAAAACTTATTCCAGTCAGGATGGAAAACCAAAGATAAACTAATTATAAGCCAAGGTCTACAAAAATCAGGCCAGACTTTACTAACTAACGAAGCCAGTGTTTTTACGTGTCACGCACGGCCTTTTTACGTGCTGCTCACGACCTTGTGCCTCTCACACCATCGTCTGACCAGTCATCACAATGTCCAAACAATGGCATGTATCCGGCACCATCAACCGCCCTCCTACCTATCTTTGTCCCAAATCGGTACAAGAATTGTCTGTACATTTCTTGAACTCGAGTCCATTGTAAAAAATCCAAATTGGTGCATTATGTCCGAATAAGACCAGACAGAACCAGGACACAATAAACCAAATAGGCCAATATTCATAACAAAATAAGCCTAACCTGAAGAGGAACTATAGTTACGAGAAAATTAAAAGAAAATAAGTCTAAACATCTAAATATCAAATATGTCAGGATTACGAATATCGACCCTTATAGTCAAATTCAGCCCAGAAATTAGGCAAATTAACATAGGATTGAAAAACAATCAAGCTAGAATAAAATAAGTCAAGAGACAAATTCGAAGGAAGCAAAATATATCAGAATAATCCCGAATAAACAAAAAATAAGGCTAATAACTGAAAAACAAATCATGTCAAAGTCGAGAACGGACTAGGCCAAACCGAAATCAAAATTAGTCTCGGTCAGAAACAGGCATCAAAGGTATATCAGGTATCAAAGGGGAAATGCAAAAATTGCAAAAAACCGCATATCATATATATGCATCTCTCACACAGAGCCGTCCTGAAACAGAGAGCAAAACCTAAAGAATTCAAAAAACCGCTCTCAGTGTATCTCTCGAAAAGAGAGTAATGTCCAATCATGGAGATTGGCGCCAAAACCCCAAAACATCCAGAGCGGAATTCACAAAACAATGCTCACATAAAAATCTGATAATAAGACCAAAAACAGAACACCAAAAACCCAAGACAAGAACCAAACCAAGACCGAGTGGCAACTAGACTACAACATAAACAAAACAACAACAACGACACTAACAATAAATAACAGTGTAACAAATTAAAGACAAGCTAGACTGAAAAATATGAAAAACGCCTAATTCAGAAATGAAACCTAAGTCAAGATGGAAAATCACGAAAACTTATTCCAGTCAGGATGGAAAACCAAAGATAAACTAATTATAAGCCAAGGTCTACAAAAATCAGGCCAGACTTTGCTAACTAAATCGAGTGAAACTCAAAAATTTTTCAAACTAAATTGACAACATAATGTGTCGAGAAATTGAAAAACATAGGTTAAAATGCAAAATCGACGATAAAGTGAAATTCCGGTTTGATAGATGCTAAAGTAAGTAGAATCTGAGAATTATATGGGCCAAGTTCGAAAAACACAAACAGATTTAATTGGCCAATAAGCCAATTGAAACAAAGTCAAAACCATATGAGCCAAAAACAGACTAGGAACACACCAAAGCAAAATACGTTTGTTAAACTATCTCAGGAACTAAAATATGTTAGGATGGGAACCAAAATAAGCTAATTTAAATCGAAATAAAATAGCAATAACCTAAACTTAGAAAAATAGGACTAAAAATCTATTCAAACACACTAGTAACGCGAAAATTCTGGTTAGGAATATGCTGGAATACATAACATTGAGAAAATTGGAAAATAAATTACAAATAAAACACATCAGAATAAGGTAAATTCGATAAACGTAAAAATTTTCTAAGTCTAGAATTGAAAAAACGGAATAAAATAAAACCAAAACACGGTAAAATGAGACAAACCGATTAAGAACACCACATTTAATATTGAGCCAAATTAAAAATATGAGTTAAGATGGAAATCAGGAATAAATTGATTCGAAATTGAATAAATGAGCCATACGTCAATATTCGACCCAAATAAGGTTAAGTTTCAATCACAACATTCCACAGTTCTTAATGAAATTAGGGCTAAACATTTTTTGGAAATGGAATGTGTTGAGACAAGAACTGAAAACCTAGGCTAAATTCTATAATCAATGATAACGTGAAATCCCTGTCAGGCATATGCCGAATTAGGTAAAATCGGAAAATAAATAAGCCAGAATAATAGGCCAAGATGGGTAGATAAAATCAAACTAAAAAAGGCTTGAACTAAACTAGACCAATCTTTAGTGACAAAATCGGCCATAAAACAGACAGAAACACTCTGAAATTGAGATGAAATTTCAGACAATCCAGGCCAGAATGAATAGGCAAAGCCTCAACCCAAACAGGCCAAATTTCTTTCCAGCTGAAATCGAAGTCAATCCAGATTAATAGCACTAAATCCTATTCCATTATAAATATAGTAGAATAAAATCAAAATTAAATCAAATCGAAATAAAAATATAAAGGCAAATAAATATATATATATAACGTCAAGTCCAAGTCGTCCGAAACGTATAGTCGACACGCATGGCCACCCGGAGCGCCCTCGCCTTCTGCCAAGAAGGACTCATCAGCGAGCTTTAACGTGTCGTCATGTCCATAGTCAAGTCTCACGTCCTCACACCATTCCTCCAAAAACCCACCGATATCAGCCCATAGGCCTTATAGCAAACAAAAACACACAAACACTAAATACTAAATTTCACTTTCACTTGTACTCTCCGCTTACGACCGCCTTTGTCTAAAAACCTTTCGAACTAAAGAGATCCCTAGAAAATTGTGAAATAAATACCTATTGTACGCCGATCTCAACAGCCTCTCTCAGTATATGAAACACACGCACACATGTACATTCTCTCCCCCTAACCTGTGTATATAAGCAAAATACAAATTACACAATGACGTCACTGTGACAGGCGGAAAACTCCATATGGACGAATAGCTGAATAAATTAAATAAGAATAATATATAATAGATAATAATATATAATATAGGATAAATAAATAAGAATAATATTGTATAATAAAATATAATAATACAAATATACCTCTAAATGTCCACGGAAATAGTCACCGTCACATGACGTAAACCTATAATATCGAATTTCCCTAACTCCACATTAAAGTAAGGGTAAAATCAAAATTACGACTGAGATCCATATGTCAAAGGGGAAATGCAAAAATTGAAAAGAATCCGCATATCATATATATGCAGCTCTCACAAAGAGCCCTCCTGAAACAGAGAGTAAAACCTAAAGAATTCAAAAACCGCTCTTAGTGTATCTCTCGAAAAGAGAGCAATGTCCAATTATGGAGATTGGCGCCAAAACCCCAAAACATCCAGAGCGGAATTCACAAAACAATGCTCACATAAGACTCTTATAATAAGACCAAAAACAGAACACCAAAAAACCCAAGACAAGAACCAAACCAAGACCGAGTGGAAACTAGACTAGAACATAAACAAAAAATAACAATAACGACACTAACAATAACGGTAAACGGTGTAACAGATTAAAGGCAAAAAACGAGAAACCTTAACAACATAAACTAAAAGTAGATCAAAAACAGAACAAACAGAACAATAATAATAACAACAGAAACAACAACAACTACAAACAAAAACAACAGGATAATACTAAAACAATAGCAAAAAACATAACAAATTAACAACAAACAACACAAAACTAACCCGAAACAGAACAACAATGACAACTATAAACAAACAATAACAAAACAAAACTAAAACAACAACAAAAATCTAACAAACTAAAGACAAAACAACGAATCGCTAACAAATCAAAATAAAAACAAACAGAGACAAAACGAAAATAAACAGGACCTAAGAAACAATGCTCCACAGAGTATTGCTCTGAAAATCTACAGAGAATCTCAGAAAAAACGGACTAATATGCACCAATGGACTTCCCACCAAGTGTCCCCCATCACAGTGGTTCCTCACACCCCCCGGGCCTATCGTCTGTTTCCATCCCATGTTCAATCTAAAGGGCACGTCACTATTTTCCTAAACCGAAAACTATAAACCACTGTATGGCATCCAAACGGATGCTAAAACAATATCCCATCTATTACCAATCTCCTACAAAAATCAGATATGTCTTAGCCAAGGTAAAATCCTCAATCTGCGGAAAAGATTTTACAGGCCACGACATTGGGTCATTCCACAGAAACCATATCAAGTAAGGTCGAATTCCCTGTAAGGAGCGCAAAGAAATTGTCGATCATTCTTCTCACTCCTTACCCCAGGTCCTACGCATGGGCAAATCCCCTTCGAACGTTATTGTTAGGACATGCGCCTTTCATATAACATTCTGGACATCAGAAATGGGGATGCTCTTACTCAGATAGCATATCAACGAAACGTTATCGAAACGAACGAAGCCAGTGTTTTTACGTGTCACGCACGGCCTTTTTACGTGCTGCTCACGACCTTGTGCCTCTCACACCATCGTCTGACCAGTCATCACAATGTCCAAACAATGGCATGTATCCGGCACCATCAACCGCCCTCCTACCTATCTTTGTCCCAAATCGGTACAAGAATTGTCTGTACATTTCTTGAACTCGAGTCCATTGTAAAAAATCCAAATTGGTGCATTATGTCCGAATAAGACCAGACAGAACCAGGACACAATAAACCAAATAGGCCAATATTCATAACAAAATAAGCCTAACCTGAAGAGGAACTATAGTTACGAGAAAATTAAAAGAAAATAAGTCTAAACATCTAAATATCAAATATGTCAGGATTACGAATATCGACCCTTATAGTCAAATTCAGCCCAGAAATTAGGCAAATTAACATAGGATTGAAAAACAATCAAGCTAGAATAAAATAAGTCAAGAGACAAATTCGAAGGAAGCAAAATATATCAGAATAATCCCGAATAAACAAAAAATAAGGCTAATAACTGAAAAACAAATCATGTCAAAGTCGAGAACGGACTAGGCCAAACCGAAATCAAAATTAGTCTCGGTCAGAAACAGGCATCAAAGGTATATCAGGTATCAAAGGGGAAATGCAAAAATTGCAAAAAACCGCATATCATATATATGCATCTCTCACACAGAGCCGTCCTGAAACAGAGAGCAAAACCTAAAGAATTCAAAAAACCGCTCTCAGTGTATCTCTCGAAAAGAGAGTAATGTCCAATCATGGAGATTGGCGCCAAAACCCCAAAACATCCAGAGCGGAATTCACAAAACAATGCTCACATAAAAATCTGATAATAAGACCAAAAACAGAACACCAAAAACCCAAGACAAGAACCAAACCAAGACCGAGTGGCAACTAGACTACAACATAAACAAAACAACAACAACGACACTAACAATAAATAACAGTGTAACAAATTAAAGACAAGCTAGACTGAAAAATATGAAAAACGCCTAATTCAGAAATGAAACCTAAGTCAAGATGGAAAATCACGAAAACTTATTCCAGTCAGGATGGAAAACCAAAGATAAACTAATTATAAGCCAAGGTCTACAAAAATCAGGCCAGACTTTGCTAACTAAATCGAGTGAAACTCAAAAATTTTTCAAACTAAATTGACAACATAATGTGTCGAGAAATTGAAAAACATAGGTTAAAATGCAAAATCGACGATAAAGTGAAATTCCGGTTTGATAGATGCTAAAGTAAGTAGAATCTGAGAATTATATGGGCCAAGTTCGAAAAACACAAACAGATTTAATTGGCCAATAAGCCAATTGAAACAAAGTCAAAACCATATGAGCCAAAAACAGACTAGGAACACACCAAAGCAAAATACGTTTGTTAAACTATCTCAGGAACTAAAATATGTTAGGATGGGAACCAAAATAAGCTAATTTAAATCGAAATAAAATAGCAATAACCTAAACTTAGAAAAATAGGACTAAAAATCTATTCAAACACACTAGTAACGCGAAAATTCTGGTTAGGAATATGCTGGAATACATAACATTGAGAAAATTGGAAAATAAATTACAAATAAAACACATCAGAATAAGGTAAGAAAGCCAGTGTTTTTACGTGTCACGCACGGCCTTTTTACGTGCTGCTCACGACCTTGTGCCTCTCACACCATCGTCTGACCAGTCATCACAATGTCCAAACAATGGCATGTATCCGGCACCATCAACCGCCCTCCTACCTATCTTTGTCCCAAATCGGTACAAGAATTGTCTGTACATTTCTTGAACTCGAGTCCATTGTAAAAAATCCAAAATTGGTGCATTATGTCCGAATAAGACCAGACAGAACCAGGGCACAATAAACCAAATAGGCCAATATTCATAACATAATAAGCCTAACCTGAAGAGGAACTATAGTTACGAGAAAATTAAAAGAAAATAAGTCTAAACATCTAAATATCAAATATGTCAGGATTACGAATATCGACCCTTATAGTCAAATTCAGCCCAGAAATTAGGCAAATTAACATAGGATTGAAAAACAATCAAGCTAGAATAAAATAGGTCAAGAAACAAATTCGAAGGAAGCAAAATATATCAGAATAATCCCGAATAAACAAAAAATAAGGCTAATAACTGAAAAAACAAATCATGTCAAAGTCGAGAACGGACTAGGCCAAACCGAAATCAGTATTAGTCTCGGTCAGAAACAGGCATCAAAGGTATATCAGGTATCAAAGGGGAAATGCACAAATTGCGAAAACCGCATATCATATATATGCATCTCTCACACAGAGCCGTCCTGAAACAGAGAGCAAAACCTAAAGAATTCAAAAAACCGCTCTCAGTGTATCTCTCGAAAAGAGAGTAATGTCCAATCATGGAGATTGGCGCCAAAACCCCAAAACATCCAGAGCGGAATTCACAAAACAATGCTCACATAAAAATCTGATAATAAGACCAAAAACAGAACACCAAAAACCCAAGACAAGAACCAAACCAAGACCGAGTGGCAACTAGACTAATACATAAACAAAACAACAACAACGACACTAACAATAAATAACGGTGTAACAAATTAAAGACAAGCTAGACTGAAAAATATGAAAACGCCTAATTCAGAAATGAAACCTAAGTCAAGATGGAAAATCACGAAAAATTTATTCCAGTCAGGATGGAAAACCAAAGATAAACTAATTATAAGCCAAGGTCTACAAAAATCAGGCCAGACTTTACTAACTAAATCGAGTGAAACTCAAAAAATTTTTTAAACTAAATTGACAATATAATGTGTCGAGAAATTGAAAAACATAGGTTAAAATGCAAAATCAACGATAAAGTGAAATTCCGGTTTGATAGATGCTAAAGTAAGTAGAATCTGAGAATTATATGGGCCAAGTTCGAAAAACACAAACAGATTTAATTGGCCAATAAGCCAATTGAAACAAAGTCAAAAACCATATGAGCCAAAAACAGACTAGGAACACACCAAAGCAAAATAGATTTGTTAAACTATCTCAGGAACTGAAACATGTTAGGATGGGAACCAAAATAAGCTAATTTAAATCGAAATAAAATAGCAATAACCTAAACTTAGAAAAATAGGACTAAAAATCTATTCAAACACACTAGTAACGCGAAAAATCTGGTTAGGAATATGCTGGGATACATAACATTGAGAAAGTCAAAAAATTTTTTAAACTAAATTGACAATATAATGTGTCGAGAAATTGAAAAACATAGGTTAAAATGCAAAATCAACGATAAAGTGAAATTCCGGTTTGATAGATGCTAAAGTAAGTAGAATCTGAGAATTATATGGGCCAAGTTCGAAAAACACAAACAGATTTAATTGGCCAATAAGCCAATTGAAACAAAGTCAAAAACCATATGAGCCAAAAACAGACTAGGAACACACCAAAGCAAAATAGATTTGTTAAACTATCTCAGGAACTGAAACATGTTAGGATGGGAACCAAAATAAGCTAATTTAAATCGAAATAAAATAGCAATAACCTAAACTTAGAAAAATAGGACTAAAAATCTATTCAAACACACTAGTAACGCGAAAAATCTGGTTAGGAATATGCTGGGATACATAACATTGAGAAAGTTGGAAAATAAATTACAAATAAAACACATCAGAATAAGGTAAATTCGATAAACGTAAAAATTTTTCTAAGTCAAGAATTGAAAAAACAGAATAAAATAAAACCAAAACACGGTAAAATGAGACAAACCGATTAAGAACACCACAATTAAAATTGAGCTAAATTGAAAATATGAGTTAAGATGGAAATCAGGGATAAGTTGATTCGAAATTGAATAAATGAGCCATACGCCAAGATTCGACCCAAATAAGGTTAAGTTTCAATCACAACACTTCACAGTTCCTAGGAAATTAGGGCTAAAAATTTTGGAAATGGAATGTGTTGAAAACAAGAACTGAAAACCTAGGCTAAATTCTATAATCAATGATAACGTGAAATCCCTGTCAGGCATATGCCGAATTAGGTAAAATCGGAAAATAAAATTTGGAAAATAAAATCAAACTAAAACAAGACTTGAACTAAACTAGACCAATCTTTAGTGACAAAATCGGCCAAAAAAACAGACAGAAACACTCTGAAATTGAGATGAAATTTCAGACAATCCAGGCCAGAATAAATAGGCAAAGTTTCAACCCAAACAGGCCAAATTTCTTTCCAGCTGAAATCGAAGTTAATCCAGATTAATAGCACTAAATCCTATTCCATTATAAATATAGTAGAATAAAATCAAAATTAAATCAAATCGAAATAAAAATATAAAGGCAAATAAATATGTATATATAACGTCAAGTCCAAGTCGTCCGAAACGTATAGTCGACACGTATGGCCACCCGGAGCGCTTTCGCCTTCTGCCAAGAAGGACTCATCAGCGAGCTTTAACGTGTCGTCATGTCCATAGTCAAGTCTCACGTCCTCACACCATTCCTCCAAAAACTCACCGATATCAGCCCATAGGCCTTGTAACAAACAAAAAACACACAAACACTAAATACTAAATACTAAATTTCACTTTCACTTATACTCTCCGCTTACGACCGCCTTTGTCTAAAAACCTTTCCAACTAAAGAGATCCCTATAAAATTGTGAAATAAATACCTATTGTACGTCGATCTCAACAGCCTCTCTCAGAATATAAAACATACGCACACATGTACATTATCTTCCCCTAACCTATGTATATAAGCAAACTACAAACTACACAATGACGTCACCGTGTCAGGGGAAATCTCCATATGGACAAATAGCATATAATCAATACTGATACATAATAGGATAAATTAAATAAGAATAATATCTAATAATATATAATATAGGATAAATAAATAAGAAAAATATATAATAGTAGTGTATAATTAAATATAATAATATAAATATACATCTAAATGTCCAAGGAAACAGTCACCGTTCACATGACGTAAACCTATAATATCGAATTTCCCTAACTCCCCATTAAAGTAAAAGTAAAATCAAAATTACGACTGAAATCCATATATCGAAGGGGAAATGCAAAATTGCAAAAAACCGCATATCATACATATGCATCTCTCACAGAGAGCCGACCTCAAATAGAGAGCAAAACCTAGAGAATTCAAAAACCGCTCTCAGTGTATCTCTCGAAAAGAGAGCAATATCCAGAGCGGAATTCACAAAACAATGCCCATATCAAAAACTGATAATAAGACTAAAAACAGAAACCCAAGACATGAACCATATAAGACCGAAATGGTAACTAAACTAGAATATAAACAACACGACAACAACTAAAAAACTACCAATAGCAAAAGATACCATAAATTAAAGACAAAACAACAAGGTATTAACAAAATTAAGCAAACTAAACCAAAAGCAGAACAACAATAGTAACATCAACTGCAAACAAACAACAACAATTTAAAGACAAAACAACAAATCTTTAACAAAATAACACAAACTAACTCAAACAAAAACAAACAGAACAATAATAACAACTACAAATAACCACCAAAAACAAAACTAAAACAACAACAAAAACATAACAAAATAGAGACAAACAACAAATCATTAACCAACTCACAACAAAATGAAATAAACTAAAAACAGATTAAAACAAACCAAAACAAAAACGAAAACAAGCAGAACCAAAGTAAAATTACTCTACAGAGCAGTGTTCTGAAAAAACTCCAGAAAATCTCAGAAAAACGGACTGATATGCACCAACGGACTTCTCACCAAGTTCCCCCCGTTACAGTGGTTTCTCACACCCCCTAGGCCTATCGTCTGTCTCTATCCCATGGTTAATCTAAAGGCCACGTCACTATTTTCCTAAACCGAAACCTAGAACCACTGTATGTCATCCAAACGGATGCTAAAACAATATCCCATCTAATTCTAATCTCCTACAAATATCCAACATGTCTTAGCCAAGGTAAACCCTTTATCTGCGTAGGGATTTTACAGGCCACGACATTGGGTCATTTCACAGAAATCATATCAACTAAGGTCGAATTCCCTGTAAGGAGCGCAAAGAATTATCAACCATTCTTCTAACTCCTTACCCCAGGTCCTACGCTCAGGTAAACCTCATTCGGGACATGGGAAAGCTCTTGTACAGATAGCATATTCTCCGTTCTCGAAGCAAAGAAAGCCAGTGTTTTTACGTGTCACGCACGGCCTTTTTACGTGCTGCTCACGACCTTGTGCCTCTCACACCATCGTCTGACCAGTCATCACAATGTCCAAACAATGGCATGTATCCGGCACCATCAACCGCCCTCCTACCTATCTTTGTCCCAAATCGGTACAAGAATTGTCTGTACATTTCTTGAACTCGAGTCCATTGTAAAAAATCCAAAATTGGTGCATTATGTCCGAATAAGACCAGACAGAACCAGGGCACAATAAACCAAATAGGCCAATATTCATAACATAATAAGCCTAACCTGAAGAGGAACTATAGTTACGAGAAAATTAAAAGAAAATAAGTCTAAACATCTAAATATCAAATATGTCAGGATTACGAATATCGACCCTTATAGTCAAATTCAGCCCAGAAATTAGGCAAATTAACATAGGATTGAAAAACAATCAAGCTAGAATAAAATAGGTCAAGAAACAAATTCGAAGGAAGCAAAATATATCAGAATAATCCCGAATAAACAAAAAATAAGGCTAATAACTGAAAAAACAAATCATGTCAAAGTCGAGAACGGACTAGGCCAAACCGAAATCAGTATTAGTCTCGGTCAGAAACAGGCATCAAAGGTATATCAGGTATCAAAGGGGAAATGCACAAATTGCGAAAACCGCATATCATATATATGCATCTCTCACACAGAGCCGTCCTGAAACAGAGAGCAAAACCTAAAGAATTCAAAAAACCGCTCTCAGTGTATCTCTCGAAAAGAGAGTAATGTCCAATCATGGAGATTGGCGCCAAAACCCCAAAACATCCAGAGCGGAATTCACAAAACAATGCTCACATAAAAATCTGATAATAAGACCAAAAACAGAACACCAAAAACCCAAGACAAGAACCAAACCAAGACCGAGTGGCAACTAGACTAATACATAAACAAAACAACAACAACGACACTAACAATAAATAACGGTGTAACAAATTAAAGACAAGCTAGACTGAAAAATATGAAAACGCCTAATTCAGAAATGAAACCTAAGTCAAGATGGAAAATCACGAAAAATTTATTCCAGTCAGGATGGAAAACCAAAGATAAACTAATTATAAGCCAAGGTCTACAAAAATCAGGCCAGACTTTACTAACTAAATCGAGTGAAACTCAAAAAATTTTTTAAACTAAATTGACAATATAATGTGTCGAGAAATTGAAAAACATAGGTTAAAATGCAAAATCAACGATAAAGTGAAATTCCGGTTTGATAGATGCTAAAGTAAGTAGAATCTGAGAATTATATGGGCCAAGTTCGAAAAACACAAACAGATTTAATTGGCCAATAAGCCAATTGAAACAAAGTCAAAAACCATATGAGCCAAAAACAGACTAGGAACACACCAAAGCAAAATAGATTTGTTAAACTATCTCAGGAACTGAAACATGTTAGGATGGGAACCAAAATAAGCTAATTTAAATCGAAATAAAATAGCAATAACCTAAACTTAGAAAAATAGGACTAAAAATCTATTCAAACACACTAGTAACGCGAAAAATCTGGTTAGGAATATGCTGGGATACATAACATTGAGAAAGTTGGAAAATAAATTACAAATAAAACACATCAGAATAAGGTAAATTCGATAAACGTAAAAATTTTTCTAAGTCAAGAATTGAAAAAACAGAATAAAATAAAACCAAAACACGGTAAAATGAGACAAACCGATTAAGAACACCACAATTAAAATTGAGCTAAATTGAAAATATGAGTTAAGATGGAAATCAGGGATAAGTTGATTCGAAATTGAATAAATGAGCCATACGCCAAGATTCGACCCAAATAAGGTTAAGTTTCAATCACAACACTTCACAGTTCCTAGGAAATTAGGGCTAAAAATTTTGGAAATGGAATGTGTTGAAAACAAGAACTGAAAACCTAGGCTAAATTCTATAATCAATGATAACGTGAAATCCCTGTCAGGCATATGCCGAATTAGGTAAAATCGGAAAATAAAATTTGGAAAATAAAATCAAACTAAAACAAGACTTGAACTAAACTAGACCAATCTTTAGTGACAAAATCGGCCAAAAAAACAGACAGAAACACTCTGAAATTGAGATGAAATTTCAGACAATCCAGGCCAGAATAAATAGGCAAAGTTTCAACCCAAACAGGCCAAATTTCTTTCCAGCTGAAATCGAAGTTAATCCAGATTAATAGCACTAAATCCTATTCCATTATAAATATAGTAGAATAAAATCAAAATTAAATCAAATCGAAATAAAAATATAAAGGCAAATAAATATGTATATATAACGTCAAGTCCAAGTCGTCCGAAACGTATAGTCGACACGTATGGCCACCCGGAGCGCTTTCGCCTTCTGCCAAGAAGGACTCATCAGCGAGCTTTAACGTGTCGTCATGTCCATAGTCAAGTCTCACGTCCTCACACCATTCCTCCAAAAACTCACCGATATCAGCCCATAGGCCTTGTAACAAACAAAAAACACACAAACACTAAATACTAAATACTAAATTTCACTTTCACTTATACTCTCCGCTTACGACCGCCTTTGTCTAAAAACCTTTCCAACTAAAGAGATCCCTATAAAATTGTGAAATAAATACCTATTGTACGTCGATCTCAACAGCCTCTCTCAGAATATAAAACATACGCACACATGTACATTATCTTCCCCTAACCTATGTATATAAGCAAACTACAAACTACACAATGACGTCACCGTGTCAGGGGAAATCTCCATATGGACAAATAGCATATAATCAATACTGATACATAATAGGATAAATTAAATAAGAATAATATCTAATAATATATAATATAGGATAAATAAATAAGAAAAATATATAATAGTAGTGTATAATTAAATATAATAATATAAATATACATCTAAATGTCCAAGGAAACAGTCACCGTTCACATGACGTAAACCTATAATATCGAATTTCTCTAACTCCCCATTAAAGTAAAAGTAAAATCAAAATTACGACTGAAATCCATATATCGAAGGGGAAATGCAAAATTGCAAAAAACCGCATATCATACATATGCATCTCTCACAGAGAGCCGACCTCAAATAGAGAGCAAAACCTAGAGAATTCAAAAACCGCTCTCAGTGTATCTCTCGAAAAGAGAGCAATATCCAGAGCGGAATTCACAAAACAATGCCCATATCAAAAACTGATAATAAGACTAAAAACAGAAACCCAAGACATGAACCATATAAGACCGAAATGGTAACTAAACTAGAATATAAACAACACGACAACAACTAAAAAACTACCAATAGCAAAAGATACCATAAATTAAAGACAAAACAACAAGGTATTAACAAAATTAAGCAAACTAAACCAAAAGCAGAACAACAATAGTAACATCAACTGCAAACAAACAACAACAATTTAAAGACAAAACAACAAATCTTTAACAAAATAACACAAACTAACTCAAACAAAAACAAACAGAACAATAATAACAACTACAAATAACCACCAAAAACAAAACTAAAACAACAACAAAAACATAACAAAATAGAGACAAACAACAAATCATTAACCAACTCACAACAAAATGAAATAAACTAAAAACAGATTAAAACAAACCAAAACAAAAACGAAAACAAGCAGAACCAAAGTAAAATTACTCTACAGAGCAGTGTTCTGAAAAAACTCCAGAAAATCTCAGAAAAACGGACTGATATGCACCAACGGACTTCTCACCAAGTTCCCCCCGTTACAGTGGTTTCTCACACCCCCTAGGCCTATCGTCTGTCTCTATCCCATGGTTAATCTAAAGGCCACGTCACTATTTTCCTAAACCGAAACCTAGAACCACTGTATGTCATCCAAACGGATGCTAAAACAATATCCCATCTAATTCTAATCTCCTACAAATATCCAACATGTCTTAGCCAAGGTAAACCCTTTATCTGCGTAGGGATTTTACAGGCCACGACATTGGGTCATTTCACAGAAATCATATCAACTAAGGTCGAATTCCCTGTAAGGAGCGCAAAGAATTATCAACCATTCTTCTAACTCCTTACCCCAGGTCCTACGCTCAGGTAAACCTCATTCGGGACATGGGAAAGCTCTTGTACAGATAGCATATTCTCCGTTCTCGAAGCAAAGAAAGCCAGTGTTTTTACGTGTCACGCACGGCCTTTTTACGTGCTGCTCACGACCTTGTGCCTCTCACACCATCGTCTGACCAGTCATCACAATGTCCAAACAATGGCATGTATCCGGCACCATCAACCGCCCTCCTACCTATCTTTGTCCCAAATCGGTACAAGAATTGTCTGTACATTTCTTGAACTCGAGTCCATTGTAAAAAATCCAAAATTGGTGCATTATGTCCGAATAAGACCAGACAGAACCAGGGCACAATAAACCAAATAGGCCAATATTCATAACATAATAAGCCTAACCTGAAGAGGAACTATAGTTACGAGAAAATTAAAAGAAAATAAGTCTAAACATCTAAATATCAAATATGTCAGGATTACGAATATCGACCCTTATAGTCAAATTCAGCCCAGAAATTAGGCAAATTAACATAGGATTGAAAAACAATCAAGCTAGAATAAAATAGGTCAAGAAACAAATTCGAAGGAAGCAAAATATATCAGAATAATCCCGAATAAACAAAAAATAAGGCTAATAACTGAAAAAACAAATCATGTCAAAGTCGAGAACGGACTAGGCCAAACCGAAATCAGTATTAGTCTCGGTCAGAAACAGGCATCAAAGGTATATCAGGTATCAAAGGGGAAATGCACAAATTGCGAAAACCGCATATCATATATATGCATCTCTCACACAGAGCCGTCCTGAAACAGAGAGCAAAACCTAAAGAATTCAAAAAACCGCTCTCAGTGTATCTCTCGAAAAGAGAGTAATGTCCAATCATGGAGATTGGCGCCAAAACCCCAAAACATCCAGAGCGGAATTCACAAAACAATGCTCACATAAAAATCTGATAATAAGACCAAAAACAGAACACCAAAAACCCAAGACAAGAACCAAACCAAGACCGAGTGGCAACTAGACTAATACATAAACAAAACAACAACAACGACACTAACAATAAATAACGGTGTAACAAATTAAAGACAAGCTAGACTGAAAAATATGAAAACGCCTAATTCAGAAATGAAACCTAAGTCAAGATGGAAAATCACGAAAAATTTATTCCAGTCAGGATGGAAAACCAAAGATAAACTAATTATAAGCCAAGGTCTACAAAAATCAGGCCAGACTTTACTAACTAAATCGAGTGAAACTCAAAAAATTTTTTAAACTAAATTGACAATATAATGTGTCGAGAAATTGAAAAACATAGGTTAAAATGCAAAATCAACGATAAAGTGAAATTCCGGTTTGATAGATGCTAAAGTAAGTAGAATCTGAGAATTATATGGGCCAAGTTCGAAAAACACAAACAGATTTAATTGGCCAATAAGCCAATTGAAACAAAGTCAAAAACCATATGAGCCAAAAACAGACTAGGAACACACCAAAGCAAAATAGATTTGTTAAACTATCTCAGGAACTGAAACATGTTAGGATGGGAACCAAAATAAGCTAATTTAAATCGAAATAAAATAGCAATAACCTAAACTTAGAAAAATAGGACTAAAAATCTATTCAAACACACTAGTAACGCGAAAAATCTGGTTAGGAATATGCTGGGATACATAACATTGAGAAAGTTGGAAAATAAATTACAAATAAAACACATCAGAATAAGGTAAATTCGATAAACGTAAAAATTTTTCTAAGTCAAGAATTGAAAAAACAGAATAAAATAAAACCAAAACACGGTAAAATGAGACAAACCGATTAAGAACACCACAATTAAAATTGAGCTAAATTGAAAATATGAGTTAAGATGGAAATCAGGGATAAGTTGATTCGAAATTGAATAAATGAGCCATACGCCAAGATTCGACCCAAATAAGGTTAAGTTTCAATCACAACACTTCACAGTTCCTAGGAAATTAGGGCTAAAAATTTTGGAAATGGAATGTGTTGAAAACAAGAACTGAAAACCTAGGCTAAATTCTATAATCAATGATAACGTGAAATCCCTGTCAGGCATATGCCGAATTAGGTAAAATCGGAAAATAAAATTTGGAAAATAAAATCAAACTAAAACAAGACTTGAACTAAACTAGACCAATCTTTAGTGACAAAATCGGCCAAAAAAACAGACAGAAACACTCTGAAATTGAGATGAAATTTCAGACAATCCAGGCCAGAATAAATAGGCAAAGTTTCAACCCAAACAGGCCAAATTTCTTTCCAGCTGAAATCGAAGTTAATCCAGATTAATAGCACTAAATCCTATTCCATTATAAATATAGTAGAATAAAATCAAAATTAAATCAAATCGAAATAAAAATATAAAGGCAAATAAATATGTATATATAACGTCAAGTCCAAGTCGTCCGAAACGTATAGTCGACACGTATGGCCACCCGGAGCGCTTTCGCCTTCTGCCAAGAAGGACTCATCAGCGAGCTTTAACGTGTCGTCATGTCCATAGTCAAGTCTCACGTCCTCACACCATTCCTCCAAAAACTCACCGATATCAGCCCATAGGCCTTGTAACAAACAAAAAACACACAAACACTAAATACTAAATACTAAATTTCACTTTCACTTATACTCTCCGCTTACGACCGCCTTTGTCTAAAAACCTTTCCAACTAAAGAGATCCCTATAAAATTGTGAAATAAATACCTATTGTACGTCGATCTCAACAGCCTCTCTCAGAATATAAAACATACGCACACATGTACATTATCTTCCCCTAACCTATGTATATAAGCAAACTACAAACTACACAATGACGTCACCGTGTCAGGGGAAATCTCCATATGGACAAATAGCATATAATCAATACTGATACATAATAGGATAAATTAAATAAGAATAATATCTAATAATATATAATATAGGATAAATAAATAAGAAAAATATATAATAGTAGTGTATAATTAAATATAATAATATAAATATACATCTAAATGTCCAAGGAAACAGTCACCGTTCACATGACGTAAACCTATAATATCGAATTTCCCTAACTCCCCATTAAAGTAAAAGTAAAATCAAAATTACGACTCAAATCCATATATCGAAGGGGAAATGCAAAATTGCAAAAAACCGCATATCATACATATGCATCTCTCACAGAGAGCCGACCTCAAATAGAGAGCAAAACCTAGAGAATTCAAAAATCGCTCTCAGTGTATCTCTCGAAAAGAGAGCAATATCCAGAGCGGAATTCACAAAACAATGCCCATATCAAAAACTGATAATAAGACTAAAAACAGAAACCCAAGACATGAACCATATAAGACCGAAATGGTAACTAAACTAGAATATAAACAACACGACAACAACTAAAAAACTACCAATAGCAAAAGATACCATAAATTAAAGACAAAACAACAAGGTATTAACAAAATTAAGCAAACTAAACCAAAAGCAGAACAACAATAGTAACATCAACTGCAAACAAACAACAACAATTTAAAGACAAAACAACAAATCTTTAACAAAATAACACAAACTAACTCAAACAAAAACAAACAGAACAATAATAACAACTACAAATAACCACCAAAAACAAAACTAAAACAACAACAAAAACATAACAAAATAGAGACAAACAACAAATCATTAACCAACTCACAACAAAATGAAATAAACTAAAAACAGATTAAAACAAACCAAAACAAAAACGAAAACAAGCAGAACCAAAGTAAAATTACTCTACAGAGCAGTGTTCTGAAAAAACTCCAGAAAATCTCAGAAAAACGGACTGATATGCACCAACGGACTTCTCACCAAGTTCCCCCCGTTACAGTGGTTTCTCACACCCCCTAGGCCTATCGTCTGTCTCTATCCCATGGTTAATCTAAAGGCCACGTCACTATTTTCCTAAACCGAAACCTAGAACCACTGTATGTCATCCAAACGGATGCTAAAACAATATCCCATCTAATTCTAATCTCCTACAAATATCCAACATGTCTTAGCCAAGGTAAACCCTTTATCTGCGTAGGGATTTTACAGGCCACGACATTGGGTCATTTCACAGAAATCATATCAACTAAGGTCGAATTCCCTGTAAGGAGCGCAAAGAATTATCAACCATTCTTCTAACTCCTTACCCCAGGTCCTACGCTCAGGTAAACCTCATTCGGGACATGGGAAAGCTCTTGTACAGATAGCATATTCTCCGTTCTCGAAGCAAAGAAAGCCAGTGTTTTTACGTGTCACGCACGGCCTTTTTACGTGCTGCTCACGACCTTGTGCCTCTCACACCATCGTCTGACCAGTCATCACAATGTCCAAACAATGGCATGTATCCGGCACCATCAACCGCCCTCCTACCTATCTTTGTCCCAAATCGGTACAAGAATTGTCTGTACATTTCTTGAACTCGAGTCCATTGTAAAAAATCCAAAATTGGTGCATTATGTCCGAATAAGACCAGACAGAACCAGGGCACAATAAACCAAATAGGCCAATATTCATAACATAATAAGCCTAACCTGAAGAGGAACTATAGTTACGAGAAAATTAAAAGAAAATAAGTCTAAACATCTAAATATCAAATATGTCAGGATTACGAATATCGACCCTTATAGTCAAATTCAGCCCAGAAATTAGGCAAATTAACATAGGATTGAAAAACAATCAAGCTAGAATAAAATAGGTCAAGAAACAAATTCGAAGGAAGCAAAATATATCAGAATAATCCCGAATAAACAAAAAATAAGGCTAATAACTGAAAAAACAAATCATGTCAAAGTCGAGAACGGACTAGGCCAAACCGAAATCAGTATTAGTCTCGGTCAGAAACAGGCATCAAAGGTATATCAGGTATCAAAGGGGAAATGCACAAATTGCGAAAACCGCATATCATATATATGCATCTCTCACACAGAGCCGTCCTGAAACAGAGAGCAAAACCTAAAGAATTCAAAAAACCGCTCTCAGTGTATCTCTCGAAAAGAGAGTAATGTCCAATCATGGAGATTGGCGCCAAAACCCCAAAACATCCAGAGCGGAATTCACAAAACAATGCTCACATAAAAATCTGATAATAAGACCAAAAACAGAACACCAAAAACCCAAGACAAGAACCAAACCAAGACCGAGTGGCAACTAGACTAATACATAAACAAAACAACAACAACGACACTAACAATAAATAACGGTGTAACAAATTAAAGACAAGCTAGACTGAAAAATATGAAAACGCCTAATTCAGAAATGAAACCTAAGTCAAGATGGAAAATCACGAAAAATTTATTCCAGTCAGGATGGAAAACCAAAGATAAACTAATTATAAGCCAAGGTCTACAAAAATCAGGCCAGACTTTACTAACTAAATCGAGTGAAACTCAAAAAATTTTTTAAACTAAATTGACAATATAATGTGTCGAGAAATTGAAAAACATAGGTTAAAATGCAAAATCAACGATAAAGTGAAATTCCGGTTTGATAGATGCTAAAGTAAGTAGAATCTGAGAATTATATGGGCCAAGTTCGAAAAACACAAACAGATTTAATTGGCCAATAAGCCAATTGAAACAAAGTCAAAAACCATATGAGCCAAAAACAGACTAGGAACACACCAAAGCAAAATAGATTTGTTAAACTATCTCAGGAACTGAAACATGTTAGGATGGGAACCAAAATAAGCTAATTTAAATCGAAATAAAATAGCAATAACCTAAACTTAGAAAAATAGGACTAAAAATCTATTCAAACACACTAGTAACGCGAAAAATCTGGTTAGGAATATGCTGGGATACATAACATTGAGAAAGTTGGAAAATAAATTACAAATAAAACACATCAGAATAAGGTAAATTCGATAAACGTAAAAATTTTTCTAAGTCAAGAATTGAAAAAACAGAATAAAATAAAACCAAAACACGGTAAAATGAGACAAACCGATTAAGAACACCACAATTAAAATTGAGCTAAATTGAAAATATGAGTTAAGATGGAAATCAGGGATAAGTTGATTCGAAATTGAATAAATGAGCCATACGCCAAGATTCGACCCAAATAAGGTTAAGTTTCAATCACAACACTTCACAGTTCCTAGGAAATTAGGGCTAAAAATTTTGGAAATGGAATGTGTTGAAAACAAGAACTGAAAACCTAGGCTAAATTCTATAATCAATGATAACGTGAAATCCCTGTCAGGCATATGCCGAATTAGGTAAAATCGGAAAATAAAATTTGGAAAATAAAATCAAACTAAAACAAGACTTGAACTAAACTAGACCAATCTTTAGTGACAAAATCGGCCAAAAAAACAGACAGAAACACTCTGAAATTGAGATGAAATTTCAGACAATCCAGGCCAGAATAAATAGGCAAAGTTTCAACCCAAACAGGCCAAATTTCTTTCCAGCTGAAATCGAAGTTAATCCAGATTAATAGCACTAAATCCTATTCCATTATAAATATAGTAGAATAAAATCAAAATTAAATCAAATCGAAATAAAAATATAAAGGCAAATAAATATGTATATATAACGTCAAGTCCAAGTCGTCCGAAACGTATAGTCGACACGTATGGCCACCCGGAGCGCTTTCGCCTTCTGCCAAGAAGGACTCATCAGCGAGCTTTAACGTGTCGTCATGTCCATAGTCAAGTCTCACGTCCTCACACCATTCCTCCAAAAACTCACCGATATCAGCCCATAGGCCTTGTAACAAACAAAAAACACACAAACACTAAATACTAAATACTAAATTTCACTTTCACTTATACTCTCCGCTTACGACCGCCTTTGTCTAAAAACCTTTCCAACTAAAGAGATCCCTATAAAATTGTGAAATAAATACCTATTGTACGTCGATCTCAACAGCCTCTCTCAGAATATAAAACATACGCACACATGTACATTATCTTCCCCTAACCTATGTATATAAGCAAACTACAAACTACACAATGACGTCACCGTGTCAGGGGAAATCTCCATATGGACAAATAGCATATAATCAATACTGATACATAATAGGATAAATTAAATAAGAATAATATCTAATAATATATAATATAGGATAAATAAATAAGAAAAATATATAATAGTAGTGTATAATTAAATATAATAATATAAATATACATCTAAATGTCCAAGGAAACAGTCACCGTTCACATGACGTAAACCTATAATATCGAATTTCCCTAACTCCCCATTAAAGTAAAAGTAAAATCAAAATTACGACTGAAATCCATATATCGAAGGGGAAATGCAAAATTGCAAAAAACCGCATATCATACATATGCATCTCTCACAGAGAGCCGACCTCAAATAGAGAGCAAAACCTAGAGAATTCAAAAACCGCTCTCAGTGTATCTCTCGAAAAGAGAGCAATATCCAGAGCGGAATTCACAAAACAATGCCCATATCAAAAACTGATAATAAGACTAAAAACAGAAACCCAAGACATGAACCATATAAGACCGAAATGGTAACTAAACTAGAATATAAACAACACGACAACAACTAAAAAACTACCAATAGCAAAAGATACCATAAATTAAAGACAAAACAACAAGGTATTAACAAAATTAAGCAAACTAAACCAAAAGCAGAACAACAATAGTAACATCAACTGCAAACAAACAACAACAATTTAAAGACAAAACAACAAATCTTTAACAAAATAACACAAACTAACTCAAACAAAAACAAACAGAACAATAATAACAACTACAAATAACCACCAAAAACAAAACTAAAACAACAACAAAAACATAACAAAATAGAGACAAACAACAAATCATTAACCAACTCACAACAAAATGAAATAAACTAAAAACAGATTAAAACAAACCAAAACAAAAACGAAAACAAGCAGAACCAAAGTAAAATTACTCTACAGAGCAGTGTTCTGAAAAAACTCCAGAAAATCTCAGAAAAACGGACTGATATGCACCAACGGACTTCTCACCAAGTTCCCCCCGTTACAGTGGTTTCTCACACCCCCTAGGCCTATCGTCTGTCTCTATCCCATGGTTAATCTAAAGGCCACGTCACTATTTTCCTAAACCGAAACCTAGAACCACTGTATGTCATCCAAACGGATGCTAAAACAATATCCCATCTAATTCTAATCTCCTACAAATATCCAACATGTCTTAGCCAAGGTAAACCCTTTATCTGCGTAGGGATTTTACAGGCCACGACATTGGGTCATTTCACAGAAATCATATCAACTAAGGTCGAATTCCCTGTAAGGAGCGCAAAGAATTATCAACCATTCTTCTAACTCCTTACCCCAGGTCCTACGCTCAGGTAAACCTCATTCGGGACATGGGAAAGCTCTTGTACAGATAGCATATTCTCCGTTCTCGAAGCAAAGAAAGCCAGTGTTTTTACGTGTCACGCACGGCCTTTTTACGTGCTGCTCACGACCTTGTGCCTCTCACACCATCGTCTGACCAGTCATCACAATGTCCAAACAATGGCATGTATCCGGCACCATCAACCGCCCTCCTACCTATCTTTGTCCCAAATCGGTACAAGAATTGTCTGTACATTTCTTGAACTCGAGTCCATTGTAAAAAATCCAAAATTGGTGCATTATGTCCGAATAAGACCAGACAGAACCAGGGCACAATAAACCAAATAGGCCAATATTCATAACATAATAAGCCTAACCTGAAGAGGAACTATAGTTACGAGAAAATTAAAAGAAAATAAGTCTAAACATCTAAATATCAAATATGTCAGGATTACGAATATCGACCCTTATAGTCAAATTCAGCCCAGAAATTAGGCAAATTAACATAGGATTGAAAAACAATCAAGCTAGAATAAAATAGGTCAAGAAACAAATTCGAAGGAAGCAAAATATATCAGAATAATCCCGAATAAACAAAAAATAAGGCTAATAACTGAAAAAACAAATCATGTCAAAGTCGAGAACGGACTAGGCCAAACCGAAATCAGTATTAGTCTCGGTCAGAAACAGGCATCAAAGGTATATCAGGTATCAAAGGGGAAATGCACAAATTGCGAAAACCGCATATCATATATATGCATCTCTCACACAGAGCCGTCCTGAAACAGAGAGCAAAACCTAAAGAATTCAAAAAACCGCTCTCAGTGTATCTCTCGAAAAGAGAGTAATGTCCAATCATGGAGATTGGCGCCAAAACCCCAAAACATCCAGAGCGGAATTCACAAAACAATGCTCACATAAAAATCTGATAATAAGACCAAAAACAGAACACCAAAAACCCAAGACAAGAACCAAACCAAGACCGAGTGGCAACTAGACTAATACATAAACAAAACAACAACAACGACACTAACAATAAATAACGGTGTAACAAATTAAAGACAAGCTAGACTGAAAAATATGAAAACGCCTAATTCAGAAATGAAACCTAAGTCAAGATGGAAAATCACGAAAAATTTATTCCAGTCAGGATGGAAAACCAAAGATAAACTAATTATAAGCCAAGGTCTACAAAAATCAGGCCAGACTTTACTAACTAAATCGAGTGAAACTCAAAAAATTTTTTAAACTAAATTGACAATATAATGTGTCGAGAAATTGAAAAACATAGGTTAAAATGCAAAATCAACGATAAAGTGAAATTCCGGTTTGATAGATGCTAAAGTAAGTAGAATCTGAGAATTATATGGGCCAAGTTCGAAAAACACAAACAGATTTAATTGGCCAATAAGCCAATTGAAACAAAGTCAAAAACCATATGAGCCAAAAACAGACTAGGAACACACCAAAGCAAAATAGATTTGTTAAACTATCTCAGGAACTGAAACATGTTAGGATGGGAACCAAAATAAGCTAATTTAAATCGAAATAAAATAGCAATAACCTAAACTTAGAAAAATAGGACTAAAAATCTATTCAAACACACTAGTAACGCGAAAAATCTGGTTAGGAATATGCTGGGATACATAACATTGAGAAAGTTGGAAAATAAATTACAAATAAAACACATCAGAATAAGGTAAATTCGATAAACGTAAAAATTTTTCTAAGTCAAGAATTGAAAAAACAGAATAAAATAAAACCAAAACACGGTAAAATGAGACAAACCGATTAAGAACACCACAATTAAAATTGAGCTAAATTGAAAATATGAGTTAAGATGGAAATCAGGGATAAGTTGATTCGAAATTGAATAAATGAGCCATACGCCAAGATTCGACCCAAATAAGGTTAAGTTTCAATCACAACACTTCACAGTTCCTAGGAAATTAGGGCTAAAAATTTTGGAAATGGAATGTGTTGAAAACAAGAACTGAAAACCTAGGCTAAATTCTATAATCAATGATAACGTGAAATCCCTGTCAGGCATATGCCGAATTAGGTAAAATCGGAAAATAAAATTTGGAAAATAAAATCAAACTAAAACAAGACTTGAACTAAACTAGACCAATCTTTAGTGACAAAATCGGCCAAAAAAACAGACAGAAACACTCTGAAATTGAGATGAAATTTCAGACAATCCAGGCCAGAATAAATAGGCAAAGTTTCAACCCAAACAGGCCAAATTTCTTTCCAGCTGAAATCGAAGTTAATCCAGATTAATAGCACTAAATCCTATTCCATTATAAATATAGTAGAATAAAATCAAAATTAAATCAAATCGAAATAAAAATATAAAGGCAAATAAATATGTATATATAACGTCAAGTCCAAGTCGTCCGAAACGTATAGTCGACACGTATGGCCACCCGGAGCGCTTTCGCCTTCTGCCAAGAAGGACTCATCAGCGAGCTTTAACGTGTCGTCATGTCCATAGTCAAGTCTCACGTCCTCACACCATTCCTCCAAAAACTCACCGATATCAGCCCATAGGCCTTGTAACAAACAAAAAACACACAAACACTAAATACTAAATACTAAATTTCACTTTCACTTATACTCTCCGCTTACGACCGCCTTTGTCTAAAAACCTTTCCAACTAAAGAGATCCCTATAAAATTGTGAAATAAATACCTATTGTACGTCGATCTCAACAGCCTCTCTCAGAATATAAAACATACGCACACATGTACATTATCTTCCCCTAACCTATGTATATAAGCAAACTACAAACTACACAATGACGTCACCGTGTCAGGGGAAATCTCCATATGGACAAATAGCATATAATCAATACTGATACATAATAGGATAAATTAAATAAGAATAATATCTAATAATATATAATATAGGATAAATAAATAAGAAAAATATATAATAGTAGTGTATAATTAAATATAATAATATAAATATACATCTAAATGTCCAAGGAAACAGTCACCGTTCACATGACGTAAACCTATAATATCGAATTTCCCTAACTCCCCATTAAAGTAAAAGTAAAATCAAAATTACGACTGAAATCCATATATCGAAGGGGAAATGCAAAATTGCAAAAAACCGCATATCATACATATGCATCTCTCACAGAGAGCCGACCTCAAATAGAGAGCAAAACCTAGAGAATTCAAAAACCGCTCTCAGTGTATCTCTCGAAAAGAGAGCAATATCCAGAGCGGAATTCACAAAACAATGCCCATATCAAAAACTGATAATAAGACTAAAAACAGAAACCCAAGACATGAACCATATAAGACCGAAATGGTAACTAAACTAGAATATAAACAACACGACAACAACTAAAAAACTACCAATAGCAAAAGATACCATAAATTAAAGACAAAACAACAAGGTATTAACAAAATTAAGCAAACTAAACCGAAAGCAGAACAACAATAGTAACATCAACTGCAAACAAACAACAACAATTTAAAGACAAAACAACAAATCTTTAACAAAATAACACAAACTAACTCAAACAAAAACAAACAGAACAATAATAACAACTACAAATAACCACCAAAAACAAAACTAAAACAACAACAAAAACATAACAAAATAGAGACAAACAACAAATCATTAACCAACTCACAACAAAATGAAATAAACTAAAAACAGATTAAAACAAACCAAAACAAAAACGAAAACAAGCAGAACCAAAGTAAAATTACTCTACAGAGCAGTGTTCTGAAAAAACTCCAGAAAATCTCAGAAAAACGGACTGATATGCACCAACGGACTTCTCACCAAGTTCCCCCCGTTACAGTGGTTTCTCACACCCCCTAGGCCTATCGTCTGTCTCTATCCCATGGTTAATCTAAAGGCCACGTCACTATTTTCCTAAACCGAAACCTAGAACCACTGTATGTCATCCAAACGGATGCTAAAACAATATCCCATCTAATTCTAATCTCCTACAAATATCCAACATGTCTTAGCCAAGGTAAACCCTTTATCTGCGTAGGGATTTTACAGGCCACGACATTGGGTCATTTCACAGAAATCATATCAACTAAGGTCGAATTCCCTGTAAGGAGCGCAAAGAATTATCAACCATTCTTCTAACTCCTTACCCCAGGTCCTACGCTCAGGTAAACCTCATTCGGGACATGGGAAAGCTCTTGTACAGATAGCATATTCTCCGTTCTCGAAGCAAAGAAAGCCAGTGTTTTTACGTGTCACGCACGGCCTTTTTACGTGCTGCTCACGACCTTGTGCCTCTCACACCATCGTCTGACCAGTCATCACAATGTCCAAACAATGGCATGTATCCGGCACCATCAACCGCCCTCCTACCTATCTTTGTCCCAAATCGGTACAAGAATTGTCTGTACATTTCTTGAACTCGAGTCCATTGTAAAAAATCCAAAATTGGTGCATTATGTCCGAATAAGACCAGACAGAACCAGGGCACAATAAACCAAATAGGCCAATATTCATAACATAATAAGCCTAACCTGAAGAGGAACTATAGTTACGAGAAAATTAAAAGAAAATAAGTCTAAACATCTAAATATCAAATATGTCAGGATTACGAATATCGACCCTTATAGTCAAATTCAGCCCAGAAATTAGGCAAATTAACATAGGATTGAAAAACAATCAAGCTAGAATAAAATAGGTCAAGAAACAAATTCGAAGGAAGCAAAATATATCAGAATAATCCCGAATAAACAAAAAATAAGGCTAATAACTGAAAAAACAAATCATGTCAAAGTCGAGAACGGACTAGGCCAAACCGAAATCAGTATTAGTCTCGGTCAGAAACAGGCATCAAAGGTATATCAGGTATCAAAGGGGAAATGCACAAATTGCGAAAACCGCATATCATATATATGCATCTCTCACACAGAGCCGTCCTGAAACAGAGAGCAAAACCTAAAGAATTCAAAAAACCGCTCTCAGTGTATCTCTCGAAAAGAGAGTAATGTCCAATCATGGAGATTGGCGCCAAAACCCCAAAACATCCAGAGCGGAATTCACAAAACAATGCTCACATAAAAATCTGATAATAAGACCAAAAACAGAACACCAAAAACCCAAGACAAGAACCAAACCAAGACCGAGTGGCAACTAGACTAATACATAAACAAAACAACAACAACGACACTAACAATAAATAACGGTGTAACAAATTAAAGACAAGCTAGACTGAAAAATATGAAAACGCCTAATTCAGAAATGAAACCTAAGTCAAGATGGAAAATCACGAAAAATTTATTCCAGTCAGGATGGAAAACCAAAGATAAACTAATTATAAGCCAAGGTCTACAAAAATCAGGCCAGACTTTACTAACTAAATCGAGTGAAACTCAAAAAATTTTTTAAACTAAATTGACAATATAATGTGTCGAGAAATTGAAAAACATAGGTTAAAATGCAAAATCAACGATAAAGTGAAATTCCGGTTTGATAGATGCTAAAGTAAGTAGAATCTGAGAATTATATGGGCCAAGTTCGAAAAACACAAACAGATTTAATTGGCCAATAAGCCAATTGAAACAAAGTCAAAAACCATATGAGCCAAAAACAGACTAGGAACACACCAAAGCAAAATAGATTTGTTAAACTATCTCAGGAACTGAAACATGTTAGGATGGGAACCAAAATAAGCTAATTTAAATCGAAATAAAATAGCAATAACCTAAACTTAGAAAAATAGGACTAAAAATCTATTCAAACACACTAGTAACGCGAAAAATCTGGTTAGGAATATGCTGGGATACATAACATTGAGAAAGTTGGAAAATAAATTACAAATAAAACACATCAGAATAAGGTAAATTCGATAAACGTAAAAATTTTTCTAAGTCAAGAATTGAAAAAACAGAATAAAATAAAACCAAAACACGGTAAAATGAGACAAACCGATTAAGAACACCACAATTAAAATTGAGCTAAATTGAAAATATGAGTTAAGATGGAAATCAGGGATAAGTTGATTCGAAATTGAATAAATGAGCCATACGCCAAGATTCGACCCAAATAAGGTTAAGTTTCAATCACAACACTTCACAGTTCCTAGGAAATTAGGGCTAAAAATTTTGGAAATGGAATGTGTTGAAAACAAGAACTGAAAACCTAGGCTAAATTCTATAATCAATGATAACGTGAAATCCCTGTCAGGCATATGCCGAATTAGGTAAAATCGGAAAATAAAATTTGGAAAATAAAATCAAACTAAAACAAGACTTGAACTAAACTAGACCAATCTTTAGTGACAAAATCGGCCAAAAAAACAGACAGAAACACTCTGAAATTGAGATGAAATTTCAGACAATCCAGGCCAGAATAAATAGGCAAAGTTTCAACCCAAACAGGCCAAATTTCTTTCCAGCTGAAATCGAAGTTAATCCAGATTAATAGCACTAAATCCTATTCCATTATAAATATAGTAGAATAAAATCAAAATTAAATCAAATCGAAATAAAAATATAAAGGCAAATAAATATGTATATATAACGTCAAGTCCAAGTCGTCCGAAACGTATAGTCGACACGTATGGCCACCCGGAGCGCTTTCGCCTTCTGCCAAGAAGGACTCATCAGCGAGCTTTAACGTGTCGTCATGTCCATAGTCAAGTCTCACGTCCTCACACCATTCCTCCAAAAACTCACCGATATCAGCCCATAGGCCTTGTAACAAACAAAAAACACACAAACACTAAATACTAAATACTAAATTTCACTTTCACTTATACTCTCCGCTTACGACCGCCTTTGTCTAAAAACCTTTCCAACTAAAGAGATCCCTATAAAATTGTGAAATAAATACCTATTGTACGTCGATCTCAACAGCCTCTCTCAGAATATAAAACATACGCACACATGTACATTATCTTCCCCTAACCTATGTATATAAGCAAACTACAAACTACACAATGACGTCACCGTGTCAGGGGAAATCTCCATATGGACAAATAGCATATAATCAATACTGATACATAATAGGATAAATTAAATAAGAATAATATCTAATAATATATAATATAGGATAAATAAATAAGAAAAATATATAATAGTAGTGTATAATTAAATATAATAATATAAATATACATCTAAATGTCCAAGGAAACAGTCACCGTTCACATGACGTAAACCTATAATATCGAATTTCCCTAACTCCCCATTAAAGTAAAAGTAAAATCAAAATTACGACTGAAATCCATATATCGAAGGGGAAATGCAAAATTGCAAAAAACCGCATATCATACATATGCATCTCTCACAGAGAGCCGACCTCAAATAGAGAGCAAAACCTAGAGAATTCAAAAACCGCTCTCAGTGTATCTCTCGAAAAGAGAGCAATATCCAGAGCGGAATTCACAAAACAATGCCCATATCAAAAACTGATAATAAGACTAAAAACAGAAACCCAAGACATGAACCATATAAGACCGAAATGGTAACTAAACTAGAATATAAACAACACGACAACAACTAAAAAACTACCAATAGCAAAAGATACCATAAATTAAAGACAAAACAACAAGGTATTAACAAAATTAAGCAAACTAAACCAAAAGCAGAACAACAATAGTAACATCAACTGCAAACAAACAACAACAATTTAAAGACAAAACAACAAATCTTTAACAAAATAACACAAACTAACTCAAACAAAAACAAACAGAACAATAATAACAACTACAAATAACCACCAAAAACAAAACTAAAACAACAACAAAAACATAACAAAATAGAGACAAACAACAAATCATTAACCAACTCACAACAAAATGAAATAAACTAAAAACAGATTAAAACAAACCAAAACAAAAACGAAAACAAGCAGAACCAAAGTAAAATTACTCTACAGAGCAGTGTTCTGAAAAAACTCCAGAAAATCTCAGAAAAACGGACTGATATGCACCAACGGACTTCTCACCAAGTTCCCCCCGTTACAGTGGTTTCTCACACCCCCTAGGCCTATCGTCTGTCTCTATCCCATGGTTAATCTAAAGGCCACGTCACTATTTTCCTAAACCGAAACCTAGAACCACTGTATGTCATCCAAACGGATGCTAAAACAATATCCCATCTAATTCTAATCTCCTACAAATATCCAACATGTCTTAGCCAAGGTAAACCCTTTATCTGCGTAGGGATTTTACAGGCCACGACATTGGGTCATTTCACAGAAATCATATCAACTAAGGTCGAATTCCCTGTAAGGAGCGCAAAGAATTATCAACCATTCTTCTAACTCCTTACCCCAGGTCCTACGCTCAGGTAAACCTCATTCGGGACATGGGAAAGCTCTTGTACAGATAGCATATTCTCCGTTCTCGAAGCAAAGAAAGCCAGTGTTTTTACGTGTCACGCACGGCCTTTTTACGTGCTGCTCACGACCTTGTGCCTCTCACACCATCGTCTGACCAGTCATCACAATGTCCAAACAATGGCATGTATCCGGCACCATCAACCGCCCTCCTACCTATCTTTGTCCCAAATCGGTACAAGAATTGTCTGTACATTTCTTGAACTCGAGTCCATTGTAAAAAATCCAAAATTGGTGCATTATGTCCGAATAAGACCAGACAGAACCAGGGCACAATAAACCAAATAGGCCAATATTCATAACATAATAAGCCTAACCTGAAGAGGAACTATAGTTACGAGAAAATTAAAAGAAAATAAGTCTAAACATCTAAATATCAAATATGTCAGGATTACGAATATCGACCCTTATAGTCAAATTCAGCCCAGAAATTAGGCAAATTAACATAGGATTGAAAAACAATCAAGCTAGAATAAAATAGGTCAAGAAACAAATTCGAAGGAAGCAAAATATATCAGAATAATCCCGAATAAACAAAAAATAAGGCTAATAACTGAAAAAACAAATCATGTCAAAGTCGAGAACGGACTAGGCCAAACCGAAATCAGTATTAGTCTCGGTCAGAAACAGGCATCAAAGGTATATCAGGTATCAAAGGGGAAATGCACAAATTGCGAAAACCGCATATCATATATATGCATCTCTCACACAGAGCCGTCCTGAAACAGAGAGCAAAACCTAAAGAATTCAAAAAACCGCTCTCAGTGTATCTCTCGAAAAGAGAGTAATGTCCAATCATGGAGATTGGCGCCAAAACCCCAAAACATCCAGAGCGGAATTCACAAAACAATGCTCACATAAAAATCTGATAATAAGACCAAAAACAGAACACCAAAAACCCAAGACAAGAACCAAACCAAGACCGAGTGGCAACTAGACTAATACATAAACAAAACAACAACAACGACACTAACAATAAATAACGGTGTAACAAATTAAAGACAAGCTAGACTGAAAAATATGAAAACGCCTAATTCAGAAATGAAACCTAAGTCAAGATGGAAAATCACGAAAAATTTATTCCAGTCAGGATGGAAAACCAAAGATAAACTAATTATAAGCCAAGGTCTACAAAAATCAGGCCAGACTTTACTAACTAAATCGAGTGAAACTCAAAAAATTTTTTAAACTAAATTGACAATATAATGTGTCGAGAAATTGAAAAACATAGGTTAAAATGCAAAATCAACGATAAAGTGAAATTCCGGTTTGATAGATGCTAAAGTAAGTAGAATCTGAGAATTATATGGGCCAAGTTCGAAAAACACAAACAGATTTAATTGGCCAATAAGCCAATTGAAACAAAGTCAAAAACCATATGAGCCAAAAACAGACTAGGAACACACCAAAGCAAAATAGATTTGTTAAACTATCTCAGGAACTGAAACATGTTAGGATGGGAACCAAAATAAGCTAATTTAAATCGAAATAAAATAGCAATAACCTAAACTTAGAAAAATAGGACTAAAAATCTATTCAAACACACTAGTAACGCGAAAAATCTGGTTAGGAATATGCTGGGATACATAACATTGAGAAAGTTGGAAAATAAATTACAAATAAAACACATCAGAATAAGGTAAATTCGATAAACGTAAAAATTTTTCTAAGTCAAGAATTGAAAAAACAGAATAAAATAAAACCAAAACACGGTAAAATGAGACAAACCGATTAAGAACACCACAATTAAAATTGAGCTAAATTGAAAATATGAGTTAAGATGGAAATCAGGGATAAGTTGATTCGAAATTGAATAAATGAGCCATACGCCAAGATTCGACCCAAATAAGGTTAAGTTTCAATCACAACACTTCACAGTTCCTAGGAAATTAGGGCTAAAAATTTTGGAAATGGAATGTGTTGAAAACAAGAACTGAAAACCTAGGCTAAATTCTATAATCAATGATAACGTGAAATCCCTGTCAGGCATATGCCGAATTAGGTAAAATCGGAAAATAAAATTTGGAAAATAAAATCAAACTAAAACAAGACTTGAACTAAACTAGACCAATCTTTAGTGACAAAATCGGCCAAAAAAACAGACAGAAACACTCTGAAATTGAGATGAAATTTCAGACAATCCAGGCCAGAATAAATAGGCAAAGTTTCAACCCAAACAGGCCAAATTTCTTTCCAGCTGAAATCGAAGTTAATCCAGATTAATAGCACTAAATCCTATTCCATTATAAATATAGTAGAATAAAATCAAAATTAAATCAAATCGAAATAAAAATATAAAGGCAAATAAATATGTATATATAACGTCAAGTCCAAGTCGTCCGAAACGTATAGTCGACACGTATGGCCACCCGGAGCGCTTTCGCCTTCTGCCAAGAAGGACTCATCAGCGAGCTTTAACGTGTCGTCATGTCCATAGTCAAGTCTCACGTCCTCACACCATTCCTCCAAAAACTCACCGATATCAGCCCATAGGCCTTGTAACAAACAAAAAACACACAAACACTAAATACTAAATACTAAATTTCACTTTCACTTATACTCTCCGCTTACGACCGCCTTTGTCTAAAAACCTTTCCAACTAAAGAGATCCCTATAAAATTGTGAAATAAATACCTATTGTACGTCGATCTCAACAGCCTCTCTCAGAATATAAAACATACGCACACATGTACATTATCTTCCCCTAACCTATGTATATAAGCAAACTACAAACTACACAATGACGTCACCGTGTCAGGGGAAATCTCCATATGGACAAATAGCATATAATCAATACTGATACATAATAGGATAAATTAAATAAGAATAATATCTAATAATATATAATATAGGATAAATAAATAAGAAAAATATATAATAGTAGTGTATAATTAAATATAATAATATAAATATACATCTAAATGTCCAAGGAAACAGTCACCGTTCACATGACGTAAACCTATAATATCGAATTTCCCTAACTCCCCATTAAAGTAAAAGTAAAATCAAAATTACGACTGAAATCCATATATCGAAGGGGAAATGCAAAATTGCAAAAAACCGCATATCATACATATGCATCTCTCACAGAGAGCCGACCTCAAATAGAGAGCAAAACCTAGAGAATTCAAAAACCGCTCTCAGTGTATCTCTCGAAAAGAGAGCAATATCCAGAGCGGAATTCACAAAACAATGCCCATATCAAAAACTGATAATAAGACTAAAAACAGAAACCCAAGACATGAACCATATAAGACCGAAATGGTAACTAAACTAGAATATAAACAACACGACAACAACTAAAAAACTACCAATAGCAAAAGATACCATAAATTAAAGACAAAACAACAAGGTATTAACAAAATTAAGCAAACTAAACCAAAAGCAGAACAACAATAGTAACATCAACTGCAAACAAACAACAACAATTTAAAGACAAAACAACAAATCTTTAACAAAATAACACAAACTAACTCAAACAAAAACAAACAGAACAATAATAACAACTACAAATAACCACCAAAAACAAAACTAAAACAACAACAAAAACATAACAAAATAGAGACAAACAACAAATCATTAACCAACTCACAACAAAATGAAATAAACTAAAAACAGATTAAAACAAACCAAAACAAAAACGAAAACAAGCAGAACCAAAGTAAAATTACTCTACAGAGCAGTGTTCTGAAAAAACTCCAGAAAATCTCAGAAAAACGGACTGATATGCACCAACGGACTTCTCACCAAGTTCCCCCCGTTACAGTGGTTTCTCACACCCCCTAGGCCTATCGTCTGTCTCTATCCCATGGTTAATCTAAAGGCCACGTCACTATTTTCCTAAACCGAAACCTAGAACCACTGTATGTCATCCAAACGGATGCTAAAACAATATCCCATCTAATTCTAATCTCCTACAAATATCCAACATGTCTTAGCCAAGGTAAACCCTTTATCTGCGTAGGGATTTTACAGGCCACGACATTGGGTCATTTCACAGAAATCATATCAACTAAGGTCGAATTCCCTGTAAGGAGCGCAAAGAATTATCAACCATTCTTCTAACTCCTTACCCCAGGTCCTACGCTCAGGTAAACCTCATTCGGGACATGGGAAAGCTCTTGTACAGATAGCATATTCTCCGTTCTCGAAGCAAAGAAAGCCAGTGTTTTTACGTGTCACGCACGGCCTTTTTACGTGCTGCTCACGACCTTGTGCCTCTCACACCATCGTCTGACCAGTCATCACAATGTCCAAACAATGGCATGTATCCGGCACCATCAACCGCCCTCCTACCTATCTTTGTCCCAAATCGGTACAAGAATTGTCTGTACATTTCTTGAACTCGAGTCCATTGTAAAAAATCCAAAATTGGTGCATTATGTCCGAATAAGACCAGACAGAACCAGGGCACAATAAACCAAATAGGCCAATATTCATAACATAATAAGCCTAACCTGAAGAGGAACTATAGTTACGAGAAAATTAAAAGAAAATAAGTCTAAACATCTAAATATCAAATATGTCAGGATTACGAATATCGACCCTTATAGTCAAATTCAGCCCAGAAATTAGGCAAATTAACATAGGATTGAAAAACAATCAAGCTAGAATAAAATAGGTCAAGAAACAAATTCGAAGGAAGCAAAATATATCAGAATAATCCCGAATAAACAAAAAATAAGGCTAATAACTGAAAAAACAAATCATGTCAAAGTCGAGAACGGACTAGGCCAAACCGAAATCAGTATTAGTCTCGGTCAGAAACAGGCATCAAAGGTATATCAGGTATCAAAGGGGAAATGCACAAATTGCGAAAACCGCATATCATATATATGCATCTCTCACACAGAGCCGTCCTGAAACAGAGAGCAAAACCTAAAGAATTCAAAAAACCGCTCTCAGTGTATCTCTCGAAAAGAGAGTAATGTCCAATCATGGAGATTGGCGCCAAAACCCCAAAACATCCAGAGCGGAATTCACAAAACAATGCTCACATAAAAATCTGATAATAAGACCAAAAACAGAACACCAAAAACCCAAGACAAGAACCAAACCAAGACCGAGTGGCAACTAGACTAATACATAAACAAAACAACAACAACGACACTAACAATAAATAACGGTGTAACAAATTAAAGACAAGCTAGACTGAAAAATATGAAAACGCCTAATTCAGAAATGAAACCTAAGTCAAGATGGAAAATCACGAAAAATTTATTCCAGTCAGGATGGAAAACCAAAGATAAACTAATTATAAGCCAAGGTCTACAAAAATCAGGCCAGACTTTACTAACTAAATCGAGTGAAACTCAAAAAATTTTTTAAACTAAATTGACAATATAATGTGTCGAGAAATTGAAAAACATAGGTTAAAATGCAAAATCAACGATAAAGTGAAATTCCGGTTTGATAGATGCTAAAGTAAGTAGAATCTGAGAATTATATGGGCCAAGTTCGAAAAACACAAACAGATTTAATTGGCCAATAAGCCAATTGAAACAAAGTCAAAAACCATATGAGCCAAAAACAGACTAGGAACACACCAAAGCAAAATAGATTTGTTAAACTATCTCAGGAACTGAAACATGTTAGGATGGGAACCAAAATAAGCTAATTTAAATCGAAATAAAATAGCAATAACCTAAACTTAGAAAAATAGGACTAAAAATCTATTCAAACACACTAGTAACGCGAAAAATCTGGTTAGGAATATGCTGGGATACATAACATTGAGAAAGTTGGAAAATAAATTACAAATAAAACACATCAGAATAAGGTAAATTCGATAAACGTAAAAATTTTTCTAAGTCAAGAATTGAAAAAACAGAATAAAATAAAACCAAAACACGGTAAAATGAGACAAACCGATTAAGAACACCACAATTAAAATTGAGCTAAATTGAAAATATGAGTTAAGATGGAAATCAGGGATAAGTTGATTCGAAATTGAATAAATGAGCCATACGCCAAGATTCGACCCAAATAAGGTTAAGTTTCAATCACAACACTTCACAGTTCCTAGGAAATTAGGGCTAAAAATTTTGGAAATGGAATGTGTTGAAAACAAGAACTGAAAACCTAGGCTAAATTCTATAATCAATGATAACGTGAAATCCCTGTCAGGCATATGCCGAATTAGGTAAAATCGGAAAATAAAATTTGGAAAATAAAATCAAACTAAAACAAGACTTGAACTAAACTAGACCAATCTTTAGTGACAAAATCGGCCAAAAAAACAGACAGAAACACTCTGAAATTGAGATGAAATTTCAGACAATCCAGGCCAGAATAAATAGGCAAAGTTTCAACCCAAACAGGCCAAATTTCTTTCCAGCTGAAATCGAAGTTAATCCAGATTAATAGCACTAAATCCTATTCCATTATAAATATAGTAGAATAAAATCAAAATTAAATCAAATCGAAATAAAAATATAAAGGCAAATAAATATGTATATATAACGTCAAGTCCAAGTCGTCCGAAACGTATAGTCGACACGTATGGCCACCCGGAGCGCTTTCGCCTTCTGCCAAGAAGGACTCATCAGCGAGCTTTAACGTGTCGTCATGTCCATAGTCAAGTCTCACGTCCTCACACCATTCCTCCAAAAACTCACCGATATCAGCCCATAGGCCTTGTAACAAACAAAAAACACACAAACACTAAATACTAAATACTAAATTTCACTTTCACTTATACTCTCCGCTTACGACCGCCTTTGTCTAAAAACCTTTCCAACTAAAGAGATCCCTATAAAATTGTGAAATAAATACCTATTGTACGTCGATCTCAACAGCCTCTCTCAGAATATAAAACATACGCACACATGTACATTATCTTCCCCTAACCTATGTATATAAGCAAACTACAAACTACACAATGACGTCACCGTGTCAGGGGAAATCTCCATATGGACAAATAGCATATAATCAATACTGATACATAATAGGATAAATTAAATAAGAATAATATCTAATAATATATAATATAGGATAAATAAATAAGAAAAATATATAATAGTAGTGTATAATTAAATATAATAATATAAATATACATCTAAATGTCCAAGGAAACAGTCACCGTTCACATGACGTAAACCTATAATATCGAATTTCCCTAACTCCCCATTAAAGTAAAAGTAAAATCAAAATTACGACTGAAATCCATATATCGAAGGGGAAATGCAAAATTGCAAAAAACCGCATATCATACATATGCATCTCTCACAGAGAGCCGACCTCAAATAGAGAGCAAAACCTAGAGAATTCAAAAACCGCTCTCAGTGTATCTCTCGAAAAGAGAGCAATATCCAGAGCGGAATTCACAAAACAATGCCCATATCAAAAACTGATAATAAGACTAAAAACAGAAACCCAAGACATGAACCATATAAGACCGAAATGGTAACTAAACTAGAATATAAACAACACGACAACAACTAAAAAACTACCAATAGCAAAAGATACCATAAATTAAAGACAAAACAACAAGGTATTAACAAAATTAAGCAAACTAAACCAAAAGCAGAACAACAATAGTAACATCAACTGCAAACAAACAACAACAATTTAAAGACAAAACAACAAATCTTTAACAAAATAACACAAACTAACTCAAACAAAAACAAACAGAACAATAATAACAACTACAAATAACCACCAAAAACAAAACTAAAACAACAACAAAAACATAACAAAATAGAGACAAACAACAAATCATTAACCAACTCACAACAAAATGAAATAAACTAAAAACAGATTAAAACAAACCAAAACAAAAACGAAAACAAGCAGAACCAAAGTAAAATTACTCTACAGAGCAGTGTTCTGAAAAAACTCCAGAAAATCTCAGAAAAACGGACTGATATGCACCAACGGACTTCTCACCAAGTTCCCCCCGTTACAGTGGTTTCTCACACCCCCTAGGCCTATCGTCTGTCTCTATCCCATGGTTAATCTAAAGGCCACGTCACTATTTTCCTAAACCGAAACCTAGAACCACTGTATGTCATCCAAACGGATGCTAAAACAATATCCCATCTAATTCTAATCTCCTACAAATATCCAACATGTCTTAGCCAAGGTAAACCCTTTATCTGCGTAGGGATTTTACAGGCCACGACATTGGGTCATTTCACAGAAATCATATCAACTAAGGTCGAATTCCCTGTAAGGAGCGCAAAGAATTATCAACCATTCTTCTAACTCCTTACCCCAGGTCCTACGCTCAGGTAAACCTCATTCGGGACATGGGAAAGCTCTTGTACAGATAGCATATTCTCCGTTCTCGAAGCAAAGAAAGCCAGTGTTTTTACGTGTCACGCACGGCCTTTTTACGTGCTGCTCACGACCTTGTGCCTCTCACACCATCGTCTGACCAGTCATCACAATGTCCAAACAATGGCATGTATCCGGCACCATCAACCGCCCTCCTACCTATCTTTGTCCCAAATCGGTACAAGAATTGTCTGTACATTTCTTGAACTCGAGTCCATTGTAAAAAATCCAAAATTGGTGCATTATGTCCGAATAAGACCAGACAGAACCAGGGCACAATAAACCAAATAGGCCAATATTCATAACATAATAAGCCTAACCTGAAGAGGAACTATAGTTACGAGAAAATTAAAAGAAAATAAGTCTAAACATCTAAATATCAAATATGTCAGGATTACGAATATCGACCCTTATAGTCAAATTCAGCCCAGAAATTAGGCAAATTAACATAGGATTGAAAAACAATCAAGCTAGAATAAAATAGGTCAAGAAACAAATTCGAAGGAAGCAAAATATATCAGAATAATCCCGAATAAACAAAAAATAAGGCTAATAACTGAAAAAACAAATCATGTCAAAGTCGAGAACGGACTAGGCCAAACCGAAATCAGTATTAGTCTCGGTCAGAAACAGGCATCAAAGGTATATCAGGTATCAAAGGGGAAATGCACAAATTGCGAAAACCGCATATCATATATATGCATCTCTCACACAGAGCCGTCCTGAAACAGAGAGCAAAACCTAAAGAATTCAAAAAACCGCTCTCAGTGTATCTCTCGAAAAGAGAGTAATGTCCAATCATGGAGATTGGCGCCAAAACCCCAAAACATCCAGAGCGGAATTCACAAAACAATGCTCACATAAAAATCTGATAATAAGACCAAAAACAGAACACCAAAAACCCAAGACAAGAACCAAACCAAGACCGAGTGGCAACTAGACTAATACATAAACAAAACAACAACAACGACACTAACAATAAATAACGGTGTAACAAATTAAAGACAAGCTAGACTGAAAAATATGAAAACGCCTAATTCAGAAATGAAACCTAAGTCAAGATGGAAAATCACGAAAAATTTATTCCAGTCAGGATGGAAAACCAAAGATAAACTAATTATAAGCCAAGGTCTACAAAAATCAGGCCAGACTTTACTAACTAAATCGAGTGAAACTCAAAAAATTTTTTAAACTAAATTGACAATATAATGTGTCGAGAAATTGAAAAACATAGGTTAAAATGCAAAATCAACGATAAAGTGAAATTCCGGTTTGATAGATGCTAAAGTAAGTAGAATCTGAGAATTATATGGGCCAAGTTCGAAAAACACAAACAGATTTAATTGGCCAATAAGCCAATTGAAACAAAGTCAAAAACCATATGAGCCAAAAACAGACTAGGAACACACCAAAGCAAAATAGATTTGTTAAACTATCTCAGGAACTGAAACATGTTAGGATGGGAACCAAAATAAGCTAATTTAAATCGAAATAAAATAGCAATAACCTAAACTTAGAAAAATAGGACTAAAAATCTATTCAAACACACTAGTAACGCGAAAAATCTGGTTAGGAATATGCTGGGATACATAACATTGAGAAAGTTGGAAAATAAATTACAAATAAAACACATCAGAATAAGGTAAATTCGATAAACGTAAAAATTTTTCTAAGTCAAGAATTGAAAAAACAGAATAAAATAAAACCAAAACACGGTAAAATGAGACAAACCGATTAAGAACACCACAATTAAAATTGAGCTAAATTGAAAATATGAGTTAAGATGGAAATCAGGGATAAGTTGATTCGAAATTGAATAAATGAGCCATACGCCAAGATTCGACCCAAATAAGGTTAAGTTTCAATCACAACACTTCACAGTTCCTAGGAAATTAGGGCTAAAAATTTTGGAAATGGAATGTGTTGAAAACAAGAACTGAAAACCTAGGCTAAATTCTATAATCAATGATAACGTGAAATCCCTGTCAGGCATATGCCGAATTAGGTAAAATCGGAAAATAAAATTTGGAAAATAAAATCAAACTAAAACAAGACTTGAACTAAACTAGACCAATCTTTAGTGACAAAATCGGCCAAAAAAACAGACAGAAACACTCTGAAATTGAGATGAAATTTCAGACAATCCAGGCCAGAATAAATAGGCAAAGTTTCAACCCAAACAGGCCAAATTTCTTTCCAGCTGAAATCGAAGTTAATCCAGATTAATAGCACTAAATCCTATTCCATTATAAATATAGTAGAATAAAATCAAAATTAAATCAAATCGAAATAAAAATATAAAGGCAAATAAATATGTATATATAACGTCAAGTCCAAGTCGTCCGAAACGTATAGTCGACACGTATGGCCACCCGGAGCGCTTTCGCCTTCTGCCAAGAAGGACTCATCAGCGAGCTTTAACGTGTCGTCATGTCCATAGTCAAGTCTCACGTCCTCACACCATTCCTCCAAAAACTCACCGATATCAGCCCATAGGCCTTGTAACAAACAAAAAACACACAAACACTAAATACTAAATACTAAATTTCACTTTCACTTATACTCTCCGCTTACGACCGCCTTTGTCTAAAAACCTTTCCAACTAAAGAGATCCCTATAAAATTGTGAAATAAATACCTATTGTACGTCGATCT